>BSWB01000007.1:105282081-106482081 GCA_033239125.1 Fagopyrum homotropicum
TCATAATGTGAAACGGTCATATTGGTGGGGAGGGCTGAAGCCTGATGTAGCCAGATTTTTGGCACAGTGCGCGACCTGTCAACAAGTCAAGATAGAGCATTGCAGACTTGGAGGTGAGCTCCATCCACTACTAGTGCCGTAGTGTAAATGGCAGGACATCTCCATGGATTTTGTGACCGGATTGAGGCCTAGCAAGAGTTTTGATGCTATCAGGGTTGTTGTTGATAGACTGACAAAGACGGCATGTTTCATTCCTATCAAAGAGACGTGGCCAATGAGTAGATTAGCTTAGGAGTACACTAAACAGATAATCAGACTCCATGGTATACCGAGGATGATCGTCTCTAATCGAGATGGGCGATTTACCTCGAGGTTTTGGTAGTGGATTCAGTCTGCTTTGGGGACGAGTCTACACTTCACGATTG
The DNA here is from genome assembly GCA_033239125.1 of Fagopyrum homotropicum. Classification (NCBI taxonomy): domain Eukaryota; kingdom Viridiplantae; phylum Streptophyta; class Magnoliopsida; order Caryophyllales; family Polygonaceae; genus Fagopyrum; species Fagopyrum homotropicum. The sequence goes on from BSWB01000007.1 coordinate 105,282,507, forward strand.
CATTCACCCCAAATAGATGGTCAGTCAGAGAGGACCATTCAGATCCTTGAGGACACGCTGCGAGCTTGTGTGTTGGATTGGGGATAAGGATGGTCAGATTACCTCCCATTGGTTGAGTTCTCATACAACAGCTAACATGCATCTATTGGGATGGCCGCATATGAGGCACTATATAGGCGTAGATGTCGTACACCATTATGGTGGGATGAGCCTAGCAGTATCAGTGGTATAGCACTAGAGCAGATTCATGATGATATGGCTCGGGTAGTGCTGATTAGAGAGAGGATGTTGATTGCACAAAGTCGGTAGAAGTCATATGAAGAGAGGAGGTGTCGACCTCTAGAGTTTAGAGTTGGAGCTCATGTTTGGTTGAGAGTATCTCCGACGCGAGGCGTCAAACGCTTTGGCATAAAGGGGAAGCTGAGCCCCCGATATGTCGGCTCTTTTGAGATATTGCATAGAGTTGGGAGGGGGCCTACAGATTAGCATTGCCTCCGAGGTTAGAGGGTATTCATCCTGTATTTCACTTGTCTCAGCTGAGGGAGTATATACTAAATCCGAGGCACATTGTGAGTTATGATGATTTGGTGATTGAGCTGGACCACACTTTTTCTAAGCATCCGATTGCAGTCCTAGAGCGAGGTATGAGACACTTGCGTTCGAAGGACATTCCCATGTTGAGGATATAATGGTCGAGACGAGGACCTGAGGAGGCTACATGGGAGACTGGAGATAGTATCCAGAGGAACTATCCAAAGTTTTATGCTGAGATAGATGCACTTGTAGGATTACAGAGTAGATCTTAGTGCGTAAGTGTTGTGATTATGTGCTTATGTGCTTGGATGTGTTTAGTTTCGTGCTAGCTATGATGTGATATATGATCTTATTAGATCTTCATGTGCTAGCGTGATTTATGATTATAGCTGGAGATGGTTCTTTCCTCCATGCGATCTGAGTGTGATTAGGATTTAGCTGGAGATGGTTCTTTCTTCCACGCTACCTTGATGGCCATAGTTTCGTTGGAGATGTTCTTCCTCCATGCTTTATGGATGATTATGATTTGGCTAGATATGTGCTTCCTCTAGGCCCTGTAATATGATTATGGCAAGAGATGTGTTTCCTCTATGCCTTGTGATGAGATTATAGGTTGGCTAGAGATGGTTTTCCTCTATGCCTTTGGATAACGTTATGATCTTTTTGTTGTAGTTGATGATTCCTCCATTCTATGTTTGAGGTTATAGAGTGTTATAGGTTGATGCCTTTGAACAGAGATGTGATACCTCCGATAGAGACAACGTTTATACCTCGGCGTATGGCTCCGAGAGGATTTGGAAATCGTTCAAGTTTCGGGACGAAACTTTTTTTAAGGGGTGTGTGATATAATAGCTAGGATTTGCGAATTCTAATTAATGTTGATTAACTTAATCATTGATAGTAATTGACATATAACTTGCGAAGATTGCGCAAGTGATGAGTATGAGTCTCACCCTTATGTTCCTAGCGTAATTTTGGATGTATGGGGAAATTTTTACTTTTTCCCCCGGGTAATTATTTTCACCCTCCGGTGTTATTTGGAGCTTTTGGGAGCTCTAATTAATAAAATTACAGTTGAGAGAAATGATCAGGACATCGGATATGTCCTAGATATGAAATAACATGGAGAGGCAAAACGGTCAAAAGAGTCGCTATTTCGTTTCTTAACGGCTAGAGGAAGCACATATCTAGCAAGATCATACTCATCCATAAAGCATGGAGGCATTATCTGTATGAAATAACATGGAGAGGCAAAACGCAAAAAGAGTCGCTATTTCCTCTATGCCTTTGGTTCATGCTTTGAAGATTTGGAGGCATTATCTGTATGGAGCCACGTGTCAGATATTCATAGACCATAAGAGTCTGAAGTACATATTCACTCAGTAAGAGTTGAATAACCGCCAGCGGAGATGGTTGGAGTTTATCAATGACTTTGATCTAGAGATTTTATACCACCCGGCGAAGGCGAATATGGTAGCTGATGCCCTCAGTAGGAATACTCTTTGGGAGATGGCGATCGCTCGGCTGACAACTCAACCTTTGTTACAGCGAGACTTAACATGGTTTGAAGTAGATATCCAATTCCCGGATTCCGACAGCCACCTGTCCACCTTGGAGATGTTACATGATCTGTTGGAAGAAATCCGACATAAACAATAGAGTTGCCCAGCTTTGACACGGATCCGAGAAAAGATGTCTCGAGAAGAGGCACCTCAGTTTGCGGTCAGTGTCGATGGACTTTTAAGACGCCAGGAGCGCGTATGTGTTCCCTCGTCTCGAGAGTTTAGACAGCGGTCTTACAAGAGGCTCATGCTACACCTTACTCAATGCATCCTGGTGCGAGTAAGATGTATCAGGATATCAGACGCTCTTTCTGGTGGGGAGGTCTGAAGCCAGACATGACGAGATATGTAGCTCAGTGTGCGACCTGTCAGCAGGTTAAGATCGAGCATCAATGACTAGAAGGAGAGCTACACCAACTTTGCATTCCCTAGTGGAAGTCGGAGGACATCTCGATGGATTTTATTACCGGCTTGAGACCGAGTCGAGGCTTTGACGCCATTTGTGTGATAGTAGATCGACCGACAAAGACCGCATGTTTCATCCTTATCAAGGAGACGTGGCCGGTAAGTCGATTGGCAGAGGAGTTCACTAGGCAGATAATGCGACTTCATGTATGTAATAAATAGGATTTCCGAATTCTAATTAATGTTGATTAACTTAATCATTGATAGTAATTGACATATAACTTGCGAAGATTGCGCAAGTGATGAGTATGAGTCCCACCGTTATGTTCTTGGCGGAATTTTGGACGTATGGGGAAATTTTTACTTTTTCGCCCGAGTAATTATTTTTACCCTCCGGTGTTATTTGGATCATTTGGGAGCTCCAATTAATAAAAATGCAGATGAGAGAAATGATCAGGACTTCGGATATGTCCTAGATATGAAATAACATGGAGAGGCAAAACGACCAAAAGAGTCGCTATTTTGTTTCTTAACAGCTAAGAAAGACGGCTTGGGAACACACGTTTTCCGAAACAGTTGTGGAATAATTATCCCTACAATATTCTAGATTTATTATTCCAATTTCGAGAAGTTTGGAGAAGGGGGTTCAACCCGCCTTTGGATCGGTTAAAGGATAATTATCGGCTTCGCTAAATGATAATTATCGTCTTCACTATAAATAGCATAAAATCCTTTATTAATTTACTTCCTTTCCCGTTTCCTCGTAAAAGCTCTGATTTCTCTCAACCTTCAAACTCATATATACTCTCCGTTTCTAATCCGATTTCAATTCTGTTTGAGTTTCTGGATTCCTCTCTTCATTCTCTTCATATCGGTACCGAGTTTCTTTATTTCCGAGTATATAGAGATCTGGTCGAGCATAGATGTCACCAGGACGGTTTCGCCGCTCAAATTCCGATGAATTTGATGTTGTCCATGCGTAGTCAGCGTCGTTGTGATTCCGAATCTTCTTTCAGATCGTCAATCGGGTTAGTAACGAATAAGTTATGAATTCATTCGTTTTCCGTACTGCAATTTGGCCTAGATTGACCTTAGGTTTGTCAAAATGGATAATTAGAAATTCCATTATGGTCGTTACATTATTCTGGTAATTATGGGCTTTTAGTTTTATGATGATATCATGAGTTGGATATATGCCCTGATGTGGCTTAAAGGTTTAGCATATTATTCGAGGCTTATAGGATGATTATGATCCTTATGGATCCCTTGAATCTAGGTGTGACCCCTTTGATTGATAGGAGATTGATATATCTTTATGCCTTGTTATTAGGCAGTGTCCTTCTCAAGATTGGAGGTTGATCGTGGTTGAGGTTGTACGAGGTTGAGGTAAGTCCGTAGGACTTACTTAGCTATCATCCTTATATTGGGTGTTTGCATGAGTGATGTGTGTGTTATATGCTTGATATGATAGCATGCGATGTCGATGATTACCGAGCTATGTTTTATTGATAGCCCCATTGTGTGGCAGTGATAACCCTTCCCTTCATCTTGTAAGGAGCTGAGGGGGTTCTCTATGTCCATGCCATCTGCTATATAGGGAGGGCGCAATCCACTCCCATAGGGTACACGGGTTGTGTGACCGACACTACTTCCAGATGGATGTCAAGCCCAGAGGCGAGGATGATACGGTCCTCGTGTCACATAGTTTCATCTATATATATATATATATACGATTTGAGTGAATGACTATTATATAAAGATAATTAAATGGGTAAATGTGTGATAGCATGATGATGTGTATCTTCCATGACTTGTGTTTGTGCTTATGCATTACCTTACATACGTATGGTTAGCTAATGGCTTCATACCATGTTGTAGATGCCTTGCAGGATAGACGAGCTGTTGAGTGATCTGGTAGGGTGACAGGACGAGGACTCTCGTACATTAGAGGGTTATGGTTTTGGGGATGTTTATGTTTCCCTCCTGCGTGAGGATGATGTTTTGTATACCTCCTATGTGAGGATGATTTTTTATACTCGGATATGATCTTGTATACCTTTTGATTGTACAATTTATACAGTTTTATGTATTTGTTTTATATATGTCTGTGCCATTTTGTAAGGTCCAATGAACATGTTGTCAGGCTAGGGTCAGGATCCACTGTGAGATCCTAGCTCAATGTGGCATCCCGAGTCCCGCGGATTTGGGGTGTTACAATTGAGTACCTAGGACTATAGTCTCTAACAGAGACTGATGGTTCACTTCGAGGTTTTGGCAGCAATAGCATGCCGTCCTAGGTGCGAGTCTGTAGTTCACGGCCGCTTATCATCCTCAGATAGATGGTCAGTCTGAGTTGACCATCCAAACTCTAGAGGATATGTTGAGAGCCTGCGTGCTAGACTGGGGACAAGTGTGGCCAGATCACCTTCCCTTAGTGGAGTTTTCGTAGAACAACAATTGGCATGCATCGATCAAGATGACTCTTTATGAGGCTTTATATGGACAAAGATGTCGGACTCCCGCTATGTTGGGACGAGCCAAGTAGTTCTAGCGGTGTATCACCTAAGCAGATAAGGACGATATGGCTCCAGTAGAAATAATCCAAGAGCGGATGCTAGTAGCACAGAGTCGCCAGAAGTCCTACGCGGATAAGAGGCGCAAACATCTGAAGTTTAGAGTTGGAGCTCAGGTATGCTTGAGAGTATCCCCGACACGAGGTGTTAAACATTTCGGTATCAAAGGGTAGCTCAGTCCCAAAATTTCTCGGACCCTTTGAGACACTTGAGCGAGTTGGAGAGGCAACATACACACTTGCCTTGCCACCGAGACTAGAGGGTGTTCACCCAGTCTTACATGTGTCTCGGTTACGGGAGTATGTACCAGACCCGAGGCACATCGTTAGCCATAAGGATTTAGTCGTCGAGCCAAACTATACGTTCGTAGAGCATCCGGTAGCTGTCTTAGAGCGTAGTACCAAATGCTTGCGATCGAAGGACATACTGATGATGAAGATTCAGTGGTCGATGCGAGGAGTTGATGAGGCGACTTGGGAGACAGAGGATAGTATCCGGAGTTTTATGCTGAGCTGGATGTACCTATAGTCTAGACGTTTGAGTTTTAGTTTCCTTTTTGTTGAGTTGTGTATACGCTTATGTGACGTTTTGGTTTATGGCCCCGCGAGGGTATATGAGTTGAGATCAGTGTTTTTGCTATGTCTTTGTGTGACCTGGTGTAGTTTGTTGCAAGTTTCGGGACGACACTTCTTTTTTTGGGGATCTGACGTAACATACGGTTTTGGCTTCACTGCCCCCGCGGTGAAGGGAGCCGCCCCTATAGCCAACCGTGATCGCGGCCGAGTCAGTCCGCCCCTGCGGCTTACTCCAGATCGTGCCCGGTCTGTTTTCTTTCCGTCTTTTATTATTTCCTTTTTTAGAAGATCCGATATTCTATCTTTTGGGCCGGCTTTCCTTCTATCTTCTAACCCTAAATCTTACCTTCCTTTGTTCTTTCCCAACCGTTCTCTTTATAATCCCGCCTTCTCTTCCGTTTTCCTCTTCTTGCTTACGTTCTTCTTCAACCTCGAACAAAGTTGCAGCCTTTCCTTACGAACATTTGCATAACCTTATAAGTTCTTCTTTCTTATATCCTTCGGACGTTCTTGAAGTACTATTGCATGCTTCTTCTTCTTCTTCTTCTTCTTCTTAACATGAATCAAGATCGAGCCTTGATTCTTGTTTGTCCTTCGTTGTTGATGCGTATGTGTTTTCAGGCTCCTTTGGTTGAGTATTATCGTGTGTAGATTGAAGATTCAAGCTTTAGTCTCCATGTGGTGGTGTTGTCATTGTCAAATGAAGCACCGACGATCGTTTCTGTCACGCCGCCGCCCCTGTGCCTTGGACAACCCGCACATACGGCTGCAAGTTTGTGCTACCCCTGCGCCTCTGTCAACCGCCCCTATTGTTTCTCCGAATTGACATCTTGCAGGTCAAGATATTATTAAAAATCTTGACGTGCAAGATAAGGAATGTTGTAAATATATGATAGATGTATTAAAAATCATCCATCTCATTTTTACTATAATTAAGCAAAATAAGAAATGTTGTAAATATATGATATATGTATTTTTGGGTCTATAGCCCAAATAATTTATTGGCCGCTAGCCTAAACAATTTACACATTCACATCTTGAAAGTCAAAATTTTATTTTGGTTCTTTATGGATCAAGAATGTAAAACAGAAAATGGAATATTTGCTTGAAAGATGAAGTAACTCAAGATTTTATAAGCAAACAAAATTGCAAAAACTACAATTGAGTGGCTCAAGAGAGATCGAAACGATTTCATCTTCGTCTAATCTACAATGGAGATCGACTACCTAAACTTAAATGGGAATAAGAATATCAGCAAACAAAGTTATAGTTGAACCCTAATTATATTCATCTTGTACAATAATAGCCCATAAACCTATTTTACCCAACTATGATACGTATATACAAAGATTGGATTTTTGTTAAGAACAACCATCATGTTTATCAAACCATTCATAGTAACACACGGTAAAGATATTACAGAAATTTATGACAATAATCTATGTTTGATTTATATATATAAGTTCCGTGAAGGGTTGTAGATAGGAATTAGGAGAGTTGTGAGGCATTAGATGAGGTTTAAATCGACGGCTCTCACACACTCATCATTAATGGCATTGTAGTAATTATATAAATTTGAAAAAAAAGAAGAAAATTAGACACTAATTGATACGTTCAACCCTCCCTCACATTCTTCTTCCTACGTGTTGAGCCTCTCTCTCGCTTTTAACACACAAACTTCATATTTGCTCCAATTTTCAACCAAATCAAAGATTGATTACATAAAAAATTGTGAAATCAAAGAGAATACAATACGATTCAAGTATTGTTTCTTCGAATTTCTACTCTCACTGTTTAGGTTTCCATTCTTAAGGTTTAGGTTTCCTTATGATTGATGTTTGTTTTCGAAATCAAATTTGTTTGAATAGTTTTTGTGTTTGATAAGTTTGATTGAAAAAATACATGTATATACATAAGTTGAGTTGGTCTAATAGCTCCAATTGAACAATCTATATGTTCCTTTTAGTGTGCACGTAAACTGTTCGACAAAATGTCTTATACAAATATAGTTTATAATATTTACAAGAACAACGACGTAAAAAGTATGAACACCAATGAATAAAAACATGAACAATGACGTATAAAAGTATGAACACTGATGACTTATCTATAACTTTTACACATACATAACATATTATGATCATCTTTTAACGTTTTGTGATGAATTTTTTATTTTTTGTGGTTAGATACTGTAAATGAACATCTATGTATTATAAAATGAACACAGAAGATTAAATGAACATGACACTTTGATAAATAAAAATACTATGAACACCGATGTATAAAAACATGAACAATGACACATAAAAGTATGAACACTGATGACTATTTTTTAATGTAAGGGTATTGTTCCAGATTTTAAGTCAATTTACAAAAATGTCATTAATGATGAGCGTGTCGGAGCCCTTGATTTAAAATTCATCCAATGGCTTACAACCCTCGTAGTTCATATCTACAAGCTCTCTCATCACTGGAACTAATATATATATATATATATATATATATATATATATATATATATATATATATATATGTGTGTGTGTGTGTGTGTGTGTGTGTGTGGGTGTGTGTGGGTGTGTGTGGGTGTGGATAGCATTGAATGAGAAAGGAAAAAACAGTAAAAGAAACAAAAAGTATCAACTAATTACTTAGACAAATTTTGTAATCACTCATTACTAAATCGTAATCTATGAATATATGTACATATATATTACTAAATTGATTAATTAATGGTCAACTTCCTCATCTTGCAGGACGTACTAGCAGCAACAATATCAGATGAAACCCTGACAGGCTCGTCGATCTTATGAATGATGAAAGCGAGTTGACCATTGATTCGAAGCGACCAAACTTGAATCGAATCTCCTTGAACGAGTTTATTGTGTTCCACGAGATTATTCCAACTCTTGGAAAAGGCATACCACCAACTCTTCTTCTTCTTATTGTCTGCAGTCTCGGGTGCGTCACCGCCGGTATTCCAGCGGTGAAAATCATAGTAAGTATCTCCATAGAAAGATCGACCACCAATACATTCAGCTTATAGCAAAGCTTTCTTTGCCTTCTTGGGTAGTTTGTTGAACAAACTCCTCCTTTTCTTTATTTAATAACTCATTATGCTTCAATTGTCCCGACGGCATCGCTAGTCGCGCATGATAACAACTTCGTCTCTTCCGAACCCCACTTTTCCTTTATGAATCCCGATATGACTGCGGAAGAGCTTGAGGTTCGATAACCATAAGTATTTTCTTCTTTGGTTCTTGATTATTCTACATTGTCATCAGAATAGGTGGAGGTGGTTGTTGTTGCGGATGTTGTTGTTGTGGACCTTCGACTTCGATGAATACACCAAACAACCAAATATCACTTTGAACCTCCATGATTAACAAGTGAATGAAGAAATAGGATTAATGGAATAGGGTTTTGGCAACATCTTATTATATATCATTCTAATAGATAAATAAATTAAATATTTTGTACAAAGGCTTTCCTATTTTACGTAGAACTATTTTGTTAATGTTACTACTCCCGAAGTAAATATTTATAAAAATTATCTTTTTAAGTCTAAAATATGTGTTCTCTAAGTTTTATAAATAGCTAAATTTTTGTTTTTCCAAATAAATATCAAATTTTTTTACAATTTTTTTCTTTCGGTATTATTTTTAAATGTTAAAATTTTATGGCGTGATTTTTTTCTTGTATGAATCTTCAGGTATGAATTTCTAAGATGAGTTTTCAAGTATGAATTTTCTAGTATAATTTTCTAGTATGAATTTCTAGTATGGTTTTTCGTATAAATTTGTGGTATGAAATTCATACCTGAAACTCATACCTGAAACTCATACCAAAAATTCATACGAGAAAGTCATACCAAAAATAAAATAAAAAATAAAAAAGGGCAAAATAAAATTAAATAAAAAACACATTCAACAATTCCTTTTACCTAACAAATGAAAATTCATATTTATTTTTTTTTAAATAGAGGGGTTAATTACTTTTACCTACCATTAATGAAAGTGATAAAATTTAAAGGGTACACAAAATAAAAAGAAATAGAAAAGAGTCTACTTGCCCAAATTCTTTTAATTAATTGGGTATCTAAGTTGTATTCCTAAATGGTTTAACTTTTCAATGTCCACCATATTAAAAGCCGGGCGTTAAATAGTACATAAATTAATTATTTATTTATAGGCAAATTATTTTTGTTTACTTGAATACCAAATAGTACATTAATTCTTTTTTTTGTTCCTACATGTAATTTTTTTTAGGAAAATATACATAAAAATATGTATCATAGAAAAGTGTAAAAATTTTGTTATAAAATTAAAAATACGAAATTATCAATTTAGTTTATAAAAAATCATCCATCTCATTTTTACTATGATTAAGCAAAATAGGGAATGTTGTAAGTATATGATAGAAGTATTTTTGGGCCGATAACCCAAACAATTTATGGGCCGCTAGCCTAACAATTTATGCGTTCACATCTTGCAAGTCAAGATTTTATTTGGATTCTTGACAAATTAAAAATGTTAAACAGAAAATGGATTATGTTCTTGAAAGATGAAGCAACTGAAGTTTTATCAGCAAACAAAATTGTAGAATTTACAATTGAGTCATTAATGAGAGATCGAAAACGATTTCATCTTCGTCTAATCTACTATGGAGATCGACTGCCTAAACTTTTATGATAATAAGAATATCAGCAAACAAAGTTATAGTTGAACCCTAATTATATGCATCTTGTACAATAACAGCCCACAAACCTATTTTACCCAACTTTGATATGTATATACAAAGATTGAATTTTAGTTAAGAGCAATTACAATGTTTATCAAACCATTCATAAAAACACACAGTGAAGATATTGCATAAATTTAAGACAAGAATCAATGCTTGAATAACATCGACTGAGAAAGGAAAAACAATAAAAGAAACTAAAAGTAATAACTATTTACTATGACAGATTTTGTAATCACTCATTACTAAATCGTAATATATGCACACACATATATATATCACTAAACTGATTAATTAATGGTCAACTTCCTCCTCTTGCAGTAAGTACTAACAGCAACATCGAATGAAACCCTAGCAGTCTTGTCGACCTTATGAATGATGAAAGCGAGTTGACCATTGATTCGAAGGAACCAAACTTGAATCGAATCTCCTTCAACGAGTTTATTGTGTTCCACGAGATTATTCCAGCCCTTGGATAGGGCGTACCACAAATCTTCTTCTTCTTATTGCCTGCAGTCTCGGGTGTGTCATCGCCGACATTCCATCGGGTGAAAATCATAGTACGTATCTCCATAGAAGGATCGACCACTAATACATTCAACTTATTGCAAAGCTTTCTTTTGCCTTCTTGGTTAGTTTGTTGAACAAACTCCTCCACTTCTTTAGCCAATAACTAATTATGCTTCAATTGTCTTGACGGCATCGCTAGTCGCGAATGGTGATGACTCGTATATGTTTTATTAACTCTCTTACAAATTAACAACTTCGTCTCTAACCTCACTTTTCCTTTATGAAATCGGGATACGATTACGGAATAGCTTGAGGTCCGATAACCATAAGTCTTTCTTCTTTGGTTCTTGATTATTTCTGCATTATCGCCGGAATAGGTGGTGGTGGTGGTGGTTATTATTGTTGTGGATGTTATTGTTGTTGTGGACCTTCGACTTTGATGAATACACCAAACACCCAGATTCCACGTTGAACCTCCATGATTAACAAGTGAATGATGAAATAGGATTAATGGAAAGGGTTTAGGCAACATCTTATTATATAGCATTCAAATAGATAAATAAATTAAATATTGTGTACAAAGGCTTTCATATTTTACGTAGAACTAATTTTTTAATGTTAATACTCCCGAAGTAAATATTTATAAAAATTATCTTTTTAAGTTTTAATAATAGTTGTAAGAAAAAAAAAAGTTATCTTTTGAAAACTTTTATACGTGTTCTCTAAGTTTTATAAATAGTTAAAAAAAATTCCAAATAAATATCATACTTTTTTACAATTTTTTTTCTTTTTGTATTATTTTGTAAATGTTAAAATTTTCTAGTATGAATTTCTTATATGAGTTTTCCAGTATAAATTTTCTGGTATAAATTGTAACAACCGAAATTTTCATTCTGGTAATGATCCTTAAGACCTCTTTCGGAACCAATTAAGTGATGTCTAAAGGGGGTCTCCGCACCTGTGGCTCTAGAGCCGCAGGCGCGGCGACCTTGTCACCCCGGTTGCGGCAGAGTCATGCCGCTGGTGCGGTTTTTACAACAGATCGTGTGCGATCTTTGTAACCATCATCCGTTCTTTCCTCTTTTAGAGGATCCGATCTTCTATGGGACGTCCTCCTTATGCCTTCTAACCCTAGTTGTCCTACTCTTCTTTTCCTTTTCTCAGCCTTTGCTCTTTCTTCTCTTACGTAACTTCTCTTCCTCTTTTTCCTTCTCTTCTTCCACCTTGTGCTTGCTACATCCAAGTTCATTCAAGTTGCAATCTTCGGCACGTACGTGGATACTATAGATCCGATTATAAGTCTTCCTCCTCTCGTTCTTCTTCAGCTTTCCGTCTTCTTCTTCTTCTCTTTCTTCTTCTCCTTCTTGGCAAGAAGAAAGATTGAGTCTTGATTCAATGTATGTCTTATCTCCTCTGTGGTTTAGTGAACCCTAGTCTTAGTGGTTTGTTGTTGTGTGAGAAACACAGAGGAGAGTAGAACCGTCTAGGAAGAGTTTTTGCTCGTCGAAGTACTTCAACGTTTTCCCTGAAATTTTGCCGCACCTGCGCCTGTGCAGACCTGCACCCGCGCTTTTCCCTAAGTCGCCGCCCCGCGCCTCCTTGTCACCACGGTCGCGACATCCGAAGCTTGTCTCCGTGCCCACGCCTTAACTTCAGTGGGTACCGTCTTTGTGGTATGTCACTTCTTTACTTGCTGCCTTATCGTTCCTTGAGTTAGATCATGCTAGGTTGGATCAAGATGAACTAGTGTGAATGCTAGTGAGTGGCTTTTTGAAGTGGTTTTAGAACCCTTGATCTAGTTGTGTTCATGTTGATTGATGAGGAACTTGAGACTAGGAGTAGTACATCCTAGCATGGGGTTGTGATCTAGGTAAGATCATTTGTACTGGAAGTAGGAAACTTCTAGCAAGTTGGTTAGATTTTGATCTCGGATGCCTTATCTGAGCAAGCATAGATTCCTTTCCTACGGGAAGTTGAGCATTACCGGAATTGAGATTACCTTTGATACAGGTAGGTCCCTTGGACTTACTTAGCTTCCTTCTATGTGTTAGTGTAGTTATGATGACGGTGTGTGCTTGTGTGTTTATAATAATAACTTGCTAGGACGACCTTTATGTTGTTTGCCCCAAGTGTATATAACCGGGCGGTGACAACTTGTCCGGTTCTAAAGGAGACTGGGAGATTCTCTGCTACTGTTCCAGGTTGGTAACGGTGAGATGCATCGGATCGATTTTTGTCGGTACAAGGGGGAAAATACGAGTTTCGGGAGATTCTTGTTCAAAAAAAAAGTTGAATTAGTAAAGTGTACAACCTAATGAAAGATAATAACCGGAATTGTGGGATAGCATGTTTGTGTGTTTTACTTCTTGACGTGTGTATGTGCTATTATAATTATTTTGATTCATAGAATGTTAGCTAACGGTTTATCCGTTGTGTAGATGACCTACAGGTTAGGGATGCTGCCGAGTGATTAGGTCAAAGTGCTCAGCCGGGAGGTCCCGTACATTATAGGACAGGATTTGGGCTTTATATTTCTTGTTGTCTTTTCATTTATTGTTGTAGAACTCGGCTGAGAGTATGTTGCTTTTACAAATGTTAGACATTTATGTACTTTATCTATTTTGGAGTTTTCATGTATTTGTGCCTTATTGCAAGATCCGGTGAAATTGTTGTCAAGCTAAGGGTTAAGAACCATTATGAGGTCATAGCCAGTAGCATCCCGAGTTCCTAGAATTTGGGGTGGTACATGAATTTCTAATATGGTTTCTGATGTGAATTTCTAGTATGAAACTCATACCACAAACTCATACCAAAAATTCATATGAGAAAGTCATACCAAAAAAAAGGCAAAATAAAATAATAAAAAAACACATTCAACAATTCCTTTTACGTAACAAAGGAAAAATCATACCTGTTTTTTTTTTTTTAAATAGAGGAACTAATTACTTTTACCTACCATTAATGAATGTGGTAAAAATTAAAAGGGTACACAAAATAAAAGAAAATAGAAAAGAGTCTACTTGACCAAATTCTTTCAATTAATTGGGTATCTAAGTTGTAATTTTAAATGGTTTCACTTTTCAATGTTCACTATATTAAAACAGGATGTTAAATAGTACATAATTTAATGATTTATTTATAGGCTAACTATTTGTGTTTACTTGAATACTAAATAGTACATTAATTCTATTATTTTTGTGTGTCTAGATGTAATTTCTTTTAGGAAAATATATATAAAAAAATACATATCATATACAAAAAAAATTGTTATAAAATTAAAGGTACAAATTATCAATTTAGTTTATTAAAAATCATCTATCTCAATTTTACTACAATTAAGCAAAATAGGGAATATTGTAAATATATGATAGATGTATTTTTGGGCCGATAGCCCAAACAATTTATGGGCCACTAGCCTAAACAATTTATGCATTTACATCTTGCAGGTCAAGATTTTGTTTGGGTACTTGACGGATCAAGAACGTAAAATAAAAAATGGAATATGTTCTTGAAAGATGAAGCAACCCAAGCTTTTATCAACAAACAAAATTGCAAAAATTACAGTTGAGTCGGTGAGGAGTGATCAAAAACTTTTTTTTATCTTCGTCTAATATATTATGGAGATCTACTACCTAAATTTTGATGAGAATAAGAATATCAACAAACAAAATTATAGTTGAACCCTAATTATACTCATCTTGTATATTAATAGCCAACAAACCTATTCTACCCAACTTTGATACGCATATACAAAGATTGGATTTTTGTTAAGAGAAACCACCATGTTTATCAAACCATTCATAGAAACATACAGTAAAGATATTGCATAAATTTACGACAAGAATATATGCTGGAATATATATGTGTGTGTGGATAGCATCGACTGAGAAAGGGAAAATAATAAAAGAAATAAAAAGTAATAACTAATTACTAAGATATATTTTGTAATCACTCATTACTAAATCGTAATATATATATATATATTACTAAAGTGATCAATTAATGGTCAACTACCTCCTTTTGCGGGAAGTACTAGCAGCAAGAGCATTGGATGAAACCTTGGCAAGCTCGTCGACCTTATGATAGATGAAAGTGAGTAGACCATTGATTCGAAGCGACCAAACTTGAATCGAATCTCCTTCAACAATTTTATTGTGTTCCACGAGATTATTCAAGCCATTGGAAAGGGCGTACCCCCAACTCTTCTTCTTATTGCTTGCAGTCCCGGTTGCGTCATCGCCGACATTCCAGCGGGTGAAAATGATAGTACGTATCTCCATAGAAGGAACGACCACTAATACATTCAGCTTATTACAAAGATTTCTTTTGCCTTCTTGGGTAGTTTGTTGAACAAACTCCTCCTCTTCTTTAGTCAATAACTTATTATGCTTCAATTTGTAGCACCTCAAGTTCTGGGAACTCGATACGTTACGGACTAGGACCTCACAATGGGTCCCGACCCTCAGAGTAGCAACGACACAACAAATCTTGTACAAGGCACAAATAAATGAAAACCAAAACTCAATATAAAACCAAAGGTTATAACAAAGGAAAGCGCAAAAGACTCGTAGCCGAGTTCAAAACATAGGGAAAACAACAACATAAATATAAACCCGATTCTGTCCTATAATGTACGGGAACCCCGGTTGACCACACCATCCGGATCACTCAGCAACACCTATATCCTGCAAGGCATCTACAATATCGGTATAAAATGTTAGCTAACATTCTAGATATCGGAAGGGCAGTAAAGGCACAAAACACATAAGGTAAAATAAACATATAGCATACTCGCACTCAACCGGTTATTATCTTCCGTTAAGTTATCCATTACTAATTCAACTTCTTTTGTCACACGAGAATCTCCTGAAACTCGCCTTCGCTTCCGTCTACCAACAAGAATAGATCAATATTATCTGTTACATGCAGGCTTGGGTTGCAAGAGCACCTCCTAGTCTCCTGTAGAACTAGACTAGTGGTCAACGCCCGGTTATCATAAACTTGGGCCAATTACGGTTATAAAGGTCAATCCTAGTCCGGTTATCCGTTAACAATAATAACAACACAAACAAGCCAATACACTTAAACGAGTATACGAAATGAAGCTAAGTAAGTCCAGGTGACTTACCTCACTCGAAGGTAACTCAAGGGTCAGCAAACAACTCAGTTTCCCGTAAAAAAGAAGGACGGAAGCCTACTTAACAAGGCATAACGAATCAGGAACGAAACGGTTGCTAGAAGTTTATAACTTCTTTTCTCAATGATCTCTAAAAGATCTACACAAGCTAAGGTCTTTACCTTAGTCTTACATATCACTAAGGGTCGAAAACAATTTCATAAGCCAAGGGAAGGAACGAAGAAAGCAAGGAAGGAAGCAGCTCACCAAAGACGGGAACTACTACAGGAAAACCGTAGGGGCGGCTGGACAAACCGCAGGGGTGGTATGGGAAGATCCCGCGGGGGTGGCGCTGACAGGAACAGGGGCGGCGGCGGTGCAAAAGGTTGTTGTTGACTCCTTCGACGACAAGAAACGCAGCAAGGGCCAAGGTTTGCTTCTGTCAACACGCACACACATCACAACTCAACTACGGGAGCCTATGAACATCAGAATCTCAACAACGGAACGGCCAACAAGAATCAAGACTCGATCTTGATCCTTGGAGAAGAAGAAAAAGAAGAAAACAAGAAAATAAGAGAAGTAGAAAGGAAAGGGCATACAAAAAGCTCAAGAACGTGAGAGAGAATTACAGAGAAGGAGACTTACACGTTTAGCAAGATCACAGGGGAAGAAGGCTGCAGCTTTTGAGGTTGAAGGAAAATGTATGCAAGAAATGGGAAAAAGAAAAGAAAGAGGGAATTCATAGGAACGATGGGAAAAGATAGAAGGAAATACGTTCTAGTTTTAAGAACATGATAGGAAAGCCGGCCCATTAGATAGAAGACAAATCTTCTATCTATGAAAGGAAATAAAACGGAATCGAAAAAATTAGATCGAGCGTGATTTGCAGTCAGCCGCAGGGGCAGTTTAGGTAAAATTGGGTTACTACATCAGATTCCCCTAAATAGAAGTTTCGTCCCGAAACTTACAACATCCTGAAAGATCATACAACAACACCGCGGAAACACTGAACTCAACTCATATATTCTCACTCGGGCACAAAACTCAAAACTTTACAAAAGTGTGTGCACAACTCAACAAAAGAAACTAAAACTCACAACTACACTAAAGGTACATCCAACTCAACATAAAACTCCTAATAGTTCCTTTGGATACTATCATTTGTCTCCCAATTCGCCTCATTTGCTCCTTGCATCGACCACTGAATCTTCATTATTAGTATGTCCTTCGATCGCAAGCGTCTTGTACTACGCTCTAAGACAGCTACCGGATGCTCTATGAACGTATGGTCTGGCTCGACCACTAAATCCTCATGACTGGCGATGTGTCTCGGATCTTGTACATACTCCCGTAACTGAAACACATGGAAGACTGGGTGAACACCCTCAAGCCTCGGTGGCAAAGCAAGTTTGTATGTTGCCTCTCCAAATTGCTCAAGAAATTGGAAAGGTCCGACATATCTGGGACTCAACTTTCTCTTAACGCCAAAACGTCGAACACCTCGTGTTGGGGATACTCTCAACCACTCCCGAGCTCCAACTCTGAACTTCAGAGGTCTGCGCCTCTTATCTGTCTAAGACTTTTGATGACTTTGTGCTGCTAAGATATGCTCTCGGATATCACCCCATATCGTCATGTATTTGTTCAGGTGCTACACCGCTAGCACTACTCAGCTCATCCCAACACAACCGGGTATGACACCTCTGTCCGTATAAAGCCTCATAAGGAGCCATCCTAATCGATGCGTGCCAACTGTTGTTATACGAAAACTCCACTAAGGGAAGGTGAGCTAGCCACACATGTCCTCAGTCCAACACGCAGGCAATCAACATATCCTCCAGATTCTGGATGGTCCACTCGGACTGACCATCGGTCTGAGGATGATAAGCAGTCGTGAACTGCAGGCTCGTACCTAGGGAAGCATGCACTTGCTTCCAGAACACGAAGTGAACCGTCCGTTTCTATCAAAGACTATAGTCCTAGGTACTCCATGATGTCTCACTATTTGTCTGGTGAACTCCTCCGCTAATCGACTTACCGGCCATGTTTCCTTGATAGGAATGAAACGTGCGGTCTTTGTCAGTCGATCTACTATAATCAAGATGGCATCAAAACCACGGCTCGGTCTTAAATCGGTAAGAAAGTCCATCGAGATGTCCTCCCACTTCCACTGAGGGACGGATAGTGGGTGTAGCTCTCCTCCTGGTCGTTGATGACAAGTCGCACACTGAGCTACATATCTCATCACGTCTGGCTTAAAACCTCCCCACCAGAAAGAGCGTCTGATATCCTGATACATCTTACTCGCACCGGGGTGCACTAAGTAAGGTGAAGAGTGAGCCTCCTATAGGATCCGCTGTCTTAACTCTTGATATGAGGGCACACATACACGCTCCCGGCGTCTCAAGATCCCATCGGCACCTATTGCAAATTGTGGCGCCTCTCCTCGAGATATTTGGTCTCGGATTTGCGTCAAAGGTGGACAACTCTTCTACTTCTGTCACTACTACAAAAATGTGTTTATAATCCTTAAAATATATCCCGGGCTTATAAATCATGAGGTATAAAATCGGATTTTTAAAAAATTTAATTTGAAAACCTATAATAACACGGATGTTGTAATACCCGGGTTATAAAGTTATGTAAAATTAGGCAAGAGGTATGTAAATAACTCGAACATTGCTATATCCGGGTTATATAAAACATATATAACACGGTTGCTTTGACCACCGAGTTATATATTAGGTTAAATTTGTAAATTTAGCAAAACGCCCGGAATATTTGGCTTGCTTCACTATTATTATTTTTTTTCTAATTAAACAATAAAAATTATCGCATATTCAGCAACAAAGGAAAGTCAAAATTATTCCCCTCTTCCCTTCTTATCTCACACAAGGTCATTCTTCGTGTGTACTGGCGGAGAACATCTCTAGGGCTACAATTACTTTCTTCAAGATCTGTTAATTGGCAAGGGCTCCAACTATCACTATCATCGAATGGTTTCCCCTCTCCCCTTCAACTGAATAACAAGTCTTATTCTTTTATCCTTTGTGTTGGAGAACGCTATGGTTTCTTCCTTCAATATTCGCTTCGAATTTCAGGGAAACCGTAGATTTGATTCGCTCTTGTGTTTCATATAGGGTTTCATATTAGGGTTGCTGCCACCGAAGGCTAGGAAATCAGTTATTCCCAAATTGTGAGTCTTTTGTCTGTCATTCATCTCTCCGATCATCCACCTAAAGTTCTCCTACCAGGTATTCTCTACTTGCTATCACTTCAATTCAGTATAGCATATATTGATATTGAAATTGCTGCATTTTTGCAATGCGATTTATCTACTATTTGAAATTACTATAAACATATACAATCTCTGTGAAAAATGTTTTAAACCTGCCATAATCAACTATATAGATCTTGAAAAATGTTTTATACCTGCCATAATATGATAGATGATTGATATTGAAGTTGTTGAATATCTACAATGTTATTTATGTACTGTTTGAAAATTTTTTTTAAACCTTCCATAATTTAATCACTATATTTATATTGAAATTGCTTTAAACATGCTCTTATTCAGTCACTGTGAAAATGTTTCAGTGTTGTTGCAATTGCCTAATACCATGTTATCAACGGATGTTCTTTAGTATTGCAAGAATAGTATTAAGAAGCATAAGATCTCCCCTTAAAGTCACCTTTGCTTATATTTATGTAACACTCAACAAAACTTGAGGTATGATTTTTTATTATTTTAACAAGAAGCACTAAAGTCTCCTTGTCACAACAAGTTGAACCAACTCCCTTGCATTATGGTGTGGCTTGATAATTTGTTGATCTTTCACCATAGAATTTCTTAGATTTATGGTACTTTGCTTCTATAATAGGAAGTCGCAAACTATAGGATACTTATAGACCATGAATAATTTTTAAGTTCATTAGAGTTGTCCAACTCCCCTGCACCAGTTTCAGATTTGTTTTGTGGAATACATTTGCCATACATTTTAACCTCAGTGCGTCTTAGGTTTTATTTGTATGGTGATCATTTTCATTGTTTGCAGGGAAAGGTTTTCCCTCTCCCGTTCATGCATTTTGATTTTACCTATATTTTCTATTTTGTGTTCTATTTATGATTTAAGTTTTCTCAATATTTTGATTTGAGTGTTTTAAGTTCATTCGTTGGGTTTTCTTTGTATGATGATCATTTTGCAGTTTTGTAAAGAAGTGTTTCTCCTCTGCCTTCACCTCCTTTGTTGATGTATATAAAGAGAGTATGCTACTGAAAGGTATGCTATAACGCCCTTGATGCTTGTTTTGTATATGAGAATCATGTGGAGGTGGTTGCTAATGTTCTTCAGAATCTTTTTCCTACTAAATTTGGAACAGTTAGCCAAGTACAACTGGACCGCGCAAAGGCATCAACCAAGTCAACAATTTTGATGAACTTAGAATCAAGAGTATGCTCCAACATCTGTTGACACTATAGCCGTATCTTGAAGTTCACCTTGCTATGAACCCTATATGCTGACGCTCACTCTTCTATTTAGCCTATTTCTAAACTCTTATACTTATTTTGCAGATGGTGGCCTCCGAAGATATTGGCACACAACTTTTGACTTATGGAGAGGTGAAAATGAACATTTTTTTGGAAACTTTGCTGGTTTTATAATATTTATTTGGACGACTCTTCCTCGTTTTATATATAATTTTGAAGAATGGACTGTCAGCGCATGGTGTTCCCCTCTTTAGTGTACATGTGAGGCTTAAACCATGTTCACAAGGAAAATTTTATCTTGTACATAATTAACCCTTTCAATAGGTTCACATTCAGGGTTCTAGTTTTATTTACACCGTGTAATCTAGTATCCTAAAGGTTCTTGTTTCGTGTCTTTAGAGCTGCAGGTAGTTTTTGATGAGCCAAGTGCCATTAAGCTCTAGTTTTTGGCATGTCTAAAGCGTATCTTTGTTGGTAAAAAAAATAATGAGTGCGTGATGTTGCTCTTTGCAGGAAACCCGTGGAGCACTTCCTAAAACCGTTGATGAAGTTTCAGTCAAGGATATCGCTTCCCTGGCTGGAAAATTGATCTCTTCTCCCCTTACAATGGCTTCATACGGAGATGGTATATTACATATTTTGAACTACTCATCAGTTTATTCTCTTTATGATGAAATATGTCGCTCACAATTGGTTCCCTCAATGGATGCAGTTCTGTATGTACCGAGCTATGAGCAATTCTCCAGCAAATTTAAGTCTAAGTGAAATTACTTTGGGATAATATGAATGCCCAGGGTTTTAAACCAGCAAGGTGCTCGTACAATAGCGGACCCATCAAGGACTTTTTTTTCTTGGACTTGGTGATATTGTTATCCATGGTGAGATACTAGATAAAAGGTAGTAACCTATTAGGATTGTCATTTATGAATGCATTTGTCACGTGATATTAGCTATTTGCATACCCCCTGTCTTATTCATATTGAAACTTTTTTGGTCCTTGTAATATAGGTTTTAAAATACTTGATCAGATTATGAGTTAACTAGATATGGTTGTTAATTGTGTTGATAATATGACGAGGCACCTGATAATAGAACCTGCAACTAAAAAGAGTTATCATCTGGTTGGAGTGTGTTTTGTTGTATAGACATTACTATCTTAGGGCCCGTTCATTTTCCATATCCCATATCAGGATATGGGTATGGATATCACATATCCGATATCCATGTTTCGTAATTGAGTATATGGGTATCAAAGTGATATCCTAGATATCAATACTTTACTTTTTTATCATTTCTGATATTTTAAAAAATTGAGAGATATCACATTCATTTTCTCTCACGTTTCACTCAAACCTCTCCCTTCCCAGTCTTTCTCTTTTGATATACTTCACCATCTTGCCAAACACAAGTATCAGATATGAGATATCAATCTCATATCCATATCTATGATATCTATACCGATACCGATATCTCATATACTCATATTTGGATATGGGAAATGAACAAGCCCGTATATGTATAAGTATACCATCTTTCTCCTGCAACTAAATAGAGTAATTATCTAACCATAATTTTTCTTCTTCTTTTGCAATTGAAGTGGGTATTTCTAGAGAAAGCCTTCCATCCTTTCCTCCTAAAGGCCAGTTGCGCATCAGATACATTGCACTCTTGAATGAGGTTGGAGATATACGCTAACATGAAATGATATTTATATATATTTTGACTACAAATGCTTGTATCTTTTGCTTCTCGGTATTGGAGGTTGATCAGTTTAGCAACCATTCCTGTATAATATTGATTGTAGAAGACCATTGTTTTGGCATTTACTGCAGAGAAGATGCTCTTTGGAGTAGTGATGACAAAGCTTTTGTCCGATATTGCTATATCAAGAAGTGTTGTGGTTCAGTCTTTTCTTGAACTTGAAGATGCTGCGCGATCTTGTAAGTCTCTCTCAACATGATTGTCTCATGGTACTTGCTTTGGATACATATATTAAACAAACTCAATATTCTATCTATTTGTTGTCTTTTTCATGTTGTTTTTTCTTTGAATGTGACGGATTACTTGTAATCTTTATTGTGCCGCTCATACCATAGCTACCAAGCGCTCTTCGGTGCTATAAGCTTCCAAATGTCCAATGTTTTTTTTCATTAAAAGCTAGAGAAAATTTCCATAACCGTGGCAATAATTCATGATTTTTTTATCCCGGTAATCTTCTGATAGACTTACATTCATATTCCATATTTTTCTTTAATTCTTGTTTGCTTGTCTATTTGCTGATTTTTAAGTTTGTGTAACTCAGATTGGTAAGGGCTTTAAATTAGTAACACATATATATAACATCACTGGTTTCCAGTGTAAGATTTTTCTTCTATTCACATTTGTTGAAAGTACTAGACGTCTTGAACGTATGCCATGTGATACTACTCTAAAAATAACTAATATTCTATGCTAATATATCTTGGTCTCATATGCTGAAACCTCTAGAAATTGAACTAATGAAGCTAGTAAAATCATTGATCAGTTGACAACTTATAATTGATAGATAATCATTGTCTTTGTACTAGAGAGCAGGTATGCAAGAAACACTTCAAAAGGCTCCACTTTTTGTAAGTTTTTGTCCTTTTTCCATAAAATAGTCACAAAATCACTTTATAGTTGAAACACTTATGGCTAAGGTTAAAAACATAAAGGTATATCCATGCCATGTTCTTACCATGTGTAATTTTTGTTTCAGCTTGACTTGTTGTATGTACATACGCTCTTATAAATAATTACTTATTTGTGTAAGTGTAGGAATCATTGGGTGTTGTTGATTTTACACCCTCACAAAGGGTTTGCATATTGGATTGACCCGTTGCATGGACAACAAAATGATGATGCAGAGCAATTAGTTGATTTGTAAGTTTTTCCTACTATTATCTACAGATAAGTAATTTCGTATATAGTACTAAAACCATTTCTTTTTATCTTATTGTGTAGGGTTTATACTTTAAAATACACTAGTTTGGGACTAAAAAAACCTCGAAAAAATACTCTATGGCAGGCCATAAAGGTTAATCATCATATCTTCACATTTTTTTATCAGTTATAAGGCACAAACATTTACAGTTGACGTAATATGTATATCACTAGTTTAATATATGTTTTTTCATGAGTTGCGGTGTCCGCATAATCCAAACTTGAATGATTGTGGATATTATGTGTTGAGATTTATGCGCGAGATCATATTAAGAAGAAGTCACAGTGTCCCAAAGATTGTATGTTTCGACAAATTTTAAATTTATTTTTGCTTTTCATTAAAATATTATAATCATGAGCTTATCTAAGTTAATTTCTGATATCTTTACAATGGTATGGGAAAAAAGATACTTACTCGTATCATGAAATTGAAGAAGTTCGTAAGGAGTGGCTGAAATATTTGTTTCAACTAATCTTTTAGGTATGAAATTCGAAACTTTGATTGCATTTATATGATTTGGATTTGAATTTGGATTTGGATTGTGTGTTCCGACCTCGAAAAGATTTTTTGGATAGATCGAAATTAAGCCTAGAGTGTTGTTCTTTAGTTTTCATGAACAAATGTTTGACATGTCCATATGCTGCATTGAATGTCCTTTTCTTCTAGTATATATTTTGTATTTGAGACTTTTGCATAGGGCTCCATATGCCTTTCACTTTGTAACTTTCCCAAACTTGGTATTATTGTGCTCTCCAGGATGTTTCAAAGCAGTGAAGGTGACGACCCTGAAAACTTGATCTATTGTAAGGCTTCATGACCTCTCCGGCAAAAACAGTGCATATTTCATCACCGGTTATCTTCTAGTTGATGTACATTGCTAGCACAATGAATATATCTTTTAAAGATTGTGAACATTTGAATCTTTATATACTTGGTGACATTTAGATTAAGAACATGTCCCATTTTCAATTCGGATGTGATATTGGTGATCACAAAACGATGATGTTTTGAGTTAAGTACATGACTTTGAATCATGTTTGTGAAAGGAAAATGGTTGCTTCAGTTTTCTTTTGCATTTGGGACAAGAACAATTTGTGAAAGCCATGAAATACGTATAGAATCCGGACATTAAATTCGGGTTAAATTCTTTACAATGGTCTCGTAATAAATTTTATACCTAATAACACGGATCTTCATTGTCCGGATTATTAGGTCGTCACATAGTCGAATAACCCGGATTTTACCCTCCGGGTTATTTGTTGGTTTCAAATAACCCGCTTCCCAATATCCGGTTATTTATTATTAAAATGAACGGCTTTAAATAACTCGGTGCGTATCCGGTTATGTGACATTATAAAATACCCCGGGTACAAGTTTGCCGGGTTATTTGATAGAATATATCCCGGTTGGCATCGTTTGTACCGAAATCAAAGGAGAAAAAATAAACCGGATTTGTTTTAACAAACGCCCGGGGTATAAAGTTGGTGGACCAAATATCGCCCTAACCTTTAACCCGGTCGGCGTCCGGAGTATATTCTTTCAAACGCCCGGGTTATAATCCACTTTTTGTAGTAGTGTGTCGGATCTCTACCAATAGATCAGGTAATATCTCTGATAGCATGAATTATAGTCTATATTTTGGGGTTTGTTTGGACGTTTTATCTTTCATAATCTGCATGTTTGTATGTACATTATGTGATTTTACTACCATTTCATCTACCTTTGCGAGAATCGAGGTCTACACCTAGTTTCGTTGTAATTGCAGGTAATTTGGTACGTTTTGCATCAAAAAGGAGCAAAAGGAGTCATGAGTCATTTAGAGCTACATCCAGGAAGCATAGCCATGGATTAAAGATTTACTTTGGACCAGTTTTGAGAGATTTCACATTCAGTTATGACTCACCTCGGTTGATCCAGAGACGCCGACTCGACCGAGGTGATCCAGAGACGCTGACTCGACCGAGGCGAACACCTAGGACGCGGCGAGAATATTTTATTCTTGGCTGAGATCTTTTAAATTTGGAAAGTGATCTTATATTTTT
The DNA here is from genome assembly GCA_033239125.1 of Fagopyrum homotropicum. Taxonomy (NCBI): domain Eukaryota; kingdom Viridiplantae; phylum Streptophyta; class Magnoliopsida; order Caryophyllales; family Polygonaceae; genus Fagopyrum; species Fagopyrum homotropicum. Next base: position 105,308,015 of record BSWB01000007.1, read on the forward strand.
GGGCTTGGCTCCCGGAAGGAAGGAGATATGCAGAATCATATATTTTACCTATATTTATGGGAGAATATCTTTCTAAGATTTATTATCTTTGGAGGGTTATTTTCCTATAAAAAGGGTCGGATTTCCCATAATTCCGGCATCCGCTTACATCTTCGGATCACAAGATCCGCTTACATCTTCGGATCACAAGATCCGCTTACATCCTCGGATCACAAGATCCGCTTAGATCTTCGGATCGCCGCTTACACCGAAAAGCACGCAGCAGCAACAGCGGCCTACTCCAAGTTGGGAGAGTTGAAGAACCTTTTTGAAGGTTGAAGGAAGATTGAAGTTCATAGCTTTTATAGCTTTATTGAAGGGTTTTGTAAGATTGTCTTCAATTCCCTCAATTGTTGTCTTGTCTTTTTGGATTGCTATCCAAGGAACGCTTTGTTGTGATATTTGATTCAGTTATTGAAGTCTTTTCATTAAATTCTTCTTTGTTCAAATATTCACCTTCTTCCCATATATTTTAATACTTTCATTATGATGATGAGTGGCTAATTTCCTTGTGTGATTCTAGGGTGATTGGCTGAAGGTTGTGGGAAAAACAATGATAGAATAATCTTAGATTCCAGTAGGATCCTGAAAGTTCGAGTCTTTAACCTTAACCCTAAGCATCTCGTTCGGTTGATGAACATCTCGGCCGGGGTGGAATTCTTCTGACCGAGGTGACTTATCCGACCCATAACTGAGAGTTAAGTGTTAGAGTTTGCCAAATCCTATTCTTATTACACCTTTCCTGGTTCAAAGCAAGCTTAGGATGAGACTTACCCGGTAATTCCTTAGTTTGTATATCAACGATCATAAGTGTAGGTAATAAAGGTTTATCCTTTATTGGGGTTTGAGTGTGCTTCCATCCCATCTTTGTGAGTTAGCCTGAGACTTACCCGGTAAAGGTTGATTCTATTCCCTTAGATGGTGTGTTAGTTTGAGGTTATAGTTCTTTATCTTAATTCCTTGAGACTTACCCGGTAATAGGAGTTACGGTTTAGGATTAGTGTGTAGTGAGACTTACCCGGCGATCTACTCCACTTTAGAAACACCTTCCCCACGCAAAAATCTCAGCTTTGTCCGCTTATCTATAGATCTTGAGTTGGAACCACAACTAGATGCTTTAATCCCTAGAATTGCATGTTTGCTTTATTGACTTCTTATTCATCTTTGATTGTGTTAATCACTCTTGTGGTTAGTATTGACATAAGCACACCGTATTGACTTTGTTTCACCGAGTCCTTGTGATCGACCCCTGGAATTTTCTTGCTTTTAATACGATTGACCCGTACACTGCGGGTTCGCATCCTTGTTTTAAGCTTAAGTCTAGGGTTATAAATTTAAAGCTTGCACACACCGTTTGGAGCGAACAATCTCTAAGGTGGATAGGTGGTTGTCGGAATCCATAAAGTGGATATCCATCTCTAGCCATGCAAGGTCTCGTTGTAACTGTGGTTGAGCTGTCAGCCTAGCGATCGCCATCTCTCGGGGAGTCTTCCTACTAAGGGCATCAGCTACCACATTCGCCTTCCCCGGGTGATATAAGATCTTAAGATCAAAGTCCTTGATCCACTCCAATCATCTCCTCTGGCGGTTATTCAACTCCCGTTGTGTGAATATGTACTTCAAGCTCTTATGATCCGTGGATATCTGACACGTAGCTCCGTACAGATAATGCCTCCAAATCTTCAAAGCATGAACAACAATAGCCAACTCAAGATCATGGGTAGGGTAATTCTCTTCGTACGTCTTCAACTAGCTGCCTCGACGTGTAATCAATCATCTTACCCCTCTGCATCATAACGCATCCCAAGCCGAGCTTGGATGCGTCGCTATAAACAACAAAGTTCTCGATGCCTTCTGGCTGAGCTAAGATAGTAGCAGAGGTCAACCTCTTCTTCAGCTCCTTGAAGCTCTGCAGGCACGGCTCGGACCATACAAATCTCGTAGACTTCCTCAACAAGGAAGTGAGAGGTCGGGCGATAACTGAAAAGCTCTCCACAAAGTGCCGGTAGTAGCCCGCCTATCCTACGAAGCTGCGTACCTCCTTAACGTTCTTAGGAGGCGGCCACGATGCTACTGACTCGATCTTCGCCAAATCTACCTTGATCTCTTCACCTGAAACGATGTAACCAAGGAATGCTACCTCGGACATCGAATACTCACACTTAGAGAGCTTGGCATAAAGCTCTCTATCCTGCAGGAGTTGGAGTATGATCCTTAAGTGTCTTGCATGCTCCTCTCTGCTACGAGAGTATACCAGAATATCATCTATGAAGACAACTACAAACTGGTCTAGGAAGTCGATGAAGATGTTGTTCATCAACTTTATGAAAACCGTGGGCACATTCGTGAGCCCGAATGGCATCACTACAAACTCGTAGTGGCCATATCTAGTCCGAAATGTCATCTTGGCTATGTCCTGCTCTCTCACCCTCAGCTGGTGATATCCGGATCTTAGATCGATCCGTGAAAACACTGAAGCTCCATGCAGCTGGTCCAAAAGATCGCCGATGTAACACCCCAAATCCGCGGGACTCAGGGCGCTACGGGTTGGGGCCTCACAATGGGTCCCGACCCTTAGCCTGACAACAATTTCACCAGATCTTGCAACAAAACACAAATAAAGGCCAAAACCAAAATACATTTTTATGCAAAATGATATGATCCCCAGAAACAAACAAAAGACAAACTTCAGCCGAGTTCCAACTCCAAAGACTCGAACATCAAATACATAACAATATACAAGAAACTATACCAAAACACGACTCCAACCAAACCCCTCCTAAAATGTGCGGAACCCCGGCTGCCCACTCTTCCGGATCTCTCGGCCGCATTCCTAACGTGCAAGGCAATCTACAACAATCGGTATAAAACCGTTAGCTAATATTCGAGGCATTAGAATCAAGGTGAAAGGCACAAACACAGGTCAATCATCATAAACACCAAATACACTCCAAAGCACACAAGTCCGGTTTATTTTCTTATTATTGTTAAGTCATATCCCGTTCTAATTCAACTTAGGTTGTGACACGAGAGTCACCGAAACTCGCCTCGATCTCTACTTACCGGCATGGAATGGTACTGATGCATCCGATCGTCTACCAGCACGGGATAGTCGCCAAGAACCTCCTAGCTCTCGCGGGAGCTAGACAAGTTGTCATCGCCCGTTATCATACACTTGGGCCAAATAATATATAAAGGTCGGTAATCCTATTTCCTGTTTAGTTGTTATAACATAAACAATAAACACACACCACCAAACACACACCAATGCTAATACAAGGAATACGAGCTAAGTAAGTCCGGAGACTTACCTCGTCTCAAACGCTAACTCACGCAACACTCTCGCTTCCCTTGGGAAGAAGTCTACACCTGCTCACAACAAGATATCTATATCAACAACTCGCTCAACTCAAGAAGTCTTAGACTTCTACACAAATGATCTACGCAAGATCATTTGACTCTCATTCTAGGACCGCATCCTAGAATCCCTCATACTCACATCACACTCAACACAAGCTAGAAGTCCTTAGACTTCAAGACTCTATGATCTCGCAAGATCATAACCCAACACATACTAGCATATCCTAGCCCATAATCTCAACAACCATATAATCACAACCTCAAGCCTCAGATACTCACAAGATCAATCACACTCAACGCCTTACAACAATCGACAATCCTCAAAACTCACCTAAGGTCCAAACCACTACTTGGTATTCACTCTAAGTTATGCTAGATCTAACCTAGCATGATACTAATACTACACATAACTAAATCGAGTAAGATCATAAGCTCAGGGGAGAGGGTACTCACGGAAGACGATCTAAGGATGTGGAGAATGGATTTGTTGGGCCTTTACCGGGACGCTTCCGAACCTAACACCAAAGCTAGGCAAATTTAGCTCATATGCTAAATTTGAACGGAATATATAATATATATAAATCTAAGGAAAACTTGTTTTCAAAGTCAATGTTAAAAACCCGGGAATAAATCTTTGAGCCATAACCGTATTAATCCAACAAAGACATAATATACCGTGTATATAAAAATATAAGAATATCCCGTAACTAAAACCCAAGGCTAAAAACCGTAGTTGCATTTTCCGGGCAAACTATACAATGTTTATAACATGGGTCAAAACCGCAATCAACTTTCCGGGCCGTAAATACGGACTGAAGAACTTAAAGTCATTTTCTGAAAATAATCTTTGGTCAAAACCGTAAAATATATTTCAGCAAGGCATAACATCAAATTCCGAAAACATGGGCCATTTTTTCAAAATTAAATCTGCAGAGGTATATTCACACAAATCAGAAATATGGGCCAAAACTGCAAATATCAAATAATGGGTACATTCTGCAATTAGCCACAAATAGAGGCTGGGCCGACATAATAACCGATACCCAGGTTGCTGAAGAAAGGAGGAAAGCAGGGTGGCAGCAGCTCATCCCGGCGGCTCGAATGAGAGGCGACAGTGGAGGCGCAAAGGCTCTCCGGCAAGGGCAAAGAAAGGCAGTTGGCACTCCTCCGGCACGGGCTTCAATTTCCGGGGCGATAGTGGTTGCTCCTTGGCGGCAGGGGGAAAAGAGAAGAGAGGAAAGGCCATCGGTGAGGCGGAACCTGGGCGGAGCTGCTGGCGGCAGGGAGAGGCACAGGGTCTTCGATTCCGGTGGCTTGGCTTTGCTGGCGAGGCTCGAAGAGAGAACTGGGGTTGTTTCGGGAGATTGAAGATGGAAACTGCAGAGGATTACAGTCGGTGGGTTCCGGGGTGGCAGAAGCTGGGAGAAGGGAAACAAGCACTGTAACTGTGGTGGTGGTATTCGGCCCGACGTCTGTAGTGGCGAGGCGACGGCGGCGTGCCAAACAGAGGAGGGAAGCGTGGGCTGCTGGTGAGTGAGGGAGATAGAAGGGCGGAGAGTTGCGGTCCAGCGAAGAGTGGTAAGGAGAGGAGCAGGGCTGGTCCTTTAATTTTTAATTTTTTTTTTTTGTACGGGGCAATATTTTTTCCAGATGTACTAGTGATTTAAAATTAATGTTATACTTAAATTATTAGATATAAAAAATATAAAATAACACATTATAAATGAGGATATAAAACCAAAATTTTAGTTTAGAAAAACTTATTGAACCTACGTAGAGAAATTTATTTACATAATTGAAATAAAATCAAAATTTTGTTTTATATAATTGAAAATAAATTAAAAGCACATTATAACATACATATTAATCATTTATGTTGTCTTCCATTTTTTGAACAAATCTTCTATAATCTTTGCATAATCAACAAATTTCAACAATTGACCGAATTGTTACTCCATTAAGCTTATATTGAGTCATGGAGTTCACAAACATGACTTGAATGACTAGTTTAACTCATATATTGTGAATATGTTTTTTTAAATAATAATAATAATAATAATTTTATTTTCTTTAAATTATATTCAATATTAAGTTTTTTTTAACTCTATAGATGTTAAATAATATTTATAAGTCATAAAGTAAATATATAATTATATTTAAAAAATAACTATTTATAAAAATAGCACAAATATAATTTTAAGTTCAAATTATAATATAACATTTAAAATAATTTTTTATTAATGAAAATTTCATTATGAACTTATCAACAAATGAGATACTTAATGTAATATATATATAAATAATAGTTATAATTTTTATTACATTGAGTATCGTCAAAATTTTTATTAATTAAAAATTTTATTTTATTGTTAAATTATAATTCGAACTTAAAATCATATTTGTGTTATTTATTATAAATAGTCATGTTTTATTAACCGAATTATATCGTTAGTTTATTGGCTTATAAATATCGTTTAACATTTATAGAAATAAAAGTTACAATTTTTATTGAATTTTTTATATAATTTAAATAACATCAAATTATAATAATTACTATTCGAAAAAACATATACAAAATATAAGAGTTAACTAGTTAACATTGAAAATATGATAAAGTGGAACATTATAACTCACAATTCTAGCTTTGTTGATAATAATAAATTTTGTTTTGATATTATATCACTAAATCAGAGTGGTGTAGTGGGATTTTAGTTGCCTTATGACCCAGAGGTCTAAGGATTGAATCCTACCAATCTAATTTTATTCAATATATATTAGTTTTTTTTTAATTTGGGGCCCCAAATTATATGGGGCCCTAGGTTGTGGCCCATGCTGCCCAACAGCAAGGCCGGCCCTGGGGAGGAGTTAGAGGCTGGGGCTAGTGTGGAAGTAGGGGACATAGGGAAGGGAAGGCCGAGGAGTCGGAGCAGCAAGTTGGGGAGAGGGCGAGGGGTCAGGGTGCTTCACCAGGGGCGAAGGGTCGGCATCTTCACAGGCGAAGGAGAGAGAAAGCTAGAAATAAATAAAGGAGAAGAAAAAGAGAATGAAAAGAAAGAAATGGAAAAGGAAAAAGAAATAGAGAATAAAACATTCGAAAATAGTCGGAACGGAAGTTCCGGATCGGAAAATTTTTCCGAACTGTTCCGAAAATAAAGATCAGGAAAAAATATGTGGATCGAATATATAAATAAACTCGCAAAATATACTTTGAAATACAAAAACCATTGTCGCAATTTATTTTACAAGATTATATAATAATTTAAACAGGGGTAATAAAATATGTCGATAAAAGCCAGAAAAAAAAATATATCGAAACGCACCCAATAAATGGGGTGTTACAGCCGATACGGGGCAATAGGTACTTATTCTTGATCGTCACCTTGTTAAGCTCTCAGTAGTCAATATATAACCTCATTGACCCATCTATCTTCCTGACGAAGAGTACTGGTGCGCCCCAAGGAGATACACTAGGGCGGATGAAGCCCTTCTCAGCTAACTCCTCGAGCTACTTCTTCAACTCAAGCATCTCGATAGGCGTCATGCAGTAAGGAGCCTTCGAGATCGGTCTCGTCCCGGGCTCTAGATCAATGCAAAAATCCACACTCCTCAGTGGAGGTAAACATGATGGCTCTCCAAAAACGTCGGTAAACTCGCATGCCGCCGGAATTTCCTCCAACGCTGGGCTCGTACTATCCTTCATGGCATAACACTAGAAAGCCTCGCAACCCTGTCCAATAAGTCTTGCAGCTCGGACTACCCTGATGGCTGTACCAGTCTTCCCGAGATCCCATCCTCTGAAGATCTCTACATGGCCTTACTCTGTGGTTACCGTCATTGTCCTCTTGTCGATGTCTAACACTGCTCGATGTCGATCCATCCAATCCATACCCAGAATAACTTCTTCATGTACCAAGTGAGGATCCCTGTTATGATAGCGCCTTGCCCTAATGGCAGAACGCAACTCTGTGTCCTGGCTTACCATAAGAGAATCAAGTCACTAGGGTCATCTTCCAATCAAGTCACTAGGGTCATCTCCCTTGCCTCTTATCAGGACCTCCTGTTTGAGAAGCTCTCCTCTGACCCGGTCAGTCTCTCTCATAAGCAGATGGTCTATCTTGATAGCCCATCAGGGAGTCGCAACGGAAACCGGCAAGATACGAGCGTGTAGACTCTCTCAACCTCCGAGAGAAAAGATAAACATGTTGATCCTCAGGTGGTGCAGACGGACCCAGCAAAGATAGCTCCTCCTGAAACTTGTTGATAATCTCAACAATCGGGATAACTCGTGACCTTAATGCACATGGTCCTCCACCAAGAATGAGCCTGATCCTTCAACAACCTCTGTGCTATGTCGACTCGACATCTCTCAAGGCAATAGATCGCCTCCATAGCAGAATCTAACTGTCCTAGTCACAGCTCCACCTCTAGTAATGTCTTTCTTACGAAAGATGGAACCTTCACCTGGTTGAAAGCCTTCAACTAACAGACTGGTCTCGGCTCTCTCGTCTCATCGGGTGCCCTAGCAGCCTCAACAACTCTAGCAGGTGCAGCAATAACCTGCGTAAATCTCTGCCAAACCTCAGCTGATCTCGCGGAACTGGTGGTGCTGGTGCAGGTACTCCAGTCCTGATAGCCTCCTCAACACTCTGCACATAGTCGCAGTATGCAGATGCTCTGATGGAAACTCAACCAGACTCGGTCGACTACGCCCTCTGTGCTCCGGACCTAGTGGCGGTCCCGTTCCCAACATTAGGAACAACACTCTCATTAACTTCTTCAGCGAACGCCTCAGGGATAGGCAGATCAAGAACTGGGGTTTGGCCCCGACCTCTAGCTAGTGGAGGTCTCCCTGCACATCCTCGTCCACGGACGGCAGGTGGAAGAGGTGGTTGACTCCTTCCTCGCCCCAAAGCAGATGTAGCTCTAGTATGCGCCATCTGTCATAGAGATATATAGATATATAAGGTCACGTTACAGCTAAAGCAGAAATCCAGTAAAAGCACATAAAGGCCAACACGTAAGAAAAGTAACTGTTGAGATCCGCGGAGGTGGTGGTGGTCGCCCGTACATCTATCCTAGACCGACAACTTTAAAATCAAAAACCCCTTTTGAAAACGTAGACCCCTTGCGGGTTCTTTATATTTATCTATTCGACCTTTAGAAGATTTTGAGTGTCATTGCTGCCAACCTTGAGCTCTGATACCATATTGTAACACCCCAAGTTCTGGGAACTCGAAGGGTTACGGACTAGAACCTCACAATGGATCCCGACCCTCAGAGTAGCAATGACACAACGGATCTTACAACAAGGCACAAATAAATGAAAACCAAAACTCAATATAAAACCAAAGATTATAACAAAGGAAAACGCAAAAGACTTACAACCGAGTTCAAAACAAAGGGAAACCAACAAGAGAAATATAAACCCGATCCCGTCCTATAATGTACGGGAATCTCGGCTGACCACACCATCTGGATTACTTGGCAGCACATATATCCTCAAGGCATCTACAACATCGGTATAAACCGTTAGCTAACATTCTAGATATCGGAAGGGCAATAAAGGCACAAACCACATAAGGTAAAATAAACATACAACATGCTAGCACTCAACCGGTTATTATCTTTCGTTAAGTTATCCATTACTAATTCAACTTCTTTTGTCACACGAGAATCTCCCGACCGCTTCCGTCTACCAACAGGAATAAATCACTATTATTCGTTACGTGCATGCCTATGCTGCAAGAGCACCTCCTAGTCTCATGTAGAACTAGGCAAGTGGTCACCGCCCGGTTATCATACACTTGGGCTAATTACGGTTATAAAGGTCAATCCTAGTCCGGTTATTCGTTAAAAATAATAACAACACAAACAAGCCAATACACTCAAACCAATATACGGAATGAAGCTAAGTAAGTCCAGGTGACGTACCTCACTCGAAGGTAACTTAAGGGTCAGTAAACAACTCAGTTTCCCGCAAGAAAGAACGACGGAAAGCCTTCTTAACAAGGCATAACGAATCAGGAAAGAAACGGTTGCTAGAAGTCTATAACTTCTAGTCTCAATGATCTCTAAAAAATCTACACAAGCTAAGGTCTCAACCTTAGTCTTACAGATCACTAAGGGTCGACAACAACATCATAAGCCCAGGGAAGGAACGAAGAAAGCAAGGAAGGAAGCAGCTCACCAAAGACATGAGCTACTGTAGGAAAACCGCAGGGTGGTACTGGGTAGATCCAGCGGGGGCAGCGCTGACAAGCGCGGGGGCGGTAGTGGTGCAGAAGGTTGTTGCCGACTCCTTCGATTGAAAGGAACGCATCAAGGGCCAAAGCTTGCTTCTCTCAACACACACGTACAACTCAACTACAGGAGCATGTGAACATCAACATATCAACAACGGAATGGCCAACAAGAATCAAGACCTAATCTTGATCCTTGGAGAACAAGAAAGAAGAAAACAAGAGAAGCGGAAAGGAAAGGGCATGCAGCAAACTCAAGAACGTGAGAGAGACTCACAGAGAAGGAGACTTGCACGTTCAGCAAGATCATAGGGGAAGAAGGTTGCAGCTTTCGACGTTGAAGAAAAATGTATGCAAGAAACGGCAAAAACAAGACAAAGAGGGAATTTATAGGAACGATGGGAAAAGATAGAAGGAAAGACGTTCTAGGGTTAAGAACATGATAGGAAAGCCAATCTATAAGATAGAAGATCGAATCTTCTATCTATGGAAGGAAATAAAATGGAATAAAAAAAAAATCAGATCGGGTGTGATTAGCAGTCAGCCGCAAGGGCGGCTGACCCTGCCGTGGGGGCGGATTGTCGTAGGGGCGGTGAAGGTAAAACTGGGGTATTACACAATTTCCCCGACGGCATCGCTATTCGCGAATGGTGATGACTCGTATATGTTTTATTAGTCGCGAATGGTGATGACGCGAAGAGCTTGAGGTTCGATAACCATAAGTCTTTTATTCTTTGGTTCTTGATTATTGTGCATTGTCGCCGGAATAGATGGTGGTTGTTGTTGTTGTTGCGGATGTTGTTGTTGTCGTGGACCTTCGACTTCAATGACTACACCAAACAACCAGATACCACGTTGAAATTTCCAAATAAATATCTGATTTTCTTACTTTTTTTTACAATTTTTTTTTCTTTCGTATTATTTTGTAAATGTTAAAATTTTCTGGTATGAATTTCTTATATGAGTTTTCTAGTGTAAATTTTCTGGTATGAATTTCTGATATGGTTTCTGGTATGAAATTCATACAAAAAAGGTAGCACCCCAAATCTTTGAGACTCGGAGCGTTACGGGTTAGGACCTTACAATGGATCCCGACCCTCAGACTAACAACAATATCACTGGATCTTACAACAATGCACAAATATATGAAAACCAAAATAGATAAAATATAAAAGGAATAACATTGGAAAAGTGAAAATCTCTCAGCCGAGTTCAACAACAAACCGAAAAGACACCAATAATAATAATAAAACCTGATCCCGTCCTATAATGTATGCGAACCCCGGTTTACCACTCCGTCCGGATCACTCAGCAACATCTCTAACCTACAGGGCATCTACAATGACGGTGTAAACCGTTAGTTAACATTCTAGATATCATAATAACAATACAGGCACATACACACATAAAATATAAGCATATAGCACGCTCACACACAAGCCGGTTATTATCTTTTAATAAGTCATCCATTAGTAATTCAACTTCTTCTGTGAGACGAGCATCTCCCGAAAACTCGCACCTGTTTCCGTTACCGACAAGAATAGATCATATGCATATATCCGTTACCGGTGGGCCTGGTCGCAAGTGCACCTCCCAGTCTCTTGTAGAACTGGACAAGTGGTCACCACCCGGTTACAATACACTTGGGTCGATTATGGTATAAGGTCGTCCTAGTCCGGTTTTCCGTTATAACGATAAAGTAAACAAACACCACCAATACAGTCAAACTAATACACGGAATGCAGCTAAGTAAGTCCAAAGGACTTGTATCAAGGTAACTCGAATTAGCTAAACTCCTTAGCTTCCCGCAGGAAAAGATCTATGCTTGCTCAAACAAGGAATCCCGAATCAGAAACTATCCCAAATGCTAGAAGTATACACTTCTAGTCTCTTTGACCTCAATAAGGTCTACAACAACGTGCTAGAAGGTTCCTACTTAAGTCTCAGTGATCTCTACAAGATCTCTCACTTGCTAAGAGCACTACTCCTAGTCTCAAGATCCTCAAGGATCATCATCAACATCACAAGAACAAGGGTTCACAAACCATAACCAACTCTTAGGAATCCACAAGCCACTAACTGACATTCACCCTAGTTCATCTAGGTCCAGCCTAACATGATCTAACTCCAAGAAAGGATAAGGAAGCAAGGAGGGAAGTGACTTACCAAAAGATGGTAGCCACTGGAGAAGAGGCGCGACCGCAGGTGAACATAGGTGTAGGCACGGCGAAAAAGGACTGAAGCCGCGACCGCGGTGACAAGAGGCCGCGGGCGTGGCTTCTAGGTTTAAACTGCGGGGGTGGTTGCTTGCAGCCGCGGGGGTGATAATACAATAGAGGTGAGCGTTGGGCCTCTTTGACAACAGAACCACAACAGGATGGCTTAGCTTTCCTTTATGATTTTTTACACCACACACTCAACCACAAGCACCTGGATATACATATACAATAATCAAACCATAACCAACTAGAATCTAGACTCGATCTTGATTCTTGCCAAGAAGAAGAAGAAGAAGAAGGAGGAGGAGGAGGATGCCACAAGAGTACACAAGAGGAAAGGAGAACATATTGGAGAAGAACTTCCAAGGATTCTACAGATCTCACGGAACAAAGACTGTAGCTTGGCTCATGGTTGAAGAAGGCAAGGAAGCAAGAAGAAGAGATCAAGGGAGAAAATGTGAATAAGAAAGAGGTACGGTTGGAGAAGAGGAAGGTATAAAACTAGGTTAAAAGATAAAGGAAGGACAACCCAAGATTAGAAGATCAGATCTTCTAAGAAGGAAAGAAGATAAATACAAATCTTACGCGATCTAGGGTCAGCCACACCTGCGGCTAGACCACACCGCGACTGCGGCAAGAGCACTTGGCCACGACCGCGGGTCATCGTCACCGCGGGGGCGGTGATGTGAAAAACCGGGCGTTACATCAGATCCCCCTAAAAAGAAGTTTCTTCTGAAAACTTGAAGCAACTCTGATCCTCTCGGTCCCAACAACCAAGGTATGCACACAGGAACCAAGGAAGGCCTTAACCTTCCAACCCCACGCATGACCTACTCAACTATCATAGCAGAAACCACCGATCAAAACTCATATTCCCTCACGGGCACATAAATCAGGTTATCACACATATGCACACAAACTCAACGAAGAGGGAATGGGAACTCTCCCGTCGATGCTATATGTACATCTAGCTCAACATAGAACTTTGGATAATATCTCCAGATACTATCCTTTGTCTCCCATGTAGCCTCATCAACTCCTCGCATCGACCATTGCACTCTAATCATCGGTATGTCCTTCGACTACAAGCGTCTCATACTACGCTCTAGGACAGCTACCGGGTGCTCTAAAAATGTGTTGTCCGGCTCGACCACTAAATCATCATGATTGGCAATTCGTCTCGGGTCCGGTATGTGCACCTGTAATTAAGATACATGGAAGACCGGTTGAACACCCTCTAGTCTCGGTGTCAAGGCAAGTTTGTATGTTGCATCTCCAACTCGCTCAAGGATCTTAATAGGTCCGACGTATCTGAGACTCAGTTTCCCCTTGACGCTAAAACGTCTAACACCTCGTATCGGGGATACTCTCAACCATACCTGAGCTCCCACTCTAAACTCCAGAGGTCTGCGCCTCTTGTCAACATAGGACTTCTAGGGACTTTTTGCTACCAGCATCCGCTCTCGTATCATCGTCACTCGGGCCATATCATGTAGTTGCTCGGGTGCTACACCGCTATCACTACCCGGCACATCCTAGCATAATGGGGTACGGTATCTCTGTCCGTACATCGCATCATAAGGAGCCATCCTAATCGATGCGCGCCAACTGTTGTTGTACGAGAACTCAACTAAATGGAGGTGATCTGGTCACACCTGCCCCCAGTCTAGCACACAAGCTATCAACATATCCTCTAGGGTCTGTATAGTCCTTTCAAACTGACCATCTGTTTGAGGATGATAGGTGTTCGTGAAATGCAGGCTCGTACCTAGGGCAACATGCACCTGCTGCCAAAACCTTGAACTACACCACCCATCTCTATCAAAGACGATGGTACTAGGTACTCCATGAAGTCTCACTATCTGTCTAGTGAACTCCTTTGATAATCGACTTACCGGCTACATCTCCATGATAGGAATGAAACGTGCAGACTTCGTTAGTCGATCCACCATTACCAAATAGCGTCAAAACTCCGTCTCATTCTCAAACCAGTAACAAAATCCATAGAGATATCTTCCCACTTCCATTGTGGGACCGGAAGTGGGTGAAGCTCTCCACCTGAACGGTGATGCTCAATCTTGACCTACTGACAAGTCGCACACTGAGCCACATATCTCGCCACATCAGGCTTCATCCCACCCCACATAAAGGAACGTCGGATGTCTTGGTACATCTTACTCGCACCCGGATGTACCGAGTAAGGTGTTGTGTGAGCTTCCTTTAAGATCCGTTGTCTTAGCTCTCGGTTTGATGGCACACATACGCGCTCTTGACGTCTCAAAACTTTGTCAGCACCAACGGCAAACTATAGTGCCTCACCTCAAGACATCCTTTCTCGGATCCGTCCAAAATTTGGGCAACTCTCATGCTTTTGTCGGATCTCTCCCAACAAGTTAGGTAACATCTCTAAAGTGTACAGGTGGCCGTCTGTATCCGGAAAATGGGTGTCCACCTCTAGCCACGCCAGTCTCGCTGTTACTAAGGTTGGGCCGTCACTGAAGTTATTTCCATCTCCCGAGGAGTCTTCCTACTAAGGGCGTCGACGACCACATTCGCCTTCCCCAAGTGGTATAAAATCTCCAAATCAAAATCCTTGATCAGCTCTAACCATCTCCTTTGGCGGTTATTCAACTCCCGTTGAGTTAATATGTACTTCAGACTCTTATGGTCTGTGAAAATCTGACACATAGCTCCGTACAGATAGTGCCTTAAAATCTTTAAAGCATGAACCACAACAACCAACTCAAGATCGTGTGTGGGGTAGTTCTCTTCATACGTTTTCAACTGTCTAGACGGGTATGCTATCAACTTACCCCTCTGCATGAGAACATATCCCAAGTCTAGCTCGGATTCGTCACTATAAACAACAAAATCATCAATGCCCTCTAGCTGGGCTAAGATAGGAGCGGAGGTCAACCTCCTCTTCAGCTCCTCAAAACTATGCAGGCACGGCTCGGACCACACAAATCTGGTAGACTTCCTCAACAAGGGAGTAAGTGGTTGGGCGATAACCAAAAAATCCCTCCACAAACCTGCGGTAGTAGCCCGCCAAACCTAAGAAGCTATGTACTTCATTAACGTTCGTAGGAGGCGGCCACTATGCAACAAACTCAATCTTCACCGGATCCACCTTGATCCCCTCGGCGGAAACTATGTGACCAAGAAAGGCCACCTCAAGCATCCAAAACTCACACTTAGAGGGCTTGGCGTAAAGCTCTCTATCCTGCACGACTCGGAGTACAGTTCTCAAGTGCCTTGCATGCTCCTCTCTACTCCGAGATTACACCAGAATATCATCGATGAAGACCACTACAAACTGGTTTGGGAAGTCGATGAAGATGTTGTTCTTCAACTCCATAAAGACAGTGGGCGCATTCGTGAGCCCAAATGGCATCACTACAAACTCGTAGTGGCCATACCTGGTCCTAAATTTCATCTTGGCTACATACTGCTCTCTCATCCTTAGTTGGTGATCGATTTGTGAAAACACAGAAGCTCCATGCAGCTAATCCAAAAGATCGTCGATACGAGAGAATGGTTACTTATTCTTGATGGTCACCTTATTTAGCTCTCGGTAATCAATACATAACCTCATAGACCCGTCCTTTTTCCTGACGAAGAGTACCGGTGTGCCTGAAGGAGATACACTAGGGCGGATGAAGCCCTTCTCAGCTAGCTCCTCGAGTTGCTTCTTCAACTCCAGCATCTGAATAGGCATCAGGCAGTATGGTTCCTTCGTGATCGGTCTTGTACTAGGATCTAACTCAATGTCAATGTCCACACTATTTTGTGGTGGCAACCTTGGTGGCTCACTAAATACGTCTAAGAACTCACTTGCCACCGGAATATCCTCTAGCGCCGAACTCGTACTATCCTTCATGACATAACACCAGAAGGCCTCACAACCTTGTCCGATAAGTCTCGCAGCTCGTACTGCGCTGATGACAGTACTGGTCTTCCCGAGGTCCCACCCTCGGAAGATCTCCAAATGTCTTGACTTCATGGTGACTGTCATTGTCCTCTTACCAATATCTAGCATTTCCCGGTGTTTGTCCATCCAGTCCATGCCCAAAATGATTTCTTCATGTACCAAGTACATGACAAAGAAATCAGTCAGCCAATCGCGACCTCCTAAATGGATGGGACAATCGCGAACTTCCCGAGTACCCCTGATCTTACCACCATCGGGTAACCCTATAATGAAAGGTCTACCCTCTAATGTATCTAAAGCCATTTTATCCACACATGCATCAAATATAAAATAATTTATAGCAGCCATATCAAAAAGCACTCTAGCAGGCAACCCGTTAATAAGAATGGTACATGTGGTCGCTAGAACTGTTGACTCCTCAGCTCACAGACTCTGGCTTGAGTACCTCTCGTGTTTGTGGTACCACCAACATGTCCTCTACCCCTTCCCTGCCCCTGAGCAGAACCCTAGGGAGAGGGGTATCTTAAGGCCCTCTACTACTAACCCTGTGACTGGTACTGAGGCGGTCCCGTCTGCCTCCTACAACCCTAGCAGATGACGATCCTCGTTGTGATGGTGCCTTGCCCAGTCGGCAAAACACAACTCTATGTTCGGGCTTTCCACATGAAAAGCAGGTCACTCTTGTCTTCTTACAATCAACTTGCACGTTTCGACCACTTCGTAGTTGTGACACTATCGTCCCCTCTCAGAACTCTGTATCGACTACTGGAACCTAGAGCGTCCCGGTGTCTGACTACGCCTGAATCCCACTACTCCAGCTCTTGTACTGGCTAGTCCAGTCCTCTGTCTCTTCTCAGGCCCTTCTGCCTAAGTGGCTCTTCTCTGGCCCTTCTGCCTATGTGGCTCTCCCTCTAACCCTGTCGGTCCCTCTCATATGTTGAGTCTCGGTCCTGATAGTCCATCAGGGAGTCACAACAAAATCCCGCAAGGTACAAGCGGGTGGTCTCCCTCAACCTCCTAGAAAAAAAGTATACGTGTTGGTTCTCCGGAGGTGCGGAAGGACCGAACAAGGCTAGCTGCTCTTGGAACTGACTAATAGTCTCTGAAATGGGAATATCCTCAAACCCGGCCTCCAGGAAATCTTGTAGTTGGTCTCTTCTCAAACTCCTCATCTTGTCAAAATTCGTGACCCTACTACGAACTACCCTCCGCCAGTAGTGTTCTTGGTCTAGGAGCAACGTCTGCACTATCTCCACTCGTCAACTCTCTTGACAACGAATCGACTCCAAGGCCGAATCCACATGGCCTAGCCAAAGCTCCACCTCCAATCCTACCTTTCCTTCAAACGAGGTACCTTCAGCTGGTTGAAAGACTTCAACCAGCAATCCGGTCTCGGTGCTCTCGTCTCATCTTGGGCCCTATCGAACTCAATAGCTCTCACAGGTGCAACTACTACATGTGTCACTCTTTGTGAAACCTCAGCTGATCTCGCAGGTACCGGTGGCTCTGGGGCAGGTCCCCCCGTCCTAATGGCCTCCTCGACCCTCTGGACATACTCTTAATATGCACATGTTGCAATGGACAATCGACCTGAGTCAGTCGATTGTGCTCTTTGTGCGCTGGACCTAGCAACGGTTCCATTCCCTGCCTCGGGAACAACACTCTCCGTAACCTCTTCAACAAACGCCTCTGCTGCTGGTGGATCAGCAATAGGGAATTGTCCCTGACCTCTAACTAGGGGAGGTCTACCTACACATCCTCATCCACGGACTACATGCGGAAGAGGTGGTCGAACCCTTTCCCATCCTACAACAGATGTAGCTCTAGTGCGTGTCATTATGCGATAGGGATAGATCTATATAAGACTATGTCATCGAAACTATACTACTGCAAAGTCCAGGAAAACACATAACAGGCCAACATAAAAAAAAAGAGAAGTTGTAGAGATCCACAGAAGTAGTGGTGGTCCCCCATATATCTATCCTAGACCGATAATGCAAGTTTAAAACCAAAAGCACTTTTAAAATTTAGACCCCTTGCGGGTTCTATTTATATATCTATTTGATCTTTTGAAGATTGTGAGTGCCATTATTGTCAACCTAGAGCTCTGATATCATATTGTAACACCTCAAATTTTTGAGACTCGAAGCGTTCGGGCTAGGATCTTACAATGGGTCCTGTCACTCAAAGTAACAACAATATTACTGGATCTTGGAACAAGGCACAAATAAATGAAAACCAAAATAGATATAAAAACGTATAACAAAGGAAAAGCGAAAGACTCTCAACCGAGTTCAACAACAAACCAAAAAGACACCAACAATAATAATAAACCCCGATCTCGTCCTATAATGTACGGGAACCCCGGCTGACCACTCCGTCCGGATCACTCAGCAACATCTCTGACCTGCACGACATCTACAATGACGATATAAACCGTTAGCTAACATTCTAGATATTAGAATAACACTACAGACACAAAAACACATAAAATATAAACATATAGCATGCTTACATACAAGCCGGTTATTATCTTTTAATAAGTCATCCATGATTAATTCAACTTCTTTTGTTACACGAGAATCTCCCGAAAACTCGCCCCTGTTTCTGTTGCCGACAAGAATAGATCAGATGCATATATCCGTTACCTGTGGGCCTGATCGCAAGAGCACCTCCCAGTCTCCTGTAGAATTGAACAAGTGGTCACTGCCCAGTTATAATACACTTGGCCCGATTATGGTATGAAGTCATCCTAGTCAGGTTTTTCGTTATAACGATAAAGTAAACAAACACCACCAATACAGTCAAACTAATACACGAAATACAGGGTAACTCGAATCAGCTAAACTGCTCAGCTTCCCGCATGAAAAGATCTATGCTTGCTCAGACAAGGCCTCCCGAATCAAAAACTATCCCAAATGCTAGAAGTTTGCATTTCTAGTCTCTTTGACCTCTATAAGGTCTACAACGACGTTCTAGAAGGTTCCTACTTCTAGTCTCAGTGATCTCTACAAAATCTCTCACATGCTAGGAAGCACTACTCCTAGTCTCAAGTTCCTCAAGGATCATCAATAACATCACAAGCACAAGGGTTCACGAACCATAAACAACTCTTAGGAATCCACAAGCCACTAACTGACATTCATCCTAGTTCATCTAGATCCAGCCTAGAATGATCTAACCCCAGGAAAGGATAAGAAAGCAAGGAGGGAACTGACTTACCAAAAGACGGTAGCCACTAGAGATAAAGCGCGACCGCGGTTGAACAGAGGCACGGACGCGGCGACAAAGGACCAAAGCCGCGACCGTTGTGCAAGAGGCCGCGGGGGTAGCGTTTGGGTTTAAACCGCGGGGGAGGTTGCTTGAAGCCGCGGGGGTGGTAAAGCGACAAAGGTGAACGTCGGGCTTCTTCGACAACAGAACCACAACAGGCTGGCTTAGCTTTCCTATGTGATTCTTCACAAGACACTGAACCACAAGATCTTGGATATACACATACAACAATCAAACCACATCCAACTAAAATCAAGACTCGGTCTTGATTATGGCCAAGAAGAAGAAGAAGAAGAAGAAGAAGAAGAAGAAGAAGAAGAAGACGAAGAAGACGAAGAAGAAGGATGTCGCAGGAGTACACAAGAGGGAAAGGAGAACATATAGGAGAAGAACTTACAAGGATTCTTCAGATCTCACGGAACAAAGACTGCAGCTTGGCTCACGGTTGAAGAAGACAGGGAAGCAAGAAGAAGAGAGCAAGGGAGAAACGTGAATAAGAAAGAGGTACGGTAGGGGAAGAGGAAGGTATCAAAACTAGGTTAAAAGATAGAAGGACGGCCCAAGATTAAAAGATCGGATCTTCTAAGAAGGAAAGAAGATAAAAACAAATCTTACGCGATCTAGGGTCATCCGCACCCGCGGCGGCAAGAGCACTTGGCCGCGACCGTGGGCCATCGTCACTGCGGGGTGGTGACGTGAAAAACCGGGTGTTCAAAAAACTCATACCAGAAACTCATACCAGAAATTCTTACGAGAAAGTCATACCAAAAAAATAAATAAATAAATAATGGAAAAATAAAATTAAAAAAACACATTCAACAATTCCTTTTACGTAACAAAGGAAAAATCATTTTTTTCTAAGAAATATTTTGACAGCAGCATATACAGTACTACCCGGGACCTAAACTGCTCTCATTGAAAAAAGCAAAAAACCCTAACCTCAAGATATCCCCGCCGGCCGCCTCTACCCAACCCCATAAAACCTGAAAACCCTAACCCCCAAACTCATCGAGATCTACCTTTCTTCTCTCGAAATGGTCATTTGGGACAAGAAAAGAGACCAATCTTCACCTATTGGAGATATGTGGGTTACGATTCATCAAAACGAAAGGTTAGGGTCATCAAAATGAGGTTGCTCGTAGAGGTAATGGGAAAAAAAGGAAGAGGTGGAAAACTTGTGAAGTGTATTACGGTCAACACGGAAGATGCCCGAAGGAGATAGAGAAGATGTTTGGGGTGTCTTTCTTAAAAAGCGTCTATCCTTTTCGAGCAATTGTTCTCTGGGTATCCTCGTTGAGAGATCCAGGGATGGCGTTGGGTGTGGGATGGACAAAGACCGATTGTCCTAATGAAGTACTGCTCTTGAACAAATTAGGAATACGAAGGACAATCAGAAACTACAAAGGTATTAACTCATAATACCCTTTTTCTTACCACAACAAAACCCTTTACTCGCCCGTGAATGTTTCTGAATCTGGCTTTGCATTGACCAAAATCTTCCTGTCGTTAGCAATTAATAATTTACCAAGGAAAAAAATATGAATCTACACCTGTTGTTTTGAACGTGCTTAGAATCTTCGAAGGCATCAGTATAGACTCCCGTTTCTCTTGTGCTGCTTGGTTTGGAAAAATGAATGTTGTGTGCATAGTTTCCCCCTGGTTTTTTCCATTTGGTGTATGTTGTCCGTTTTTTCTTTACAGTGCAGGTGGGAACACAAGAGAATAAATGTGAAACCACTAAACAAATGGAATAATGAATGGATTGTGGGAGATATGTTTCATTTTATATATCTTGTTATCATCAATTATGAATACTTTAGATATTATCAGATAGTTCTTATACCTTGTAATCCTGGACTGCTGAGGTTTTCATGTTATCACAAGTATTTTACAAGTGTGTGTATTTTTGTGAAGATTAAACAGGAATCGAGTAACCTAACTAATTATCCAAGTTTTCAACATATGAGATTGAATTTCCCTATTTTATGATATGATGCTTTAGTTGATACTACTGTGTGTGTGTTGGACTGTACTTCCAGCACATCCTTTTTGTCGATGTGGAAGCACTGTGTTTTGATGTTTGTTAATTGGAGTTTGAAAGATGGAGATATAAGGCCAAACAAGAACAAGTTTTGTATAAGCATGATACCACCTTTGTGGATTTCGAATAGCTCCTTTGTGATTACTTCACAAAGGTGGGGTATATGTGGGTCGATGATTTCTCGGCTATGTGTACACAACAATAATCCTCATCAGATCTGGTTTGAATTAGTTGTTTTTTTAATCTGGTTATGGCATGATGATTGTAATAACCCAAATTTTTTACCATCCGATAGAGATTGTTGTAGTAGTTTTCCTTCGTTTTCTAGGTAAATATTATGATATAGTCGGATATATAGTGAAGTGACAAGTCGAACCAATTATTTTTGGGATTACTTGTGATATTTATCTGCTATCGGATTTTAGAATTTTTACAAGGACTTATTTTCTCAGAGTCTTTTTAAGCTAAGGAAGATATCGGGACTCTTATAAACTCGCATCATGCTTCCCGAAACAACTATTCATCATCTTCAACCTAGCCCTAACCCTTACCTTTTCCGGCCACCAGCGTCAACAGCCACCAGTGTCGACCGCAACCACCAGGGACGCGTGAATCCGATGTGCTGAACCCCCTGTAACCTAGCCTCGAACCCAATCAAAACGCGGGACACCGAATCGGGCTTCTTCATCCACGCCAAGCCCTATCCACGAGCACAGACCCGGATGAACCATAACGTCAACTGGACCACCACCCTGGCGTCAACTGGGCCACCACCGGAATCGCCGCGAAGGGGTGACCCACATCTACCGCCGTTGTCGACTGCCGTAACCCCTTTCACCGGAAACCGCCTCGCGAAATTGCAGTTGTTCTCAACCACATCGAGCTCGACTCTTCACCGTGCAAGCAATTGGAACAACATACCTGCTCGAATAGTGTCGGATGCTCCAGATCAGTGGTCTTCATCGACCGCCATGCACCAGCTCGCTGGAGGAGTAGCAGTAGCCTTCCGCCGCTAGAGCACATGAAACACTAATCGGGAGTCTCCTTCTTTTGAGTAAATTACAAAAAGGACCCCAAACTTTGTATTTATGTTTATGACCCATACTTTCAGTTTTTATTTATTTTTAGAAAACGACCCTTTTCTTTTTAGGATTGTGAATTATTTCTTTAGTTAGCAAATGGAGGCTAACTTGGTGTTCATATAAGACATAGAATATCTTTGTTGACTTAGAAAATAGTTGAAGATGGATTTTAAGGATGAAGGAAGCATAACCTAAGTTGATGGGTTTTAGAAGTAACGAGTTGGCTTCTCCATTCCGATATTTCATAAGGAGTTGTATCCCATGTATTGAGATTATTTATTTCGTAGAAGTTAAATAGTGAAGCACATAACTTTAGATAAGCATGTTGATGATTTTGGAGATTTGTATATATGACATTTTGTGTCACTAGGAAGTTTAATAAATTCTAAGAATGTTTGATAAGAGATTTTCACTCATATAAGTTCTAAGAGAGTCTTATGAGTGCTCCCGTGAGTGGGTGAGACTAGGGTTGGGAACATCTTAACATGTGGGGCATATGATCTTATAGAGATCATAGAAACTAGAATAGTAACCTTCTAGCATGTGGTTTTTATGATCTTGTAGAGATCATTGAGACTAGAAGTCAGGGACTTCTAGCATATCGGTTAGTCGTTAATTGTGTGCCTTATTGTTCAGGCATATAGTACTTTCCTGCGGGAAGGTGAGCGTGATATGAGAGTTGGGATTACCTTTGATACAGGTAAGTCCTTGAGACTTACTTAGCTGGTTTCTAGATGTTAGTTGAATGATGATAGTGGTGTGTGTTGATTGTTTAACAATTATAACATGTATAGGACGACCTTTATTATTTTATGGCTCAAGTGTATGTATAACGGTCGGTGACATCACTGCCCAGCTTTGACAGGAGACTGGGAGGTTCTCTATACCCAGACCATACAGGTACAAGGTAAGATGCATATATCGGATCCATTCTTGATGATTACACGGGGGTAGAGGCGAGGTTTGAGAATCCCTCGTGTCACAAAATAAGTATCATTAGTAAGAGTGAATGACCTAAGTAAAGATAATAAATGGATTCTTTGAAAGCATGATGTGTGTTTAGTTTTACTATTGTGTGTGTGCTATTTTCATTTATCTAACGTTAGATAGCTAGCTAATGGTTGATTTGTTTTGTTGTTTAGATTTACCATAGGTTAGAGCAGCAGCTGAGTGATCCAGAAGTAGTGGTTAGCCAGGTCTCCGTCCTCCCTAGAGTGGGGTTTGGGTTTTTGCATTTATGTTTCCATTATCTTATGAGGACAAATATATTTTTATTTTCTTAAGTATTGTTGGTTGTTAGATGTTGTGTTGCATTAATATCTTTTAAAACATCTCTTTATAAACTTCGGTTTCTTTATTTGTGTCTTGTTGTAAGATTCTAGTAAAATTGTTGTCAAACTGAGGCCGGGACCCATTGTGAGGTCCTAACCAGTAGCTTCCCGAGTTCTGAGAATTTGGGGTGTTACAACATGGTATCAGAGGGAGGTTGGCGACAATGGCACTTGAAATCTTCTAAAGGACCGAATAAGTAAATAAACAGAACTTGAAAGGGGTTTGAACTTTTCATAGAAACTTTTAGTTTTCAAAATACATGCATAAGTCGGGATAGGATAGAAAGTACGGATGACCACCACTCCTTCCGCGGATCTCGGTAGCTTAGCTTATTGGATTTTGATATATATATATATATATATATATATATATATATATATATATATATATAGCATAGATCCTATGAGAACATGAGAACAGATTCGTAATTATTATTAGTTTTGTTACGAAGGTGTCATATCGTTTAATGTATTATTCGTAGTTATTGTTGGTTGAGTGGATTATTCGTAGTTATTGTTGGATTCCTAATTATTATTATTCGTAGTTATTATTAATTATGATATTTACTCTAAATCTCAACCCTTAATACTCACCATCCAACGGTGTACGATTGTTCTCATGTTCACACGTTAGGGGTGTTCTCATGCGAACCTCACCCTATATATATATATATTTATATATATATATATATATATATATATATATATATATATGTAGATATGTAGATATGTAGATAAGTATATGTGGATTGTAGTTGCATGATGGACTTGATATATATATGTATAGTTATATATGTAGACTATAGTGCGCTTTAGACCTTGTTTTATTGTTATGGATATTCGGATGTGATATATTAGTAGTAATGTGATCATAGGACCTATATATATAGTTATATATACATACCCATATGGTATTCTAGTATTATATTAGTAGTAGTGGACCTTATAGTTAAGATGATAGGAAGCTATCATCGTCCTTGGACAATGCCTTTTTGGGATT
Source organism: Fagopyrum homotropicum (assembly GCA_033239125.1). Lineage (NCBI taxonomy): Eukaryota > Viridiplantae > Streptophyta > Magnoliopsida > Caryophyllales > Polygonaceae > Fagopyrum > Fagopyrum homotropicum. Next base: position 105,332,530 of record BSWB01000007.1, read on the forward strand.
AGGATAGTATATATACGAAGATGAGTATGCTCAAGTACCGAGTTGAGCATCACGTTCTGGCGAACACCCTGACGATTCATCGGACTCCTTTTGGGGACGTCAAAGAAACCATTTGAAGGATAAAGAGGACATTAGCGGCAAGGACGAACAAATGGAAGGGAACTTTGAGTCAACTTAAGCAAAACCGAGATTGAAGCTATACAAGAAAGGAAACGACATGAAGTTATGGGAGTGGTTCCAAGGAAGAAATGATGGACATCAATGAAGCAAATCCGAGACAACGAACTTAAGATTCTTCCAAATGGTGTACGATAAACCAAAAACGTGTATTGAGAGGAAGAGAAGTAACTACTAGCAAGGGTAGAGGTGATATTCCATTAAGACGTAAAAGTTTTCCCTAGGTGCTCCTAGGCATGGGAGTTGAGATGAGAGGCGTGGATGAACCAATCACAAAAGATTTAAGATACCGTAAGTTAAGCTTACGAAGTACCAATAAGTGAAGTGTCAACATTACTAGAGTTATGAGAAGAAGGGCATGGTGGGGATTCACGTGGAGTTGACCGGTTTCCGTTATAATGATAAGGCTAAGAAACGTCAAGAATGAGGAACTGCGTATAAATCATGATTCCAAGAAGATCAAAGACAAAACGAGGACTTTGATCGAGAAACTTAAGATACCAACCATGAGGAACGCGAGTGGATTCTATCTAGGGCTATAATATTTGGGAAAGTTTTCCAATACTAGTTAGTAGACTCAAACCTCGAGTAGAGTGTGAGAATCTGGTGGACATCCTGGGAGTTTCTACAACCTTCTGGAGAACGGGTGGACAAGACGGTGAAAATTGTGAGATGATTTTAACCACAAGGGCAATCATTTGAGAAAGAAATTCCGAATCAACTCTTATAGAATAATGAAAGTCGTACAAGAGACGTAATGATATGAAGACGAGAGATGGAACTTGAAGAAGCATGTAAAGACTGACGAGCGCGCGGATGGAAGATGACAATATTGGGACACAAATCAAGTAGGGTGGAGTACAAAAACGCTTGACAGGTTAAATGACATAGCAATCAAAGCGGATGCCTCCATAGACAATTATTGGCATGATATTCTAGATTGAATAGGATGTTGACCCATATATGAAGGAAATTTATGGTTGAGTTTAAAGATGAAAAGTAGATTTCATAAGCATGTAGATGGTTTGACTTCTTCGTAGATACGAGAATTTTTAAAAGAAATCATGACGCAAGTATCAAAAAGGGTAGAAACCTATAAGTGAGACAATGGATTTTCATGAAGGCAATGTCACAAAACAACACTAGCAAAGGAAGAAGTGTGAGTGAGAATAACCTGTGTGGAATCCAGAGTCCACAATGACCTCTCACTCAACACGAGACTTATATTACCGACACCAACTGCCCATGCAAGAGAAACCGTAAGTGGAAGGAAAAATAAGATTATAGGAGTTGCAAATACGCTCTTACAAGCTATTGTGGAAGACTTGATAAGCTCATTTATGACAAATGATACATCTTGACTCATAAGGGTAAAGTGATCTTATAGAGAGAAAGATTGTGGGAGGAGCTAAAGGTGTATAAACGGATAACCTAGAGGGGATAACTTTTTACCCAGTATTCCCACATCAAAGAAAATAGAAGAAAAAAAAGTCAATGATCTTGTAGACGGTCAACTACGGACTAACTAGTAACAACTGAGAATTTATATATGGGGGTGACTATTGATGAATAGTTAGCAGATAAGAAGATTTTGACGGCCGAAAATGACCCCCTTATGTCGTTAACGATATAAAGAGGATTTTGGTTAGCAATTGCTTATCTTCTGGATAAGAAAAGGTATAGACCATGGTTAGTACGGATCGATGGTATAAGAAGAACTAGAGGAGTAAGAAGAAATAGATGATTTTGATCATGTCATACGTCAATCAGGACAGAGGGTGCTTAACATTCCACACAAGTGGGACTGATGGTGCTCTTACGAGAAAAAATTTTGTTAATTTTGTAGATTTACAAAGGATGTCCTTGAGACGGAAGATGTGACACGGAATAACCGAAGTTATAGAGACGGCGCAAACATAGAATTTATTACTTAGTGCCTTGGTGAAAGGTCCCGTCAAGTTGTGAATTGATTGTAGATGGAGTCTACATCTTGATTGGAACAGACACAAGAAAGAGTAATATTGAATGATTGAAGGTTATTATACGGATCTTGAATCACGCCAATAAGATAAGTACAAAAAAATGTTTATATAAGAATTTAATGAGAAATGATGATACTCCAATACAAATTCAAGCTAATCCGGATTTTTGGAGGAAATCACATACATTTGATGTTCCTATACAATTGGTACCTGGGAATGTTCAACAAAAGTCATTTATCAAAAGGCGAGTCTTGCTAAATTTAAATAAAGCGTTGAGATAAGGATGCCTTTATGGAAATACATCATAATTGAGGTTTCAACACTAAATGAGTAGTAATGATCAACTGACAGTTAGACCGATTCGGACAAAGAAAATGTTACAAGATGAGTCATCTAATAGAAGAGTTCACAAGACAAGCATGAGAGACCATCATGAGGTTGTTAGTAGTGTTTCGATATAGACTTGTTACCGCACCTCGAGAAGCGGGAGCTAAATGGAAAACTTCATGTCAAGATGCTAAATAGGTCAGAATAATGACTTGTAGGTCAACGTGATGTACTCTTAAGTTGGAGGTCAAAAGGATTGTGAAAGGATAACCACATTGAGTAGTCTTGACGAGTAGTAAGTAGAGTTTTGATAAGACCTAAGGGAATTCCGGGTCAAATTTGGAATTTCAATGAGAAACGGGTCAAATGTGATCTAATGACGGAACTACACAATTTTGTCGTATTAAAGAAATGTGATCAAGTGGTTTGTCTTTCATGATAGGGCCATATGCACTTGCTAAGATTTACTTAATGCCTAAGATCATGGTTGTATACATAATTATGTGATGGGCTGTTGCAATTAAGGAGGTTGGAAAGAATGCATCTAATTGTGACTTATACTACATGTGATTATCGGCTTATCATAATACAAGTTGGTAGAGACATAAGGGTTGTATGTTTCTAATGGAGACGAATTCACATTGTTAGGAGGAGTTGTTATAGGAGGAACTCGGGAGGACGTTGGTTGGATAACTTTCATTCGGAAGTATAAGTTAATGAGTCAAGATGTTAAAGTATGTAACTAGAGTATGTAAAGGACACTTCAAGATTATGTTGGATGCGCATATGTGACTAAGAGTTCCCCAATTTGAACTTTTATATGTTTCGACATTAAAGGGAAGTGAAAACCCTAAGATGCAAAACTATTTTTGTTTTTGAGAAAGTTATCAATAAAGTAGCACTCTCACCCGTATATCAGAGTACTCACCCTCTATTCCATGGTGTTGGTTGAGAGATTACTTACGGATTCCATGCGAGGGGTTGATCAATTGAGTTTATGTAATTAGTGGGATCAATTTTCATGGAGTAACTGATCACTGTCTTGGAGCAAAATGTGAGGCAAATGTGATTGAAACATACCCTTTATATATATTTATTTGTTGGTCTAGGCTTTGGGAGAAAGAGACTAGAAAGGACGGTGATGAGAGTAATGGATAGTGATACAAAGCCCTGCGTTAATCTAACATTAACTTTTTAGTTAACCACTAGTTAGTTCTCGAGTTAAGTGCGTATGCGTTTATGTGCTTATGTGCTTATGTGTTTAGTTGTTTGAATGCTTATGTGATTATGTGCCCGAGTTCTTATCAATTTGTGGATGGGCAAATTCGGCCTTATGTAATATGTACTTATATGTTAAGAGAAGAAAGTGATAACCCCTACATCGAGAGTCTGTTAAGTATGCCCTCATGATTTCGGTTTTGGCTAGACGACCCTCTTATTCCGTAAGTTTCGGGACGAAAATAATTTTAAGAGGGAATTTATGTAATATCTGGAGATTTTGGAACAGGGTTGGCAAAATGATGACATGAATTATGTACCATCATATTCATGCATATTGTAGAAGATTGTCTCAGTTTACCCTGCATTTAGAGAGATTTTGTGTACCTTTTATGCTCTATTCAATCATTTGTCGGAAATAGAGGTCTACACGAGTTTTTGATGAATTATAGGTAAATGGAGTGGAATTGGAAGCAAAAGCGGAGCAAGGAGCATCTAAGGATGTTGAGGAAGCTAAAGGAGTCTTAAAGGGGTCATAAAGAGCTAAGAAATTGCAAAGGAGAAGCATAGAAGACGAGCCAAGAGAAGAGCACTTTCTGTTGAAGAAAATCGTGCCAATATGCATATAAATCGGACGATTTTCTCCTCTAGAAATCGAACGGTTTTGTGTATAAATCGACTGGGTCGATTTCTTCTGTTTTTCAGCCAAATGAAAAGACGACACAAAGCCCAATTCTTTTGGGCTAGAAGAGAGTTTTGCCAAACAGCCAACTATAAAGGAGAACCCTACGAACGAAAACGAAGAGGCCGCAGCGGGAAATCTTTACACGTTTGAGAGAATTTGGAGATTCTTGGAGAAGGATTGAAGGACTTTTTGCCGGGAAGCCCATCTTAACTCGTGTTTGTGATATTTCTTTATCCATTGAAGTGATTGTTGTTTGTGAACACGAAATTGAGTTATTTAAGAGATACATTGATTAGTTTCGAGTTTTATTTACAGATTTGAAGGTTATTGGACTTTTATTCAAGATTCGGTTTCTTTGCGATATTTCACTCAATATTTAATTTGATTCGATTTTGAAAATGGTTGGCTAAAAACCTTGTGATTCTGGGGAGAATAGTTGATGATTAAGGCTTAGATGATGATAGACTGAACTCATTCAAACATTAGGACCCTGAGAGTTTAGATATTAGTTTTGCGACAACAGGAAAATCGGACTGTTCTTGAGTAAATCGGCCGATTTTCTTATGAACAACCCGATTTATTCCTTTGACGAACTTTAATTGAATCAATCTTTAACCAAAACTAATCCTTGCCTAAATCCCAACATTGATTAATCTTTTTAACCTCTAATTGAATGTATGAAGACACTTCAAACCTGATTCTACATTTAATAGATTAAGATTATAAGATTTGGGTAATAAAGAGACTCAACATCCTTTATTAAGATTCTAAGTGTGCTTTCTATTCTTTACTTTGGACATTCATATCCTGAAGTTTTAGATGGTTAGTTTGAATATAATTCTTGTCTTTAGATCTTTCTATATTGCAGCCTCAACAACCCTTATAGAGAGAACCTTTAGATTAGTTATATAGGTTTCGGAACTTCACCGTACGATATCTACCTTTGAACATTTAATCTTAGCAATATAAACTCTGTCCTATATCTATAGAAGTGTCTTGAATCGAAAGCCGAAATCAGATACTTGAATCCTTGGAATCATTTTATCCTTATTTGATCACAAAAGCTTTTTGCACTTTTCGCTAGATAATTGAAATTGAATTTACTCTCACCAAATCCCTGAGTTCGACTCTGGAATTCTTACCTCACTACAGCTGATCCGTACACTGCGGGTTCGCTTTGCTTTGAGTTCTAGATATAAATTTAAGACTTTGACGCACACATTTTTTGAGCGAACAAGTTTTTGGCACCGTTGCCGGGGATTTGGTCTAGACCAAATTCGGTTTTCGGTTGTCTAGCTTGAGAGCTCTTGCTCTTGTTATTTGATTTGTCTACTTGAGTGATCTTTGCAGGTTCTTTAGGTATATGCGAAAGACTAGATCCACTAAAGATCTAGTTCCTTTCGATCCCGAATTGGAGAGAACTTTGAGGAAAAAGTTGAAGGAAAAGAAAATGGCTGAGAACGACGAGAGAAACTACCAGGCTGAACTGAATGAAGCTCAACGCCAACTTCAGTGGAGTGAGAAAGCACGAAAAGATGCTGAAACGAGTCATCAATTTCAGATTGATGAACTAAGAGCTATGATGTTGGACATGAAGTTGGAGTTGAACGAATCCAGGAAGAAGAAGAAAGTCAAGACACCAACTAAATCCATTTGAAATGACTCATCCGATGATGAAGAGATAGATCCGGACATGCCGGAACTTGAGGAGATCGATCCACTACTTCGTCCTATTCGAAACACCCCAAAACCAAGAGTTGTTCCTCGCCTCCCAACTAGGAACATAAGAGCTGTTAATGACGGTGATAGACCCCAAACTTTGGGGCAACGGATGGACCCAATTCAGCAACCACGCCGTCTAGGTGTGGATTTCGGAGTTGAAGACATCCAAGAGTTTAGCTTCTCACCACAAGTCATCACCATGGTTCGCCAAAGTCAATATGGCGGAGCAAGTACTGAATCTCTACACCAGCACTTTCAGAATTTTGAGATTCTCATGGAGACTATGAAGCCGAAGAAGGCTACTACAAACAATTCTACGATCAAACCGTTCTTCTTTTCTTTGAAGGACAAGGCTCTAGCTTGGTACCAAACACTTCCAGCTGCAAAGCTAGCTACATGGGAGGAATTGTCTTCGGAATTCCTCACCAAATTCTTTCCGCCATCCAAAACGGCGGAATTGAGAGGTAAAATAAATGCTTTTTCTATGAAACCTAATGAAAGCTTGTTTCAATCTTGGGAAAGGTTTCAAGATCTCTTGTTGGATTGCCCACACCATGGCATTTCCAAGCTGGAATTATTGGAGATCTACTACAAAGGATAGGATGTGAAAACACAATTCAACCTCCAATCTCTCTCTTGTGGCACATTCATGGACATGAGAGAGGATGATGCTTGGGACTTCATTGAGAAGCAAGCCCAAGTGATTGAGAAGTATTCCCACCGGAAGGTGGACTCAAATAGCCGGAATCAAAGCGATTCAGGAGCCAAGTTGAACCAAGCTGCTTAAACACAAATATTCTCCCTCAACAATGAGATCAAAGAGTTGAAGGAAGTGCTCAAAACAAGTCTTCAAAAGACTAAGGAGCAAGAAGCCAACTACATGGGGAGGGACAATAATCAAAGGAATGACAACCAGAACTCCAATTGGAACAACAACAACAATAACAACCGGAACTCCAATTGGAACAACAACAATAGGAACACAAATAACAACAATTGGAGGTCAAATCAGCAAAATCCAGGTAATCCTTACTCTCACGCTGAAAAGGCTCTAACACCTCCATCTTCTTCTACTCCTTTAACAAGCCAGGGACAATCAAGCAGATCAAGCAAACCCGATCCCATGCTAGAGACGATCCTAGGCAAGCTACAAGGGTTGGAGAGTTATATAACTTCGGTTGACAAAGCTCACAAAGCTTTAGAAAACCAATTATTTAACAAGGCCGGAGAAGTTCCAAGAGACCAAGGGAAACTTCCCGGAAAAACGGAAGATAACCCAAAGGGGAGGGTTATGGCAATAACTACTAGGAGTGGCAAGACAACTACCGACCCTCAACCTAATGTAGTCGAGACCACCACTAAAGAAGGAGAGGCAAAAGAGAAGGAAGAAGTTTATGTTCCTCCTCCCGCTTACAAACCACCTCTACCTTTCCCTCAATCTAGAGCGTGTGCACGCCTAGATAAACATTTTGGTAAGTTTGTTGAACTTATGAGTAAGTTGCATATTAATATACCTTTTATGGATGCGATTTTAGGTATGCCGGCTTACGGGAAATTCCTCAAGGAGATCCTCTCTAACAAGAGGAAATTGGAAGACATAGGAGAAGTCAAGATGAGTATGGAGTCATCCGAACTCATCAAGACTATGACGGAGAATATGCCACCCAAGCTCCGTGATCCAGGATCCTTTTGCATACCCATCACTTTGGGAGAAGCTACCTATGATGCACTTTGTGACCTTGGAGCGAGTGTAAGTATCATACCTCTTGCTCTATGCAAAGCAACTGGTCTAGGAGAGCCTAGACCGGTGAAGATCACACTCAATATGGCTGATCGTTCCACCACTAAGCCGGTGGGGATATTAGAAGACATTCCGGTAAAACTCGGTAAGTTTTACATCCCTATAGATTTTGTCGTTCTTGACATCCCTGCAGATTATCCGGTTCCCATCATTCTTGGGAGACCATTCCTTGCAACATCCGGATGCATGGTAGATTGCAAGAACGGCCAGCTATCATTCCATATAGGTGAAGAAAAGATAGAATTCATACTCTCTTCCTTAATCAAGGAGCCAGCCTTGAGAGACGATGTTTTTGAAATTTTTGATGAAGAAGAGTCTAGAGAGGTGGTAAGTTCAATCTTGATGAAAGACCCTCTTCAAAAGGTTATTAGTATGAGTATCATGGAGGAAGGAGTGGAACTTGATTGCAATGAGGATGTGAAAGCATTAAATGATGTGGAGGAAGAACAAGGAACAAGAATTGAAGAACTAGAATTAACTCCGGAAACTGTGAAGAAAATTGATCTGCAGGAACCAAATCGTCCGATTTGTGAAAAAGCAACCCGATTTTTGTCAACAGAAAGAAAAATCGACCCGACTAAACTAAATCGTCCGATTTGTGAAGAGGCAACCCGATTTTTTTCGACAGAAAGAAAAATCGTGCCTCAGATCGACTGATTTATTTCAAGGGAGGTCGATCCAGTGGGAAATTTTCTGGATTCTCCAAACTTCACCGTAGCTACTCTCGACTCTAGTGATGCAGTACCCCCACATCTAGAGGCCTCTCCCACAACATCCGAAGGCCACGATTCATCATCAATCAAGGTACCTCCATCATTAGAATTGAAGCCGCTCCCCGCGCATTTAAGGTACGCATTCCTTGGCACTAATTCCACATATCCGGTCATAGTCAATGTCAATTTGAATGATGCTGAATTAGAGAAACTTATGCATGTTTTGAAGCAACATAGGAGAGCATTAGGCTATACTATTGATGATCTAGTAGGAATAAAGCCTTCCCTTTGTATGCATAAAATTCTAATGGAAGAGGATTACAAACCTTCATGCCAACCTCAAAGACGGTTAAACCCGGCAATGAAAGAGGTCGTGAAGAAAGAAATCCTTAAGCTACTTGATGCAGGTATCATCTTCCCTATTTCTGATAGCAAATGGGTGAGTCCAGTACAAGTAGTACCCAAGAAAGGAGGCATTACCGTTGTTGCCAACAAGAACAACGAACTTATCCCCACACGGACAGTTACAGGGTGGCGAATGTGCATCGACTACCGCAAACTGAACGTGGCAACTAGGAAGGACCATTTCCCCTTCCTTTTATCGATCAAATGTTGGAAAGGTTAGCCCAACATTCTTACTTTTGTTATCTAGATGGATATAGCGGTTTCTTTCAGATTCCAATTCATCCGGATGATCAAGAGAAGACGACTTTTACGTGCCCATGGGGTACGTTTGCTTATAGAAGGATGCCATTCGGTCTATGCAACGCTCCAGCCACCTTCCAAAGGTGCATGATGGCAATCTTCTCCGAATACGTAGAGAATATCATGGAAGTCTTCATGGACGATTTTTCGGTATATGGTTCTTCCTTTGATAACTGTCTCTATAACCTTTCACTAGTTCTTAAGAGATGTGAGGACACTAACTTAGTCTTAAACTGGGAAAAGTGTCATTTCATGGTCACCGAAGGGATTGTATTAGGTCATCTAGTATCACAAAGGGGAATAGAGGTTGATAGAGCAAAGATAGAAACCATTGAAAAGTTACCTCCCTCTTCTTCGGTGAAAGGAATTAGAAGTTTCTTAGGGCATGCAGGCTTCTATAAGAGATTCATAAAGGATTTTTCTAAGATCTCAAAACCCTTGACTAATTTTTTGATGAAAGACGCAACTTTCGAATTTTCGAAGGATTGTTTAGATGCTTTTTGCAGGATCAAAGAAGCTTTGATTTCAGCACCAATCATTCAACCACCCGATTGGACTCTTCCTTTCGAGGTCATGTGCGACGCAAGCGACGTCGCTATAGGAGCCGTTCTCGGACAGAAGAAAGATGGTCGCACTCATGCCATCTACTATGCTAGTAAAACGCTAGATGAGGCTCAATATAATTATGCAACCACAGAAAAGGAACTTTTAGCCGTAGTATACGCTTTTGAGAAATTTCGTTCCTATCTTGTAGGTGCGAAGGTGATAGTCTATACGGACCATTCCGTAATCCGATACCTATTCACGAAGAAGGATGCGAAGCCAAGGCTTCTAAGATGGATCTTACTCTTACAAGAGTTCGATTTAGAGATTCGAGATAAGAAAGGATCGGAAAACTCCGTTGCCGATCATCTTAGTCGTCTCCCACAACTCACCGGCGAGACGGATGAACTTCCCATAGACGACTCATTCCCTGACGAACATCTACACGAGATTGAAGAGTGTCTTCAACACATCTCACAAGGTAATGATCCATGGTTTGCTGACATTGTGAATTACCTTGTTTGTCAGGAGATTCCACCCGGACTTTCATATGCTCAAAAGAAGAAATTCTTTAGTGACGTCCGGCAATTCTATTGGAACGAACCTCTTCTGTTCAAAAAAGGTCCCGATGGCATTTATAGGAGATGTATCCCCGAAGATGAGGTGGATAGCGTCATCCGCCATTGCCATTCTTTACCATGTGGCGGACATGCTAGTTCCCACAAGACTTGTGCTAAGGTACTTCGTTCCGGCTTCTATTGGCCTACACTTTTCAAAGATGTGCAAAAGTTTATTGTTGCTTGTGATGCTTGTCAAAGGACAGGTAATATATCAAGGAGGAATGAGATGCCTCTCAACAACATACAAGAAGTAGAGATCTTTGATGTATGGGGCATCGATTTTATGGGACCTTTCCCATCTTCATGCGGCAACCAATATATACTTCTTGCCGTAGACTATGTCTCAAGATGGGTGGAGGCAATCGCTTCTCCTACTAATGATGCAATGGTAGTGGTAAAGTTCTTCAATAGAACAATCTTCCCAAGGTTCGGAACTCCCCGAACCATCATTAGTGACGGAGGAACGCATTTCACAGCCCGTCGATTTGAGACTCTATTGGCTAAGTATGGGGTGACCCATAAGATAGCTACACCTTACCATCCGCAAACCAGCGGACAAGTCGAAATATCCAATAGAGAGATTAAGGGAATTTTAGAGAAAACCGTCTCTAAAACAAGAAAAGATTGGTCAATGAAGCTTGACGATGCACTATGGGCGTACAGGACGGCCTTCAAGACACCAATAGGTACAACTTCTTATAACCTTGTCTATGGTAAATCCTGTCATCTTCCTGTAGAGCTAGAGCATAAAGCCTATTGGGCTATCAAGTGGCTCAATTTCGACATGAAAGAAGCCGGAGAGAAGCGGCTCTTAGACATCAATGAGCTAGATGAGATCCGGCTAAATGCGTATGAGAACGCAAAGATCTATAAGGAACGGACAAAGCGTTGGCATGATAAGCACATCATTCCAAAAGAATTGAAGGAGGGAGACCAAGTCCTTCTATTCAACTCAAGACTTCGTCTATTTCCAAGTAAGTTTAAATCCCGTTGGACAGGACCTTATGTAATTAAACGAGTTTTCCCCATGGTGCAGTTGAAGTATGGGGTGAACAAAGCGGAAGTTTCAAGGTTAATGGCCAACGGTTGAAGAAATACACACCGGAAGCTCCGGTCGAGGAGATAGCTCCTATCCTCCTCCATTGAACACAAACCATACACCGTCCAGCTAAAGACGATAAATCAAGCGCTTCTTGGGAGGCAACCCATGATAGTATAGTTTTTCCTCCTTTCATCACTTAGTTAGAGTAGATTAGTTGTTTTGCTTCTTTGTTTTCGTTTTTTATTTGTTCCTCGATGCACTCTTGGTTTGTCGTGTCATTAATCGCAGGAAATTAGGTTCAAACTGAGAGACCCATGGAGAAAGGGAGCATAAATCAGTTAAATCTTCAAGATCCATGAAGAATAAGGAAGGAAATCGAGCTACACTAAGTTAATCGTCCGATTCAGGAGCAGAGCAAGTCGATTTTTGACAACAGGAAGAAAAATCGACCTGGAGATCGACCTGCCAAAGAAAATCGTCCGATTTCCCATGTGTTCAGAAAAAAATCGAGTTACCCAAAGTAAATCGTCCGATTCAGAAGCAGAGCAAGGCGATTTTTGACAACAGGAAGAAAAATCGACCTGGAGATCGACCTGCCAAAGTAAATCGTCCGATTTTCTTTGAATTCAGAGAAAAATCGCCCCGACGATTAAATCGACCTTATAAATCGGCCGATTTTCTTCACAGTTTCTCGACCCTATATAAAGACTCAAACACTCGATCTTCCTCATTCCACAACCTTCCACTCTCGATTTCCCCTTCTCAAGAACTCCGAAAATCGCCCATACCCTACAATCCTCATTCCTTAATCATTTTGAGTGATTCTTGGCTCCAAACTGAAGCATTTTCAACAAGGAACAAGGATCTAGCAACAACAAGCACGGCAATCGACTCCTCCATAAGGAATTCAGGTTTTTCTTTCCAAAACCTAAGTTTCTAATTTGAAATTGAAGTTTGCTTAGGAAGTGTTTGTTTGCTGGAATTGATTGAGGAATCTGCTTAGGAAACATTATAGGAGACTATATGTGGTGATTGTTTGAACAAAACTTTACAGAATTGTGAGAATCGTTGAAATCAAAAGAAAAATTGACCTAGCCCAGAAAAATCGGACAATTTTTGTGAAGAACAGGCCGATTTTTTGACTCAGAATGGATCTTGTTAAGAGGATAACTAGAAACACGGGGAAGAAGAAGGGATCTTCTTCCAAAGCCCCTCCCCCAACTCCACCACCACCTCAAAACATCCCTAAGTTTCCCCCTCCCTTATCCAAGCACAAGAAACGTTATGAACGCATCATAGATCGCCCATTCACCTCGCTACATAGTGCTAGATGACTTAGATTCATTGTTTGTTCGAGAGGATGTTGATATGATGCTTGACAGGGCTGGGTTGAGACAGTTTGCTACGATTAGGGAGGATGCTTATACCGAGATCACCCTAGAGTTCTTTAGTACATTCGAACATGATCCTAGGGAAAGGATGGTCACCTTCCGCCTTATGAGCCAAGATCACACCATGTCTATTAATACTTTTGGAGACTTGTTCGGTTTCTTTTATTCAGATGCAGGCACATTTGCTAGAGGTGTCAGTGCTAGTGACTTATGGGAGGCTATTTCAGTAGGTGAATACGGAGGAGACAAATGGAGACCCGGAAATTCCAAGGAGACTAGTATGTACAACCTCTCCTTCAAGGTAGTACATCGGATTCTTAGCGAGAGCTTATTTGCACGGACTGAGACTCCACAGAAGCTCAAGGCTGACGAGCTTTTCATTCTCTACTGCATGACATCCACCACCATTCCCGACATCTCTACCATGCTTGCTGACTATCTAGGAAAGATAGCCAACAAAGCTAAGGGCGATATTTGTGCTGGAGGTCTTGTCACTCATGTGGCTAAGACAATGGGATTAGATTTCTCCGGATGCACTCTAGCTGAGAGTGCCCTTCCATTAGGCTCACAGCGGTTGGTTGTTCGACAGGTCTTGATTCCTCGAGGGAGAGGAACACTTCATGTGCCCATGCCATGGCACAGGGATCCGAAGAAGAAACCATCCGAGATCATATGGAAGTCCGAATACACTATACGGAACAAGAGGAACTAGAAGGAGACGTTCGAGTCGATGCTTGAGGAGTTCTCTCCTCCTACTTACTATGATGATGATGCAGGTGACTCTGAGGAGGAGGATGAGGATGGAGGACAGGGGACCATGCTCGAGTTTGAGAGTGACACTCATAGCGGACATGCTACGGATGCCATGGACACCGACACTCATGGTACAGGACCTAGCCGGACTAGTAGAGGCGATGAGGAGACGGAGGATGACATGCAGCCACCTCGCCGCTCATTTGCACGTGCTCTAGGACATGGACGAGGACGTCGCCCTCCCCATCACTTTAGGGAGCTAGTCTCTAGCTTCCAGAGCCTCAGCACCGACTGTCATGCTCTCCACACCGACTATGAGACCCTGAACACTCAGTTCAGGAACTACAGGCAGGAGACGGACGCTAGGCATTCATCCTACGATGGCCAGATGAGAGATTTATACTACCACCAGTTCGGCCACTTCTACGATCCTAGTGCACGGATGTATCCTTATCCACCACCTCCACCACCGACAGAGGATTGAGATGCCACTTCTTTTACATTGTAAGTATTTTTCTTCATCTCACGCTTGATTTTCACATTGGGGACAATGTGGATGTTAAGTATGGGGTGGGGGTACTTACAATACCTTTTGTTTCATCTTAGCACTTTATGAACTTTGCACTACTCTTGATGATTTGGCTTGTAATAACTCTTGCACTACTTGCTTTCCACTATGACATTTGCATTTGCATGGTTTTTTCTCAAATCCTATGAACTTTCAAAAAATTTTGTGCTTCTTATGATGGAAATGACCTCTATGATGAGAAATGTGTATGTGGATAGGCAAAAAGATGCTTAGTTGTGTTGAGATGTTAATCATAGCATGAATAAGTTTGCTTTTGTTACTTGAACGCATGAATAAGTTATATGATTTAGTTGTTTTGATAAGAGAATGAAATAATAGTCGAAGCTATATTGCAAGTTCTTTTACATCATATAAGGATGACTAAGGCAATTCACTTCTTTTCTTTTCTCATATCTTGATCATGCTAGCCCCTCAATGAAATATGTACCCCTCCTTTTACCATCCGGGAATTAGGATAAGTGATAGAAAAAGGCATGTTTGATGTGGGAGGGCCAAGGAAAATGTATTAAAAGAAAGTGCAGAAATTCATAAGTTTGGGGACGTTGAACATGAGGATGAGTAACTCGGCACCATTCACATAGCCGGGTGTTTGTGTCTTGCCAAAGTCCGATTGAATGACAAGTCCTAACGGGATATGGTATGTGCATCAAGGGTTTGAGGCATCTCGAAATTGAGAAACGCCGATCTCCTAGGCTTCGGTTTTTGTGCACCGCTGTCCATACTCTCAAAAAGTAAAGTATAATGAAAGCAAAGCTTTCTACATGCGAAGCATGTGCGGTGAAGAAAAATCTTGAAGGTACTATGTGTTCCTCTTTCCCGGATTAGCACCACAATTGCCAAAAAGAATTCCTTCCCTTAATACGTTTCTTTGACCTTTCCTTTGATTAGAAGACCTTGAGACTTTTATGCATGTGTTTAAGGCTTCATAGCTTAGATTTGTTTGACTTTGATTACCTCTACACCTTTATCATGTCCTTTATTTGTGTTTTCAAGAAAGGAAAGGAAGTTAGTTCATCTTATAGTTATCATTGATACACGCTTTGCCTTTTTATGCCTTGAAATATCACTTTGAGGGTGATCCAATAAGAAGAAGCACTACCAAAAGAAAAGTTTTTGAGTTTTCATACATACATAATCCATGACATCTTGTATTCTAAATTTGAGTCTTGCTTAGGGACAAGCAAGGGGCAAGTATGGGGTATTTTGATGACATGAATTATGTACCATCATATTCATGCATATTGTAGAAGATTGTCTCAGTTTACCCTGCATTTAGAGAGATTTTGTGTACCTTTTATGCTCTATTCAATCATTTGTCGGAAATAGAGGTCTACACGAGTTTTTGATGAATTATAGGTAAATGGAGTGGAATTGGAAGCAAAAGCGGAGCAAGGAGCATCTAAGGATGTTGAGGAAGCTAAAGGAGTCTTAAAGGGGTCATAAAGAGCTAAGAAATTGCAAAGGAGAAGCATAGAAGACGAGCCAAGAGAAGAGCACTTTCTGTTGAAGAAAATCGTGCCAATATACATATAAATCGGACGATTTTCTCCTCTAGAAATCGAACGGTTTTGTGTATAAATCGACTGGGTCGATTTCTTCTGTTTTTCAGCCAAATGAAAAGACGACACAAAGCCCAATTCTTTTGGGCTAGAAGAGAGTTTTGCCAAACAGCCCATTTGCAAGAAACTATAAAGGAGAACCCTACGAACGAAAACGAAGAGGCCGCAACGGGAAATCTTTACACGTTTGAGAGAATTTGGAGATTCTTGGAGAAGGATTGAAGGACTTTTTGCCGGGAAGCCCATCTTAACTCGTGTTTGTGAGATTTCTTTATCCATTGAAGTGATTGTTGTTTGTGAACACGAAATTGAGTTATTTAAGAGATACATTGATTAGTTTCGAGTTTTATTTACAGATTTGAAGGTTATTGGATTTTTATTCAAGATTCGGTTTCTTTGCGATATTTCACTCAATATTTAATTTGATTCGATTTTGAAAATGGTTGGCTAAAAACCTTGTGATTTTGGGGAGAATAGTTGATGATTAAGGCTTAGATGATGATAGACTGAACTCATTCAAACATTAGAACCCTGAGAGTTTAGATTTTAGTTTTGCGACAACAGGAAAATCGGACTGTTCTTGAGTAAATCGGCCGATTTTCTTATGAACAGCCCGATTTATTCCTTTGAAGAACTTTAATTGAATCAATCTTTAACCAAAACTAATCCTTGCCTAAATCCCAACATTGATTAATCTTTTTAACCTCTAATTGAATGTATAAAGACATTTCAAACCTGATTCTACATTTAATAGATTAAGATTATAAGATTTGGGTAATAAAGAGACTCAACATCCTTTATTAAGATTCTAAGTGTTCTTTCTATTCTTTACTTTGGAGAGTCATATCCTGGAGTTTTAGATGGTTAGTTTGAACATAATTCTTGTCTTTAGATCTTTCTATATTGCAGCCTCAACAACCCTTATAGAGAGAACCTTTAGATTAGTTATATAGGTTTCGGAACTTCACCGTACGATATCTACCTTTGAACATTTAATCTTAGCAATATAAACTTTGTCCTATATCTATAGAAGTGTCTTGAATCGAAAGCCGAAATCAGATACTTGAATCCTTGGAATCATTTTATCCTTATTTGATCACAAAAGCTTTTTGCACTTTTCGCTAGATAATTGAAATTGAATTTACTCTCACCAAATCCCTGAGTTCGACTCTGGAATTCTTACCTCACTACAGCTGATCCGTACACTGCGGGTTCGCTTTGCTTTAAGTTCTAGATATAAATTTAAGAATTTGACGCACACACATTTTGAGCGAACACAAAACTATAGGAAACTCCAAAATAAAGCAGTTGATATACAACGTCAGACTTATGCGGTCGTGGTGTCTTTTCCGTTGTTACTTGTTTTTTTTAAGTTTTGGGACGAAACTTTTTCTATGTTGGGAATGATGTAATAACCCAAATTTTTACCATCCGATAGAGATTCTTGTAGTAGTTTTCCTTCGTTTTCTAGGTAGATGAGTAGTCTTATGATATAGTCGGATATATAGTGAAGTGACAAGTCGAACCAATTATTTTTGTAATAACCGAAAATTTTAAAGTTCCGGTAAACTGGAATTAACCAAATTCCGATGCGACAATCTTAAATAAATAAATAAATGAAATAAAATGAGTTTAAATGTTATCATTTTATGTGACTTTAAGGCACATAAAATAATGAAACTATGTAGCCAGAAATAACTTTTACGTGCCTTTAAAATACGATAATAAATTATATAATATGTAAGTTAGTTCCGTATATTATAAATCGAATAACGAGTTGCGTATCCGTATTTATAGTCACATAGCGGACCGGGTATGGGCCATTTCAAGGCCCAATTAGCAGCCCATCTCTTAATCAATTCCTAACCCTAATTAAAATTAACCTAATCCTAATCCTAATCTAAACCGCCGCTTACCTTCTTCATGCACATCTGGATTGTAAACGTACTGCGTCCTATTTCTCCCTCGCAACACAGACGCCGCCACCACTGTCTCGTCGACCGCCAGACCACGCCGGAAACCGGGTAAGCCGCCGGGTCCTGCGCCACCTTCCGTCGACTCCGGTAAGTCTACCACTTCCTTCTCCTCCTTCCGTTCTTCTCCGCATTGCTGTTCCGACTCTTACCTACCGCCGACCGCTGTAGTACCGAAGACGCCGCCGTCTTCCCTCGTTGTGGACCGCCGTGCGACCGCCCGAGCCAGCGCCTTCCGTCGACTTCGGTAAGCGCCACTCTCCTCCCTCGTTGTTACTTCCTCTTCCGCCTCCGTCGATCGGAACTCACCACAGCTTTCCGACTTCCGTAGCAATAGCAAATTGACCACCAGGGAGGGGGCCGCCTGAACGCCAGTCCATCGCCGCCGGAACCCAGCCCATTGACGCCGGACTGCAGCCGGTAAGATCATCCTTCGGCTCTTCCTCTCCTCTTGTTCCTGCGTATATGAGAATGGGAATGAACGTGTATAGGCTGTGATGTAGAAATGTATAGATTGTGATGTAGTTATGTGAATGTTAGTACAATGTGATACGTAAATATATATACATAGTGGAATAATATGAATGCTAGTACAATGTGATACGTAAATATATATACATAGTGGAATAATACGAATGCAGTACAATGTATACATGTATATATGATAAGAAGTAGAAGCGGAAAGTTATAAAAGTAAGTATCAGTTAGTATAGTGTATATAGGAGTTGTGTATGCCGAGTGTATAAAATATACGTATATATATATATATTATATGAAATAAAAGTATACATATGAGTGCGAGTTAGTGAAAATAATAAGTATGTGGCTATATATGTATCTGTATAAATACCTAGGAGTGACGGATTTATAGAATTGGAAGGAAGTTAGTATGCACATAAGTATGTATATATATAGATATATATAAGATTAGATAATACCGAGAATGAAGGAATGTGGTTCTAGAGGACGAGTGGATGAGAT
This sequence comes from Fagopyrum homotropicum, assembly GCA_033239125.1. Lineage (NCBI taxonomy): Eukaryota > Viridiplantae > Streptophyta > Magnoliopsida > Caryophyllales > Polygonaceae > Fagopyrum > Fagopyrum homotropicum. The sequence goes on from BSWB01000007.1 coordinate 105,351,311, forward strand.
TAATATTATGACCTTTAGTAAACCATTCTGGAGTAGTCAGATATTTGAAAAACGTTCAAAAAGAAATAGTAGAAGTCAAGAAGTGACTCAGAGAATTATCGGCACTAAGGGTAAAACGGTCTTTCACCATATGAGAATCTTTCTTCCCGTAATTCCTTCGCATGAGGTTGGACATCGAGATGTGATTTTGATACACATGCCTTAATTGACAGGCGCTTGAGTTACCACGAGTGCGGACTATTTGAGGAGTGTTAGAGTGTTTTGACTCAGGTAAGTCCTTGTGACTTACTTAGCCAGTTTCTGGATATTAGTTGAGTGATAGTGGTTGTGTGTGCTTTTTGCGTGTTTAATAATAATAACTTGCTAGGACGACTGTTATTATTACGTTTAAGGCCCAAGTGTATGTATAACGGGCCGTGACATCACTGCCCAGCTATGACAGGAGACTGGGAGGTTCTCTATACCCAGACCAGGCAGGTACAAGGTGAGATGCATCGGATCCATTCCTGATGGTTACACGGGGGCGGAGGCGAGGTTTGGGAATCCCTCGTGTCACAACATAAGTATCATTAGCGTAAAAGAGTAACTTAATTCAAGATAATAAAACGGACTTCTTTGAAAGCATGATGAGTGTTTATATTTTTCTGAGTGTGTTTGTGCTGCTATTATTCTGCTAATATGTAGATAACTAGCTAACGGTTCTTCTTCTTGTTATTTTAGATTTACCGCAGGTTAGATCAGCAGTTGAGTGATCCGGAAGTAGTGGTCAGCCGTGTCTCCGTACTCCTTAGAGTGGGGGTTGGGGGTTGTTGTTGTCTTTCCTTTCTTTTGGTTAAGACAGTTGTTGTTTCCTTTGTTTAAGTACTTTAGGCTGCTAGACAGTGTTGCATTCATTACCCTAAAAATACTATTTTTATGAATTTCGGTTTTCTCTATTTGTGTCTTGTTGCAAGATCCTAGTAATGTTGTTGTCAGACTGAGGTCGGGACCCATTGTGAGGTCCTAACCAGTAATGTCCCGAGTTCTGAGAATTCGGGGTGTTACAGTTTTTGGGATTACTTGTGATATTTATCTGCTATCGGATTTTAGAATTTTTACAAGGACTTATTTTCTCCGAGTCTTTTTAAGCTAAGGAAGATATCGGGACTCTTATAAACTCGCATCATGCTTCCCGAAACAACTATTCATCATCTTCAACCTAGCCCTAACCCTTACCTTTTCCGGCCACCAGCGTCGACAGCCACCAGTGTCGACCGCAACCACCAGGGACGCGTGAATCCGATGTGCTGAACCCCCTGTAACCTAGCCTCGAACCCAATCGAAACGCGGGACACCGAATCGGGCTTCTTCATCCACATCAAGCCCTATCCACGAGCACAGACCCGGACGAACCGTAGCGTCAACTGGACCACTACCCTGGCGTCAACTGGGCCACCACCGGAGTCGCCGCAAAGGGGTGAACCCAGATCTACCGCCACTGTCGACTGTCGTAGCCCCTTTCACCGGAAACCACCTCGCAAAATTGCAGCCGTTCTCAACCACATCGAGCTCGACTCTTCACCGTGCAAGCAATTGGAACCACATACCTGCTCGACTGGCGTCGGACGCTCCAGCTCAGTGGTCTTCGTCGACCGACGTGCACCAGCTCGCCGGAGGAGTAGCAGGAGCCCACCGCCGCTGGAGCACAGGAAACCCTAATCGGGAGTCTCCTTCTTTTGGTTAAATTACAAAAAGGACCCCAAACTTTGTATTTACGTTTATGACCCATACCTTCATTTTTTATTTATTTTTAGAAAACGACCCTTTTCTTGTTAGGATTGTGATTTATTTCTTTAGTTAGCAAATGGAGGCTAACTTGGTGTTCATATAAGACATAGAATATCTTTGTTGACTTAGAAAATAGTTGAAGATGGATTTTAAGGATGAAGGAAGCATAACCTAAGTTGGTGGATTTAAGAAGTAACGAGTTAGATTCTCCGTTCCGATATTTCATAAGGAGGCACTGATGTAATAACCGAAAATTTTTAAATTTCATTTAACACTGAATTTAACCGGATTCCGATCCGCCAACCTTTAACCTTTAAATAAAGTTAAAATGAGATGTAAATTCTATCATTTTATGCGACCTTAGTTCACATAAAATGATAAAAGATGTAACCGGAGATATTTCCGTACCTTTAAAATAAAATGATAAAAGACATAATTTCGTATATAATCTCGAAGATAATTCCGTAATTATATTTCCGTTCTTTTAACAATTCCGGGCACATAATAAGTAGTCTTCTAGCCTCTTGTGTAGTTAAAGAGTAGGCCCAGTCCGGGCCCAACATACCAATCCAACTCCTGCTGGCCCAGCCCATGCCCTCTCTAGTCAAAACCCTGATCCACTCTCTAATCAAATCTTAACCTAATCTAAACTCCTTTAACATCTACCGCTGCTCTACGTACGTATCATCCCAAAAGAACGGTACTTCGTCTCTGAGCCAGCACCGGAGCCGCCACCCAAGGCCTTTTCGTCGCCTCCGCCGAACACCCAGACGCCGCCGGCCGCCGCAGGAGACCCCGGTAAGCCCTGTCCCCTTTCTCCTCCTCTTCACTCTTCTTCCCGGCTCCAGCGATTTGCTAACCACCGCACCTTCGGACCAGGAGGATCTCTTCGGCCCAACAGCGACACAACAGCCGCCGCTGTGGGTGACGACGCCATCGCCTCCCTACCGCCCTGCACGGACCACCTGGAACGCCAGCAACCTCCGCTGTCGGTGACAAAACTCGACCCCTGCCTGTACATCGTAACGCAGGTAAACCGCAGCTAGTACATCCCTTCCCTTTCTTCTATTCCGTGTGGATAGCCGACTGAACCTGTTGCTCTCAGACCCTGCAGTGACTTGCCAAGACATGCGGAAGTCTTTTCGAGCCAACATACGGACCTACTGCAGGACTGCAACACCGGTAAGGCTCCCTCTCTGCCCCTCTATCCTTCTTCACTGGTGCTGGTGGTAGACGTTGTTGGAATTCCTAGCGTAATGTACTGCTGTTGAGTATATAAGACTGTTATGATATGAAAGTGTACCGAGTATATATATATATATATATATATATATATATATATATATATATATATATATATAAGCATATACGTAAAGAAGTGCTGATGGTATATAGGCTATATACGTTGAGCAGTAGAAGTTAGGCATGGTTAAGTAGGGTGAGGTAAGATTAAAGTGTGCTGAGTGTTTTATATAACACATCATTATATATAGATATATATGTACGTATAGATATGATAAGGAAAATAAATGTATATAAATATGGAAATAAGAAGATGGTATATACATAAATATTTACATCGAGAGGTAACGTTTTCATACGCGGATACTTATATGTGTAAGAGTGGAATAATACCCGGAAAGGAAGTAATGTTGTTCTAGGTGACGAGTATTTGAAATTAATCTTATAACCGCTAGTAACTATCCGAGAGACACTAATTATAGAAAACAAGCTCTAAAAGAAATTAGTAGGATTTAAGAATAAACTTTGAGAATGTTGGCACTAAGGGTAAAATGGTCTTTTACCGTAAGAGAGCTTTTTCCGTAATTCCTTCATATGAGTTTGGACATCCGGATGAGATTCTGATCCACATGCCTTATTTGACAGGCGTTTGAGTTACCACGAGTACGGACCGAGTTGAGACTTGTTAGAGTGTGTTGGATTCAGGTAAGTCCTTGCGACTTACTTAGCCAGTTTCTGGATATTAGTTGAGTGATAGTGGTTGTGTGTGTGTGTGATGTGCATGATTATAATAATAACAACTTGTTAGGACGACCGTTATTATTATGTTTAAGGCCCAAGTGTATGTATAGCGGGTCGTGACATCACTGCCCAGCTCTGACAGGAGACTGGGAGGTTCTCTATACCCAGACCAGGCAGGTACAAGGTGAGATGCATCGGATCCATTCCTGATGGTTACACGGGGGTGGAGGCGAGGTTTGGGAATCCCTCGTGTCACAAAATAAGTATCATTAGCGTGAATGAGTAACTTAACTTAAGATAATAAATGGACTTGTTTGAAAGCATGATGGGTGTTTATTCTTTTATGTGTGTGTGTGTGTACTATTATTATTCTTCTAATATTTAGATAACTAGCTAATGGTTTCTTTTGTTGTGTTTTTTGATTTACCGTAGGTTAGACCAGCAGTTGAGTGATCCGGAAGTAGTGGTCAGCCGGGTCTTCGTACTCCTTAGAGTGGGGGTTGGGGTTGTTGGTTGTCGTTCTTTCTTTTTTTAAGACATTTGATCGTTTTTCCCTTTGTTTAAGTACTATAGGCTGCTAGACCGTGTTGCATTCATTACCTTAAAAATACTATTTCATGAATTTCGGTTTTCCTTATTTGTGTCTTGTTGCAAGATCCTAGTAATATTGTTGTCAAACTGAGGTCGGGACCCATTGTGAGGTCCTAACCAGTAACGTTCCGAGTTTTGAGAATTCGGGATGTTACAAGTTATATCCCAAGTATTGAGATTATTTATGTCGTAGAAGTTAAATAGTGAAGCACATAACTTTAGATAAGCATGTTGATGATTTTGGAGATTCGTATTGTAAGAGCCTTAGTCCTTGGAGCCTAGAAGCCTTGTTGAGCCTTAGTTGGACCCTGTTAGCCACCCCAGCGGACCATGGTGGCCGCCTCTGCGGCTAGGCGCCCCTGCGCCTCACAGAACCCGCCCCTACGGCTCTGTGTGGTTGCAGCCGCCTTCGTTGGCCCTTTGACTTGTGCTTTGCGACTGGCTTCCTTTATAAGCCTTCCTTTGCTTCTCTGAGAGGGTTTCTTCATCCTCTTCAGCTTCTTTCCCTCTGTACACTCCTCTTCTTCATCTTCTCTTCCTTGATCTTCCCTTGTGTTTGTGAGAGAGTTTTGGAGATTTTGGTTGTGGTTTGGCTTTGAATGATCATGAGGATGATGCTGAGAGTTGTTGTTGTTGTGTTGAGGTTGTGGAAGTGTTGATTGCTCCTAGTTGCTGCTTAGGGTTTGCTGTGGTAAGCTCTTCACCTCCATTTTCCTTTCTTCTTCTTTCTTGCTTCTTTCTTTCTTCTTAGCTTAGGATCACAAGTTAGACTTGTGTTGGACCCTCTCTTGAATGTTTTGATGTTCACACATGTATATGTATGTATGTGTGTTGTTGGGGTGTGGTAAAGAAGTGAAGAGAGTCGAGAAAGGGATCGAAGAGAAGTCGGGGCCAAGCCTATGCACAGACAGCCGCCCCTGCGCCTGCACTAGGCCGCCCCTACGCCTGAACTAGACCGCCCTTGCGCCTGCCTGTGAGCCGCCCCTACGCCTTGTGTGAGCCGCCCCTGGGCCTCTGTGGTTCAGCCTTGAGTTCTTGCTTCTGTTGGTGCATTCAGGGCATACCTTGTTGGTATGTTTCCTTCCTTCCTTTCCTTTGGCCTTGGCTTAGATGTTGGCTAGGATAGCTTGGTTAGGATGAGTGGTATGATAGAGGTGTGCCTTAGGCACTCGTGTTGATGCTGAGGTTATGCCTTAGGCATTGATGAGCATGTTATGATCTTGAAGTTTAGATTGAGGTTGTAGGTTGGTTATGGTTAGAGACGAGTCTCCTAACCCTTGCAGTATATGATGTTGTGTGCCTTGCTATTGCAGGCGTTGATTACTTCCCCAAGGGGAAGCTATGACGTGGTATTGGTTACGAGTATATCACGTAAGTCCATAGGACTTACTTAGCGTTAGTTGTGAGTTTGTGTGATTGTGATGGTTGTGTGTGTTTATATGATTGTGCATTTATAACCTAAACCGGACTAGGATGACCTTTTATTACTTTAAATGGTCCAAGTGTATTATAACGGGTCGTGACCACTTGCCTCCGGCTGCGGGTAGGAGGAGGTGCCCTGAAGATGATCTCACAAGAGGGGACAAGTGATTATCACCCCCATGCAAAACTCTTGTATTACGTTGGATGGGACGGGGTTCTTGAGGCTCCTCGTGTTACAAAATAAGTTGAATTAGTAATGGAATGACGTAATTGAAAGATAATAAATGAATGTATGTGGGATTGCATGTATGAGATGTTGATGTGTGTTTGTGCTATTACCTTCATACTTATTCATTACTGTAGCTAACAGTGTATATCGTGTTGTAGATGACTTGCAGGTTAGGAAGACTGCAGAGTGAGCCAGATGTGGTGACCAGCCGAAGACTTCTGTACATTAGGACTGCATGGAATATGGGATCTTTTGTATCTGTTGTTTATGGATGTTGTTTTGTACTCGGCTTTGTGTTTGTAAACCCTTTTGATGTATCTTATACAGTTTTATGTATTTGATTTTAATCTACATGTGCATTGTTGTAAGATCCAGTAAACTTGTTGTCAGGCTAGGGTCAGGATCCATTGTGAGATCCTAGCTCAATGTGGCACTCCGAGTCCCGCAGATTCGGGGTGTTACATGTATATATGACATTTTGTGTCACTAGGAAGTTTAATAAATTCTTAGAATGTTTGATAAGAGATTTTCACTTTTAGAAGTTCTAAGAGAGTCTTATGAGTGCTCCCATGAGTGGGTGAGACTAGGGTTGGGAACATCTTAACATGTCGGTATATGATCTTGTAGAGATCATAGAAACTAGAATAGTAACCTTCTAGCATGTGGTTTTTATGATCTTGTAGAGATCATTGAGACTAGAAGTCAGGAACTTCTAGCATATCGGTTAGTCGTTGAATGTGTGCCTTATTGTTCAGCCATATAGTACTTTCCTGCGGGAAGTTGAGTGTGATATGAGAGTTGGGATCACCTTTGATACAGGTAAATCCTTGAGACTTACTTAGCTGGTTTCTAGATGTTAGTTGAATGATGATAGTGGTGTGTGTTGATTGTTTAATAATTATAACATGTATAGGACGACCTTTATTATTTTATGGCTCAAGTGTATGTATAACGGGCGGTGACATCACTGCTCAGCTCTGACAGGAGACTGGAAGGTTCTCTATACCCAGACCATACAGACACAAGGTGAGATGCATCAGATTCATTCATGATGGTTACACGGGGGCGCAGGCGAGGTTTGGGAATCCCTCGTGTCACAAAATAAGTATCATTAGTAAGAGTGAATGACCTAAGTAAAGTTAATAAATGGATTTTTTGAAAGCATGATGTGTGTTTAGTTTTGCTATTGTGTGTATGTGCTATTTTCATTTATGTAACGTTTAGATAGCTAGCTAACGGTTGATTTGTTTTGTTGTTTAGATTTACCACAGGTTAGAGCAGCAGCTGAGTGATCCGGAAGTAGTGGTCATGGATTTATTAAAGGTATATGGCAACAAAATTCAAAAGGTTTCTTTTCTCCTTCTGATCAAACTAAGTTTTGAGGCTCCTTACTCGCCAAAAATAATAGCTATTGTATTAACAATGAATAATGTGTGCAGAGAATTTGTATGGTTTGCAGGAACCGAAACAAGTGTATATCCGTTGGTTGTGAAGCTGACGGATTCAAAGTGTAAATTTGATCAACTAAGTAACAAAAGAGCAAGGCGAAGTTTCCTCCATGGTCTGAACGATCTCGAGATCAAGTCTGCAACGGATGGTTGTGTTTGTTTTGCCCGGTTTTATGACTATGTGAAGTTTTCAAAGTGTAATTCTCTTTATTACAATTCATTTGTTGTTGTATGGTGTGCGGAATCCCCTAAAAATAGGAAGTCGACTAAATTGTGTACTAAGCTAATGAGCCCGTCAAGGGTTTCCATTGATAATTCATTGACTTGCTTCCCATACAATAATAAAAAGACCGAAGAAGGAGTTACATCCACGGATTTGTCTAAAATCGATACTAATATTTGATCACATGTTTGTTTTGGCATTATCAAAAGTTTTTGACTTTTTTACAAGAAATGTGAGTCAAGTCGTTTAATAACTTATGAAGGAAAGAGGAGGTATGAATCTGCATCTTAGATTAACCTTGTGGTATTACCAATCTGGCTATACTAAACATAGAGTAAGTCATATCAAGGGTGACCTGTGGAGATTAATAAGCTATAAAATGTTTAAATGTAAAAACGAGTACATGGATAATCTCAATGGTAATACGGAAAAAACTATAGAACAGATTTTTTGTTCGGAACAGTGGAATTGAACACCCAAATCATTTTATCGTTCTTTAAATGAAGATCGCCTTCTGGAATTGTCGGGGTACGAAGAAAAAGAATTTTTGGACTAACTTGAACTTGACATGTAAAAACAAAAACATTCAAATGATTATGCTGGCAGAGACCAAAACGAAGGACGAGCCCGATGAAAGTGTATGGAAGAGCGCAGGATTTGATAAAATCTTTTTCATTCCGGTCATGGGTTTTGTTGGGGGTTTATGTCTCTTATGGAAAGAATATCAAATTAAAGGTGAAAAAGTAGAAATTATTTAAGCATCAGAAAGATTCCTTTTAATGAGACATACTAACTCTAATACACATTTTGAATGAATGATTTTCTTCATTTATGCACCACCAAACGAACAAATGAAAAATACGTTTTGGCTACTATTAAAAATTGAAATGGCGAGTGTCAAAACTCCGATGATTGTAGTTGGAGATTATAATCATTTGATGGAACCGTCTGATAAAAAAGGAGGTTCTACAGCCGCAAATAATAAGTTCGATAGACTATTGCAATCTTCTAATCAATTTAGTTTAAGAGATTTATCAATCAAAGGAAATGATTTACTTGGAAAAAAAAAAGAAAGAAGGTGATAATAACACGTACGAAAAATTGGATAGAGTGATGACCTTTTTGGAGATCACTCAAGAATACCCTGGCCTACACACCAGGAACCATGCTTTCACAAACTCTGATCACTGCATGATCTCCTTCATTTTTTTTAAAATAACCAGACAAGCGTGAAAAATAAACCATTTAGATGCGAAACAATGTGGATGCTAAGGCAAGACTGTGAAAACGTTGTAAAACAAGTATGGAGGACTCAATACCAAGGTACAAATATGTTTAACCTAGTAAAAGAGACAATCCTGCTTAAACAAAAATTAAAACAATGGAGTCGAGAAAAGTTTGGCAACATAAACAAACAATTGCTAAAAGTGGATGAAGAATTAAAAGGACTACAAAAAATTAGTTTTTCACGCTTTGACCAAGATATCAATAACAAAATCAATAGATTGAGTAAGAAAAGAGAGTGCCTAGTAGAATACCAACATAAGTATTGGATGCAGCGAGCTAAGACGAGAAATTTACAATTTGGAGATAAGAACACCAAGTTTTATCATAGAAAAGCAACGGGATGAAGAAATAAAAAGATAATTACGATGATTACTAAAAATAATGGTCACGTATTGGCAAAAGATACTGACATCAATGAAGAATTTGTAAATGAGTGCAAGACTTGATTCAAAGCAACATCAATTGACATGAATAAATTACAAAACCAATTACAGATTATCCGCCCAGAAATATCCATTACTGACAAACTGAATTTACTTTTTCCACAAATGAAATCAAGGAAGTGCATTTTAGTATAGGCTCAGACAAATCTCCAAGCCCAGACGGGATGCCAACAGGTTTTTATCAGAAATACTAGCATATCGTCGGCCCAACAATTACTAGAGCGGTCAAAAGTTTCTACAGAACCGGCAAAATACTTAGACAACTCAATCATACTTTCATAGCACTTCTCCCAAAGATTGATAACCCAACAACAACATCACATTACAGACCTATTAGTCTAGTCTCAACGGTTTATAAAATTATCTCGAAGACATTAGTAAAAAGATTAAGTTTAGTCCTTCCATTACTAATTCACCCGTTACAAAGTGGTTCGTAAAAAATAGGGAATCCATGACAACGTGCTCATTGTGCATGAAATCTTTCATGCATTCAAATCAAAAAAAGGAAAGGAAGGCTATATGGCCATTAAATTGGACATGGAGAAAGCCTATGATAAAGTTGAGTGGGAATTCCTTAAAGCAGTGTTGGTCAAATTCGGATTTGGGGATAAATTTTGAAATTGGATACAAGAATGTATATCAACATTTCTTATTCTATTCTAATCAATGACTCTCCTACTTCTTTATTTTGTCCACAACATGGACTCAGGCAAGGCGGCCCACTTTCCCCCCTTCTGTTTAACCTATGTGCGGAAGTTTTAGCTAGAAACCTATAAAAAATATCTAACGATAACCCCAAATCTATTGGGTTCCCTATTTCGAAAAATGGGACTAGAATTCCGTTTTTAGCTTTTGCAGATGATATTATTATCTTCACCAAAACTTCTACACAAGCAAGTGATATGGTGCTTTCCGTACTAAAGGATTACTGTGATATTTCTGGACAGATTATTAATTACCATAAATCCGTATTTCAAAGTACCGCTAATATTGATCAAAGTAATAGGAGAAGAATTCAGGGTCATCTTGGAATCAATATTTCTACCAATCTAGAACAATACTTAGGTTGTCCTATTATCAACGGACATGTCAATAAAGATATTTTTAATTCCATTATCATTAAAACTAAACAACAACTTACTAAATGGAAAGCGTCCTCCTTGTTTCAAGAAGGAAGAACAACGTTAATAAAAGCTAACCTTAATGCAAAACTTAGTTATTTAATGCAGGCTTTAATGTTTTCGGGGAGCATACACAATGAACTGGACAAAATTGATAGACTTTTCTTTTGGAACAAGGGCCCTAATTATCACCCTCTGATCAGTTGGGATAAGATTTGTAAACCTCAATCCCTAGGAGGAATGGGGAAAAGGAAAGCGGAAGACATGAATAAAGCATTACAAATGAAACTTTTGTGGAAAATCATGGCAGAACCGGATAACATATGGATCAAAATTGTAGAAGAAAAATATCTAAAAGGAGTATGCCTTTAGAACTACGAATGCGGAAAGAATGCATCTTCACAATGGAAGAACTTGATTAAATTATATAAAGACTTTGATAAAGGTCTTGCCTGGAGGATAGACGACGGAAAAACGGTAAGATTTTGGAAAGACAAATGGTTATTAGACAAACCACTTCAAGACATCACGACAAACCCAACTATAGTGAATCTGACGGAACTAACTTCCTCGTTTATTACTAACAATGTATGGGATCTCCAGAAATTAAATCAATTAAACACAAAATTTCCCAATATCATAATGGAGAAAATTAAGAATTATAACCTCCCTAAAAGTGATATTCGTGACCGCTTGTACTGGTCGGGAAACGATGAAAGGTGGTATTCGACTAAATCATCTTTGGAGATGATTCAAAAACGGAGAGTTGGAGTTACCATTGATAAAACTTGAATTTGGAAAATGGACATCATGCCAAAAATTAAAAATTTCTTATGGAAGTTAGCTATGAATGGTCTCCCTACAAAGAAAAATCTTGACAGACAAAAGATTCCGGTCGTCATGAACTGCGAGTACTGTAATTACCATACTGAATGTGTCAAACACCTCTTTTTCCAATGTCTGGTTATGATCTCAACTATCGATAATCAAAATGTTATAATCAACCTACAAAATATCGACCTTGATAATCAAGGAATCGCTGAGGCCCTTTTTGATCTGAAGGGTTCAATTTCGACTAAGGAAATGAAACTCGTAGTTGTTATTTGGTGGAACATGTGGATGGCTAGAAATTAGTTCGTATTTAACAAAACAAAATTCCCACAAAACATCAAAGCCACAGCAATTAACCAAATTGCGAGTTGGGACCTAGCTAATTCAGATCAAAACAAGAATACCATAACAACAAAATCACAAAGAAGGAAGAAGAAAAACCTTAAATGGAAACGACCTAAGGAAGGATTCTATAAACTTAATTTTGATGTCTCACAAATTCAAAAAATAAATGTTCTTATGGTTTTATCATTCGGAATCAACATGTGATTCTTGTTGCCATTGGAAGTGGCATATGTAATGCTGAATCAGTGTTGGAAGCAGAAGCTCTTGCTTTGCGGTATGGCCTTCAAAAGGCTAAGGAGATTGGAATTACATCTATCGAGATTGAAGGGGATAACCTAACGCTTATCAATTCGATTAATCAAATTTGGAAGCCTCTGTGGGAACTCGATATGATTATTAACGACATTTCAATTATTATTTCTGGTTTCCAAAACTCCGCCGCACAACATGTTTTTAGGGAGATTAATACGGTTGCGGACAAGATTGCTTTACACGGGCACAATGGAGAGCTGTATGTAGATGCGATCCCTGAAGACGTTCAAGACTTCATCCGAAAGGATGCTTTAGGCCGATTGGTTTCTAGAAACCGATCCTCCTAAGTTTTTTACCGATGTATAAAAAAATATATATTTTTTTAAAAAAAAATAGAGGGGTTAATTACTTTTACCTACCATTAATGAAAGGGGTAAAAATTAAAGGAGTACACAAAATTAATGAAATAAAAAAGAGCCAACTTGACCAAATTCTTTCGATTAATTTGGGTAACTAAGTTGTAATTTTAAATAGTTTCACTTTTCAATGTTCACTATATTAAAAATTGGGCGTTAAATAGTACATAAATTTAATTGTTTATTTATAGGCAAACTATTTGTGTTTACTTGAATACTAAATAGTACATTAATTGTATTATTTTTGTGTGTCTAGATGCAATTTCTTTTACGAATATATATATAAATATATATATCATAGAAAAGTGTAAAAACTTTGTTATAAAATTAAAGGTACGAAATTATCAATTTAGTTTATTAAGAATCATCCATCTCATTTTTACTATAATTAAGCAAAATAGGGAATGTTGTAAATATATGATAGATGTATTTTTGGGCAGATAGCCCAAACAATTTATGGGTCGCTAGCCTAAACAATTTATGCATTCATATCTTGCTGGTCAAGATTTTGTTTGGGTTCTTGACAGATCAAGAACATAAAACAGAAAATGGAATATGTTCTTGAAAGATAGTAACTCAAGCTTTTATCAACAAATAAAATTGCAAAAATTACATTTGAGTCACTGGGGAGAGATCAAAAACTTTTTTTTTATCTTCTTCTAATCTGCTATGAAGATCGACTACCTAAACTTTGATGAGAATAAGAATATCAACCAATAAAATTATAGTTGAACCCTTATTATACTTATCTTGTACAATAACAGCCCACAAACCCATTTTATCCAACTTTAATAGGTATATACAAAGATTGGATTTTTGTTGAGAGCAACCAGCATGATTATCAAACCATTAATAGAACTTGCATAAATTTACGACAATAATCTATGATTATATATATATATATATATAGGAATAGGATCAAGTAAGAACATGTTTTACCGTAAGAAATGAGAACAAATCTCGACCACAAGATTAAATACATTCAACGGTCATGATTCGTTCTTATTTCAGATAATAATTAATTACGTTTTTATATAAGGACATTAATATGTGGTTACCTTTTAAGATTGAAATTTATTTATCACCTAATTAAATGCACATATTTACCTAATCGTTATCTCATTTGTCTTCTCGTTCCGGCGTGCTACAATGGGAGAAGTTATAGTAGTTAGGATTATCAATCAATCGTGTTGCATAGTGCACATATGGGTGCTAGCCGTGTTTAATTTGTCAATGTATTTTCGTGTGCTTAAATTACTCGTGCATATTCAAAAACTAATGTTTCTTTTTTAATATAATCGTGTATGTTAATCGTATAGTGGTTATTTTGTATTGCACACAATAAGTTCGTGCATATCAAATGAATTGTGCTTATTCATGCATGCACGACTATATGCACGTTAAATAAGTAACTAGTGCTTACTTGTGCATGAAGCACTATTTTCATTCACATTAAGTGAAACGAGTGCTTACTCGTGCGTGTATCTTCACTCTAACAAATACATGTTGAAATTATAAAGGCACAATAAATTATATAAAAATATATACATTCAATCAATAATGCATACAATTGTTCAATTCAAAGATTAACTTTAAAAAATAATAATCTTCATTCAAATATGTGCATGTATGTATATGATTTGTGCATATCTTCATTCAAATATGTGCACGTATCGTGCATGTAATGGAATCGTCGGTAATGGGTTCTAAATTATTCATCTATACGTGCATATAAATTACGCATCTATACGTGCATGGACTTATAAAATTAGATAAAATATTGACGTACATGGGTAATTAAGCACGAGTGGAATCATCGGTGGTGTGATGTACGAGTAATTAAGCTCTGATTTCACGAGTATTTTTTTCCCATTCAACATTGTATTAACCATAAACAATTTCTTTCCAGAAAAAAACATAAGCTGAATATTTATAATTACCATGTAATAAATCATGCACGATTGATAAAATAATTTAATTACCTTATGTAGATATCGTAATAAATCTACATAGAATCATACCTTATTTAGACGCCAAATCTTAGTCATCTGTGCATTGATCTAACGATCCTTAGTTGTTCTTATTTCTTACCGTAAAATACGTTCTTACCGGATCCTGACCCTATATAGGAATATATATATATATATATATATATATATATATATATATATATATATATATATATATATATATATATATATATATATATATATATATATATATATATGTGTGTGTGTGAGAGAGATTTAATGGGTAGACTTTTTGTCGGCAGGCTTAGGGTTGACGTCCCGTAGAAAAGGGTTCGAAAGTGGGTAACTTATGTGTGGCCCCCGCAAGGGGATGATGCGCACAATTCATCCAAATTGATTCTTCCCTTGTGTTACATGGACGAGTGGCCCCTACTACTCATGTAGGAGTTGTTTGATCGGATATCGTAATAACTCAGGTTTTTCTTCATCCCCCACTTGGATCAAAATTAATAGCTTTTAGGTTTTCAAATTAGGTCTTCTTTTTTTCTACTGTTGTAACTTTCCAGCACTTTTAACAAATCACATATATTGCTCTATTTTTAATTTTTATAACGGAAATCAGTTCGAAAATACTAGACGACATATTATCTAGTGGATCGAAAAATTAAAAAACATACAGATTGACCGTCATGAAGAAACACAATAAGGAAAAAAAAAATCACAAAATAAAAGTAATCCAAAAAAACAAAGAGATCTTCAATAAAATGTTTTGTTCAATAATCTATTATATATACTAAAACAGAGCACAAGTTGATGACGTGGCGCTTTGTGGATGTAGTATTTTTTAAATGGAGCTCCCACAATTAAAACCAATAAATCTTTATTTTTAAGCTAAAAAATCTTTTATTATTAAATTAATAATATTATAGGAACCAAATCACTCTGAATAAATATTGTATTAATAGAAAAACATTGTTCATGATGATATTAAAACATAAAATTTTATGTTCTCGAGTCAATTTAACTTGAACTAAGGGGGGTGTATTCAATCGAGACTTTTATAGATTTTGACGGATTCTTAATAATCATAGGATTTGCAAATTCTGTGGGAAATTTTAATTCTATATAGAGTTAATACAGATTCCGTGGAAATCTTATGTGTTGGGGGAAGATTTTTATGGATTTGAGGTAGTTATAAAAGTAATGAAGAATCCTACAAAATCAATGAAATAATAGATTCTTTTAAAATCCACAAACTTTTAAATACCATAGGAATTTTATGGAAAATTTTAAATCCTAATTGAATACCTACATATTTATATGGACTTTAAAAAATCTATATTCAATACCCATAGACTTTTAAACTCCAAAAAATTCCTATAGACTCTTAATTGAATACACCCCCTAAATGTACTATAAATAAATATGCAGTACATAATACATAAAAATAACAATAAAATACTTTTTATTTTAAATAAAACCCGCACAAGGTGCGGGGATTAAACTAGTTTCTCTACAAGTTTATATACTAATATTAATATTAAAGTAGAAGATTTTAACGTCACATGTCAATTTTTTCTTTCATTTGGCCACGCATTATTTTTTGTACGATTCTTATTTTTTGATTTGAATTAAAAAATATATAAACTAATTTTTAAATATCTTTCTATATTCATTTTAACAAATTTTTTTATTACGTTTTACTTTTCCTTATTATATTGTCATCTACCACACTTGAAATTTTTTTTATATTAAATATTTTAGTATTATGAATAATATTCTAAGATTAATAAAAAAATTATAGAAATTATCATTTATTTATTTTTTAAATTTAAATTTACTTAAATCCCAGCATAGCACAGATATTTACACTAACATAAAAAATAAAGGATATGACACCAATTATTGGATCAAATATTCATAAGTAAGAGAATGACACACGTGTCAAATTAAGTTAGTAACACAACATAATGTATGAAGTATGCCAGTCAAAGCTCAACTTAGATTACATACAACCCTAACAATGTCTACATCTACTAGCTACCCCAATTTAGTAGTAATTTGTAAGTCGTGTGAGAGAGACGACAAATTAAGTTAGTAACACAACATAATGTATATATGAAGTATGCCAGTCAAAGCTCAACTTACATTACCTACAACCCTAACAATAAATAGACGGTCAATAAAGTTATTGTATCAATTAATGTTCATGTTCGTTTCCTTTTCAAATCAGTAACAACAATTAAGAGTCGATTAACGAAACGAACCGGGTAGTATACACATTTTCAACTCAAATTCGACATTATTCGATCAAACATACAGCTATTAGTTTACGTGAGGTTTCCTATTAGTTTACGTGGGAGCACTTTGGAGAAGATTCTTTAATTAGTTGAAAATTGAAATCCCAATTTAGTAAGTTGTAAGTCGTGTGAGAGAGACGCCAAACATACAGCTCACATTCTTGAGCGTTACAATCATATCAAATCTTGGAGGATACTTTTGCAACACAGACATGGCTTCCATCATCAATCTTTATTTATTCCCTCCATCACTTTTGTCTGCTCATCACCCTTTCACCTACGTATTCTCCCTTCCACCCCTACCCTTTACATGGATTTCAATTCTTTCCTGACGTCGCTGCTGACGTCATTCATCATCTTCCTTGTTCTGGTGCTTCTATTCGCCTGCCTCTCCACCAGGCCTGCCAATGTCTACATCTACTACCCCAACCGGATCCTCAAGAATCTGGACCCTTCCAGATCCGGGTCCCTTACCCCCTTTGGCTGGATCAAGGAAGCCCTTTCCTCCACGGAGTCTGATGTCATCGAAATGTCCGGCGTCGACACTGCTGTTTACTTCGTCTTCTTATCCACTGGTTTCACATCTCAACTTGGCTATATATAAGTATATCTCAATTTCTTGTAAGTAATTAGTTTACGTATGTTGTTGTGGATCAGTACTATGGATACTCCTTCTCTCCGGTCTCATTCTACTTCCGTTGCTTCTTCCCCTTTCCGCCACCGACAACGGAAACAGCACCACCAGCAGCGGGACATTCAATCAACTCGACAACTTATCCATCGGACGTATTGAGGTCAACAACATGCATTATTATTTATACTGCATTAATTATAGAAATTGATGGAGCATAATTAATTAATTAATTGTTTACAGGAAAAGAGCCCCAGATTGTGGGCATTCGCAATGGGACTCTACTTGGTATCTGTGCTGTCGTATTGTCTTCTATGGAAGGCGTATAAGCATGTCTCCCATTTGAGAGCTTCGGTTCTGAGGAGTGAGCAAGTGAAGGCCGAGCAGTTTGCGATTCTTGTTAGAGATATACCTCCTCTACCTCAAGGTCTAACCAGAAAAGAACAAGTTCATTCATTCTTCTCGTCAATTTATCCTCAAACTTTCTACCGCTCTCTTGTCGTCACAGATAATGCTATGGTACCCCTCTTATTTGCTTTTTCAGTTTAGTATTGTTTTTCCTCCACACATAACAAATGTTGATTAGGATAACAATATATGTACATGACCCTAAACATACGTAAATACTTAATTATCTTTTGTGCAAATATTTGTAATTTATGTAAGTAAAAATGAGCTAAATAATGATATTTTATACATAAATAGATTTATGCCTTTAATTAAAAGTTTACAAGATATTTTGCATAATTAAAATTGAGATTTATTTTATTTTAATGAAGTTGGATAATTATAATCGAATGTATTTAGGTAATTGAATAAATTTATGTATTTGACCCAAGTTGTTTAATCAAAAATTTGTTTATTTTTTTTATTTTTCATGTTGGTGTATTATTAAATGAAGCCCACAATTTTGTGTAGTTTTTTTTAAATATATGAATATGAGTCTAAATAGTTTGTATTTTTTTTTGTTTTAAGTTTTGTTGTTAAGTTTAATTAATGAAAATATTGCTATATATGTGTATCTGAAAATGTCTTGTAGAGGTTAAGATTGATTAGTTTGTGTATGTAAGTATGTCTTTGGTTTGTGTAGGCAAGTATAACATTAATTGAAATCTTTCATGTAGGTTATTTATGAATATAATTAAATTTCAAAATATACATTGACCTAAATAGTATGTTTGTGTAAATTGCACAACGTTATAAGTAAATTATATAAATATTTATAAAATATATTTTAAAAAATTACATATCAAAAGTTATACAACTTAACAACAAAAAACACACAAACTAACACAATCAATATTGTGTTTATTTTATAAAGATGGTTAGAGAATTAATGAATGTATTTATATAAATAAAAATACACAAACTTTTGTAGATGAAGCTTTTGTGTAGGTGACTATAAAGAAACACATTTTGGATTTATTTATTGAATTCATGACAGGTAAACAAAATTTGGGAAGAGTTAGAAAAGTGCAAGAAGAAACTGAAACGCGCTGAAGCTGTTTACGCAAACTCCAAAACCATCGAAAATCCTCATGGAAGTCCGCCAACAATCCGCCTTGGCTTTCTCGGTCTCATCGGTGAAAAAGTCGAAACGATAGACTACATGAACGAGAAGATCGAACAACTCACCGGCGAGCTAGAGGCTGAACGAAAAGCAACCCTGCAAGACAAACAACTCAACTCTGCTATAGTCTTCTTCAAAACCAGGGTAGCAGCTGCTGAGGCTGCACAAACCCTACATGCTCAGATGGTTGACACGTGGACGGTCATTGGAGCCCCTGAGCCACGTCAGATCATCTGGACCAACCTCTCTCAAAACTTCTATGCTCGACGAATACGTCAATGTCTTGTGTTTCTCGTCGTTGCAGTCACAATACTATTCTACATGATCCCTATTGGCCTCATTTCTGCCTTAACCACGCTTTCCAATCTGGTGAAGATACTGCCATTTTTGAAGCCTATTGTGAACATCAAGTCTTTGAGGACTGTGCTCGAAGCTTACCTTCCGCAACTCGCCTTGATCATCTTCTTGGCATTGCTTCCGAAATTGTTAATGTTTCTTTCTAAGTTTGAAGGGATTCCTTCTGTTAGTCACGCCACAAGAGCTGCCTCTGGGAAGTACTTCTACTTCACCGTCTTCAATGTTTTCATCGGAGTTACCATCGGTGGAACATTGTTTTCGAGGTTGAAGGCTATCGAGAAAAACCCAAATCAGATCGTTGATTTGCTTGCTTCTAGCCTTCCCGGCAACGCAACCTTCTTCTTGACTTTTGTTGCTTTGAAGTAAGTAATATTACTTTTGCCCTTTTCATTTATCAAAAAGTCGTAAACGCACGACGATGGAATTTACAAACGCACAACGGTTACGGAACCCATAACTGTCACGGCTACAGGTTCCATAACCGTGATGATTTTTTTTGTGAATTCTAACCATTTTAAAAAAGTGAAGAAAATCATCACGGATACGAAATCCGTAACCGTCAGGATTACGGGTTCGGATCCGTGGTAATTTTCTTTGTGAATTCTAACCCAAAAAAAAATTGGCACTGTCATAGTTATGGGTTCCGTAACCATGACAATTATCAGGGAAAAAAAATTCACGGATTCTGTAACCGTCGTGCATTTGTAAAATCTATCGTTGTGTCCGTAATACCCCTCATTTATTCATTATACAAAATTTGATTGTTCCCACATGTTTTAGGTTCTTTGTAGGATACGGGCTCGAGCTTTCAAGATTAGTTCCATTGATCATATACCATTTGAAGAGAAACTACATTTGCAAGACGGAAGATGAGCTAAGAGAAGCATGGGCTCCGGGAGATATTGGATACGCCACGAGATTTCCAAGTGACATGCTTGTAGTCACCATAGTCCTTTGCTACTCCGTCATTGCTCCATTGATCATTCCATTTGGTGTGGCCTACGTCGGCCTTGGATGGCTCGTCCTCAGAAATCAGGTACGTCCAATGTCCATGGATTACTACTATTGTCAATTGATTTTATGATGGAACTTGTGCTTATGGGTTGTTCTTATGATAGGCATTGAGGGTGTATGTTCCATCGTACGAAAGCAACGGTCGAATGTGGCCACATATGCATGTGCGTGTGGTGTCGGCTTTGATGTTATACCAAGTAACGATGCTGGGATACTTTGGGATCAAAAAGTTCTACTATACTCCGATACTAATCCCCCTCCCGATCATCACCTTAATCTTCGCATTTGTGTGCAAGAGCAAGTTCTACCGAGCCTTCCAAGCCACAGCCTTAGAAGTTGTTGCAGCAAACCAAGTGAGAGAAGATATTGACATGGAGAAAGTCTTCCAAAGCTTCATCCCTTCAAACCTCCAACTAACGGAGAATGTACAAGAGGACAACTTTGAAGATGCAGCAACTGCATTTTCAAGGTCTGCGTCGTTGGTTTAATTAAGCTTAATTAGTGTTCGTGTGTGTGAGAATGGCTCATGGATTTGAAAAGCCAAAGTATGCCCTTTTATTGTTTCTAAAGAACGTATGTATACAGAATACCATATATCTACTAGACCTAAGTAGCATAAAACTAATATTTGCATAAGGAAACTAAATATTACAATAGAATAGGGAATCAGATCAGATAATGTACGATATTGTATCACACCCCTCAAGTTGGAGCATGTATATCACGAATACCCAACTTGCGTGAAAGGAAAGTAAATTGTTGATAATCGAGCGCCTTGGGAAGAATATCCGCAAGTTGATTCGCGGATATAATGTGTGACGTTTGGATTGCGCCGGTTTGAACTCCGTTCCACACCACGTGACAATCGACTTCAATGTGTTTGGTGCATTTATGAAAGACGGGGTTAGAAGCGATGTGCAAGGCGGCTTGATTATCACACCATAGTTGCGTTGATTGAGGATGATGAACGTTGAAATAATGTAACAATGCCTTTACCCATTTGAGTTCGCAAGTGGTTGTAGCCATATCTCGATATTTGGCTTCAGCATGAAGACCGTTAGGTGAATATAAAGGATAAAAGATACTCTAGAAGGGGGGTTGAATAGAGTATGAGTACTTTTCGCAAAAACTTATCTCAAGGCTTTGAAACGGATTTCAAAGGTCTTGATGTCGATCGGAGCTCTTTGTGACACACTTTGATTTCAAGGGCTTTGAAACTAATTTTAAGGGCCTTGACTTTGTAAACCTGCAAAACAAAGTTAGTCACAATAAAGTAAGATAAAGTGTGGAATGAAAAAGATCGACACGAGGATATGTTTACGAAGTTCGGCTCTAAATAGCCTACTCTCCGTCCCAAGATATAACCGTAGGATCTAACTATCTATTATCAGCTTCAAAGAGTCCTAGATACAAACTAGAAGAAATCCCCTTCTTCCCTCACTGTAGCCAATGCTACGATCTAGCTCCAACTCTTCACCTTGCTATAATAGCCTAGTTACTTTGCAGAGTAACACACGCTCTAGTATAACTCTTTAGATATTCCAATGGAGTTCTCGAGTTTTATCTCTCTCTAGGGGATAAAGCTTTTGTAAAGGAGAGAAAGAAAAACTTCTTTGATCGAATGAATATGCTTTGGTTCGCTTGAAGACTTTGAATATTTCCGTGTAAGCTTGTGTCTTTTCTTATTCAATCGACATCTTCATTTATAGTCTTCGTTGGAGAGGTCTTCTAGCCATTGGGAAGATGACCGTTGTAGATGTTTCTTCTTCTCCATGGAAAACGCTTCTTGGTTGAGATGAGATAGCCGTTGTAGATCTTCTATCGTCTTCATCTCCTTAAAGCACGTTGAACCTTCTTGTCCGTAATCTTCTCATGCTTGTTGAAGATCTTTGTCTTTTGATCAAAATCTTCAAATCTTGTTGTGAAGATATCCGAAATCTGTTGAGAAGTGATCTTGCGCTTTTTGGTTGAGGATTTTTGTGAGATCCTATTTTGAATCGAATCCACTTGGTCGTTAAGATCTTCTTTGAGCGTATCTTCTTGTTGAGCATATCTCCTTGGAAGATCTTCTTTAGATTTTTGATTGAGTTGGTTGTTAGAGATTTGAATTCCTTCCAGCCGTTTTGTCCTTTGAAACTGACTTCAAGGTTGTGGCTTCTGATCCCTTGAAATGGCTTTCAAGGCCTCCATGTTGAACTTTTTCAAAATCTCCGTCTGTCATTTGTATCCGATTTCAAGGTCTGCATACATTCTAGACTGTAACACCCCGAATCCGCGGGACTCGGGATGTCACATTGGGCTAGGATCTCACAATGGATCCTGACCCTAGCCTGACAACAAGTTCACTGGACCTTACAACATGGCACTGACAGATATAAAACAAATACATAAAACAGTACAAACTGTACGACCCAAAGTAAACAACAGCATAGCCGAGTATATAAAACGACATCCTCACATAGGAGGTACAAAATATCATCCTCACGCAGGAGGGGAAACACAACAACCCCAAACCAACCACCTAATGTACGAGAGTCCTCGGCCTGTCACCTTGCCAGATCACCCAGTAGCGCCTAACCTGTAAACATCTACAACACGGTATGAAACCGTTAGCTAACCATACATATATGAGGTAATGCATAAGCACAAGCACAATCATGAAAAATAAACACATCAGCATGCTATCACACATTTACGCATTTATTATCTTTATATAATAACCGTTCAGTCAAAAACCGTATATATATAGATAGATGAAAGTATGTGACACGAGGACCGATACATCCCCGCCTCTGAGTACAATGTCCAGCTGTACGAGTATCGGTCACACAATCCGTGTACCCTATGGGAGTGGATTGCGCCCTTCTTGTAAACCAGTCTGGCCTGACATCAGAGAACCTCCCAGACTCCACGGCGGGATGAAAGGGAAAGGTTATCACAGCCACGCAGTGGGGCAGTCAATAGAACATAGGTCGATAATAACGACAACTCATGCTATCATAGCAAACATATAAAGCACACACCACTCATGCAAACACCCAATATAGGGATGGTAGTTAAGTAAGTCCTACGGACTTACCTCAACCTCGTATAAAACTCAACCACGATCACCTCTACACTGGAGGGACAACACGGCCTATAAAAAGGCATAAAGAGATATATCAACCTCTATTCATCAAAGGGGTCACACCTAGACCCAAAGGGATCCATAAGAATCATACTCAATCTATAAGCCTCAGAACCAACTAAACCTCAATATCTCAACATAACTCACAATTCCTCAAATCTCAAGGTAGTATCTAATCAACATTCCTCAATCTCAATTCTAATCCAAATTTAATTAATTAACCTTTAATTAATTAATTAAATTTCGCCAGAATAACGTTTTGCCCGCAAGCAATTTCTAAACCCCCTGTCATCAGATTTCATCAAACAAACAACCCATAATTACCAGAATAATATAACGACCATAATGGAATTCCTAATTGTCCTATTTGACAAGCCTAAAGTCAATTTAGGCCAAATCGCAGTACGAAAAACGAATAAATTCATAACTTATTCGTTACTAACCCGATTGACAATCTGAAAGAAGATTCGGAATCACAACGACGCAGGCTACGCATGGACAGCATCAAATTCATCGGAATCTGAACGACGGAACCGTCCTGGTGACATATATGCTCGACCAGCACTCCATATACTCGGAAATGCAGAAACTCGGTACTTTTATGAAGAGAATGAAGAGAGGAATCCAGAAACTCAAACGGAATTGAAATCGGATTAGAAACGGAGAGTAGATCTGAGTTTGAAGGTTGAGAGAAATCAGAGCTTTTACGAAAAAACGTGAAAGAAAATGAATTAATAAAGGATTTTCCGCTATTTATAGTGAAGACGATAATTATCCTTTAGTAAAGTCGATAATTATCCTTTAACCGATCCAAAGGTGGGTCAAACCTCTTTCTCCAAACTTCTCGAGATTGGAACATTAAATCTGGAATATTGTAGGGATAATTATTACACAACTGCCTCGGAAAACGTGTATTCCTAAGCCGTCTTTCTTAGCCGTTAAGAAACGAAATAGCGACTCTTTTGGCCGTTTTGCCTCTCCATGTTATTTCATATCTAAGACATATCCGATATCCTGATCATTTCTCTCAACTGCATTTTTATTAATTGGAGCTCCCAAATGCTCCAAATAACACCGGAGGGTAAAAATAATTACCCGGGGGAAAAAGTAAAAATTTCCCCAAACGTCCAAAATTACGCGAGGAACAGAACGGTGGGACTCATACTCCTCACTTGCGAAATCTTCGCGAGTTATATGTAAATTACTATCAACGATTAAGTTAATAAACATTAGTTAGAATTCGGAAATCCTAGCTATTACATCATACACCCCTTAAAAAAAAGTTTCGTCCCGAAACTTGAACAATTCCCAAATCCTCTCGGACCCATACGCCGAGGTATAACTCTCACTCTTTCTATCGGAGGTATCACATCTCCGTTCAAAAGATCACAACCTATAACAATCTATAACCTCAAGTATAAACATGGAGGAATCATCACTCCAGGAAACAGGGCCATAACGCTACCCAAAGGCGTAGAGGAATCACGTCTCTCGCCATACCACATCACAAGGCATAGAGGAAGCACATCTCTAGCCAAAACATATCACATGCATAGAGGAAATACGTCTCTAGCCAACCCATAAACATATATATCGCATGGAGGAATCACATCTCCACTTAACTATGTCCATCAAGGTAGCATGGAGGAAAGAACCATCTCCAGCTGAATCCTAATCCCACTCAAATAGCGTGGAGGAAAGAACCATCTCCAGCTATAAATATAATCATACCGTGGAGGAAGTAATCATCTCCAGCTATAGCATACATCACGCTAGCACATCAAGATCTACTAAGATCATAAATCACATCACAACTAGCATGAAATAACACATCAAGGCATATAAGCACATAAGCACAACATTCATCAAGATAGCACTAAGATCTACTCATGCTCCCACAAATGGGTCTGTCCCAACATATACTCTGGATAGTTCCTCAGGACACTATCCTCAGTCTCTCACATAGCCTCTTCACGTCTTCATCTCGACCATTATATCCTCAAGATGGGAATGTCTTTCAAATGCAAGCGTTTCATATCTTATTCCAAGAGTGTAATTAGATGCTCAACAACGATGTGGTTCAACTTAACCACTAGATCATTATAACTCACAAAGTGTTTCCAACCTGGTATATACTTTCTCAGTTGAGACACAGGAACACTGGGTGAACATCCACCAACTTCAGAGTGAAAGCTAAACATCATGTTGCCTCCACAAAACTGATCAAGATCTCAAGTAACCGACATATTGGAAACTTAGTTCCCTTTTCCATAATACACAACTAACGTCTCACAGCTGAGATACCTCCAGCCGGACATGAACTTTTGCTTGAACTTTAGAGGTTAACGCCTCTTGTCTACATATAATATCTGGTGACTCTGTACATCCAGCATTCTTCCTTCAATCAACGTTACTTGAACTATAAAATCCTGAGTCTGGTCAGGTGTTATTCCACTCTACTGCTAGATCACTTCTAGCATAAGGATATACGACATCTATGTCTATATATTGACTCATAGGGTCATCCCAAAAAGATGCACGTCCTTCATTGTTATATAATAAACTCATTAATGGAAGGTAATATAACCATCCACGTTCCCATTCAACTTACAACTTATAATAGATCTTTAAGATCTAGATGATCCTCTCTAACTGAGCATCTGTCAGGGGGTG
Source organism: Fagopyrum homotropicum (assembly GCA_033239125.1). Lineage (NCBI taxonomy): Eukaryota > Viridiplantae > Streptophyta > Magnoliopsida > Caryophyllales > Polygonaceae > Fagopyrum > Fagopyrum homotropicum. The sequence continues at coordinate 105,377,311 of BSWB01000007.1, forward strand.
AAGTGTAGTCATGAGGTACATACTCGTCCCCAAAGCAGTCTAAATCTGCTGCCCAAAATCTCAAAGTAAAAACATCCATCTCGATCAGAAATGATCGTTCTCGGTATACCATGGAGTCTTACTATTTGTCTAGTGTACTCCTCAACCAATACATTCACTAGCCACGTCCTTCTGATAGAAATGAAACGTGCCGGTTTCATTAATCTGTTACCAACAATCCAAATAACATCAATCTTCTACAGGGTCACAATCCCATAACAAAGTCCATAAAGATGTCCTCCCAAATTCTACTACTGCACTGGTAGTGGGTGGGGGCTTATCTCTAGATCGGAAATACTATATCTGGACCTGCTGACATGTCACACTATATATCACAAATCTAGTTATATCGGCTTCATATAATATAATCGTCTCATCTCGTGGTACATCTTACTCGTACCTGAATGTACTGAATAAGGCGTACAATGGGTATACGTAATATTCTGTCTCCATCTGCATCAGCAGGAACACAAAAGCGGTCATGACTCTTCATCAGTCCATCTACTCCTATGGAGAACTATGGTGCCTCAGTATGAGACATCCTTTCTCTAAACCTTGTCAAGGCCCGGCAGGTCTCCTGCTTCTGTTGGACCTCATCCAACAGACCAGGTAGAACCTCTGAGGTATAAATGGGTATCCTTATCAAGGAACTGATTGTCCAACTCTAGCCAAGCTAGATCTCTTTGAAGATGAGGTTGAACTATCAGTCTCACAATCATCTTCTCTTGGAGCGTCTTTCCATTCAAGTTATCGGCGACAACATTCAACTTCTCTGAATGATATGAAATCTTCAAGTCAAAGTCTTGATCAACTTAAGATCTTAATACTGGCGGTTATTCAATCCCTATTGCATAAAATATACTTCAGATTTCTATAATCTATAGAAATCTGACATGAAGATCACACCGGTACGGTCTTCAAAATTTAAAGGCTTGAACTACCACTATTAACTCTAAATCATGAGTCGAGTAGTTCTCATCATACGTTCTCAGCTGTAAACACACATATCAATAACCCTACTCCTTTGTAGTAATACACATCTCAAACTTAGCTGGGATGTATCACCGTAAATCACGGGATCCCAAAAATCTTCTAACTACAACAGAATGGAAGCAGAGGTCAAATGCCTCCTCAACTCTTCAGAAGATAGACACACTGCTTTCATCACGTAGTTATGGTGGTCTTCTCAAAAGACTCACAAATGAATACATAATCATATAAAATCCTTCGTCAAAGCATTGGTAGCAATCGGCTGAGCCGAGAAAACTACGTATTCCTTAATGTTTATTAGTATCTCCCATGTTACAACATACTAAATTATCGTCTGGTCAACCATGATCCCACTGGCGGAGACAACATGGCCTAAAAAGGCTACCACTGGTTCTCAATTTACACTTAGAGAGCGTAGCATACAACTCTCTATCTCTCGAAATCTGCAGAGGTCCTTAGACGATCGGTCTACTATTCTCTACTATGAGAGTATACCGACATGTCATCAATGAAGTGCACCACCAACTAATCAAGGAAGTCGATGAAGATACTATTCATCAACTCCATAAAAACTACTAAAACATTCGTCAACCCAAATGACATCACTACAAACTCGTAGTGTCCATAACGGGTATGGGATGTTATCTCATACACATGTTGCTCTCTCATCCATGACTAGGGATATCTTGAGCACAAAGGAATCTTGAAAACACAATTGCTTCTTGAAGCTAACTCATCAGGTCGTTAATACGGAACATGGAACCCACTAGGGTAAAAGAAGCCCGTTTCAGTCAACTTTTCAAGTTATCAGTACAATATCTCAACAAGCACCATATAGTGTGGCTTTCCCATTCAATCTTGTATCATACTTCAACTCGATAACAATGTCCACACTCCGCTGAGGTGGCAACTAGACGGTTCAATAACACGTCTATAAACTCATAAACAACTAGAATACCTTCCATTGTTGGACTATCTCGCTCCTTCATGGTATAACACTAGAAGGCGTCATATCCCTCTTCTATCAGTTCGCTGCTCGTACAGTCCTGATGACAAACCCGTCTCTTCAAAGGTCTTAACCTTATAAGACCTCTATTATTTTACCATCTCAGTAAAGACTATAATAGCCTTACTATTAATATCTAACACCGCATGATATCTATTCATCCAATCCATACACATAATGACTTCCTCATGCACCTACGGCATGGCAAAGAAGTCTACAAGCCATACACAAGTCCTGGAATAAGGGAACAACCACATATCTCGCGGGTACCTCAGACCCCTAGCTGGTAATCCTGTAAAGGAAAGTCCACCTTCTACTATATATCAAAGATCAACCATTAACGCATGCATCGAAAGACAAGAAGTGCATAACACTCATAATAAACAAAACTCCACTAGGTAAACCATTAACGAGAATGGTACCTGTAATAGCTAACTCCCGTAGCTCCACTACATATCATTACTCGATCTCGGATCTATGCTCCTCAAGTATCACTGAGGTCCTCACTATAGCCTCCACTTCCACTCTTTCAACACTAGAAAGAGGAAGGTCTTGCTGGGAAGAAACACTACCTTGCTGACAGAAAGGGGCCAGATGGCCTAGTTCACCACAGATGAACAAGCTATCGGTGCCAAAGGGCACTCAGAACGCAAATGATCTGGATAGCCACAATTGTAACATAATTGTCTCATTCTTGCAACCTGTGCAATTGAAGGGTAACTCGACCTTCATCGTCCACCTGGAATGATCTCACTCTTGAAGGGAACTTGTAAAGGCAATGCCTTGCCCTGTCGACAAAACTTCGCTCTATGCCCTGCTTTACCACACGTAAAGCATATGATGGGCGCCTTTGGGCACACAGCTCGCCAGTGTCCCAACTTCCACGCAATTAAAACACTGTAGTTCCTTGCTAGTCATCTTCATGGCCAAAGGATCACTAGATTGTCCTGATATTGGACTTGGTTCCCCATTCATCATCTTTGCTTCTCCAGTAACTGATTCAGTCCATTGCTTCTTTCCGGATCCAGAAGCTTCAGTTGATCTCACAATTGTTGGTAAATCCGGTGTGGATCTACCCGCTATCACCGCTTCATATACTTGTTACATATATTCTTGAAACTTGGATCTACTCATGGAGACACGATCAGCCTCTTCAAACTCGTTCTCTGCCATAGGCGAAACAACAGCGGAAACTGGTCCCTGACTTATCACCACTGGAGGAAGAGGGGGTGTACCCCTACCTCATCCCACTACAGATACTGCTCTAGTCTGAGTCATCTGTAGGATATACGCACCTAATCTTATAAGGCTATATATATGCCATAGGTATCGATATGTATATAATACATCCACATAATCCATAGTACACACAGATATATATACATATCTACGCTGCAGAGATCCATGGCAGAGGTGACGACTTCTCGTACATTCTATCCCAAAACCACACTTAAAACCAAAACCTTTGAAAACGTCAGATCCCATGTGGGCTCTATTTATTTTACCTATCAAACCTCATTGCAGGTAGCAAGTGCCATTGTTGTCAACCTGGGCTCTGATACCAACTCTGTAACACCCCGAATCCGCGGGACTCGGGATGTCACATTGGGCTAGGATCTCACAATGGATCCTGACCCTAGCCTGACAACAAGTTCACTGGACCTTACAACATGGCACTGACAGATATAAAACAAATACATAAAACAGTACAAACTGTACGACCCAAAGTAAACAACAGCATAGCCGAGTATATAAAACGACATCCTCACATAGGAGGTACAAAATATCATCCTCACGCAGGAGGGGAAACACAACAACCCCAAACCAACCACCTAATGTACGAGAGTCCTCGGCCTGTCACCTTGCCAGATCACCCAGTAGCGCCTAACCTGTAAACATCTACAACACGGTATGAAACCGTTAGCTAACCATACATATATGAGGTAATGCATAAGCACAAGCACAATCATGAAAAATAAACACATCAGCATGCTATCACACATTTACGCATTTATTATCTTTATATAATAACCGTTCAGTCAAAAACCGTATATATATAGATAGATGAAAGTATGTGACACGAGGACCGATACATCCCCGCCTCTGAGTACAATGTCCAGCTGTACGAGTATCGGTCACACAATCCGTGTACCCTATGGGAGTGGATTGCGCCCTTCTTGTAAACCAGTCTGGCCTGACATCAGAGAACCTCCCAGACTCCACGGCGGGATGAAAGGGAAAGGTTATCACAGCCACGCAGTGGGGCAGTCAATAGAACATAGGTCGATAATAACGACAACTCATGCTATCATAGCAAACATATAAAGCACACACCACTCATGCAAACACCCAATATAGGGATGGTAGTTAAGTAAGTCCTACGGACTTACCTCAACCTCGTATAAAACTCAACCACGATCACCTCTACACTGGAGGGACAACACGGCCTATAAAAAGGCATAAAGAGATATATCAACCTCTATTCATCAAAGGGGTCACACCTAGACCCAAAGGGATCCATAAGAATCATACTCAATCTATAAGCCTCAGAACCAACTAAACCTCAATATCTCAACATAACTCACAATTCCTCAAATCTCAAGGTAGTATCTAATCAACATTCCTCAATCTCAATTCTAATCCAAATTTAATTAATTAACCTTTAATTAATTAATTAAATTTCGCCAGAATAACGTTTTGCCCGCAAGCAATTTCTAAACCCCCTGTCATCAGATTTCATCAAACAAACAACCCATAATTACCAGAATAATATAACGACCATAATGGAATTCCTAATTGTCCTATTTGACAAGCCTAAAGTCAATTTAGGCCAAATCGCAGTACGAAAAACGAATAAATTCATAACTTATTCGTTACTAACCCGATTGACAATCTGAAAGAAGATTCGGAATCACAACGACGCAGGCTACGCATGGACAGCATCAAATTCATCGGAATCTGAACGACGGAACCGTCCTGGTGACATATATGCTCGACCAGCACTCCATATACTCGGAAATGCAGAAACTCGGTACTTTTATGAAGAGAATGAAGAGAGGAATCCAGAAACTCAAACGGAATTGAAATCGGATTAGAAACGGAGAGTAGATCTGAGTTTGAAGGTTGAGAGAAATCAGAGCTTTTACGAAAAAACGTGAAAGAAAATGAATTAATAAAGGATTTTCCGCTATTTATAGTGAAGACGATAATTATCCTTTAGTAAAGTCGATAATTATCCTTTAACCGATCCAAAGGTGGGTCAAACCTCTTTCTCCAAACTTCTCGAGATTGGAACATTAAATCTGGAATATTGTAGGGATAATTATTACACAACTGCCTCGGAAAACGTGTATTCCTAAGCCGTCTTTCTTAGCCGTTAAGAAACGAAATAGCGACTCTTTTGGCCGTTTTGCCTCTCCATGTTATTTCATATCTAAGACATATCCGATGTCCTGATCATTTCTCTCAACTGCATTTTTATTAATTGGAGCTCCCAAATGCTCCAAATAACACCGGAGGGTAAAAATAATTACCCGGGGGAAAAAGTAAAAATTTCCCCAAACGTCCAAAATTACGCGAGGAACAGAACGGTGGGACTCATACTCCTCACTTGCGAAATCTTCGCGAGTTATATGTAAATTACTATCAACGATTAAGTTAATAAACATTAGTTAGAATTCGGAAATCCTAGCTATTACATCGACAAACACCAACACACCAAGTAACTAGAAATACAACCGATATTTTGTTAGTATAAAAACCACTTTATTTGTGTTAAGTCTTCCATCATCACCTATACAAATATATAATCAAGGTGGAGTTTTCAGTACAGATGACCTAGACACCGTAGTTTGCTTCTTCGTCTTCCACGAAATAGGAGACTCGCCAAGAAAAATTAAAAAAAATCCAGTTTTAGGCCGACGAGTTAAAGGACATGTGGCGTACTCCGAGTCACAATAACCATTTAGTTGTAAAGAACTCGAGTTGGATAAAAGTATACCTTGCCCGGGACTGTTTTTGAGGTAGCGTAAAACTCGGAGAGTAGCCGTCCATTGGTTGACAGTAGGTTGGTCAAGATACTAAGCAAGAATATGGGCGCAATAGCTAAGATCTGGGAGGGTAATGGTGAGGTATATTAGACGCCCGATTAATCGACGATACCGATCTGGAGTTGATAAGGGCTCATTGGCATCCATGTATAAGTTGTGGCCGGGTTTGATAGGAAACTTAAATGGTCTTGAACCAAGATTTCCGGATTCTGCAAGTATATCCCATGTGTATTTCCGTTACGAAAGATAGAGACTCAAGGGAGTACTCGTAGTTTCTATACCAAGAAAAAACGTAAAGTATCGAGATCTTTCATTTGAAATCAGTTATTAAGATAATTCTTAAAACGTAGAATGGTAGATGAATCATTACTGTAATTTTTTTATCGTCCACATATATTAGAATGTGTAGATCAATACATGGATGCTTATAGGAAAAAATCGAGTATTCTACATAGGATTGAATGAAACCTACCTGAAGGAGAGCCGATTGGAGCTTTGCGAACTAGTTTCTAGGGGACTGAAGAAGACCGTAGAGTGATTTGTGTAGGTGACATACCGTAGATGAGTCGCTTGAACGGAGGTTGGGTAGAAACTTCATGTAAACGTCTTCCGTGAGATCATCATGGATGAACGCATTATGTATGCCCATTTGGTGTATCTCCCAATTTTCATAGAGGAGAATGCAAGAAACACCTTAACAAACACCATTTTAGCAATGGGTGCAAAAGTATCTATAAAATCGATAAATTCGGTTTGAGTATTTCCTAACGCGACGAGGTGAGCTTTGTGTCGCTCAAATGTGCCATCGGCTTTAAGCTTAGCGCGGAATCTCTCTTGGGTTCGACCCTTACTTATTTTCTATACTCGTTATAGTTAATTTGATTTGGATATTACTTTGAACAGCACTAACGATTGTAAAAAAGCTCTTGTCAAATTTGGCGTTGTTGCCCGGGAGATTTTGCTTTAAATTAATGTGTTTTTGTAATCATCAAATTTTGGTGTGAACTTTTTGTATGGTTCACACTCATGCTACTAATACTGCTTTTGTTCCTTTTGATTCAGAAATCTAAAGGACATTGAACAGACTACGAAGAGAATGCAATACAAGAGTTAAAATGGAGGAAATAACACTCCGGTAGCAGACACAACCAAACTTGACACAATAACCACTTGTTTTGACCATTCCTACAATAGGCGAAGATGTCAACTTCAAACTCAAGCCGAATTGATCCACCTACTTCCATCCATCCATGGACGAGTGGAGAGGATCTGATCAAGCACTTAGAGAAGTTCCATGCGGTGTGTCCCGGCATGAAGCCGGTAAACGTCACGGAGGAACAAATCAAAATGAGGGCCTTCTGATTCACCCTCAAAGATGTGGCGGACGACTGGTAATTCCACCTACCCTCTGGGATCATATACACGTGGGAAAATCTGCACAAGGCATTCCTAGAGAAGTACTTCCCAACTAAGAAGGCCAATAGCTTGAAGAAGGACATAAGCAACATCGAACAAGAAGCTGATGAAACTCTATATAAGTATTATGAGAGGTTTGCAAGGTTGTGCTCAAGTTGTCCATTCCATGGATACTCTACCTAGGACTTGGTACTGTATTTATACAACGGTCTACTGGACAATGAAAGAAGGATCATTGACGCTGCATGAGGAGGTAATATTCTTAACACTACTTGATGCGGGGTGAAAGCCGTAGTTCCCGATCTAGATTGAAAGTCCTCGACTGAAGGAAATCTCGGATGCATCAAGGAAATCTCGGCGAGATATAATGAAGAACAATCCGAGATTTATGAAAGCTCAAAATGCGGAATTACGAATGATATGGAAAGATAAGAATATGATAATATGGATTGATAAATGATAAATATAGGTATAGAGGACTGTTATAAGACTTGCAAAGAACCTTGACCAGTTATGTGTCAAAAGCCAATACAAAGAGTTAGCTTGCACCCTTCCTTCTTTAACCTTACACAAGCCTTCTAGATAAGACAAGCACAAGGAGGGACTAGTTTGACTTGTAGCATCAACCTTCAAAAAGATTAATACGCACAAGAACAACCTAGCAAATACTCACAACTTTTCAATCAAAAACTCTCCTTTTGATTGAATAGGAATGATAAAAATGCATACCCCGTGAGCAAAGTCACAAGTATCTCACAATAATATGAAATTCAATAATCACAACTAAATAATCTAACAATCTCTCCCTCTTAGGCTATTTATAAGGGAGATCTTCTATGTAAACTAGGAAAGATATCTTTAAAAGATAATCTAGGAAAGATATCTTTAAACAATAATCTAAAAATAATCCTAAAAGATAGGATCCAAAAATAGCAATTTCCTTAAGATAGTTGCCAAAATTAAAAGATCTTTGGTAGGATCTTCTAGCTTGAGCCAGAGGCGAAATATCGGATAAAATCTCGGCCGATATTTTGCATCTTCCATGCAATCCTCCATTCTCTCGATTCCTCCCATCTTTGTAGCTTGTAAGCGACCTTTCTTTGAGTTTCTCTTGCTCCTAGATTAGTGAATGGTCCATGTAATGTAGGTGTAGATGCTACCAAGGATGGTCCCATATCATACTCCCCTTCTTGGAAGTTATTCAATCCCGAATCATGGTCTTGATCATCACTAATCAGACAATGACTCAAGTATGGCAGCTTTTGGACTTGACCAACTTCATGGGATGAATTCTTCAACTTCTTCTTCATCTGTTCCCTCTTGATATGTACATTTCTTGCTATGAACAGATTCAGATGCCCGGATGGTAAAAACTCTGAGTTACATGGCTCTCTTGGAAGATCTCTCGAGCTTTGTAATACTCGGGGCTTGACAATCTTCACTATAACATGCAATAGTGGTAAATCTCGGGTTTCATCCTTAAATCTCGGGCGAGATTTCAGGCTTGGGGCCGAGATTTTTATTGTTACTCCAGACTTCGTCTTGGATGGTGAAAATTGGAAGTATCCTTGGCTATTTTCTTCTCCTAGATGTAACTAAGTTGGATCTCCTGGTTCAAATGGTATTTTCTTGCGAAATTTGTTAGCCAAGGCAAGAGCATGCATTCATGTCTCATTTATCCCTTGTTGCCTCTTAGTATGCAACCTCTTGATAAACTCCTCCTGTTTTCCTACAATAAGCTTTACTCGCTCCTTAATAGGCAACGGTATAAGATCAAAGAATGTTATGGAAAATAACTTAATCACAAAATCATTATAGTTTAGAGTTGTATATGGATCACAACTCCTAGAGTAAGCACAACTAATAGAAGATAACAATATAAAGTCAAAGGTATAGTTACTCCCTTCTTAGCTTTAGCTAACTCCTCAAATATGTCCATGCTAAGGTCTTTTCATGGAGCTTCCTTCCTCATGGATAATTCTCGATAACCACTTCTAGGAGCGGTATTACTAGATGGAGGCTCCTTGTATAACTCTTCCATAAGGTCAGAAAGAAACCTGGAAGGGATGGGGTGAGGTCCTACAGATTATAATCAAAACAATCGACGACAATAGGTTATCTTGGGTAAGAATATTGGCCGAGATTTTTGGGACCGAAATTTCTTCTCTAGAATGAAATCTTACCTTCCTATGTTGTGGTTCAGTTCTGATTATGGTAGAACTTCCTTCACCACACTCTTCTAGCATTCCTAGCATATCGACTTTGTATATATCCTCCTTCTTGACAAAATCTCATCTTGCAATCCTACAATAAAGACCACTCGCTTCCTCTTGGATAACGGTGCAAGATTAAGGTTTGAAAGAAATATTGTGTTATAGGAGAATGCCTTTCAGACTACAAAAAACATTGCAACGAGGAAGGATCACTTTCCTCTTCCTTTCATCGATCAGATGCTCGAGAGATTGGCACAACACTCACATTTCTGTTACTTGGATGGGTATAGCGGATTCTTCCAAATCCCCATCCATCCGAACGATCGGGAGAAGACAACCTTTATGTGCCCTTGGGGTACGTTTTCTTATAGGAGAATGCCTTTCGGACTTTGCAACGCACCGGAAACCTTCCAAAGGTGCATGATGGCCATATTCTCTGAATATATAGAAAACATCATGGAGGTTTTTATGGATGACTATTCTGTTTATGGCTCCTCTTTTGATGATTGTCTAGCTAAACTTTCTTTAGTTCTTCAAAGATGTGAAGACACCAACCTTGTGTTGAATGGGAAAAGTGTCATTTCATGGTTAGCGAAGGCATTGTGATTTAGGACATTTGATCTCAAACCATAATATTGAGGTTGATAGGGCAAAGATAGAAACCATCGAGAAACTACCTCCACCATCGTCGGTAAAAGGGGTAAGAAGTTTTCTTGGTCATGCCGGATTTTATAGAAGGTTTATTAAAGACTTTTCTAAAATTGCTAAACCATTGACTAACCTACTGATGAAGGATGTGGTTTTTGAGTTTTTGAAAGATTGTCTAGATGCCTTTTTTACGATAAAAGAAGCTTTAATATCAGTCCCCATCATTCAGCCTCCGGTTTTGAATCTTCCATTCGAGATCATGTGTGATGCAAGTGATATAGTTGTAAGAGCGGTACTCAGACAAAAGAAGGATGGACGCACTCATGACATCTACTATGCTAGCAAGACGCTAGATGAGGCTCAACTCAACTACGCTACAATGGAGAAAGAACTTATTGCGGTAGTTTATGCTTTTGAGAAGTTTCGTTCCTACCTTGTGAGGGTGAAAGTGATTGTCTACACTGATCACACAATAATACGGTATTTGCTCACCAGAAAGGATGCAAAACCGCGGCTGATTAGATTGATCCTCCTCCTCTAAGAGTTTGATCTAGAGATCCGGGACAAGAAAGGATCAGAGTACTCTGTGGCGGATCATCTAAGTCGTCTTCCCCACATCACAAGCATGAAGGATGATCTCCCTATTGATGACTCCTTTCTGATGAACAGCTACACGAGATTGAGGATTGTCTTCATCAAATTTCAGAAGGTAACGAAACTTGGTTTGATGATATTGTGAATTATTTGGTTTGTTAGAAAATACCTCCCGGATTATCCTACGCTCAAAGGAAGAAGTTCTTGAAGGACGTCTAACACTAATATTGGAATGAACCTCTACTCTTCAAAAGAGGTCCAGATGACATTTTCAGAAGATGCATTCCGGAAGACAAAGTAAAAAGTGTCATCCTCCATTGTCATTCATTACCTTGTGGAGGACATGTAGTTCCCACAAGACATGCGCTAAGGTTCTCCAATCCGGTTTCTTTTGGCCTACCCTATTTAAAGATGTGCAAAACTTTGTTGTTTCTTATGATGCTTGCCAAAGAACAGGAAACATATGTAGGAGGAATGAAATGCCTCTTAACAACATCCAAGAGGTTGAAATCTTTGACGTATGAAGAGTGGACTTCATGGGACCGTCCCCATCTTCTTGCGAAAACCAATACATACTTCTAGCTGTAGATTGTATTTCAAGATGGATTGAAGCTATTGCTTCACCTACTAATGATGCAATGGTGGTTGTGAAGTTCTTTAATAGAACGATCTTCCCAAGGTTTGGGACGCACCGAACCATCATTAGTGATGGAGGAACACACTTCACAACTTGTAAGTTTGAAACTCTATTGTCTAAGTATAGGGTAACTCACAAGATTGCTACTCCCTACCATCCTCAAACAAGCGGGCAAGTAGAGATCTCGAATAGAGAAATCAAAAGCATTCTAGAGAAAATTATCTCTAGAACGAGGAAGGATTGGTCGCTAAAGCTAGATGATGCGCTTTGGGCATATAGGACCGCTTTCAAGACTCCCATAGGCACAATACCTTACAACCTTGTATATGGGAAGTTTGGTCATCTTCCAGTGGAGTTGGAGCTCAAATATTATTGGGAAATATAATGGCTCAACTTCGACATGAAGGGAGCTGGAGAAAAATGCCTTCTGTACATCAACAGATTAGAAGAAATCCGTTTGAATGCATACGAGAATGCATGGATTTACAAAGAGAGGACGAAAAGATGGCATGACAAGCATATAATTCTCAAATAGTTGAAAGGAAATATTGTCCTTCTCTTCAATTCTCGACTCCGGATGTTTCCGGGTAAGTTAAAATCTCGTTGGACAGGACCTTATGTTATAAGACATGTTTTTCCCCATGGTGCAGTTGAAGTATGGGGTGAACATTGCGGAAACTTCAAGGTCAATGGCCATCGCTTGAAGAAGTATACACCGGAAGTTCCAGTTAAGAGCATCGCACCTCTCCGCCTCACATGATCATCAACAAAGATAGGTTCCGCTATCGGCCTTAAACAAAGCGCTACTTGGAAGGCAACCCAAGGTATTGTTATTCTCCATTTCTTAGATAGACTAGAGTAGTTTTCTTTTTCTTTTTTCTTTGGTTCGTTCCCGATTTTTCTTGTGCCTTTCAATGACAGGAACTAGATAATACTAAAAAAGAACTCAAAAGTGCAGAAACAAGTCAATTATCAATTTGGGACAAAAAGCCAAAAATCTCGGGCAAGTACAAATTTCCATGGGCGAGATTTTGAGTTTTTACCCGTGGAAAATTATGTCGCAAGCAACTTAAGAAAAATCTCGGGCAGCCTGAAATCTCGGGTAAAATATCGGCTGAGGTTTTTCGAAATTCAACGAGAGCATATAAAGAACATTTCACCAATTTTCAAAAAAAAATCCATCCCCAATTCCACACCCTAACTCCACGGACGGCCAAAATCACCTACCTCTTCTCAAATCCTCTTTTTGCAACCGATTTGCTTCATTCTTCCTCCAAAACTAAAGATTTCTCAACCACAATGAACATTCCGTGCATCAACAACACCGCAATCCAGCAAAACGTGCTCCATTTGGATTTTTCAATCCAAAACCTAGGCTTTCTCTATCACCTTCAATTTGCCTTTTTTTGTGTTGATTTGTGTGAAGATCTTGTGTAGCTTGGAACAAACTAGGCATAGGAAGGAAGCAAGGACATTAGTTTGGCAAAATCTTTATAGATTTGCCAAATTTGAGAGAAAACGACAAAAATCTCAAGCTCATCCAGTTTCCACGGCTGAGATTTCTGAAGATCCACCCAAGATTTTGCTCTGAAATGGAAGGAAGATGTAGATTATCGCGGCAAATTGTTCCAAGGGGGGGAATTCTTCCTCCTCTCAACAAGCTCCACCACCTCCACCTCCTCTTACATTCCCACGCATCCTTGAACGAAACAAAGCATGGTACGAACGTATTTAACCTCAGAATATTATTGCTCCTACATATTTAGTGCTTGATGAACTTGAATGCATGAATGATGTGGCTGATGTGAGATGGATGATAGAGAGAGCTAGCTTAGTAGGATTTGTTGGCATCCATGAGGATACATATGAGGAGATTACTATATAATTCCTTAGCTCCTTTAAGCATGATCCGAGGGAGAGAACCATGAAGTTTAGGTTGATGAACAAAGACTTTGGGATGTCTATCATTCAGTTTGGGGCATGTTTTTGTTTGAAGAGACTATTAATGGAACATTCCCTAGGAATGTGTCCCCGAGCTGGTTTTGGGAAAGTATTGCTATGGTGGTGAGTGAGAATGGTCGTTTGCAACCCAGGGATTCAAAGGACAAATTAATCTACATCTTGTCTTTCAAGATAGCTTGTAGGATTCTATTTGAGACTTTGTTCCCTAGGACTGAGACGCCTCAAAAAGTGAAGGCGGATGAGCACTATATCTTGTGGTACATGGTGTCACGAGTGGTTCCGGAATGTGCTACTATGCTTGCTGATTGTTTGTGGAAAATTGGGAACAAGTCTAAGGGCGGCATATGTGTAGGAGGCTTGGTGACTCACATCGCCAAGTTTTTAGGAGTAGACTTTTCCGCTTGTACTTTGGTTGTGGAGGCGAGACCTCTAGGTTTACAGCATTTCATCACTAGAGGTATCCTTGTTGCTCGAGGCCGTGGCGCACCTTACGTGGCCATGCCTTGGGAGGTCAAGGGAGCTAGAGGGATTCCTTGGAGTTCAAACTACTCTTAGAGATCCACAATATTGGAAGTATGCATTTTTTGATATGCATGATGTTTTTGCCGGGCCAGAGGAGCTTGAGGGATTTCTTGATGCTGTTGAGGAGGAGAAAGTTGTTGATATGGACATAGGGACAAATGCAGGTCCTAGTGGTGTAGGTGATGATGAGGAGGCAACAAATTATGAGGATCTGATCACTTGGTATGCTTTCTTGGGACGATATGGGATGCCGATGAGGAGGTCCACTTCCCACCGCCCCCGGCATAGTTCCCAACACAGAGCCAGCACTTCTAAGCGGCCCGACTGGGTTGCCGGACTTGAGAGTAGGATGGGGAGCTTGGAGGTATCGGTCACGGCGATTCAGGGAGATATGTGTCGCATTGATGTCCGTCTTGACGTACAAGAGAGAGCTCGTCTCCGTGATGCACGGATGATGGAGGACATGTACCGTCAGTAGTTTGGACGGACTTACGATCCATCCTACTTCCCGTTTTCACCACCGCCGCCACCGCATATGTGATTCAGCTCAACCTTCAACGCCTTCGGTTTTATTTTTCTTTTAAGACATTGTGAGTTTTCTTTTCTTTCTCTTTTATTGTACATTAGGGACAATGTGTAGTCTAAGTATGGGGTGGATTGAACTTGGTCTGTAATAACTCTTGTCATACATTGCTTTGGTATTATGTTTATCGCATTTGCACTTTTAATTTATTGTTACATATTTTCACACAGTTTTACATTCATATACCTTTTGAAAATCTAAAAAAAATTGAAAATTTGAAAAAAAAAATTGTGCTTCTAGGATGGAAACAACCTCAATGATAATATTGTTTGTGAAATGGATTTGATGATTTTATGTGATTAAATTGAATTGGCATGTAAAGAATTTGAATGCCTTGTTGGAATTTCATTGCAAGTTTGATAATTTGTTTTCGTCAAAATCATGTTGAGATATGAAGGTTGAAACCGCGCTATAAGTTCTTGCACTTCTTTTTGATATGATTAAGGCATTTCGATTTTATTTCTTTCTTCTTCTTGATCACGATTTTGGTTCCTCATATATATTTGTCTTCTTTTTACCTATCCGGGAATTAGGATGCATGTTAGTTAAAGTTTGTGAAAGTTGAAGTTGAAAGTAATGAGTTGTGTTAGAAAATAGGTTTGGGGACGTCAATCATGATGATGAGCGGCACCATTCACATAGCCAGATGTTTATGTCTTGCCAAAGTCAGATTGAGCGATAGTCATAGCTCGTCATGGTATGTGCATCATGGTTTGAGGCACCTCGAAAAATTGAGGTTAGGTGATCTTCAAGGCTTCGGTTATTTTGCACCTTTGTCCATGTTCTCAAGTGAAAGTAAAAAAGAAAAAATTTGAAAAATAAGTGAAAAGAGCTTATTGGTGGATGTTGAGTTTTTATTGTAGTGGTGGAGTTCTATCCTTTTCCCGGATTTGCACCACATAACTTACATACATCCTACCCTAACACGTTTCTTGAGATTTGAAAGACCTTAAGATCTTTGAGCATGTTGTTTGACTTTGTGGTTTTAATCGGATCTTTCATAATTGATTTTGATATATTTGAAGTTATGGTGCATGCTTTAAATTTCTTTCAAGGTGTGATTGTTCTTCTCATTATATGATTCATTTTATTCACATAACGGCTTCCATTAGCTATGAAGCAATCTTAGAAAATGACCTATGAATAGAAGCACAAAACTAAAAATATTGTTGTTTTCCCTTGTTTTTACATGTTCATATTTCATACATCTTAGTATTCTAGATTTGAACCTTGCCTGGGGACAAGCAAGAGACAAGTATGGGGTATTTTGATGACATGAAATATGACCTTAGTATAGATGTGCATATAGCTAGTTTTTCCCCTTGTTTTGCATACATAGACATACTTTCATGGCAATTATGGTTCATATTCATCTATTATGTTACAATCGAGATCTACACAAGCTTTGCTACAATTGTAGGTGAATTGGTGCAAATTGGAGCGGAAATGGAGCATTCATAGACAATTGATCAAGGTGGACCACATAGGGAGCATTCAAGGATTTAAAAAGAAGTATGAAGTCAGGTCTTGGAAGATACAAGAGAGAACAAAGAGATCACACGCCTCGGAGAAGAAATCTCGGACAAGGACATATATCCACGGCCGAGATTTTCTTCGGGTCTGGCCGTGGTTTTTACGTTTTAGCCCAAAACGCAATCTTTCAAACCCTAACTTCATTCTATAAGATAGAACACTTCATGAACAGCAGGAGACACGACACAACACAACAACTATTTGAGATTAGAGACTCATTGCGGCAAGGAAGCTTTGGATTTGCACTTGGAAATGGATTGACAACCCGTACTTCATCCACATTCGAGATTGAGAGATACTTTGTGAGATTATTCTAGTTTTTCATTTTCTCTTCTTTGGAACACAAGAATGGATCTTTGTTATTGAGTTGATTCAGTTTATGATATTAGAGAACGCCTTGCTTAGTAATTCTTGCGTTTCTTTTGGTTTTATTGATTGCATTCGGTTTTTAATTATATATTTCATTCTTGATTTGAATATGATAATTGTTCGCTAGGGTGATTGGTTGAAGGTTGTGGTTTAGATGATGATAGATTGACCTTTACAAACAGATTGGACCTTGAGAGTTGTGATTTACCTTCGCAGAGACGTTTCCACGAGTTAATCTGGAGAATATCGGCCGAGATTTCACCAAGATCCATCCGTGGTTTCTTCTGTCGTACCTATAATGTTTTATCCTTAAACCTAGGTTAAAGATTGTTTAAATCCTAGCCTTTTTGAACCTTTCTAACCTATATCCAAGTGTGAGAAGAGACTTTCCCGGTGATTCCCTTGCTTGGTTGCCAACGATGATGAGTTCTAGGTAATAAAGGTTTATCCTTTATTAGGTTTGAGTGTGTCTTCCTCTTGCCTTTTTGAGTTAACTTGAGACTTACCCAGTGATGGTTAATATTATTCCCTTAGGTGGAGTGGTTGGTTCGAGACTATCATCCCTTTTCCATTGAAGCTTTGAGATTTACCCGGTCATAAGTTTATTTGGTTTGGAATAGCAGATGGTGAGACCTCCCCCGTGATCGATCCAACCTTCGAAACACCTTTCCTTTGCAATCTTAGCTCTGTCCATAGATCTTTAGAAGTCTTGAATCAAAAACCACAATTGGATACCTTGATCTCTAGAATTTGCGCTTTCCCAATTATTACATATATTCGTATCCTTGCTTTCATTGCCTTTGATCATCGATATTTGCATATTGTCTAAGCTAGATTTGCTTTTACCATTTGGTTTCACCAAATCACTGTGATCGACCTTGGAGTATTTGTCGTTACTACAAATGATCCGTACACTGCGGGTTTGCATATTGTTCAGGCTTATACTTTAGGTTATAAATTTAAGGCTCATTTGCACATACACTTTTGAGCGAACCAGTATGGCTAGGACTCTTAACTGAATCAAGGCTAGTACAAAAACTCTTTTTCCGATATACTATTGCACAGAGTGCACTTTGACTCTTCAAATTATGCCTCAAAATTTCCTCGAAAATTGGACAACAATAGCAAAAGTCGGGTGAAATCTCGGCCGAGATTGTTGAAAATCGACTATTTATGTCGTCGTTAGCAATCACCTCTGGGGGTTGTTACTCCTTGGTTGCCTTGTGATCTTTAACTGTTGGAGAAGAGTGTATAATGTTGCTTTAAAATGATGGATAGGATCTTACCTACTAGATAAGATCTTAGCTTTAAGCACAAACTTTCATCGTACTTTCCGTAGGGTTGGCGAGGGTTTTCAAGGTTAATGGTTGGTTTGTCTTTGGTTGTGGCGTTTCTCTCTTCCAAAACTTGAACAAGTCAACGCACGTTAATCTCAAATAATCTCGCAAAGATGGCGAACAAGAAAAGACTCAAATGTTATATGACTCAAAGAAGACTCAAATAAAAATTGACTCAAACCTGATACGGACTTTAATCGATTAGCTTTTATACCAATTTGATGTGGGGGGAAAGCCGCAGCTCCCGATCTAGATTGAAAGTCCTCGACTGAAGGAAATCTCGGATACATCAAGGAAATCTCGGCCGAGATTTAATAAAGAACAGTCCGAGATTTATGAAAGCTCAGAATGCGGAATTACGAATGATATGGAAAGATAAGAAGATGATAATATGGATTGACAAATGATATATATAGAAAGATATGACTATTATAAGACTTGCAAAGAACCTTGACCAATTATGTGTCAAAAGCCAATACAAAGAATTACCTTTCACCCTTCGTTCTTTAACCTTACACAAGCCTTCTAGATAAGACAAGCACAAGGAGGGACTAGTTTGACTTGTAACACCAACCTTTAAAAAGATTAACACGGACAAGAACAACCTAGCAAATACTCACAACTTTTCAAACAAAAACTCTTCTTTTGATTGAATAGGAATGATAAAAAAATGCAAACCACATGAGCAAAGTCACAAGTATCTCACAATAATGTGAAATTCAACAATCACAACTAAGCTATCTAACAATCTCCCCCTCTTAGGCTATTTATACGGGAGATCTCTTATGTAAACTAGGAAAGATATCTTTAAAAGATAATCTAGAAAATATATCTTTAAAAGATAAATTAAAAATAATCTTAAAAGATAGGATCCAAAAATAACAATTTACTTGAGATACTTTGAGAGCTTTAAGAAAATAAAATATAAAAGATAGTTGTCAAAACTAAAAGATCTTTGGCCGGATCTTCTAGCTTGCGCCAGAGGCGAAATATTGGATGAAATCTCGGTCGAGATTCCTGAGTGTTGACTGAGAATTTGCATCTTCCATGCAATCCTCCATTCTCTCGATTCCTCCCATGTTTGTAGCTTGTAAGCGACCTTTCTTTGAGTTTCTCTTGCTCTTGAATTATCGAATGGTCCATGTAATGTAGGTGTAGATGCTACCAAGGATGGTCCCACATCACTACTCCTGAACTTGCCATAGAGAAAATTCAAGAAATGGTGGAAGGTATGCGAAATTTTGGTAGAACTCCTACCAAAAAGAGGGTACATGTTATAAACCCCAACCGCAGTGAAGTATCAAGCGAGATTGCTGAATTGAAGGGGATGGTGAAGCGATTGACGTTGTTGGGAACACCTCAACAACTGAAAGCATGTGATGTTTGTGTCGATTTGTTCCATCCGACATACAGTTGCCCTCAAATACAGGATGACTCCACAACTGAAGTGAATGTCTTGGAAGGATACGAACAACAAAGACAAATGAACGATCCCTACTCACAAAATTATAATCCGGGATGGAGAGACCATCCAAATTTGAGGTGAAGGGATCAACCAAACCAACAGCAATAGAATAGACCTAGTAAGTCTGGCTCAACCAAGAATATGCTTCGAGTTTTAACTAAGCATTTTGCTACACATGTCCACAGTACAAAATCGAGCATCAAGAATTTGGAAAAGAAACTTGGACAAATGGTTGAAGCAATCATGAGGATCGAAGCTTGGACCTCGAGAAATTTGCCCTCCCAAACTGTCATCAACCCTAGGGAGAATGTAAGTGCCTTGACCCTCAGAAGTGGAAAGTAGTTGAACAAAAATCTAGGAAATCAATAAATTGAGGCGGAAGAACAAAAAACAGACAGCAAATTCGCACCCGCGGCTGCAAGTGACGCACCCGCGGCTGCAATTGACGCACCCGCGGCTGCAAATGAGTCGTTGCACCCACGGAATACTGAACCCGCGCACACAGTTGAGCTGACAGAAAATGCTGAAGAGGAGTTTGAAGATGATCTTTATGTCTGTTCTCACTTTTCACCACTCTACTCAAAGAAACCACTTGCCCCCTTCATAGAGGAACTATGTTCGCGCTAGAGATGTGTAGCACAAAAGTCTTATAATTTATAACTCGATATAATTTCCTAAATCCTAGCGAACCCACAATGTATGGGTCGTTTTGTAGCAATGATAGTATTTCGAGGTCGAACACGAAGACTAAGGTGAAATCAAATCAAACAAGTGATCATGGATAGTGCACATATAGTCTAAGAAAAGAGAAAGAAATAAAGAAATGAAAATCATGATATTTTTGGTTGGGTTTTTGTGGTGATCAAGCAAAGATCACAAATCATGTAAGATTATAAATCAAACAAACAACTCAAACTAGCAACATGAACAAGCAACACAGACACAAGATGTGAGATCAAATTAAGAAAAGCGAATTCTAAGGATTGGGACTTCCGGTTATGGCATTGGACTCAAGCTTCTAATCAACCTTGGACAAGGTGCGGTATGTTGGGAAAGGGTGTTTCTCCAATGGGAACAATCACCGGGTAGGTCTCATGGTCCACTAATCCCGCACCTAAGGTCCTATTACCGGGTAAGTCTCTAGGAACCTAAGGTTGGGAATTCTACACAAACCGGATTGTTATCTAGGGGTCAAACCTCTCCTTACCAGGTAAGTCTCGGGAAGGCAAGTCCTAAGCAACAATCCTAGCACACTCAATCCAATAGCGGCTTGCGAGGCTCACTACTACCTAGAGTTCATCATCTTTGGTATCTAAGGTCGGGAATTACCGGGTAAGTCTCTTCCCTCACTTAGCTTGCTAGCATTAGATCACCCTAAGCTAAATTAGGCTTAACAAACACTAGGATTTCAACAATCTAACATCCTAACATTCAGATTTTTCAATATTAGCACAACAGAACAAACCACGGGCTGATCATAAGAAACCACGGTCGTGGTTTAGAAGGAACAGGCCGTGATTATGGTCGGGGGTTAGGATTCAAGCATGCAAGTCATCCAAAGGTACATTCAAGTCTATTTTATCATAGTCCAAGCCATAACCATTATTCCATCACCCTAGAATCACAACTACTTAGCCAACAACATGCATTTTAAGATCCAAACTCATCATACAAGCATACATGGTTTCCATAGCAAGAAAGTGAAATAAGAGTGAAAGAAACAAGTAAACTTAGCTGGAAATGAGATTAAACAAGACTTACAACCCTTCAAACACAGCTCCAAAAAGTTCCTTACAATGCTTCCAAAAGCTCCTCAACAAAAGTCACTAAAAATCCTTCAAAGTCTAACTCTAGATCTAATTTTTGTGATGTTGTTTCTTCTTCTAAATGAGAGTGTTTTTCTTTCTCCTTCCAAGTCTTTCTTCCCACAATGGATGATGAGAGATTCCCCTCAAGCCAGCCTGCAGGCTCAACCAAGTTCACACTCCACCAAGAAAAGCAAAGGTCGGGCAAAGAAATCGTGTGACAAGTGTCAAAGGTGTCCAGAAGAAACCACGGGCAAAACCACGGGCGTGGAAATGGCCTCTGGGCCGTGGTTTCCATCACAAAGCTCTCCTTGGATCACCTAGTCACGAATTGGTGCAAGGCATACACCAATAAGGTCTTTTGTGTTCTCCTTTGCTCCTAGCTTGCTCCATAAAGAGTCCGTAAGTGTGTCATCACGAGGAATGATCCTCGAATGCATCGATTAAGTCCTAAAGCTCCCCAAAATACCTACAAAACCAACAAAAGCTCGTGTAGACGTCTATTTCGACAATATGGATGAATTAAGCGTAAACATCACAAACTAATGCCAAACCATGCATGAATAACGGGAAAAACTATCTAAATGAATGCCTAAACTAACGTCATAAATCATGTCATCAAAATACCCCATACTTGTCACTTGCTTGTCCCCAGGCAAGGTTCAAACCTAAGCTACAAGATGGCATGAGTTATGAATGTGGAAAAACGGAAAATATTTTTGCAATTGTGCTTCTAGTCATAGATCACTTCCATAGTGATGTTCATGGCAAAGGATGAACAAATGTGTATCAAGAGAATAAATGCATGGAAAGACAATCACACTTAACTTGAAATCATATATGCAAAGTAAATCGAGAATGTCTAGATGATCATGAAAATATCAAATCTAAATCACTTAAGTCAAAACACATGTGCATAGAGGTCTTAAGGACTTGCAAAAGAAGAGGTCAAGAAACGTTGTTAAAGGTGGGATTTTTAGGTTATGAGATGCTAATCCGGGAAAGGAATTAACTCCACAATTTCATTTTTGATCAACTTCACCACAAGTGTATATTTTTCTTCATCTTTTTCTTTTCTTTCTTTTCTTTTTCTTCTTTTTTTTTTCTTTCATTTATTTTTGAGACAATGGCATTGGTGTACAAAAGCCGAAACCTTGGTGATTAGCGGACATCGGGGTTTTTCCGAGGTGCCTCACACCGGGCACACATACCAAGACTCGTTAGGACTATCGGTTAATCCGACTTTGGCAAGACACAAACACTCGATTATGTGAATGGTGCCGAGTTACTAGTCATCAAAACCAACATCCCCAAACCTATATTTTTTCTACACTTTCACAACAAATTCAGCACTTGCATTCACAACATTCATTCATCAACAACTTCACCTCACACTTGCTTTTCACACACACACGCTATCATGCTCCTATTCCCAGATGGGTCAAAAGAGGCCAAATTTTTTTTTATCAATTGAGGTGCTTCAAACAACATGATCAAGATGAGAAGAAGAGAGAAATGAATGCCTTAATCATTCCTAGATGATGTGTAAAAACTAGCATGCGATTTCGATAATCAATTCTCAATCCAACCTAGACAACAATCTTCATTACAATTCATACATGGAAATCAAGAGAGGTATTCAAGTCCACATATGCATAAATTCTTTCAACACACAAGGCCATCAATAGCCAATTCACAAAACAAACTCATCATAAGGGTCATATCCAAACTAGGAAGCACAAATTTTTTTTTTAAATTTCTCATTTTTTGGAATTTTTGAGATAAATATGTACAATGCAAAACATAATAAAACATGTGATAATGATATGAAACTATCCTAGATGGAATCATGCAAAGATATTGTGAATACCCCACCCCATACTTAAAACCACATTGTCCCCAATGTGCAAATTAAATAAAGAAGTGAAAGAAGATGCTCACAATGTAAAAATGGTGTTTTTGGTATTTTGGTTCACTCATGTGGAGTGATGGTGGATGATCAATCAAAGATGGTAGAGAGCTCTTGATGTTCATTATGGCCTTGGGACCTGCGCTAAGCACCACAAGCCGTCCAAGTCCCACGTCTGCTCCACCCACATTCGATGCGGGATCATCATCATCATCATGCCTTGCAAGACTTCCTTGGTACCTAGACTCTAGCACACAAACACAAAACACATAACACACAAACACACCAAAACAAAAACAAAAGCAAAAAGCGAAAATGAAAACAAAAAAAGAAAAGGGAAAGATATGTACCAATGGGTTGCCTCCCATTAAGCGCTTCTTTAAGGTCATTAGCTTGACCAAATCTGGGAGCGTTTCACACAAGGTGAAGTGGGGCAATCATATCCACCGGAGCTTCCGGGATATACTTCTTCAAACGGTGCCCATTCACCTTGAAATCTCGACAATGCCAACGCTTGGTCCTTTCTTTGTAAATCCGGGCATTTTCATAAGCATCCAACCGGATCTCCTCAAGAGCATTCATGTCTAGCAACCTCTTCTCACCGGCTTCCTTGAGGTCAAAATTTAGCCACCTTATGGCCCAGTATGCCCTATGCTCCATCTTCACCGGAAGGTAGCAAGACTTGTCATAAACTAGCTTGTAGGGAGTGGTGCCAATTGGTGTCTTGAAGGCGGTTCCATAAGCTCATAAGGCATCATCAAGATTCATAGCCCAATCTTTTCTTGTCCTCGAAACCGTCTTCTCAAGTATCCCCTTGATCTCCCGGTTGGAGATCTCTACTTGGCCACTAGTTTGGGGATGGTAAGGTGTGGCCACCTTATGAGTCACCCCATACTTCGCCAAAAGTGTCCCAAAGTTCCTATTGGTGAAATGCTTCCCTCCATCACTTATGATCACTCTTGGTGTTTCAAACCTAGGGAAGATGACTCGGTTGAAGAACCGCACCACTACTTTGGCATCATTCGTGGGAGAGGCGATTGCTTCCACCCACCTTGACACATAATCCACCGCCAATAGAATGTAGAGGTTGCCACATGAAGAGGGGGAATGACCCCATGAAGTCCACACCCCAAACATCAAAGACCTCAACCTCTTGGATATTATTCAAGGGCATCTCGTTCCTTCTTGAGATGTTTCCCGTCCTTTGGCAAGCGTCACAAGCTACTACAAAATTCTGCACATCCTTAAACAAGTTAGGCCAATAAAAACCGGATTGCAATAAATTTACACACGTTTTGTGTGAGCTAACGTGGCCTCCACATGGCAAGGAGTGGCAATGACGGATCACACTCTCCATCTTCTCCTCCGGAATGCACCTCTTATAGACTCCATCCGGTCCTCTCTTAAACAAGAGAGGCTCACTCCAATAACAATGTCTCACATCTTTGAAAAACTTTTTCCTTTAGGCATATGACAAACCGGGTGGCACCTCTTCACACACAAGATAATTCACTATGTCCGTGATGACATGAATTATATACCATTATAATCATGCATATTGTAGAGGTTTACCTCCATTTACCTTGCATTTAGAGAGAATAGGTGTACCTTTTAGGCTTTATTCATTTATATTCCGGAAATAGAGGTCTACACAAGTTTTGTTTGAATTGTAGGTAAATTCGGTGGATTTGGAAGAAAAAGTGGAGCAAGGAGCATCTAAGGCTATTAGGGAAGCTTAAGGAGTCTTAGAGGAATCACAAAGAGTAAAGAAGTTGTGTAAAAGAGTCACAAAAGGGAGGAAGGAAATAGGCCAAGAGACGAGCATTCTCTGTTGAAGAAAATCGTGCCAATTTGCATATAAATCGGACGATTTTCATTCATAAAAATCGAGCGGTTTTCATTGTAAATCGGCCATCACGATTTTCTTATCTTTCGGCCCAAGAATTAAGACGATTCAAAGCCCATCACTTTTGGGACTTGAGAAGTGTTTTGCCAAGCGGCCCATTAGCAAGGAACTATACATTGGAACCCTAGGAACAAAAGTTGGGGGTTCGCAGCGGGAAATCTTTACACGTTTGAGAGAGATTGAAGATTCTTGGAAGGAGATTGAAGGGAAATAGCCGGGAAGTAAATCTTTGTCATTATTGTGAGATTCTTTGTTTTCTTTGCGATTCTTGTGGTTTGTTAACACATTATTGAGTAATTTGAGAGAAACTTTGATTGGATTTGAATTTGATTACAGATTTGGAGATTATTGAGTTTTTATTCAAAATTCGGGTTTATTTCATTTATTCATTCAATCTCAATTTTGATTTGATTTTGAAAATAGTTGGCTAAAACCTTTGTGATTCTGGGGAGAATAGTTGATGATTGAGGCTTAGATGATGATAGACTGAACTCATTTAACCATTTGGACCCTGAGAGTTTAGATTTTAAGTTTGCGACAAACAGAAAAATCGTGTTGTTCTTCAGGAAAATCGTCCGATTTTCTTATGATCTAGTCGATTTATTCCTCTGACGATCTTTAATTGATTTATTCTTTAACCAAAGTTAATCCTTGCCTAAATCCCAACCTTGCTTAACCTTTTTAACCTCTATTTAAGTGTTTGAAGAGACTTCATCATTGATTCTACATTTAATAGATTAAGATTGTAAGATTTGGGTAATAGAGAGACTCAACATCCTTTATTAAGGTTTTAAGTGTGCTTTCTATCTTTACCTTGGAGAGTCACATCTTCGGGTTTTGGGTAGTTAGTTTGAGTGTAATTCTTATCCTTAGATCTTTCTATATTGCAGCCTCAACAACCCTTATAGTGAGAGCCTTTGGATTAGACAAATAGGTTTCAGAACTTCACCGTACGATATCTACTTTTGAAACACATAACCTTGGCAATATAAATTATGTCCTTTGATTTATAGAAGTGTCTTGAATCGAAAGCCGTAGTCGGATACTTGAATCCTTGGAATCATTTACCTCCTTTATTAATCACAAAAGCTTTTGCACTTTGTTAGATAACTGAAATTGATTTTATTCTCACCAAATCCCTGAGTTCGACTCTGGAATTTCTTGTCTTACTACAGCTGATCCGTACACTGCGGGTTCGCTTTTGCTTAAGTTCTAGATATAAATTTTAAAACTAGTGACGCACACTTTTAAGCGAACAAGTTTTTGGCGCCGTTGCCGGGGATTTGGTCTAGACCAAATTCGGTTTTCGGTTGTCTAGCTTGGGAGCTCTTGCTCTTGTGATTTGATTTGTCTACTTGAGTGATCTTTGTAGATTCTTTAGGTATATGCGAAAGACTAGATCTACCAAAGATCTAGTTCCTTTTGATCCCGAATTGGAGAAAACTTTAAGAAGGAAGTTGAAGGAAAATAAGATGGCTGAAAATAACGAGAGAAACATCCAAGCTGAGTTGGATGAAGCTCAACTTCAACTTAGGTTGAGTGAGAAATCTCATTTGGACGAGTTAACGAGTCATCAATTCCAAATTGATGAACTCAAGGCTATGATGTTGGACATGAAGTTGGAGCTGAATGACGCTAAGAAAAAGAAGAAGGACAAGAAACCAACTAAGTCCACTAGAGATGATTCATCCGATGATGAAGATCCTGATGTGCCGGAACTTGAGGAAATCGACCGGTGATTCACCCCGTTCGTAACAACCCAAGACCACCGGTTGTTCCTCGCATTCCAGCTGGAGATGTGAGAGTTGCTAATGGAGGGGATGAACCACGAACTCTCGGGCAAAGGATGGATCCAATTCAGCAACCACGCCGTCTAGGTGTGAATTTCGGAGCTGAGGACATCCAGGAAAGCTTTAGCCTGCAAGTTATCACCATGGTTCGCCAAAGTCAATTTGGTGGAACTAGTGCTGAATCTCCACACCAACATTTACAGAATTCTGAAATTCTTATGGAAACATTGAAGCCGAAAAGGGCTACTAACAATAACTATAAAATCAAGCCGTTTTTCTTTTCTTTGAAGGACAAAGCTTTGGCTTGATATCAAGCTCTTCCAGCTGCAAAGTTGACCACATGGGAGGATCTATCTTCGGAGTTCCTCACTAAGTTCTTTCCGCCATCCAAAACGACGGAATTGAGAGGTAAGATCAATGCATTTTCTATGAAACCTAACAAAAGTTTGTTTCAATCTTGGGAAAGGTTTCAGGATCTCTTATTGGATTGCCCATACCATGGCATTTCAAAGCTAGAGCTATTGGAGATTTACTACAAGGGATTGGATGTGGACACACAATTCAACCTCCAATCTCTCTCTTGTGGTACATTTATGGATATGAGAGAGGATGATGCTTGGGACTTCATTGAAAAGAAAGCCCAAGTGATTGAGAAGTATTCCCACCGGAAGATTGATCCGGGAGTGAAGCTAACACAAGTTGCACAAACTCAAATCTTCTCCCTCAACACCGAAATCAAGTAGTTGAAGGAAATCATTAGAGCTGGCCTTCAAAAGCCAAAGGAGCAAGATGTTCGCTACTTAGGCAACAACAACAACAACAACAACAACCACCAAGAGAATAGGAACAACAATCGGAACAACAACAATTGGAATAACAACAACAACCGAAATTCCAACAACAATTGGCGTTCCAACCAACAACAAAATTTCGGTAATCCTTATTCAAATTCTGGAAATTCACTAACATCTCCCTCTTCTTCTACCCCTTTGAAAAGCCAGGAGCAATCATCAAATGGATCGAACAAGACGGAGAAGGAGAAGCCCAATCCCATGTTGGAGACCATCCTAGGAAAGCTACAAGGATTGGAGAGTTATATAACTTCGGTTGATAAAGCTCACAAAGCTTTAGAAAACCAAGTATTCAGCAAAGCCGGAGAAGTCCCGAGAGATCAAGAGAAGCTTCCCGGAAAGACGGAAGATAACCCAAAGGGAAGGGTTATGGCGATCACTACTAGAAGTGGTGTAACAACCACCGATCCTCAACCTAAAGTAGTTGAAACCACCACCGAAAAGGGAAAGAAAAGGAGAAGGAAGATGTCTATGTTCCTCCTCCCGCCTACAAACCACCTCTACCTTTTTCTCAATCTAGAGCGCGAGCGCGTCTAGATAAACACTTCGGTAAGTTTATTGATCTTATGAGTAAGTTGCATATTAATATACCTTTTATGGATGCAGTTTAGGTATGCCAGCTTATGGGAAATTCCTAAAGGAAATCCTCTCTAACAAGAGGAAGTTAGAAGATATTGGAGAAGTCAAGATGAGCACGGAGTCATCCGAACTCATAAAGACTATGACGGAGAATATGCCACCTAAGTTGCGTGATACAAGATCATTTTGCATACATCACGTTATGAGAGGTTACTTATGATGCACTTAGCGACCTTTGAGCAAGTGTAAGCATCATACCACTTGCTTTGTGCAAGGCGGTTGGTCTAAGAGAACCTAGACCGGTGAAGATGACGCTTTACATGGCCGATCGTTCCATCACCATGCCTGTTGGGATAATAGAAGACATTCCCGTAAAACTTGGTAAGTTTTACATTCCTATAGACTTTGTCGTTCTTGATATCCCTGTAGATTATCCAGTTCCCATCATTCTTGGGAGACCATTCCTTGCAACTTCCGGATGCATGGTAGATTGCAAGAGTGGACAGCTATCCTTCAATATAGGTGAAGAGAAAGTGGAGTTTGTACTCTCCTCTTTAATCAAAGAGCCAGCTTTGAGAGAAGATGTTTTTAACATCTTTGATAAAGAAGAGTCTAAAGAAGTGGTGAGTTCGATCCTAATGAAAGATCCACTTCAAAAAGTTCTTAGTATGAGTATCATGAAGGAAGGAGTAGAACATGATTGTGATGATGAGATAAAAGCATTGGAAGATGTAGAGGAAGAGCTAGGAGCAGGATTTGAATAGCTTGAAACAACCCAGGAAACTGTGAAAAAAATCGACCTATACCAAATAAATCACACGATTTCAGAAGAGGCAGGTCGATTTTTGGTAACAGGAAGAAAATTCGTCCCTCAAATCGGCCGATTTTCTTCAGAGGGGACGATTTAGCGTTGAATTCTCCGGTTTCTACGAACTTGACTGCAGTTGTTCTCAACTCTAATAGTGCACTTCCCCCATCTTCAGAGGCTTCTCCCATGACATTAGATGGTCATGAATCATCAATCAAAGCACATCTTTCATTGGAATTGAAACCACTTCCTACACACTTAAGGTATGCATTCCTTGGGCATAACTCTACATATCATGTTATAGTTAGTGCAAATTTGAATGACGACGAACTTGAGAAGCTTATGAATGTTCTAAGACAACATAGGAGAGCATTAGGCTATACTATTGATGACTTGATAGGCATTAAACCTTCTCTATGTATGCACAAAATCTTAATGAAAGAGGATTGCAAACCTTCACGTCAACCTCAAAGACGGTTAAATCTGATCATGAATGAGGTCGTGAAGAAAGAAATCCTTAAGCTACTTGATGTAGGTATCATCTTCCCCATCTCCGATAGCAAGTGGGTGAGTCCCGTGCAGGTAGTACCAAATAAAGGAGGCATAACCGTTGTGGCCAACAAGAACAACGAGCTTATTCCCACAAGGACAGTTACGGGATGGAGAATGTGCATCGACTACCGTAAACTGAATGTGGCCAACAGGAAGGATCACTTTCCCCTTCCTTTTATTGATCAAATGTTAGAAAGGATAGCACAATATTCTTACTTCTGTTAGCTAGATGGATATAGCGGTTTCTTTCAGATTCCCATTCACCCGGATGATCAAGAGAAGACGACCTTCACGTGCCCTTGGGGTACGTTTGCTTATAGAAGGATGCCGTTCGGCTTATGCAACGCTCCAGCCACCTTTCAAAGGTGTATGATGGCAATCTTTTCAGAGTATGTAGAGAATATCATGGAAGTATTCATGAACGACTTTTCGGTATATGGTTCTTCCTTTGATAACTATCTCTCTAACCTTTCACTAGTCCTTAAGAGATGTGAAGACACTAACTTAGTTTTAAACTGGGAGAAGTGTCATTTTATGGTCACCGAAGGAACTGTGTTAGGTCACTTAATATCAAATAGAGGAATAGATGTTGATAGAGCTAAGATAGTAACTATTGAGAAACTACCTCCTCCATCCTCGGTGAAAGGAATTAGAAGCTTTTTAGGACATGTAGGCTTCTATAGGAGGTTCATAAAGGATTTTTCTAAGATTTCAAAACCCTTTACTAATCTTTTAATGAAGGACACATCTTTCGAGTTTTTGAAAGAATGTTTAGAAGCTTTTTGCAGGATCAAAGAGGCTTTGATTTCAGCACCCATCATCCAACCACCCGATTGGACTCTTCCTTTCGAGGTTATGTGCGACGCAAGCGACGTCGCTATAGGAGTTGTACTTGGACAGAAGAAAGATGGTTGTACACACGCCATCTATTATGCTAGCAAGACGCTAGACGACGCCCAATTGAATTATGCTACTACGGAAAAGGAACTTCTAGCCGTAGTTTATGCTTTTGAAAAGTTTCGTTTCTATCTTGTAGGTGCGAAGGTAATAGTCTATACGGATCATTCAGCAATCCGTTACTTGTTCACAAAGAAGGATGCGAAGCCAAGGCTTCTAAGATGGATCTTGCTCTTACAAGAGTTCGATCTAGAGATCCGTGACAAGAAGGGCTCGGAAAATTCAGTTATTGACCACCTTAGTTGTCTTCCACACCTCACCAACGAGGCGGATGAGCTCCCTATAGACGACTCATTCCCTGACGAACAACTACACGAGGTTAAAGAGTGTCTTCAACATATCTCGAAAGGTAATGATCCATGGTTTGCTAACATTGTAAATTACCTTGTTTGTCAGGAGATTCCCCCCGTACTTTCGTATGCTCAAAGAAAGAAGTTCTTTAAGGACGTCCGGCATTTCTATTGGAATGAACCTCTTCTCTTCAAGAGAGGTCCCGATGGCATATACAGGAGATGCATTCCGGAAGATGAAGTGGAAAGTGTCATCCGCCATTGCCATTCTCTACCTTGTGGAGGACATGCTAGTTCCCACAAAACTTGTGCTAAGGTACTTCGTTCCGGTTTCTTTTGGCCTACCTTATTCAAAGATGTGCAAAAATATGTTGTTGCTTGTGATGCTTGTCAAAGGACAGGTAATATTTCTAGGAGGAATGAGATGCCCCTCAAAAACATACAAGAAGTAGAGATATTTGATGTATGGGGAGTAGACTTTATGGGACCATTCCCATCCTCTTGTGGAAACCAGTACATACTTCTAGCCGTAGACTATGTCTCAAGATGGGTAGAAGCAATCGCTTCTCCTACTAATGATGCAATTGTAGTGGTGAAGTTCTTTAATAGAACGATCTTCCCAAGGTTCGGGACTCCCCGAACCATCATTAGTGATGGAGGAACGCACTTCACAGCCCGTCGATTTGAGACTCTATTGGCTAAGTATGGAGTGACCCATAAGATAGCTACGCATACCATCCGCAAACTAGCGGACAAGTTGAGATATCCAATAGAGAGATTAAAGGAATTTTAGAGAAAATTGTCTCTAAAACA
Source organism: Fagopyrum homotropicum (assembly GCA_033239125.1). Taxonomy (NCBI): domain Eukaryota; kingdom Viridiplantae; phylum Streptophyta; class Magnoliopsida; order Caryophyllales; family Polygonaceae; genus Fagopyrum; species Fagopyrum homotropicum. The sequence goes on from BSWB01000007.1 coordinate 105,408,934, forward strand.
GGGAAGGATTGGTCAATGAAGCTCGACGATGCGTTGTGGGCGTACAGGACCGCCTTTAAGACACACATAGGTACGACTCCATATAACCTTGTTTATGGAAAATCTTGTCATCTTCCTGTAGAGCTAGAGCATAAAGCATATTGGGCTGTCAAGTGGCTCAATTTTGACATGAAAGAAGCCGGAGAGAAGCGGCTATTGGACATCAACGAGCTAGACGAGATCCGGCTGAATGCGTATGAGAACGCAAAGATCTACAAGGAAAGGACGAAGCATTGGCATGATAAGCACATCATCCCAAAGGATTTGAAAGAAGGAGATCAAGTTCTTCTATTCAACTCAAGGCTTCGACTATTCCCAGGTAAGCTTAAATCCCGATGGACAGGACCCTATGTAATTAAACGGATTTTTCCCCATGGTGCAGTTGAAGTATGGGGTGAACAAAGCGGTAGTTTCAAAGTAAATGGCCAACGGTTGAAGAACTACACACCGGAAGTTCCGGTTGAGGAGATAGCTCCTATCCTCCTCCATTGAACATCAAAACAAACACCGTCTAGCTAAAGACGATAAATCAAGCGCTTATTGGGAGGCAGCCCATGGTAGTATAACTCTTTTCTTTTCTTGTCACTTAGTATAGCTTAGTTTTCTTTTGTTTTTGCTTTTGTTTGTTCCTCGATGCACTCTTGGTTTGTTTGTGTCAAAAATTGTAGGAACTAGGTCCAAATTGAGAAATCAATGAAGAAAAGGGATACAAAATAGTTCAAATTGCAATCTTCAAAGAAAAGAAGGAAAGAAATCGAGCTACACAAAATAGATCATTCGATTCAGGAACAGGGCAAGCAAGACGATTTTTGGCAACAGGGAGAAAAATCGTCCCCCAGATCGACCCCCCTAAGAAAAATCGTCCGATTTTCCTCCTTGAGCTGAGAAAGTGAAGAAAAATCGGGCCGACAAATAAATCGACCCAATAAATCGTCCGATTTTCTTCACAAAACCTCCGGCCTATATAAAGGCTTCACCAATCGATTCTCTCATTCCACACTTCTCCATTCCCGATTTTCATTCCTCCCAAAGAGCCAAAAATCTCCTACCCTCTCATCTCCTCATTTCTTAATCGTTTTGAACGATTCTTGAGCCTAAACTGAAGTAATTTCGACAAGAAACAAGGATCTAGCAACAAAAAGCTTGGCAAACAACTCACTCATCCGGAATTAGGGTTTTTCAATTCAAAACCTAAGTTTTTTGCTCGGTTTTGATTCTTGCTTAGAGATTGTTTGTTTGCTGAGATTGATTGAGGGCTTTGCTTAGAAACACCCCTAGTAGACTGTGTGTGGTGTTAGTTTGCTCGGAACTTTACAAATCTGTGAGTTGTGTTGAAATCGACAAAAAAATCGACCTACCCTAGAAAAATCGGACGATTTTTCCTTAGAACAGAACGATTTTTCCTTGCAGAATGGAGACTATGAAAAGAATCACTAGAAATGCGGGGAAGAAGAAGAGATCTTATTATAAAGCCCCTCCCCCACCACCACCACCCTCTCAAGCTAAACCAAAACTTCCTCCTCCCCTCTCAAAACATAAAAAGAGATATGAACGTCTCTTAGTTCGTCCCTTCACCCCTCCTCGATACATTGTGCTAGATGACTTAGACTCTTTATTTTTTCGAGAGGATGTGGACATGATGTTAGATAGAGTTGGGTTGAGTCAGTTTGCCATGATTAGGGAGGATGCTTACACCGAGATCACCCTAGAATTCCTAAGTACGTTTGAGCATGATCCTAGAGAGAGGACGGTCTCTTTCCGCCTCATGAACCAAAACCATACCATGACTATTGATGACTTTGGGGATTTGTTTGGTTTTCCCTATTCTTCTGCAGGCACATTCGTGAGAGGAGTGAGTGCTAGTGCCTTTTGGGAAACAATTTCAGTAGGAGAGTATGGAGGTGATAAGTGGAGACCTGGGAACTCGAAAGAAACTAGTATGTACAACCTCTCCTTTAAGGTAGTGCATAGGATTCTTAGTGAGAGCTTGTTTGCACGGACGGAGACTCCACAAAAGCTCAAGGCCGATGAGCTCTTTATCATGTACTGTATGACTTGTAGCACCATTCCCGACATCACCTCTATGCTTGCTGACTATCTAGGAAAGATAGCCAACAAGGCAAAGGGTGACCTATGTGCTGGAGGCCTTGTCACTCATGTGGCAAAGGCATTGGAGTTAGATTTTTTAGATTGCACTTTAGCTGAGAGTGCCCAGCCTTTAGGTTCACAGAGATTGGTGGCGAGACAGGTCTTGATCCCTCGAGGTAGAGGAACTCTTCATGTGCCCATGCCGTGGGCAAAGGATCCACAAAAGAAGCCATCCGAGATATTGTGGAAGTCCGAATACACCATTCGGAACAAGAGGAATTGGGAGACTTTTGTACTCATGCTTGAGGAGGTAGCTCCTCCTTCTTGTTATTATGATGATGATGCAGGTGACCTTGAGGATGAGGAGGATCATGAGGATGGAGCACACCAGGAGACCATGCTAGAGTTCGAGAGTGACACTTATAGTGGACACGCTACGGATGCCATGGATACCGATACTCATGGTGCAGGACCTAGCCGGACTAGTCGAGGCACCGAGGAGACGGAGGATGAGATGCAGCCACCCCATCATTCCTTTGCACACACTCCTAGACACAGTAGAGGACACGGACATGGACACCCCCGACATTTTAGAGATTTAGTCTCTAGTTTCCAAGGTCTACGCACCGACTACCATGATCCGCGCTCAGATTATCAAGCCCTCCACACCGACTACAGCGCCCTGAACACTTAGTTCACGGCATACCGGCGGGAGACGGATGCTAGACACTCCTCCTATGATGGCCAGATGAGAGACATGTACTACCATCAGTTCGGCCACTTCTACGATCCCAGCGCACCGATGTATCCATATCCTCCACCACCGCCACCGACCGAGGATTGAGCTCCCACTCCTTTTTACATTGTAAGTATTTTTCTCCATCTTATGCTTGATTTTTCACATTGGGGACAATGTGAAGGTTAAGTATGGGGTGGGGGTACTTACAATCTCTTTTACTTCATTTTCGCACTCTATGTACTTTGTATTGCGTTTGATGATTTGGCTTGTAATAACTCTTGCACTACTTGCTTTCCACTATGACATTCGCATTTGCATGCTTTCATTCAAAAATTATGAGTTTTCAAAAAATTTTGTGCTTCTTATGATGGAAATGACCTCTATGATGAGAATTGTGATGTGGAAAAGGCAAAAAGATGACATGGTTATGTTGAGATTTTAATTATAGCATGAATGAGCTTACTTTTCTTACTTGAATGCATGAATGATTTATATGATCTTGATGTTTTGATGAGCGAATGAGATAATGGTCGAAGCTATATTATAAGTTCTTTTGCATCATATAAGAATGACCAAGGCAATTCACTTCTTCTCTAGTTCATATCTTGTTCATGCTAGCTCCTCAATGAAATATTTGACCTCCTTTTTACCATCCGGAAATTAGGATAGGTGATTGAAAAAGGCATGCTTGATGTGGGAGGGCCAATAAAAATTTGTTAAGTGAAAGTTTAGCAAATTATAGGTTTAGGGACGTTGAACATGAGGATGAGTAACTCGGCACCATTCACATAGCCGGTGTTTGTGTCTTGCCAAAGTCCGATTGAACGACAAGTCCTAACGGGATATGGTATGTGCATCAAGGATTTGAGGCATCTCGAAATTGAGAAACACCAACCTCTTAGGCTTCGGTTATCGTGCACCGCTGTCCATACTCTCAAAAAGTAAAGTACAAAGAAAGCAAAGCTTTTGCATGCAAAGCATGTGCGGTGAAGTAAAGTTCTTGAAGGTATTATGTTGTTCCTCTTTCCCGGATTTGCACCACAATTCCTTAAAAGAATTTCCTCCCTTAACACGTTTCTTAGACCATTTTCTTTGATTGGAAGACCTTGAGACTTTTATGCATGTATTTAAGACTTCATGGCTTAGATTTGTTTGATTTTAATTGTCTCTACATCTTTATCATGTCTTTTATTTGTGTTTTGAGAAGGAAAAGAGAGTTGGTTCGTGTTATGATTATCATTGATACATGCCTTGTCTTCCTATGTTTTGAAACATCACTTTGAGGGTGATCCAATAAGAAGCATTACCAAACAAAAGGTTTTTGAGTTTTCATATATATAATCCATGACATCTTGTATTCTAGGTTTGAATCTTGCTTGGGGACAAGCAAGGGGCAAGTATGGGGTATTTTGATGACATGAATTATATACCATTATAATCATGCATATTGTAGAGGTTTACAAAAACTTGTTCGCTCCAAACGGTGTGTGCAAGCTTTAAATTTATAACCCTAGATGTAAGCTTAAAACAAGGATGCGAACCCGCAGTATACGGGTCAATCGTAGTAAAAAGCAAGGAATTTCAGGGGTCGATCACAGGGACTTAGTGAAACAAAGTCGGAATAGGTAAGCTTTAGCAATTACTAACCACAAAAGCAATCAAAACAATCAAAGATGATAAAAAGTCAATATAGGAAATATGCAGTTCTAGGGATTAAAGCATCTAGTTGTGGTTCCAACTCAAGATCTAAAGATAAGCGGACAAAGTTGAGGTTTTTGCATAGGGAAGGTGTTTCTAAAGTGGAATAGATCACCGGGTAAGTCTCACTACTCACTAATCCCAAACCGTAACTCCTATTACCGGGTAAGTCTCAAGGAATTAAGATAAAGAACTATGACCTCAAACTAACACACCACCTAAGGGAATAGAATCAACCTTTACCGGGTAAGTCTCAGGCTAACTCACAAAGATGGGATGAAAGCACACTCAAACCCCAATAAAGGATAAACCTTTATTACCTACACTTATGATCTTGGGTAAACAAACAAAGGAATCACCGGGTAAGTCTCATCCTAGGCTTGCATTGAACCAGGAAAGGTGTAATAAGAATAGGATTTGGCAAAATCTAACACTTAACTCTCAGTTTCGGATCAGATAAGTCACCTCGGTCAGCCAAATTCCACCCGGCCGAGATGTTCATCGACTGAGCAAGATGCTTAGGGTTAAGGTTAAAGACTCGAACTTTCAGGGTCCTACTATGATTAAGATTATTCTATCATTGTTTTTCCCACAACCTTCAGCCAATCACCCTAGAATTACACAAAGAGATTAGCCACTCATCATCATGAAAGTATTAACCAAATATATGGGAAGAAAGAGAACAATTGAACAAGAAAACCTTAAGAGAAAGGCTTCATTAACTGAATCAATTATCAAACAACAAGCGTTCCTTGGATAGAAATCCAACAAGACAACAAAGAGGAAGGGAATCTAAGATGATCTTACAAAAACCCTTCAAAAGCTATTAAGAGCTATAGACTTTCTTCCTTCAACCTTCAAAAAGGTTCTTCAATCTCCCAACTGGAGTATGGCTGTAGCGGTGTCTAAAACACAATTGGTGGTATACGGGGTGATAGCAGATCTATGCAGGATGTCGGATTTGTGGGAAATCCGACCCTTTTTATAGGAAAATTACTCTCCAAAGATAAGATATCTTAGAAAGATCTCTTCCCATAAAAATAGGTAAAATATATGGTCTATCTTATCTTCTTCCTTCCAGGAATCAAGCCCAAAAATATAAGATCCTCTTTCCAAAGATAAAAGATCTCAGCCAAGAATAAAATATTCTCGCCGCGTCCCAGGTGTTCGCCTCGGTCGAGTCGACTTCTCTGGATCACCTCGGTCGAGGTGACTCTGTAGTCAACAGAGGTGAATCACAACTGAATGTGAAATCTCTCAAATCTGGTCCAAAGTGAATCTCTAATCCATGGCTATGCTTCCTGGATGTTTCCTTAAGCTCCTGAATGTAGCTCAAATGACTCCATAGCTCCTTTTGCTCCTTTTTGATGCAAAACGTGCCATTTTACCTACGATTACAACAAAACTAGGTGTAGACCTCGATTCCCGCTAAGGTAGATGAAACGGTAATATAATCACATAATATACCTACAAACATGCAGATTATTGAAGATAAAACGTCTAAACAAACCCCAAAATATAGACAATAATTCATGCTATCAAAATACCCCATACTTAGCCCTTGTTTGTCCCAAAGCAAGTTCTGCATATAAAATACAAGATAGAATGGATTATAAGTCATAACGATCAATGAAAAAGTCTTTCAAAAACATTTCAATGGTGTGCTACAATCGTAGATCACTCTAAGAGAATACTTCATGGAATTTAAAATCAAAATATGATCAAAACATTTTATAAATATAAGAAAGTTGTTCATCTTTGCATAAAATCATAGAATGCATAATAAGTCATAATTATCGAAATTAATCATGCATAATCCAGTTTAAACCACTAAGTCAATCAACAAGCTTGAGGTCTCAAGGGCTTCCCAAAAGAAAGGTCAAGAAACGTGTAGGGTAGGGATGTATAGAAGGTAATGTGGTGCTAGAATCCGGGAAAAGGATATCACTTCACTTTCACTTTGACTTTCAACATCTTCCACCAATAAGCTATGCTTATTTCACACTTTTTTTCCTTTTTACTTTACTTTTTGGGATGCATGGATAGAGGTGCACAATAACCGAAGCCTAGGAAATCAGCAATCTTCAATTTCTTGAGATGCATCAAACCCTTGATGCACATACCATGACCCGTTAGGAATATCGCTCAATCCGACTTTGGCAAGACACAAATACCTGGCTATGTGAATGGTGCCGAGTTACTCATCATCATGATTGACTTCCCCAAACCTATTTATTGTTTTCTAACACTTTTACTTCCAGCCAACTTCTCAACTTTTACTTCACTTGCTTTCACCACTTTGCTTGCTTCCAAATTCCCGGATAGGTAAAGGGAGGCAAAAATGTATATGAGGGGCTAAGCATGATCAAGAAGAAGAAGAGAGAAGAATGAATTGCCTTGGTCTTTCCAGGAAGAAAGTGAGAGAACTCATAATATGGCGTCAACCTTCAAATTCAACATAATTTGGATAAAAATAAAGTATTAAAAATGCCAAAAATTTCAAACAAAGCATTCAGCAACTTAAACATATCATAAAACCTTTCAAGCATATTAAGATTTCAAAACCAGTCAGAAAACCAAATCTTCACTGAGATCATATCCAGATAAGAAGCACAAAACCTTTTTTTCAAAAACTCTCAGTTAAACCACCTCGGTCGAGGTGTTCTAGGTCAACCGAGGTGAAGTACCTCGTTTGGCCAGAACTGCCCCGGTCGAGGTCAAAAAAAAAAATTTATGTCCAGTTTTGACGTTTTTCTCAATCAAATAATGCATGCATGTAATCTCAGATAAAACCATAGATGCAAAATAAAGCATAAATATCCGATAATGTCGAGTCATGCATCACATAAGTCATAAAGTACATAAACACCCCATACTTGGGACACACTGTCCCAATGGGTCAAAATAAGTCTAAAGAAAATAAAGTACTCACCGGACATATAGCTGAGCTGCATAATAAATAAGAAAGAAAATCCTGCAAGCTCTCAATGATCACGATCCGGTGGTGGTGGTGGTGGCATGTACGGATATTGGGACGGGTCAAATGGATAACCCATAGTTTGCTGAAACTGGATCTCCATCATCCGGCGCTGATAGTGCTGGCCCTCTAGCATCTGATGAGTCATGCGGTCGAACTCTCGGCGTTGGTCAGCAAATATCTCATGGATGTCCATAGAAAGGGCAGAATATGAGTTTATCATCTGATCCGTCAGATCATCGATCCGACGGTGAGCCTCTGGATCTCTCTGTCGGCGTACCCTACGCCTAGCAGGTCGCACTGGTGATGCAGCCGGCGCGGTCTCAGTCTCGTCATCGTCTAAGTCAATGACCGGTGCACTCGTACCAGCAGTATCAGCCCTTGTGTCTATAGGAACTCCACCATCTCTATCATCATCATCAGCAGTCTCCTCCTCCACCTCATCCTCCTCAGCTGGTGCAATTGCTGCCTCTCTCGCATCCTTCATCAGTGGGATCCAAGCAGTCTGCCAATAGTGCGGATCATAAATTGAGAACTGGGGTGACTATCTGATCCCCTGTGGTGTAGTCGGCTCCCATAGCATAGCTACATACGGCGTAGTGAGTCCTCGGGGAACCAGAATCCTCCGAGTAATCATCTCCTGAAGTCCTAGCGGCTTGGTAGCCGCCACCATGGTACATGCGCTGAGATCCATATCCGGGTAACTCGCAATGTGAGTCACGATGCCTCCGCAGCAGATATCCCCCTTCGCCTTGGCCTTGATCCTGTGTAGATCCTTTGCCAGCATCAAGCCAAAGTCTGAGATCCCTCCACTCACCATGCAGTAAAGGCTGAACAGCTCACCCTGTCGGACCTTCTGGGGCGTCTCAGTACGCGCCAGAAGCGTCTCACTAAAAATCCTGTGAGCTAACCTAAAAGCTAGGTGAAAAATAATATGCTCCCTGGAGTCTCCAGGGCGCCATCTGTCTGCGTGCTCAACTACATGAGCAATCTGACCCCAGAACTCCCTAGATACAGCTCGGGAGGGAAAATCAACAGCAGTCGGAGCCGGGAAACCAAAGATGTCTCTCCAGTACTCTAAGGGAACTAAGAAGCTCCGGTTCATCAACCGGTACTTCACAGAACGCTTTGTGGGGAGGTAGGTGAAGAAGCTAACAAACTCCATAGTAGGCTCTAAGTAGGCAGGTGCGCGGATCTCAGTGAACTGATCTAGCCCTACCATCAAAATCATCCGTCTCAAATCTCCATCCACATGGAGACAATCAAATGCTGATACGTCCAGAAAACGAGGTGCGATCACTAGACGGGCCGCGATGCGGTCATAGTCGACCTGGTGTCTCTCGTGGATCACCGGTCTAGTAGGTTTGGAAGAAGAAGAAGAAGGAGAAGGAGAAGGAGAGGATTTGTCCCTCAGGACCAGCTGTCTATCTGAACTCATCTTTCAAACAATCTGTCAGATCACCTTGGTCGGCCTGACAACTCTCAAGAACACCTCGGCCGAGGCACAGACCGACTGGACCGAGGCGAATAACTGCGCGACGAATTTCTTCAAAAATCCAGTTCTTTTCCCCCAAAATCACTACAACTGGTTCCTATGGGGTACTTAATCTGTTCCTCAGCAAATACAGGGGCAACCAAAGCCCAATTCGAAGGAAATCAGTGGAGAAGAGCGAGGTTAGGGTTTTTCTGATTTTACCTCGATTCAGTCGATTCGGTTCGTTTTTCTTGCAGATTAGCACTTGCACTGGGATCCTCTACCCTTTCTTTGCAATTTGGAAGCAAGAATCGTTGAAATCGATCGAAGAACGGCGAAGCGAGGCGAAGTAGCTGCCGCGATCGAGGAGAAGGTAAAGGAGGAGAGAGAATTTCAGCCCCTTTTTATACCCTTTTCTGGAACTGCTGTCACCTCGGTCGAGGTGGTCTCGACTGGACCGAGGTGGTACGGACCGAGGTGGATCTTCAGAAACCCTAATCGCCTCGGTTGCTCAAGAATCATCTCGGTCGAGGTGCTTTGACAGCAACCGAGATGTGCCTCAGTCAAACTCCGTCTTCTCAAATTCTCGAACTTTTGTCCTTCCAATTGTGCTCCTGGTTTGTATTCCTTCCTTAGATGTCACATATTGTCTGTCTAGGACACCAAAAACAAAACAAAGCAAAGCAAAAGCAAACTATCTAAGCTAGACTAGAAAAAAGGGAAAAGAAAGCAATACCTTGGGTTGCCTCCCAAGAAGCGCTTGATTTAAGGTCGCTAGCTGGACCATACGGCGTCTCTATGCGTGATGAGAGGTTCCCTCACCCCATACTTCACCTCCATCATGGGGTGAAGTAAGAAAGTCTATCAAACGTTCCAATAAGTGCAAGTGCTCATTGGGGAATGAATCGTCTATGGGTGGGTTGTCCTTCTTGCGTGAAGATGCAGGTAGCCGGCTGAGGTGATCCGCAACAGAATTTTCGGATCCCTTCTTATCACGGATCTCTAAGTCAAACTCTTGAAGCAAGAGAATCCATCGAATAAGGCGTGGCTTGGCATCTTTCTTAGCAAGTAAGTAGCGAATGGTTGCATGGTCGGTGTAGACAATGACTTTTGCCCCTACTAAGTAAGAACGAAATTTCTCGAAAGCATATACAACCGCCAATAGCTCCTTCTCGGTGGTAGCGTAGTTGCGTTGTGCTACATCTAGCGTCTTGCTAGCATAGTAAATGGCGGTGGTCCGGCCATCCTTCTTCTGTCCAAGCACCGCTCCTACGGCTACATCACTAGCATCACACATGATCTCAAAGGGCAAGGTCCAATCCGGAGGTTGGATAATGGGAGCGGAGATCAACGCTTCCTTAATCCTGTAAAATGCATCAAGACACTCCTGCGAAAACTCAAAAACAACATCCTTATTCAAGAGGTTAGTTAGAGGTTTAGAAATCTTAGAGAAGTCCTTGATGAATCTCCTGTAGAAACCTGCATGCCCGAGAAAACTCCTCACACCTTTAACAGAACAAGGGGGAGGGAGTTTCTCAATAGTCTCGATCTTAGCGCGATCAACCTCAATACCTCGATTAGAAACGAGGTGTCCTAGCACAATGCCTTCATTAACCATAAAATGACACTTCTCCCAATTCAAGACAAGATTAGTGTCCTCACATCTTTGTAGCACTAGAGAAAGGTTAGATAGGCAGTCATCAAAAGAGGAACCATATACTGAAAAATCATCCATAAATACCTCCATGATCTCCTCTATGCACTCGGAAAAGATAGCCATCATGCATCGCTGGAAGGTAGCGGGTGCATTGCATAATCCAAATGGCATCCTCCTATAAGCAAATGTCCCCCATGGACAAGTGAAAGTGGTCTTCTCCTGATCATCCGGATGGATAGGAATCTGGAAGAATCCACTATAGCCGTCTAAGTAGCAAAAGTGTGAATGTTGGGCCAACCGTACGAGCATTTGATCAATGAAGGGAAGCGGAAAATGGTCCTTCCGAGTGGCCGTGTTCAGCTTCCTATAATCAATGCAAACCCTCCAGCCCGTGATGGTCCTAGTTGGGATTAACTCGTTGTTCTTATTTGTCACAACGGTCATCCCTCCTTTCTTCGGAACTACATGCACCGGGCTAACCCATTTGCTGTCCGAGATAGGATATATGATACCTGCATCCAACAACTTAAGAATTTATTTCTTCACAACCTCTTTCATGATCGGATTTAACCGTCTTTGAGGTTCCCGTGAAGTCTTATGATCGTCCTCCATTAGAATTCTATGCATGCAGAAAGAAGGCTTAATGCCAATAAGATCATCTATAGTATAACCCAAAGCCTTTTGATGCTTTCTCAGGACATGCATTAGTTTAGACAGTTCAGATTCGGAGAGGGAAGCACTAACAATAACGGGATAAGTGGAATCCGGTCCAAGAAAGACATACCTCAAGTGATTTGGTAGTTGTTTAAGCTCCACAACTGGGGGTGCTTTCTGAGGGGAATCCTTGCTTCCTCCTTCCAGTGGAGTAGATCCAGAAATTGGACTTTCGGAAGTCTCAGTTAAAATCATCTCGCCTTCGACCTCGGTCGAGGCGGAGAGGCGTTGACCGAGATGTTCTTCAGTCGCCTCGCTCGGTCCAGAAAGTACCTCGGTCGAGGTACTGTAACTGGAACCAAAACTGGAGATCTTCGTCTCCTGGATTAGTTTCTCAGTTTTAGCTCCTGGATCTTCTTCCAGTGCCTTTAAGCTCCGTATATCTGCATCACAAGAGGTATCTATACTTTCCTCCATTAAACTAAAACTAATAACTCTTTCAAGTGGATCGTTAATAAGGATAGAGCTCACCAATTCTCTTGATTCTTCTTCATCATAGATGTTGAAGATATCATCTCCTAGCTGCTCTCCCTTCATGGCCGCAAGTAATGCGAACTCCACTTCATCCCCACCAATGTTGAATTTCAACTTGGCGTTCTTACAATCCACATTGCAACCCGAAGTTGCTAGAAATGGCCTCCCGAGAATGATAGGAACAGGATAATCTGCGGGAATATCAAGTACAACAAAGTCTATAGGTAAATAGAAGTTACCTAACTTAACCGGAACGTCTTCTAAAATTCCCACGGGATGGGTAATGGAGCGGTCCGCCATGTATAATCGAATCTTAACCGGCTTGGGCTCTCCAAGTCCGATCTTCACACATAGTTCCAACGGAATGATGCTCACGCTGGCTCCTAGATCACATAAGGCTTCACAAGTGACATCCCCAACTTGAATGGGAATGCAAAATGAGTCGGGATCTCTCAACTTGGGTGGCATCTTCTCCTTCATGATTTGAATAAGCTCCGAAGATTTAGATGTCATCCTTACTTCACCAAAGTCTTCCAGTTTCCTCTTCCTTGATAGGATCTCTTTCAAGAACTTCCCATAGGCGGGCATCCCTAGAATAGCATCAAGGAAATGAATGTTAATGTGTAGTTTATTCATCAAGTCAAGGAACTTACCAAAGTGCTTGTCTAGATGTGCTCTGGCCCTTGACTGGGGAATGGAAGTGGTGGTTTATATGCAGGAGGTGGAACATAAACTTCAGTTTTCCCCTCCGCTTTCTGTGGCTCCACCTCGGTTGGTATCTCGGCCGAAGTGTTCTTCGACTGCACCTGGACCGAGGTGGTCTTTGTCGGTACTGGCACCGACCGAGACACTGGATCTGCAGTTTTCAGTCCACTCCTCGTCGTTATGGCCATGATTTGGCCCTTAGGGTTACTTTCCGTCCTTGCTGGAAGCTTCCCTGGATCTCTTGGCGTTTCATTCGCTCTACTAGCAAGCTTCGTCAATCGCCATGTCCATAAATGTACAGGCGGAAAGTAGTTGGAGGTTGAACTGGGTGCTTCCGTCCAGTCCCTTGAAGTATATCTCCAACAACTCTATCTTTGGAATCCCATGATGTGGGCAATCCAAAAGAATGTCTTTAAACCTCTCCCATGACTTGGACAAGCTGTCCTTGTCCTTCATAATGAATGCATTAATCTTCCCTCTCATTTCAGCGGTCTTAGAGGGGGGAAAGAATTTAGTCAGAAATTCCATAGTCATCTCCTCCCAAGTGCTGATTTTTCGTGGAGGAAGAGATTGATACCAAGTAAGAGCTCTATCTTTTAAAGAAAAGTAAAAAGGTCTTAGCTTGTAGTTGTTGTTTTCTATTCTTGAGGGTCTCAAGGTCTCCATCAAGATCTCATAGTTCTGCAGATAATGATGTGGAGATTCCTTCTCTAGCCCTCCGAACTGGCATTGGCGAATCATGGAAAGAACTTGCGGTCGAAGTTCGTAGTCATGGTCCGCCGGATCTCCTAAGTTAACTCTTGGACGCCTCAGTTGTTGATTGGGGTCCATCCTTTGCCCTAGGGTTTGCGGGATTCCTGCAAAAAGAGCGCCTCGGACTGGCATCCGAGGTGGAAGCACCTCGGCCGGGGCGTCAGGTACTGGGTCCTGCCTCGGTCGAGGATCTGGAACTAGGACCTGCATCGGTCGAGGATCGGGAACTGGGTCTTCCCTCGGTCGAAGTAGATACTGGTCTCGTAAGACTGTCATATCTGCTTCGATCGCTTCAGTCCTGGTGCGAGTTTCTTTTTTCTCTTGCCTCAGTTCTTCCCTGTTGAGGCGTAGCTGTTCTAACGCCTCTTTTAACTCGGCCTCAAGATCGCGATTGTCTTGGTTGGTCATCTTTGCTTCTCTCAAGCGTCGTTTATATGTCTTTTCTGGTTCGGGATTGTAAGGAACGATTTCCTTCCCAGTGCGGGTTCTTCGCATAAACCTAAGAAAGAATCTGCGAAAGTCACTCAAGTAGAGTGGTTAGTAGACACGGGGGCAAGTGCCCCAAAAGCGTATCGCTACCGACTCGGTCTAAACCAAGTCCTCGGCAACGGCGCCAAAAACTTGTTCGCTCCAAACGGTGTGTGCAAGCTTTAAATTTATAACCTTAGATGTAAGCTTAAAACAAGGATGCGAACCCGCAGTGTACGGGTCAATCGTAGTAAAAAGCAAGGAATTCCAAGGGTCGATCACAGGGACTTAGTGAAACAAAGTCGGAATAGGTAAGCTTTAGCAATTACTAACCACAAAAGCAATCAAAACAATCAAAGATGATAAAAATTCAATATAGGAAATATGCAATTCTAGGGATTAAAGCATCTAGTTGTGGTTCCAACTCAAGATCTAAAGATAAGCGGACAAAGCTGAGGTTTTTGTATAGGGAAGGTGTTTCTAAAGTGGAATAGATCACCGGGTAAGTCTCACTACTCACTAATCCCAAACCGTAACTCCTATTACCGGGTAAGTCTCAAGGAATTAAGATAAAGAACTATGACCTCAAACTAACACACCACCTAAGGGAATAGAATCAACCTTTACCGGGTAAGTCTCAAGCTAACTCACAAAGATGGGATGAAAGCACACTCAAACCCCAATAAAGGATAAACCTTTATTACCTACACTTATGATCTTGGGTAAACAAACAAAGGAATCACCGGGTAAGTCTCATCCTAGGCTTGCATTGAACCAGGAAAGGTGTAATAAGAATAGGATTTGGCAAACTCTAACACTTAACTCTCAGTTTCGGACCAGATAAGTCACCTCGGTCAGCCAAATTCCACCCCGGCCGAGATGTTCATCGACTGAGCGAGATGCTTAGGGTTAAGGTTAAAGACTCGAACTTTCAGGGTCCTACTATGATTAAGATTATTCTATCATTGTTTTTCCCACAACCTTCAGCCAATCACCCTAGAATCACACAAAGAGATTAGCCACTCATCATCATGAAAGTATTAACCAAATATATGGGAAGAAAGAGAACAATTGAACAAGAAAACCTTAAGAGAAAGGATTCAATAACTGAATCAATTATCAAACAACAAGCGTTCCTTGGATAGAAATCCAACAAGACAACAAAGAGGAAGGGAATCTAAGATGATCTTACAAAAACTCTTCAAAAGCTATTAAGAGCTATAGACTTTCTTCCTTCAACCTTCAAAAAGGTTCTTCAAATCTTCCAACTGGAGTATGGCTGTAGCGGTGTCTAAAACACAATTGGTGGTATGCGGGGTGATAGCGGATCTATGCAGGATGTCTGATTTGTGGGAAATCCGACCCTTTTTATAGAAAAATTACTCTCCAAAGATAAGATATCTTAGAAAGATCTCTTCCCATAAAAATAGGTAAAATATATGGTCTATCTTATCTTCTTCCTTCCAGGAATCAATCCCAAAAATATAAGATCCTCTTTCCAAAGATAAAAGATCTCAGCCAAGAATAAAATATTCTCGCCGCGTCCCAGGTGTTCGCCTCGGTCGAGTCGACTTCTCTGGATCACCTCGGTCGAGGTGACTTTGTAGTCAACCGAGGTGAATCACAACTGAATGTGAAATCTCTCAAATCTGGTCCAAAGTGAATCTCTAATCCATGGCTATGCTTCTTGGATGTTTCCTTAAGCTCCTGAATGTAGCTCCAATGAATCCATAGCTCCTTTTGCTCCTTTTTTATGCAAAACGTGCCATTTTACCTACGATTACAACAAAACTAGGTGTAGACCTCGATTCCCGCAAAGGTAGATGAAACGGTAATATAATCACATAATATACATACAAACATGCAGATTATTGAAGATAAAACGTCTAAACAAACCCCAAAATATAGACAATAATTCATGCTATCATTTACCTCCATTTACCTTGCATTTAGAGAGAATTTGTGTACCTTTTAGGCTTTATTCATTTATATTCCGGAAATAGAGGTCTACACGAGTTTTGTTTGAATTGTAGGTAAATTCGGTTGATTTGGAAGCAAAAGTGGAGCAAGGAGCATCTAAGGCTATTAGGGAAGCTTAAGGAGTCTTAGAGAATAACAAAGAGTAAAGAAGTTGTGTAAAAGAGTCACAAAAGGGAGGAAGGAAATAAGCCAAGAGACGAGCATTCTCTGTTGAAGAAAATCGTGCCAATTTGCATGTAAATCAGACGATTTTCATTCATAAAAATCGAGCGGTTTTCATTGTAAATCGGCTAGCACGATTTTCTTATCTTTCGGCCCAAGAATTAAGATGACTCAACGCCCATCACTTTTGGGACTTGAGAAGTGTTTTGTCAAGCGACCCATTAGCAAGGAACTATACATTGGAACCCCAGGAACAAAAATCGGGGGTTCGTAGCGGAAAATCTTTACACGTTTGAGAGAGATTGAAGATTCTTGGAAGAAGATTGAAGGGAAATAGCCGGGAAGTCAATCTTTGTCATTATTGTGAGATTCTTTGTTTCCTTTACGATTCTTGTGGTTTGTGAACACATTACTGAGTAATTTGAGAGATACTTTGATTGGATTTGAATTTGGTTTACAGATTTGGAGATTATTGAGTTTTTATTCAAATTTCGGGTTTATTTGATTTATTCATTCAATCTCAATTTTGATTTGATTTTGAAAATGGTTGGCTAAAACCTTTGTGATTATGGAGAGAATAGTTGATGATTGAGGCTTAGATGATGATAGACTGAACTCATTTAACCTTTTAGACCCTGAGAGTTTAGATTTTAACTTTGCGACAAACAGAAAAATCGTGCTGTTCTTCAGGAAAATCGTCCGATTTTCTTATGATCCAGCCGATTTATTCCTTTGACGATCTTTAATTGATTTATTATTTAACCAAAGTTAATCCATGCCTAAATCCCAACCTTGCTTAACCTTTTTAACCTCTATTTAAGTGTTTGAAGAGACTTCATCATTGATTCTACATTTAATAGATTAAGATTGTAAGATTTGGGTAATAGAGAGACTCAACATCCTTTATTAAGGTTTTAATTGTGCTTTCTATCTTCACCTTGGAGAGTCACATCTTGGGGTTTTGGGTAGTTAGTTTGAGTGTAATTCTTATCCTTAGATCTTTCTATATTGCAGCCTCAACAACCCTTATAGAGAGAGCCTTTGGATTAGACAAATAGGTTTCGGAACTTCACCGTACGATATCTACTTTTGAAACACATAACCTTGGCAATATAAATTTTGTCCTTTGATTTATAGAAGTGTCTTGAACCGAAAGCCGCAGTCGGATACTTGAATCCTTGGAATCATTTACCTCCTTTATTAATCACAAAAGTTTTTGCACTTTGTTAGATAACTGAAATTGATTTTATTCTCACCAAATCCCTGAGTTCGACTATGGAATTTCTTGCCTTACTACAGCTGATCTGTACACTGCGGGTTCGCTTTTGCTTAACTTCTAGATATAAATTTTAAAACTAGTGACGCACACTTTTGAGCGAACAGTCCGCATACCATGGCTCACTCCCTCTAGACACTTGAAATAAGCACTCCTCCATCATTTGCAATTGCTCATCCCGGAATGAGTCATCAATCGGGATGTCATCTCTTTCAATCTCCAACGGTGGAAGCCTACTAAGATGGTCCGCTACTGAATTTTCAGACCCTTTCTTGTCCCGAATCTCCAAATCGAATTCTTGGAGGAGAAGGATCCACCGAATGAGGCGAGGCTTGGCATCTTTCTTTGTGAGGAGATAACGGATCGTAGCATGATTCGTGTACACAATAACCTTTGCTCCAACAAGACATGAGCGGAACTTCTCAAAGGCATACACTACTGCTAGCAACTCGTTCTCGGTTGTAGCATAGTTGAATTGGGCATCATCTAGCGTCTTGCTAGCGTAGTAGATGGCATGTGTAAGCCCATCTTTCTTTTGTCCTAAAACAGCCCCAACAGTCACATCACTCGCATCACACATTACTTCAGATGGTAAGCTCCAATCCGGAGGTTGCATGATTGGGGCGGAGATCAAAGCATCCTTCAACCTACAAAACGCTTCAAGACAATCCTTGGAGAAAACAAACTCAACATCCTTCATTAGTAGGTTAGTGAGGGGCTTATAAATTTTAGAGAAATCTTTTATAAACCTCCGGTAAAAACCGGCATGCCCTAAGAAACTCCTTACCCCTTTCACCGAGGTAGGTGGTGGCAACTTCTCTATCGTTTCTATCTTTGCTCTATCAACCTCAATGCCTCGGTGGGATACCAAGTGTCCCAACACTATGCCTTCACTTGCCATGAAGTGGCATTTCTCCCAATTCAATACAAGATTAGTTTCCTCACATCTCTTCAACACCAAAGATAGATTTGCTAAGCAATTATCAAATGAAGAGCCATACACCGAGAAATCATCCATAAACACTTCCATAATATTCTCAATATATTCAGAAAAAATAGCCATCATACACCTTTGAAAGGTGACGGGTGCAATACACAACCCAAATGGCATCCTTCTATATGCAAATGTTCCCCAAGGACAAGTAAATGTTGTTTTCTCTTGGTCATCCGGTGATTGGGATTTGAAAGAACCCGCTATAACCATCAAGGTAACAAAAATGTGAATGTTGAGCTAATCTTTCTAGCTTTTGGTCAATAAAGGGAAGAGGGAAGTGATCTTTCCTAGAGGCCACATTAAGTTTCCTATAGTCAATACACATTCTCCACCCCGTAACCGTTCTAGTTGGGATTAGTTCATTGTTCTCATTAGTTACTACGGTCATACCACCCTTCTTAGGAAAAACATGTACGGGACTAACCCATTTACTATCCGAAATCGAGAAAATGATTCCCGCATCTAGCAATTTTAGGATCTCTTTCTTGACTACCTCTTTCATAACAGGGTTCAATCTTCTTTGAGGTTCAGTTGAAGGTTTATGGTTGTCTTCCATCAAGATTTTATGCATGTACAAGGAAGTTTTAATGCCAACTAAGTCATCAATGGTGTAACCAATAGCTCTCCTATGCAATTTCAATTCGTTCAACAATCTATCAAGCTCATCATCATTCAAAGATGCATTCACAATCACGGGATAAGTAGAATTTAAACCAAGGAAAGCATACTTTAAATGAGAAGGGAGAGGTTTGAGATCAAGTTTAGGAGGACCTTTATCGGTTGGATGTGATCCATATAGCTCCACATTAGATGAATCCAAAGCCATTGAAGACTCTCCAAGACTCCTTGAAGCTTTATCAACAACTAAGGGACTTTCTGGAGAAACCACGGGTGATCCCACGGCCTCTTGCATAACCACGGGCGTGGTTTTGGAAAAACTAGCACAATTGGATACGACAGAGACTTCCACGGTTGAAACCACGGGCGTGGTTTTGGGCCCCAAGCCGTGGTTCTTACATCTCTTCAGCTCTCCTTCGTGCACTTTAATTTCAGCACTTGTCTCCTTTTCTAATGCATCCAAAGCTCGGATTTCTTTATTGCAATCTTCCTCAACTCCTTCCTCCATGATGATCATGCTAAGATCCTTCTCTAATGGATCCTTGATTAGGATTGAGCTCACAACTTCCCTAGACACTTCTTCCTCGACAATGTTGAAAACGTCTTCACTAAGGGTTGGCCCCTTCATCATTGTAGACAGCTTGAACTTGATGTTTTCTTCTCCTATGTTTAAGGAGAGGATCCCATTTTTACAATCCACTAAACATTCAGATGTGGCTAAGAATGGCCTCCCTAAAATGATAGGAACCGTGTAGTCCGTCGGGAAGTCCAAAACAACGAAATTGATTGGCACATAGAACTTCCCAAGCCGAACCGGTATGTCCTCTAGGATTCCCACGGGGTGAGTGATGGATCGGTCCGCCATGTAGAGGGTCATCTTGACCGGCTTTGGTTCTCCTATCTCATGTGCAAGCGGGATAATGCTTACACTTGCTCCAAGGTCACATAGGGCATCATATTGCACATCTCCCACTTCAATTGGCACACAAAAAGACCCCGGATCTCGCAACTTAGGAGGCATCTCCTCCCTCATGGTTTGAATCAACTCGGAAGACCTCTTTGTCATCCTCACTTCTCCATATTCCTCCAACTTCCTCTTGTTGGAGAGTATTTGCTTCAAAAACTTTCCATAGGCCAGCATACCTAGAACTGCATCCATGAACGGAATGTTAATATGTAATTTAGACATGAGTTCAAGGAATTTACCGAAATGTTTATCCAAACGAGCTCTTTCTCGTAATTGTGGAAATAGTAGTGGTGGCTTGTATGGAGGAGGTGCCACATATGTTGGCTCATCATCCTTGCTCTTGCCTCCTTCTCCTTGCAATGGTTCTTCTTCCACTACTACTTGCTTCCCCTTCTCATTCTCCTTTGGTGAGGGATCTTTGATGCTCAGCCCACTCCTTGTGGTAATGGCCAACACTTGGCCTCTTGGATTGTCCTCGGTCCTTCCGGGAAGCTTTCCCAGATCCCATTTTGCCTCACCCGCCTTTTGGAACACTTGTGCTTCTAGCACCTTTGGAGCCTTGGAAATGGATGTCATCGTGCTTTCAAGCCCACTCAACCTTCCTAGCAATTGTTCAAACATCATTTCGGTCCTATCCTTTAGAGGTTGACCAAAACCGGGTGGAGGCTCTTGTGAAGCCTTAGGTGGTGGGGCTGCGCTTGTGGAAGCGGGAGGGTTTAAGGCACCATCCGGGTTAGAATAGGAGAACCCGGGATGGTTGTGATTAGGCCGGTATTTGTTGTATTGCCGGCTGTTGTTGTTTAAGTTCCTAGGGCCTTGGTAGTTGTTGAAATTGCACCTTCCCATGTAGTTAACATCCTCCTCTTTGGAAGCCAAGCTGGCTTGCACTTGCACTTGAGGACTTTCTTGACTCTTTAAGGTTTTGGTACACAACTCCCTCAAGGACTTAAGCTCATATTGATTGCATCAAGTTTGTAGTTGCTCATGGTGACTTCACTTACTTCATATGCTCCCGGTTTCCTCTCATCACTCTTCCTATGGGAGTACTTCTCTATCACCAAGGCTTGCTTCTCTACAAAGTCCCAAGCCTCATCCACATTCTTCTTCATGAATGTTCTTCCGGAAAGTGATTGGAGCTTGAATTGACTATCCTCATCAAGCCCCTTGAAATAAATCTCCAATAGCTCTATCTTCGGTATCCCATGGTGTGGACAATCTAGGAGGAGGTCTTTGAACCTCTCCCAAGATTTGAATAGGCTCTCCTTATCCTTCATCACAAAGGCATTGATCTTCCCTCTTATCTGGGTTGTCTTGGAAGGTGGGAAGAACTTTGTAAGAAATTCGGTTGTCATCTCCTCCCAAGTACCCACACGTCCTAGTGGAATGGATTGGTACCAAGCCAAGGCCTTATCCTTAAGTGAGAAGGAAAAAGCCCTAAGCTTGTGGTTGTTGCTCTCCAATCTAGGTGGCCTTAGAGTCTCCATCAAGATCTCATAATTCATCAAGTGTTGATGAGGAAACTCTCCTTCCATCCCTCCAAATTAATTGTGCCGGATCAATTGTAGCACTTGAGGGCGGAGCTCGTAGTCATGGGCTCCGGATCTCCAAAGTTTACACCCGGACGGTGCACTCTTTGGGCTGGATCCATACATTTCCCTAGCGTTTGTGGCTCCTCAATAATGATTGTCTCATTCCGTACTTGTACCGCCGGCTGCGGTGGTGGTGGAGGTGGTGGTTGACGAAGATTAAGCTCCCTTTGCACAAGAGCTTGCCTAATCTCTTCAATTTCCCTCCTAGTTGCTTCTTGCCTCTCATTTGCAAGTATCCTCTCATTCTCCAAGGCTTCATCCCTTAGTCTAATTTTCTTTAAGGCATCAATCAACTCAGCTTGAAGATCTCTTCCGGCCATCTCCTTCTTCTTCCTAGTGCCCTTGGATCTAGTCTTAAGGGTTTTCTCCGGTTCGGGATCGAATGGAGCTAAATTCTTGCCACGAGATCTTCGCATGCACCTAAAGAATAAGAGAGTTCCTGAAAAATCAAAGACACAAACCAAACAAGATCAAAAGCAACAAGAAAGACCTACACTATAGACAATCACACACAATGATTCAATCTAGACCTAGTCCCTGGCAACGGCGCTAAAAACTTGTTCACGCTAGAGACGTGTAGCACAAAAGTCTTACAATTTATAACTCGATATAACTTCCTAACTCCTAGCGAACCCACAGTGTATGGGTCATTTTGTAGCAAGGATAGTATTCTGAGGTCGAACACGAAGACTAAGGTGAAATTAAATCAAACAAGTGATCATGGATAGTGCAAATCGAGTCTAAGAAAAGAGAAAGAAATAAAGAAATGAAAATCATAATATTTTTGGTTGGGTTTTTGTGGTGATCAAGAAAAGATCACAAACCATGCAAGATTATAAATCAAACAAACAACTCAAACTAGCAACACGAACAAGCAACACAAACACAAGATGTGAGATCAAATTAAGAAAAGCGGATTCTAGGGATTGGGACTTCCGGTTATGGCATTGGACTCAAGCTTCTAATCAACCTTGGACAAGCTGCGGTATGTTGGGAAAGGGTGTTTCTCCAATGGGAACAATCACCGGGTAGGTCTCATGGTCCACTAATCCCGCACCTAAGGTCCTATTACCGGGTAAGTCTCTAGGAACCTAAGGTTGGGAATTCTACACAAACCGGATTGCTATCTAGGGATCAAACCTCTCCTTACCGGGTAAGTATCGGGAAGGCAAGTCCTAAGCAACAATCCTAGCACACTCAGTCCAATAGCGGCTTGTGAGGCTCACTACTACCTAGAGTTCGTCATCTTTGGTATCTAAGGTTGGGAATTACCGGGTAAGTCTCTTCCCTCACTTAGCTTGCTAGCATTAGATCACCCTAAGCTAAATTAGGCTTAACAAACACTAGGATTTCAACAATCTAACATCCTAACATTCAGATTTTTCAATATTAGCCCAACAGAACAAACCACGGGCTGATCATAAGAAACCACGGCCGTGGTTTAGAAGGAACAGGCCGTGATTATGGTCGGGGGTTAGGATTTAAGCATGCAAGTCATCCAAAGGTACATTCAAGTCTATTGTATCATAGTTCAAGCCATAACCATCATTCCATCACCCTAGAATCACAACTTTTTAGCCAACAACATGTATTTTAAGATCCAAACTCATCATACAAGCATACATGGTTTCCATAGCAAGAAAGTGAAATAAGAGTGAAAGAAACAAGTAAACTTAGCTGAATATGAAATTAAACAAGACTTACAACCCTTCAAACACAGCTTCAAAACGTTCCTTGCAATGCTTCCAAAATCTCCTCAACAAAAGTCACTAAAAATCCTTCAAAGTCTAACTCTAGATCTAATTTTTGTGATGTTGTTTCTTCTTCCTAATGAGAGTGTTTTTCTTTCTCCTTCCAAGTCTTCCTTCCCACAATGGATGATGAGAGAGTCCCCTCAAGCCAGCCTGCAGGCTCAACCAAGTTCACACTCCACCAATAAAAGCAAAGGTCGGGCAAAGAAATTGTGTGACAAGTGTCAAAGGTGTCCAGAAGAAACCACGGGCAAAACCACGGGCGTGGAAATGGCCTCTGGGCCGTGGTTTCCATCACAAAGCTCTCCTTGGATCACCTAGTCACGAATTGGTGCAAGGCATGCACCAATAAGGTATTTTGTGTTCTCCTTTGCTCCTAGCTTGCTCCATAAAGAGTCCGTAAGTGTGTCATCACGAGAAATGATCCTCGAATGCATCGATTAAGTCCTAAAGCTCCCCAAAATACCTACAAAACCAACAAAAGCTCGTGTAGACGTCTATTTCGACAATATGGATGAATTAAGCGTAAACGTCACGAACTAATGCCAAACCATGCATGAATAACGGGAAAAACTATCTAAATGAATGCCTAAACTAACGTCATAAATCATGTCATCACACTCAAAGAGAGGAGAATCATTGAAGATAAAGATCTATTTGAAACATTCTATAAATGCGAGTTAAACATTCCTCTTCTAAAATTAGTGAAAGGTATTCCAAAATATGCTCGATTTTTGAAGGAATCATGCACGGTCCAGAGGAAGCAGAAGCTGAAAGGGGAGCAGAAGGTGAAAGTGAAATGTCCCAAATATTAGGCGCGTTTTTTATATATATATTTTCCGTATTCTTTGTTAATAGTTTAATAGCTTAAATATTTTTACGAGTATTTTCACAATGTAAATTAAATTTTACGAGTAAATTATTATTATTTTAATCTAATAAATAATTGACGAGGATATCGCAAAATACATTTTTACGAGTTTATTTATATATTTGATCCATGTATTTTCCGGAGTTTATTTTATGGAAAAATTCGGAAAAATTTCCGTCCGAATATCATGTTCCGAGTAATTTCTATCCCATTCATTTTTATTTCCTTTTACCTATTTTCTTTTTCTATCTTCGTTTTTTTCTTCTCTCTTCTTGGTCTCTCCTTTTCTGCCTGGCCTGAATGGCTGATGGCGTGCTCCTGTTCACTTTGCCAATTTAGCTTAGCCGCCCATCTAACCTGCCTCCTTTTAGCTTCTGTTGTTCCTTCTAGCTACAATCTCCACAACTACCTCCTACAGGGCTACCCGTCATACCCGACCCCTCGCCACCCTCTCTTTACTCTCCTTCGATCCCTCGCCATACCTCCTCCCTTGTTACTCTCAGCCTCACAACTCCCGCACTCAAACTCTTTCCTCTGTCCTCCTTACATGCCCTTATACTTCATCTCTCTCTCACCTCCAATCTACTTCTCCATCACGCCAGTCTCTAACTCACCCTCATCTCGTCAGCCGCTACTTCCTTCTATTTCTTGCCCCTCGTCGACCTTACGCCTCCAACAAACTCCCTCCTCTCAACATCACCTCCATCTCCCTTGTCTCTTTCTCTCTATTTCATTCTCCTTCATCTCTTCCTCCCGATAGCAAGCCACGCCGGCCATTACAACTCCCTCATTCTCCTCTCGAACCAACAACCACCATCCTCTGTTGCAACAACTAGAGCAAAGCAATTAGAGCTCTGGTCTTCCCAAGTGAAGCCTTCTCCGACCTCCCTCTCTTTCTTTGTTTCATCTGTCACTGAGAGACTGCCGCCGGGATCTACTGTCATCATCGGGAAGCCACACCTTTGTCGTGCCGGAGCCTTGCAGCGCCACCATCCCCTAGGTTGCTCCCTCTCACCCACCTATGAAACTCTCGCAAAGGGACTGAAGCAACCACCGCCGGTAGGGAGTTAGATGAACATCCAAGACTCCCCACCCTATGATAAGTGATGGAATCACTATCAGTTAGGATAATTTTTAGAGTCTTTTTATTGCATTTGTGTCGGTTTATGCTACTAACTCCTTGGTCCAGAAGAAGAAGACTAAAAGAAGCTAAGGAAGGAGTTATAAGCACTTAGGAGTGAAGTTCGTTCACGAAGCAAAGCTTCTGTTGCTTCACTGCCCCCGCGGAGCCTTGTCACCGCCCCTGCGGGTGACACCATACTCCGGAGCGCTCCCTGTGCCTTCGCCGGCGCCAGCCACGAAGACTGTCACCGCACCTACGTCAACCCCTGGCGCCCCTGCGGTGACTTGCCCTGAAGAAGCGAAGACCAACGCCCTTGTGCCTACCCCTGCGCCTCTGCCTGCGCCTCAACCTCGGAGCTGGAAGATGAAGAGTCGGTGTCACCAACCCTGCATCGACACTGGGACGTCCCGACGGCTTGGCATCAGAAACGGCAGGAAGTTGAAGAGTCAAACCTTTGAAGAGCATTAAAGATCCGCCCCTGCGGAATTACCTAGCCGCCCCTGCGGAGCTGAAGGCCGTCCCTGCGGTTCAATGACAGAAGCTTTACTCCGGCTGTTTACACCACCTTTATGGCATTAAAGGTGGCTGTTTTTGGCCGGCCATTTACTCCTATTTAAGTGTCTTTTGTAGTATAAATAGTCCTTGGCTGATTGCTAGAATTATCCAACTTATCACCCATCATTATCCACTTAGAATCCAATTTTCTCATCATTTCCATTGTACTGAGTTGCTAACTCCCTTGCTACATTGGGTTGGTTTGAAGCTACGTTGTTACTTTGGTTGTAAGTTCTTTTTAATATAAGTTTTCATTCAGTAATTCTTTGTGTTTCCTTGATCTTAATTGTCTAATTGCATGTTTTACTATTACTTGAGATTGATCATCTTAGGTTCTAAAGTGCATGCAAAGAACTAGGATTAATAGGTTCCGGGTTCGGGTCTTTAATCTAGTAGTAAACTTTAAGTAATAACGGGTTGTAATTGCTTAAAGAAAAGGAACACAAAATTAAGATAAGGTTAACGGTTTTAATCTATTCTTTATATCCCTTAGTCTTTATTTGAAAGCTAACTTGTTAATTGTTCTTGTAGGTTTACGGAACACTAACCTATTAAGTTGTGTTGATGCTGGTTGGCTCAACACATATATATGATCGAGGCGGGAGATTACTTCAAACTTGTAAAAGGAACTCACCAAAGTAGCAATTGCATGCTAAGAATCAACCTAGTGTAGATTCATCCATTATTGTCTTACTTGCTGCGTTATTCGTTTTCATAAGTTTTTGTGTGCATCAATTCAACCAAAACCCCCTTACTGTTACTCGATTCTATAATCAATAATTGCATCTAATAAACACCTTAACTCTCTTGGGTTCGACCCTTACTTAACCACTATACTTGTTTTAGTGCTAAGTCTGGATTATATTTTGATAGGGTATAGACGACCATAGAAATAAACCTCTAGTCACCATGCCGTCGACGTTGTCGGGGAGTTTAGTGTTTTTATTCTATTGTTATTATTAATTATTGGTTTGAACCATTTTTATGGTTCAAACCCGTGCTACTAACTCCGGCTTTGCTTCTTTTGATCCAGAAATTGAGAGGACGCACATCCGGCAACGAAGACAACAACAACTCCAACAAGAAATGGCTAATCGTACTCTTCGTCAACTTACTCAGCCCACTTTGGCTCAAAACCATCTTGCGGTTACCATACCGGCATTAGAGGAAGGAATTAACTTTGAGCTCAAGTTGGGTCTCATCCACTTGTTTCCATCCTTACATGGGCTAAGTGGTGAAGACCCCATCAAACACCTTGGGAAGTTCCATACCGTGTGTATGAGCATGAAGCCGGCCAACATTATTGAAGAACAAATCAAGATGAGGGCATTCGGCTTCACACTCAAGGATTCAGCGGATGATTTGTATTACCACCTTCCATCCGGGAGTATCGACACTTGGGAGAACCTCCACAAGGCGTTTCTAGAGAAATACTTCCCCGCCAAGAAGGCGAATAACTTGAAGAAACCTATAAGCAACATCGAGCAAGAGGCGGACGAAACGCTCTATGAGTACTTTGAAAGATTTGCACGCCTCCGATCCAGCTGTCCTTTCCACGGATATTCGACCCAAGATCTAATCTTGTACTTGTACAATGGCTTGCTAGACAATGAAAGGAGGATCGTCGATGTGGCTTGTGGAGGTAACATTCTTAAATCTACCCCTGACCTTGCTTTTGAAAAAATACAGGAACTAGCTGAAGGGACCCGGAACTTTGGAAGGACTTCTTCCAAGAGAGGTGTTCATGTTGTGAGTACCGGGAAGAGTGAGATCTTCACTGAGCTCGCGGAGCTGAAGGAAATGGTGAAGAGATTAACATTTATGGGAACCCCACAGCAGCTGAAGGCATGTGGAGTGTGTGCTGACCCATACCATCCAACGGACATGTGTCCCCAAGTCCAGGATGATGATGCTGAGGTGAACACAATGGGATATGGACAGCCACATCAGCAAAGGCCTAGGAACGATCCCTATGCACAGAATTTCATGCCAAATTGGCGTGACCAACAGAATTTCCGTTGGAAGGATCAACAAAACCAACAACAGCCCCGACAAGGTAAGTATCAAACAACTGAAGATATGTTGTAGGTTTTGACTAAACACTTTGCTACTCATGTCCAAATAACAGAATCCAACATCAAGAACCTTGAGAAACAGGTTGGTCAAATGGCGGAAGCCATTACAAGGATTGAGACTAGGTCCTCCGGAGGATTACCTTCACAGACGGTTATAAACCCCAAGGTGATGCTGGAGGAGGCTCAATCATAGAGGAAGAGTCCTTACGTCGAGCCAACGACGTAAAACAAAGGCGCTGCTCGGGAGGCAACCCGAGGGAATAAGAAGAGGACCCTCTGTCAAGAAAACCGCCCCTGCGGCTCAGTGACCCCGCCCCCGCGGTGACACCCATGGCCAGCGCCGCCCCCGGCGTTGGGCCAAAGTCTACAACATAATGGCCACCGCCCCCGCGGTGACACCCCACGCCCCTGCGGCGGCCATCCTTGACACACATCCTCAGCGCCGGGGCGGCGCTGAGGCTGCGTGCCACCTCTTCCTTGTCACCGCCCCCGCGGTGACAAACGCCGCCCCTGCGGTCTTATTAAGGAAAGAAAAAAAATACACTTCCCAAAAATAACCTACAACTACCGCCCCTTCCCCTTCCTCTCCATTCACTCTTCGAACCCTACACCGCCTCGCCTCCCACGCCCATGCGTCCTCCGGAAGCTCTCGCACGCCGCCTTGTGCAAATGCTCCCGCGCCACCTCCAGCGACCTAGCCAGAACCGCCCCTATAACACCGGCCCTCACCACCACACACACCCTACATACTCTCAAACCTCTCACTCTACAACGCCCTCGCCCCTCACACTCTCGCTCATCACCACCGGCGACATTTACACCGACAAAGAAGTCGCCGGAACAGCCCCAGCACCACCACCTTCGTAAGCTCCCAAAATCGCCCTCTGCTCTTCTCCCGCCCCTGCGCCTGCAAGTTTCTGCCCCTGCGCCAAGCCGCCCCTGCGGAAAACACAACAGAGGGTTCATCTCTTACTCTAATTTTTGAACTTTCTAATTCCTTTGCTTGTTCAACTGCAAGAGATGGAAAACCAGAAGAAATACAGGTTGTCGGAAGCTGAGAAGGAGCGGTATAGGATTGTACAAGGTCGGGATGTATATGCAACTCGATTTCTAGACGTTCCTACTTTGGAAATTTTGGGCATGCTGGAGAGCATGCAGGCATTCCTCAACAATGTTGGGCTCGGTGATTTTCTGATAATGAGTGCTCCAACACACCCCGAGCTCAGCCGCCAATTCATCGCCACATTCAAAACGGAAACAATGGACCACATGTGTGTTGGACTTTCATTCAAGTTCAACAAAAGAAAGTATACATTAGACTACACCCAACTGTAGGAGGCATTAGGGGTGACTATTGCCGCCTCCGAAGACTGGTGGGAACCCATCCCAACACCCGACTTGATGGAGTTTTGGCAGGCCGCCACCAGATCTAAGTTTTATACAAGGGGTGAGTATTCCAACAAATTCACTCACCCCTGTTTGAGGCTCATCTCGAAGATCTTCATGAGTGTCTTTTGTGGACACAAGGAGGAGAACAAGGTCGCCCTCAAGGACCTTCCACTGTTATACGGCTGCCTCCCCACAAACGACTGGGTACCAGATTGGCCATACCTCTTCCTTACCAATTTGAAGCGGATTAGGAAGAATGAGCCACGAGACATTGTGGGAGGTGGGGTGATCTCCTTGTTAGATGCACAGGTGATGGATTTCCCTAACTTAGAGGAAGTTCTAGAGGCCCCACTGTATACGGAAGGGATGTTGAGGAGGTGCAGGCTCCTCAAGAGAGACAAAGAGAACCTCTTTTGGCTCTCATTGGCAGATGGGAGTCACATCACATACCTCCCCCGACCACTTCCACTTGGAGACGAGCTCTCCGATTTGTACGTACCCGCTGACCCCTTTGCTCCGAGACGGCCTCAGGGGGACATTGTTGAGAGATATGTTGCGGGCTCCAGCCGGGTTCCTGTTGCTGATGAGGAGATGCCTACTACAGCATCGGACGACAGTCTGGCCATGAAGAGCCTTCAAGCTCAGATGGCCGCCCTGACCACCCAGCATCAGGCATTACAGACCGAGTACCAGCGGTACATGCTTGAGCAGCAGCAGGCGTGGCAGTCCAGCTTCGCCTCCTCCATGACCACCCATTTTAACCTCCGGTAGGATGCTTGGTAGGCGGCTCATCAGCAGCAATTAGAGACTCAGTAGCTGGCTTGGCAAGCTAGCTATGAGACTTCATTTAGAGAGAGGTTGGATGCTTAGGAGGACCGCATCGACACGCTCTACCGCCGGCAGGAGCACTTCTTCAGCCACTTTCCATACCCACCGGAGGAGGGTCCGGGTGGTCCATCCGGACCATCCCACTAGTGGTATTTTTTCTCTTCCCTTTCCCACATTTATCTTTGCTTCATTTCCACTTTGAGGGCAAAGTGATCTTCAAGTATGGGGGAGGGACATATCATTGCATGTACAGTTTCTTTTGAGTTGTTTTGCATTGAATCTTATGAAGTTTGAAATTCATATAAAAAAAAGAAAATGAAAATGAAAAAAGGCATGAAAATCCTTGGATAAACCGAAAACCCGAAAGGGCGGTGTAGGCAAAAAGAAGGTAGTCCGACCAACCTTAGGTTGGTGAAAAATTGGACTTGAGGGATGTGAGTTCAAAGTGAGATCATCAAAGGAAAAGAAGAAGAGTGGCAAGGTGAAAACCCGAAAGGGCACCTTGGCAAAATGAGCGACACCGAGTGTAGGTTTCCTCTCCGGCGTTTGGCGACATAAGAAGGGGAGTCATAAGGAGGTTGTCCGGGTAGGCCACTCTTGGAGCAATAAGGATGGTAGTTTCTCACCTTTTTTCTCACATTTCCTCTCTTTTCCTTCTTTCTTTCTTGGCTTTTCTTTTGTTTTCATTGTCTTTTCTGCTTACCCATGCTTCCTGAGGCCTTTGAGTCTAGTTGTTGTCATTTATTTTACTCGGGACGAGTAAAAGGTCTAAGTATGGGGGAGTTTGATAGGTGATGGAATCACTATCATTTAGGATAGTTTTTAGAGTCTTTTTATTGCATTTGTGTCGGTTTATGCTACTAACTCCTTGGTCCAGAAGAAGAAGACTAAAAGAAGCTACGGAAGGAGTTATAAGCACTTAGGAGTGAAGTTCGTTCACGAAGCAAAGCTTATGTTGCTTCACCGCCCCCGCGGAGCCTTGTCACCGCCCCTGCGGGTGACACCATACTTTGGAGCGCTCCTTGCGCCTTCGCCAGCGCCAGCCATGAAGACTGTCACCGCACCTGCGTCAACCCCTGGCGCCCCTGCTGTCACTTGCCCTGAAGAAGCGAAGACCAGCGCCCCTGCGCCTACCCCTGCGCCTCTGCCTGCGCCTTAACCTGGAAGCTGGAAGATGAAGAGTCGGTGTCACCGCCCCTGCGTCGACACTGGGACGCCCCGGCGGCTTGGCATCAAAAACGGCGGGAAGTTGAAGAGTCAGACGTTTGAAGAGCATTAAAGATCCGCCCCTGCGGAATTACCTAGCCGTCCTTACGGCCATGAAGAAGATCAAGCGTTTTTGCCTTCACCGCCCCTGCGGAGCTGAAGGCCGCCCCTGCGGAGCTGAAGGCCGCCCCTGCGGTTCAACGACAAAAGCTTTACTCCGGTTGTTTACACCACCTTTATGGCATTAAAGGTGGCTATTTTGGGCCGGCCATTTACTCCTATTTAAGTGTCTTTTGTAGTATAAATAGTTCTTGGTTGATTGCTAGAATTATCCAACTTATCACCCATCATTATCCACTTAGAATCCAATTTTCTCAT
Source organism: Fagopyrum homotropicum (assembly GCA_033239125.1). Taxonomy (NCBI): domain Eukaryota; kingdom Viridiplantae; phylum Streptophyta; class Magnoliopsida; order Caryophyllales; family Polygonaceae; genus Fagopyrum; species Fagopyrum homotropicum. Next base: position 105,440,482 of record BSWB01000007.1, read on the forward strand.
CATTTCCATTGTAATGAGTTGCTAACTCCCTTGCTACATTGGGTTGGTTTGAAGCTGTGTTGTTACTTTGGTTGTAAGTTCTTTTTAATGTAAGTTTTCATTCAGTAATTCTTTGTGTTTCCTTGATCTTCATTGTCTAATTGCATGTTTTACTATTACTTGAGATTGATCACCTTAGGTTCTAAAGTGCATACAAAGAACTAGGATTAATAGGTTCCGGGTTCGGGTCTTTAATCTAGTAGTAAACTTTAAGTAATAACGGGTTGTAATTGCTTAAATAAAAGGAACACAAATATAAAGATAAGGTTAAAGGTTTTAATCTATTCTTTATATCCCTTAGTCTTTATTTGAAAGCTAACTTGTTAATTGTTCTTGTAGGTTTACGGAACACTAACATGTTAAGTTGTGTTGATGCCGGTTGGCTCAACACATATATATGATCGAGACGGGAGATTACTTAAAACTTGTAAAAGGAACTCACCAAAGTAGCAATTGCATGCTAAGAATCAACCTAGTGTAGATTCATCAATTATTGTCTTACTTGCTGCGTTATTCGTTTCCATAAGTTTTTGTGTGCATCAATTCAACCAAAACCCCCCTTTATGTTGCTCGATTCTATAATCAATAATTGCATCTAATAAACACCTTAACTCTCTTGGGTTCGACCCTTACTTAACCAATATACTTGTTTTAGTGCTAAGTCGGGATTATATTTTGATAGGGTATAGACGACCATAGAAATAAACCTCTAGTCACCCTGCCGTCGACTTCGTTGAAGCCTTCCACGGGAGAAGTCGCCTCTGCCCAGGCCAACATAGCCGCCTTCACCTTATTAGGTTCAGGAAACCCTTTTGATATTTGTAATCAGGCTCCTTATATTTGGTTTAATTACAAAAAGCAACCTATATTATATTTACAATACCTGGCCCATATTTTTTCAGGAATTTGAAATATGCCTCAATTGATTTAATTACAAAAGATGGCCCAAACTTTTATCTACAAGAATGACCCATGTTTATAAAACTGTAGAATTTTCCCCGGAAAATATATTTACGGTTTTTAACCTTGAGTTTTTATTTACGAGTTTTATTATATATGTTATATATTGTGCCCAATTAGTTTTGACATTAGGTCCAAAAACGACCCCGATAAAGGTCTAACGAGTCGAAGTTCGACAATCGTCGATCGGCTTACGTCTTTTGACGCTACGTAAGTATTCTCGAAATCTCGGATATGATTATTGTATATTTAAGTATGAATTGGAGTTTGAACATAATATGCATGATTTGGAATTATAGGTTCATAACTCGGATTGGATTACGGGTTTTGGACAAACCCTAAGAGAAATAAAATCCGAACTCAAGTCGAGACTAGGTAAGTCACGTCACGCTTACACCTATTAGACGGTGTTGTGACATATATGTGTGCATGCGTGCGTGCGTGCGTGCGTGCGTGCGTGTTGATTATGTGTTTTACGTGGCTAACGGTTTTTGTGACAATGACGCTTTTGGCTTAGAATCGTACGTAAAACTTTAATTTCGAGGCAAGTACTTGTGAGAGTTTTTATATGAGCATGATCATGTTTAAGTTGTTATGTTATTTCATGCATGTTCTGGCGTTTTTTATAACATGATTGGCATGATGATCGTATTATTATTATTTACATACATGGGTATTTCTTTCGGTTTTAAGATTTCGACGTGACTTGATGAAATATTATTAAAAGATTTAGAAAACGCTTGTCTTGCTTTTGATTTGTCATATTGGCGGTGATGTGTTCATCTTGATTTACGGGTCTTATAATAATTATTGAGATGTTTTGTAAGAAAGAACCGTTTTTTATGGATGTTGATATATTATGATTGATTCGGCTAGTGACCATATGTAGATTCGGTCTATGATATGTACTTCGTTTTCATGATTGATCTGATTTATGACCATTTCGGTCTATGACATATATTCCTTTTGATGATTGATCCGGTTTATGACCATGTAGTTTCGGTTTATGACATATATTCGTTTTTCTTATTGATCCGGTTTATGACCATGTAGTTTCGGTCTATAACATATTCGTTTTCCTTATTGATCCGGTTTATGACCATGTAGTTTCGGTCTATGACTTATATTTTAGTTCCATGATTGATTTGGTTAAGGGCCATGTACTTTCGGTCTACGACCATGTATTTCGTTATAATGATTTTTTTTCGCTCCTCAGCTTGGGGAGACCCATGACCAGGTAGTTTCGATCTTGGGTTAAGTAGGCCGGGGTTGTGCCTAGATCTGGAGGATAGTGTGGATTCACTTGATCAGTGATTGCCGTGCTTATCCCTCTTCGTGTCCAACGCTGGTTTTGGACATGTTTTGAACTAAAATACGTTTTCCAGTTTTAAGTACGGTTTATAAAATAAGATTGCTTAAGCATGGTTTTGATTATTGAGTTTTGATGATTCATGAGATGAGTATTTGTTCCGGTGATGTGATCCCCGAGAGCCCCAACATGAAGCCGAAAATGCTCACTCAAAGCGTTGTCAAGTTAAATCATATTCCCCTCGATCCGGCTAAGTAGTTAAATTTACGCACTCTTTGTAAAATGCCTATATTTGGAGCTTCGTTTGGATTTAGAAGACCCACAAGTACTACTTTCAAAGGTATTTTCAAGATCTACAACTTTGTAGTTTATGAGAAGTCGAGACTCCAAGAGGAACAGGGTGAAAATGACCCGACGGTGAAGCAGCGTTTATACTTGAGTGAATTTTTGACCAAGATCACGCATGGAGGCATGAAAGATGGTTATACAAAACATATGCACGTCCATCCAATACATATTTCATGCAGCATATATTATTCATATATTATGCATGAATTTATGTATTAATTATGTAAAACTAGGTGGAGAAAAGTAGGTGGTTGAAAGTCCCTATGTTTGCCCTTTGTTGAATGTCACAACTCTTGAACTTGTAAGCCTTTAATGTTGGGAGTAGGTGCTGAATTTTCAGCCTATATAAGGCCTCTCCCACAAACCTTTTTAAGCACAAAATATAGTTGAGTTATCAATCAAAAGTTGTGTTTTCACTTTGAGAAAAACAAAACCCGAATTTTAGGTGAGATGCTTAGTTTTCAAACATCTAGGTGAGGTGCTTAGGTGGTTCTAAGGTGAGAGGCCGAGGAACGAAGGTTCGAACCCCAAAGTGAGATTCCGAGGGTAGTTCGTTTGAGTTGAGGGATTCCCAAAGTGAGAGGCCGAGGGAATTTGCTCTTCATATCCAAAAATACAAAATCCAAAAAAAAGGAGTTCCGTTTCACCGATTCCAATCCGAGTGTGAACTTGTGCCGGTGGATCCTCGTGTTCGAATCGAGTTCGATCACATCAAGTGGTATCAAAGCTCAACATACTAATAAATCCTAAGTGATAACTCATAAATCCAAATCAATACTCAAGTCAAGAACTTGTGCCGGTGGATCCTCGTGTTGATCATGATTACAAGTTTTTGATGTCGGTAATATTTTGAAAAGTCATTTGAGATGTTTACAATTGTTGATGGTTATATTAGGTTGAATGCCTTTTGAAATGATTTATGAATGTTTGGATTTGATCATGAATATTGATTTAGATTTATGAGTTATCACTTAGGATTTATTAGTATGTTGAGATGAATTTATGAATTTAAATATTGGATTATGATTTATGGACTTAGACTTATAAAGCATTGTTTCTTGACTTGAGTATTTGTTATGGTTATGATTTATTGAACTTGGATTACTAGTAGTTAAATTGACTTTTGAATATGTGATTTGAAGTATGAGTTTTATTTCGGAACATGGGTTTTAGATTTGAATTATGAATTGTGGATTATGATCTTGAATATTGATTTGATTATGGAGTATTTGAAGTATGAGTATTGTAACACCCCGAATCCTCGGGACTCGGATGCTACGGGCGGAGACCTCACAATGGGTCCCGACCCTTAGCTTGGCAACAATTTCATCGGACCTTTCCAACAAGGCACAAATAAAGGCAAAACTCAAAGCGTTTATAATGTATGCGCGAGAAAACCGAAATGTAAAATACAAGGTTGAAACTCATTTGAGTCCTCAAAATGACACACTCCAATAAATAAATCCATAACATACAACAAAACAACATAATCTACAACAACATAAGACATAAACATCCCCGTCCTATAATGTACGGAGACCCCCGCTGTCCACTCCTCTGAATCGCTCGGGTGCGTCCCTAACCTGCAAGACATCTACAACAATCGGTATAAAACAGTTAGTTCATATTCTAGGCATTATAAAGATAGCAAAGGCACAATCATAAGTAAGTAAACGTGATACACACATCATGCTCATCAATATCCAATCTAATTCTTATCTTCTTTTTAAGTCATTCCCTTACTAATTCCATTCGTTCAAAGTGTGACACGAGAGTCTTATAACTCTCGTCTCTGTCCCCGTGTAACCAACAAGAGTGGTGTGGAGCTCTCCCCGTATACCATGTGGAGTGGTGAAGAAGTCCGCCCGTATACCAAGTATGACTTGGTCGCAAAGATCCCCCCAATCTCCATCGGGAGCTGGGCAGTGATGTCACCGCCCGATAAAGAAAACACAATGGGCTAACAATATACATATATATAACCAAGTTTTCCTAATCCGGTGTCATGATCATAAGCAACTAAACACACACCATCACATATCCAAATAATGCACAAAAGCGGCTAAGTAAGTCCGAGGACTTACCTCGTCTCAAAGTTAACCAAATAATCGATCTCAACTTCCCGTAGGAAACAACCAAGGTCTGATCATAACGAGGCACACATCAACATCGATCTCATATACACAAACTCAAAGACTTCCCAAGGCTAACAACCAAACACAAGGTCGAACATTGAATAAGCTAGGAAACGCTCCTAGACCCTAAGAGGCCATAAGCTCGATACACATGTGAAAGGGAACAACAACAGTCCACAACCTATGTAAGTTAAACACTACCCCAAGCTGGAGTAAGGCTACAAAGATAGGAGAGACCACACGGTCTACACACACACAAGATCAACAACGATTCCATCGAGTTCTAAGGGCACCTAGGTTCACAACCACTAGATGGCATCCACATCTACCCTAGGTCCACCCTAAGCATGCTACTATCATGTATAAACCTATAAGAAAAGGAAGGAACCAAGAAGGAAGGATGGGAAAAGCCTATTGTTGAAGAAATGCATTCGCGGAACAAGTTGGCGCGCTTATAGAGAAGATTGTCACCGCCCCTACAGCCTCTGGCGCCGCCCCTGCGGCGGTCCGGCGTCCTGGTGCCGCCCCTGCGGTGGCCTGCGCAGCCCCTGCGGTGGCCCGCGCCGCCCCTGCGCCTCTAAAGATCCGCCCCCGCGGTCGAACAGCAGAAGGTCCGTCTTCTTCGTTTCTTCGATTGTGCTCTTGCTTCAAATGTTTCCTTTTCTTGCTAGGCCTTCTCCAAACATCATCCTCGGTATCAAGGCTCTTCCTTACGATCTAATCAAGCTAAGAACACATGCATGCAAAGGATTCAATAAGAACCCTCTTCAAAAGCTTCATCCATAGCCATAGAGAAGAAGAAGGAGGAGGAGGAGGAGGAGGAGGAGGAGGATAGAAGAAGGAAAGCTTACTAACCGGATCCACTGCTCCTCTACTACAATCCACACTCAAGAGATCCAAAGGGAAGGTGAAAAGGGGAGCACAAGAGAGGAAGAGGGAAGTGCAACTAACGTGAATAAAAGAGTAAGATCAGAGAGGAAACAAGGTTGAAAAGGTGGGAGGGGAACAAGGGGTCAGTTGACCTCCTTGTCACCTCAAGCTACGAAACGAGGGGTCGGAAAGCGAAAGGTGGGATGACGAAGAGTCGGTATGGGATTTGGAGTAAATCCCGACACTCAACACCCCGTGTCTGCGAAAAGACTAAGCCACACACGCGGGAAGATGGATAAACCGCTCAACAACCGAAATAAAAAAAATTCCGGATGTTACAAGTATTTTGGATTTGATCATGAGTATATTTTTGAGTGGAGGTTTCAATTTATGTGATTTTGGGTTTTGAGACTTATGCTGATTTTTAAATGCATGATTCATTATTTATATTACTTGAGTATTTTTGCCATCATGTGATATCATATATGCTTATCGTATATGCTTATATAAATAAAATTATTTATGTATCGACTTAGTCTATGTGGAAAACTAATCACCACGGTAGGGCTGGTTATGTTTGTTTTTTAAACATAATCAGGTACAAGACCAATTCAACAACATTGAGGATATGGACCCTAGAGTGAGTCGTGTCGGTTGTGTTTGGGCGGTCTTGTTTCATTAGGACTTGCTTCTAACTTTGATTATACCTTTTGGTTTGTTTACTTATATAAGTCCGGATTAAGTTGACCATGTTGGTTGTTTGGTATTGGGATTTGAATCCCTTTTTAATTGACGTCACAAAACGTCTTTCAGGTTTTCATGTCTTTATCATTTTGGCAAGTCAAGGCCACTCGGGTTTGTGGTTGTAATTCATTTATGTCTCGTTTTGGTTTATTATTATTTAAAAGCCTTTGGGGGATCCCCAGTTCGGGTCCCCTGCCGATGTGACGCTTGACCCACATTTTTAGGGGCGTTATAGAAAGTGAGTGAGCACGAGTCGGTAGTCTTCCAAAGACAAATGCCAACGAAATGTAGTGATCCGGGTATGGTAAGCATCCCTTGTGTCATAGGTGAAACTCGCTTTGACAAAGTTATTCTTGAGTTAGGTACTTCAACTAATGTTTTACCCTACTCAATTTATAAATCACTTGTTCTTGAACCTTTGCATGAAACCGGAATAGTTGTACAACTTGCTGATAGGTATAACGTTTACCGGAAAGGGGTCATTGAAGATGTTTTAGTTATGGTTGACAACTTGACATTCCCGGTTGATTTCTTTGTCCTTAATATGGAACATGGCATGCATGTTGTACCTATTTTATTAGGAAGACCATTCCTAAAAACGGCTAGGACTAAAATTGATGTGTATTGTGAGGGATCGTTTTTCGATTTCTGTTGAGTTTCTGAAAGGATGCCCTAATGCAAGGATTGTTGCCTTTCGTCGTTCTCGTGGTGTCATTTCCACAGCCTACTATATTGTAGTCTTGGGGCTCCCAAGTAAATGTTCTGTTATACTTCTGGCTTTCTACCTCTTTTTTGTTGATGCTCCCGACCTTGTTACTGGATTTATGGATAAAAATCCTTTGACATTATTTGTTGTTGTTGCTTGGAACGTTTGATTTTGTTTCTCTCATGTTTGTCCATGTTAAAATTTATGTGTTATAGATTTGACCAATCCTCAATTTTCACTTCAACAATCGTACCTCAAATATGCTTATATTTCATTGCTATGGATTCGACCAATCCTCAAATATTCGATTCAACAAGCAATCCTTAAATAATAGCTTCAACAAGCAAATACTATATACCAAAAGAAAATGGAAGCCTCTCGAGTATGAACTTGCTCATAAATGGCTACAAATTACTACGTTTATAGTCCGAAAACCAAGGGATGTTGTTTATGGTTTAAATCACATCTAGATTACAACTGTTAGGATGAATTGGGATACTTAATGCCAAATTGTTGATTTCCTCTTCATGATGAACACTGTTCATCTAAATTATGCACTAGTTGTTTAACAAATGATTGATTACAAATTCACCCCCTTTGCTGCCTTCAAAAAGAGGGCTTTCTGCCCACCTACAAAATGTAAACAATATAAACTTGAACTGAATCTATCATTATCTTGTTCGGGATAAATTCAAAATTTTATGACTACTATTTATATTCCCAGAGATCGAAGTCGATGATTTTATCCATCTTATTATCTACTTGTTCGAAGAATATATAAGTAAAAAAAACAAAACAATTTGTCCTTCGTGAAATTTCGTGTTTTTCAAACTAACAAATTTGGTACCAATTTCGATTTTTTCTACCACATTATCAGTTCTGATTTGAAGTGTGTTTATGGCTTCTATCAATTGTGGATCACATCTACTAGATCGGATTGAGGTACTTTCAACCGAGATGTTTATTCTTCTTAATTCTAAACAATTCTCATTTGAATTTTCCACATGCCCATCTTCCCAATAACCGAGGCCATCCAAAAGACCCGTCCAACCCATTTAACAAACCAATAGGCCTAACAAAACCCAATATCACAAAATAAGCTTGCTTATGCTTTATGATACAAAAAATACAATACTAATGGAAACAAAATTTACGGTTACCAAATTGTTATCCAACCCTGTATTAACAATTTATTCCTTACAAATCATTAATCTTTAAACCATTAAGTTTTACACGTTTATATATCATGATACCCGTTTTCAGCAGTTTCATCTTCCGAGGTTTTATGTTGTCTTTTGATGGCAGTTTGAGCGTTTGTCGAGAAGGGGGCATAGATTTGTGATCGACATCTGATGGCTCTGTTGTAGTCCAAATCTTAGGTGTCCGCAATTGTTCTCCAAGCTTCCTTTTTGTGTAGTTCCATCGAAGATGAACGTTTATACTCGTTGACTCTTGTAGGCTGAATCATCTTGCTTTTCCTTTAAGATTTTTTTGCGTTCGGATTCCATTGATGTATTTTTGTGTATTTCTTTTCTCCGTTGTTGTGTGCCCCTTCATGGCTGTTAGTTCGTTTGCCGATTTTTTTTTCCGGCTTTTCGATTCACTAGACGGCTTGCCGTCGAATGGTTCGAACCACTTTCCGTTCTAAAAAAAAAATCAAACCGAGATCACCTCGAGGACAAACCCTAGATGTACCACAAGTCTATCTTCCACCGTGAGTGCATTCAGGGGCGGCCCTTAGGGGGGAAGGGTGGGGCACCCTCCAAAAAAAAAAATTTAAGATGGGTGGTGGCTTATCTCGTTAATTAAATTGTTTCATACGATTTATTATTTTTTTTAAATATCACTATTATTGTGTTATATTTAAATATTTTTTGGATATTGCCACATACTCATCACATTTTTAGCACCGGAAAACCCTAGCCGCTTCAAATGAGCGCGCCATCACGCGCTGAGGGTACGAACATCCCAACACTCAACCGCTCACCCGTAAACCCTAGCCGCTTCAAATTCCTTTCGACGATGATACTAACACAGCACTCTAATCCACCGATTTCAAACAAAACTGGACCAACCCTATCCCCAAAACACATAGCCGCACGCAGATTTGTGGTTCTGGAGCAACCGGAAACGGAAAAGGCGAAGTCACGAAAGAGGAGAGCTTGGTTTTGCTGGCCAAGAAAGAAGAGACGTTGGAAGACATTTACAGAACGGGTCGACCGGATCTCAACAACAAATTTGGGGAAAAAAGGTTTGAGATCTGTATGGACATCTTGGAACCCATCAATAAGATGCAATAGGATGGATTTAGAAGGAAGGGTTGACGGTCCTGACACGGTGGTGAAGAGGAGCTATAATCCTAAATTAAGTTTAAAGGCAAAGAATCTAGAGAGGAGGGAGATGAAGATGTCTATTTTGCACAAGGCTGCTTGGAAGACTGTCTGGAGAAGCCAGTTGCGCTTGATTATCCTCCAAAAAGGCACTCAATCGAAACTTTTTAGACATATTAGACATCTGATTTACTATACTAAGTTTGAATGCCTAGAACATAGAATAAGTTTCAATCTGCATAAATGTTGGATAGATGTTTGTTGTGATGTTGTTGTTGCCATGAAATGTAGGCTAAATGTTGAAATACTTTGCCTATATAATAGTAATATGGTAACTCAAAAGAAATCACAACTTTATCAAACTGAATACTATGTTATCTTCTTTCTCTATAAATACTTTTACAAATCGAAACACACTATGAAAAATGCTGAACAATCTTCAGATGAGAACAACAGTGAATCCATGAACAAAGGCAATCAAGTTGAACAACCAGTTCTAGAGGGATACCTCAAGGCTCAAGCTAAAGTGAAAAACGAATTTTTCACTGTCAAGTTCTCCTTTTTCTCAATTTTTTGCTACTTGGTATTTAAGACTTCTCTTTGGAACAATAACATGACTAATGGCGTAAGAATAACAAAAACGTGGAACTTAGGAGATCTTGGAGGAACAACGGAATTAACTCTAAAACAACTGCAATCTCATAGTCGTTTTAAGCAAAGAATCAGCACAACGAATCATGAATGGTGTGTAGTCTACATAGCCACTGAAATCTGGACTGATACTGACGAGGATATAATTCATGTTGTAATGACTAATTGGTTATGGTTGAATAAATGGGATGTCTACTGTCTATCTGTATGGATTGCAGGTCAACTGGTGGTTGATTCAGATCTGGTAGAAAATCGGAAAAGTAATGCTCATTTAAGATCAAGAACAACTATGGACAACTACAATCAACTACTTGGACAAGTTTATACTAATGTTATACTAAAGGAGGAACATTTGTGTTCTAATACAGGATGCTGACTCAATATGCAAAGTACTCTATTGTTAGTATTTTATGGATTCAGTGCAAACAAGTTGAATGACAATTGTTACCTTAAGTTATGTTCATTACCGGGTAGAGTGTTGAAGTCTCTCTTTCCCATTGTTTTACTGGAAGAAAATGTAAATGATGCGACTGGTCTTGAGTGTGTTGTGCACCAGAAAAACTGGATGTTCTCTAACAAGTTTTCTGTCTCTTCACTTTATGTTGAACACAGAAGGTTTGTTGTGTATATGTACTTGAACGGTTACAATCAAAGTGAACACATAAGTTTAATGTTGAATAATAAGAAAAGGTTATCTGACTCCGGTGATTATAAAACTAAATGGCTATACTATCCCAATAGAGAGTGTTGTCGTAACCAAAAACGATACACTAACAGTGTATTAAATAAAATCGAAAGAACTAGAAAGCAAAGTTATTTGCCATGTGGACTCATCTGTCCCAAGAATCTTTGTTTTAGAAATAACTCTTTTTCTAGATACATTTCAAGTACCCAAAAAATAAAAATTTACGAACAAAGGTTTGGAGTAAAGGGAAGCAAACCTCCCATCATCCTATCATAAATTATAAATGAAGATCGCTTTCTGGAATAGTAGAGGTATGAAGAAAAGAAATTTTTGGACCAATTTAAATTTAACATGTAAAAACGAACACATTCAAATGATAATGTTGGCAAAAACGAAAACCAAGGTAGAACCGGAAGAAAAAGTTTGGAAAAATGCAGGTTTTGATAAAATTGTTTTCATTCCGGCTATGGAATTTGCAGGGGGATTATGTCTTTTATGGAAAGAATATCAATTAAAAGGGGAAAAAATTGATATTGTGAAATTGGGAGAGCGATATCTTATGGTTAAACACGTAAATACCATCACCAACTTCGAAACGATGATTTTCTTCATCTATGCTCTTCCTAATGAACAAATGAAAAATGATTTTTGGACACAACTGAGGATAGAAATGAATAATGTTAGCCTACCGATGATACTAATCGGTGATTATAATGAATTGTTGGAACCTTCGGATAAAAAAGGAGGGGCACCTCTAACCAATAACAAGTTTGACCGTCTACAACAATTCTCCCATCAAATTAACCTTCGTGATTTGCCTACTAAAGGTAACTTGTTCACATGGAAGAAAAAGAAAGATGGAGATGATAACACTTACGAGAAATTAGATAGAATAATGACCACTATCGAAACCATTCAGGAATACCCTGGGCTCCACACTAGAAACCACGCCTTTACGACTTCAGACCACTGCATGATATCCATGCAAATTCAAAGTACACTCTCAACTTTTAAAAATAAGCCATTTAGGTTTGAAACAATGTGGATGCAAAGAAAAGATTGTGAAAACCTTATTAAACAAGTATGGAGAACTCAGTTCCCAAGCACACACATGTTCAACCTCGCGAAAAAGACACATTTACTTAAACAAAAACTAAAGGAATGGAGTCGAGATAAATTCGGAAACATACACAAACAATTGCAAAATGTTGATGATGAATTAGAAATTCTCCAACAGCAGAGTTACGCATGCTATGATAGAATCAAAAATGACAAAATTAATAGACTAAACAGGAAGCGGGAATGCCTTGTGGATTATCAACACAAATATTGGGTACAAAGAGCCAAAACGAGAAACTTACAACTAGGTGACAAAAATACTAAATTTCACCACAGGAAAGCAACGGGTAGAAGGAATAAAAAAATGATCACCACAATTACGAAAAATGACGGCATGGTGTTGTCTAAAGAGAACGATATCAATGAAGAATTTTTAAAAGACTATAAGGACCGCTTCAAAGCTTCATCAATCGATCAAATTAAACTCCAAAACCAACTACAAGTCATCCAACAGGAAATATCTACAACTGATAATACTAACCTAACATTGTCGTTCTCCACGAAGGAAATTAAGGACGCTCTCTTTGACATTGGTAGTGATAAATCACCGGGCCCTGATGGGATGCCTGCCGGTTTTTACCAAAAATATTGGCATATTGTTGGACCAGCCGTTACTAGGGCTGTAAAAAGTTTCTACAGAACCGGAAAAATGTTGAGGCAAACCAATCATACCTTTATTGCATTATTACCTAAAATAGATAATCCGTCGACAACTTCCCAATACAGACCTATAAGTTTAGTATCAACTGTGTACAAAATAATTGCAAAGATTCTAGCGAGAAGACTAAGCATAGTCATTCCTAAACTTATACACCCATTACAAAGTGCTTTCGTTAAGAATAGAGCAATTCAGGACAATGTGCTTATAGCTCATGAAATTTTCCATGGATTTAAAACAAAAAAAGGAAAAGATGGGTTCATGGCCATCAAGTTGGACATGGAGAAAGCATATGACAAAGTAGAATGAGAATTTTTGAAAGCGGTATTAGAAAAATTCGGTTTTGGAGAAAAATTTATGGAATGGATTCTAGAATGTGTTTTTACAGTCTCCTACTCCATCTTAATTAATGATTCCCCTACCAACCTTTTTACACCCCAAAGAGGACTTCGTCAAGGTGACCCCCTCTCCCCCCTTCTTTTTAATCTTTGTGTGGAGGTAATGGCCAGAAATATACAGAAATTGGCAAACGATAATCCTAAGGCTGTAGGATTTCCTATCACAAAAAATGGAACAAGAATACCTTTCCTAGCCTTTGCAGATGATGTTATAATCTTCACCAAGGCTAATATAGAAGCAAGCAACAAGATCATTTTGGTCTTAAAGGAATATTGCGATATCTCTGGACAAGTCATAAATTACCACAAATCTGCTTTCCAAACAACTACGAACATCGATCAAAGTAACAAAAGAAGAATCCAAGGACATCTAGGGATCAATGCAACGACTAGCCTCGAACAGTACCTCGGATGTCCAATTATCAATGGGCGTGTCAACAAAGAGATCTTTAATTCCGTCATGATTAAAACTAAGCAGCAACTAACTAGGTGGAAAGCGTCTTCTTTGTCACAAGAAGGGAGAATAACCCTTATAAAAGCTAACCTTAATGTCAAACCAAGCTACTTAATGCAGGCATTCATGTTACCAACTAGTATTCACCTAGAATTGGATCAACTCAATAGAAATTTCTTTTGGAATAAGGGTCCCAACTTCCATCCAATAATTAGTTGGGACAAAATCTGTAAACCAAGATCTCTAGGTGGAACAGGAATTAGAAAAGCAGAGGATATGAATAAAGCACTACAAATGAAACTTTTGTGGAAAATCATGGCGGAACCCGACAATATTTGGGTGAAAATTATTGAAGAAAAGTATCTTAAAGGATCATGCCTTTGGAACTATCATTGTGGATCCAATGTTTCATGGCAATGGAAGAAACTAGTCAAACTAAGAGAAGATTTCGACAAAGGGCTTAGATGGCGAGTAGGTGATGGAAGAACAGTCAGATTTTGGAAGGAAAGATGGATAGATGACAAACCACTCATAGAGATGGTGACTAATACTAACATGATAAACCAAAATGAAGTTACCCACTTGTATATCACAAATAAGAAATGGAATCATCAATTGTTAAATCGACTAACGACAATACTTCCTACTAGCATCATTGAGAGAATAAAAAATTACAACCTTCCTAATAACGAGATTAGGGATAGACTATACTGGGCGACAAATGATGAAGGATGGTATTCGACCAAATCGACTATGGAAATGATCCAGAAAAGAAAAGGGGGGGGGGTTACCATGGACAAGACATGGATATGGAAAATCGACGTTATGCCCAAAATTAGAAACTTCTTGTGGAAACTAACTCTTGATGGTTTACCTACTAAGCAGAATCTTGATAGACAGAGAATCCCCGTTGTCATGAATTGCGAATTTTGTAACTACCACACGGAAAGTGCAAAGCATTTGTTCTTTCAATGCCCATACGTGGCAACTTCTGTTGACAACAACAAAATATCAACCATTTTACAGAACTATGACATTGATAATAGGAGCATTAGTGAGGCTATTTTGGATATTAAAGGAACAATCACATCCTCTGAATTAAGATACCTTACTATCATTTGGTGGAATATTTGGATGGTTCGGAATTAGTTCATTTTTAACAAAACAACGATTCCACAAAACCTCAAATCATTAGCACTAAACCAGATTGCAGAATGAGAACAAGCAAACAAAAATTTAAACAATAATTGCACAAGAAACAAGAAGCAAAGAAGGAAAACAAAAAACATAAAATGGAAACGACCAAAAGAAGGTTTTCTTAAACTTAACTTCGACGCGTCACATAAGTCTACAAACCATTTCTCTTTTGGTTACATTATAAGAAACCATAATACCGTCCCTATTGCTATAGGAAGTGGCAGGTGTAATGCCGAATCAATATTAGAAGCAGAAGCACTCGCCCTAAGGGAGGGCCTACAAAAGGCCAAGGGGATAGGAGTGAATTCCATTGAGATTGAAGGCGACAACTTGATGCTCATCAATGCAGTTAATCAAGTGTGGAAACCTCCATGGGGTTTGGATATGATTATCACAGATATATCAAACATGATCTCGGGATTCTCTAACTCCATAGCACAACATATTTACAGGGAAATTAATATGGTCGCGGACAAGATTGCCATGCACGGACACAACATCGTACTGGACGTCAGTGCTATTCCTGAAGATGTTCAAGACCTCATCCGCAAGGATGCTTTCGGTCGATCAGTTTCTAGAAACCGATTCACCTTATTTCTCTTACCTATGTATCAAAAAATATATATATATATATATATATATTTTGGATCTTTCGCCAAAGTGAAGGAAACTTTAAAAGAATTTCTCGTTTTAGGCTCGGAGTGAAATAATTCACCAAAATGCACGAGATTTGTGATTCGGAGTAGAAGCGCAGTTTTAGACCGCACTCTTATTTGTAAAACGAGTTGTTGAGGACAACGTTTTAATATCTGAAATAAAGATAATAAAAACAAAAAATAGAGGTGCGGTCCTAGACCACGCCTATAGTGTAACATTTTTGAAAGAAAAAAAAAGCTAAAGAGGCGCGGTCCGGTTATAAACCGCGCCTATAGGGCAGTTATATATATATATATATATATATATATATATATATATATATATATATAGAGAGAGAGAGAGAGAGAGAGAGAGAGAGAGAGATCCTATGAGAACAGGCCTATCGTGTATACATGAGAACAGATTCGTAATTATTATTAGTTTTGTTACGAAGGTGTCATATCGTTTAATGTATTATACGTAGTTATTGTTGGCTGAGTGGATTATTCGTAGTTATTGTTGGATTCCTAATTATTATTATTATTCGTAGTTATTATTAATTATGATATATACTCTAAATCTCAAACATTAATACTCATCATCCAACGGTGTACGACTGTTCTCATGTATACACGTTAGGGGTGTTCTCATGAGAATCACACTCTATATATATATAGGCGCGGTCCAGGACCGCGTCTTTAAGTGTAATATTTTTTTTTATATTTTGTTTAATCAGAATATTAAAGCGTGGTTTGTAATCGCTCTTTTTTTTGCAATAAATGCGGTCTAGGACCGCGCTTGTTATCCAACCCGAAAATCTCGTGTATTTGGGGAATAATTTTTCTCCGAAGCTAATTTGGGAAAATTTTCCCCATTTTTGTTTATTGTGATGAAATATTCTGTTTTTTTTCTACTTTCCATTTGTAGATAAATTTCAGCGGTTAATTATTCAGTATTATTAGAATATGTCAACTTGCAAGATGGATTTACACCCTTTGTTGTCAGATTGACTGTTTGTTTGTAGCATTCACTATTTACTTTTGGTTGACTTGTAGTCAAAACTTCGTAAGTAGATGACATATTGACTTTGTTTTTATCACTATTTTATTTTCATAGATATTTTTATCGAAAATAAATTTTCGCCCCCTTTTAAAATCCTACGGCCGCCACTGAGTGCATTCGGGACCTGTGAATCCTAGAAAATGCCTCATGACCATTTTTCAGACATTTGAATTTGGACAAATTTTGGTATATAAGAATCATAAGATGCATTCTCATTGAGCTTGGAAGGAAGACACGTACATGATGTGTTTGAGATGAGCATATGTGGTGCGACCGAGAGCCGGATTCAGATCGGATCGAAGAGATTGAATTTGTTTGGATACATAACGGCCCGAAAAAGAAAAATACCAAACATATCGGCTAACAAAAGAAGAAAAAATAAATCAGTAGGCGCGCGCTGTAACGTTTTACGCGGGCTTAAAAAAGAAGTAAAAATCAAATTGCCCGCTTTTCCCTATTTCATCCTCCTTCCTCCCCAAGCTTCTTCTCTTTCAAAACATTCCTACTTTAAAATTAATCCCGACCTCTCTCTAGATCCTCTACAATCAACTCGATTTCTCCAATGGCCGACGCTTCCCACCTTGAGAGAATGGGCAGAGAACTCAAATGCCCCATCTGGTACGTCTCAATTTCACTTCCTCTCCAAAACCCCATTTCATTTTGCATATCATTTCTCCGGCTGTCGGTTGCTTAGCGTTGTGATCCATTGAGTGCCTTCTTTGCAGTCTCAGTTTGTTCAACTCGGCCGTATCTCTGACCTGCAATCATGTCTTCTGCAAGTAAGATTTTTTGTGTTACCATTTGCTATTTGGCTCAAATGTTTTTGGGCAAATTTCTAATTTTTCTTTTTACAGTTCCTGTATTCAGAAGTCCATAAAAACGGATTCCAGTTGCCCTGTTTGTAAAGTGCCTTGTATACGTCGAGGTTTGTGGTTTCTTATCAATCAGATTCCAGTCAACTCAAGAACTGATGTCACATTACACAGATGCATATGATACATTTCTTTCGTGGGTTTGCTGATAGAAGAAGATATCTTTGATTGTAGAGGTTCGTCCAGCTCCTCACATGGAGAACTTGGTTCATATTTACAAGAGCATGGAGATTGCTTCAGGATTCAATATATTTCTAACTCAAAATGATGCCCCAAGGAGAAGTTCAGGTGATACAAAAATACCTTTATTTTAGAGGGATACAAGTAAATTAGAAATATAATTTTCATTGAAAGCTATTTCATTATTACATCTTGATTAAGTCATGTATAAACAAGCCTGGAAGTGCCACGTATATGCCCGACAACCCATCCCAATATGCTTCAATTTATCTCTTTAGCACTGCTCTTATTTGTACTCTTCTTGATGATGTTTGTAAATAAAAGCTTATTATAGTCTTTGGTCTTTTTCTATATTTACTTTAGATGTAGCAAAACAGGCTGAAGGAGGATCGAATACCACCAATACAAAGTTTAGCACAGAGAGGGTGGAGAATAATGGAAAATTGTCAAAAACAGCATCAAAATCTAAATTGAAGAGTCCTGGCACTAAGCCAGTCAAACGGTCATTTTGCACCAACAAAAGAGTGCAAGTGCCAAGATCTCCTCTTCCTGAAACTCCCAAACCTATGGTGACCTCTAAACCTGAAAGGGAGGAAATGAACTGTGTGCCAAATTCAAGAGTACCTTCCTCTTACACACGCTTGAATGGAAATAGCAGCCATCTGCTCCGACCCTTGTTCTGGCTTAGAGAAGATGCAGATAAGCTAAGTCAGTCGACTGATATTGAACATCTAACATTAACACCCGTAAATGTTCCTACCTTTAGCGATATCAAGGATTCAGAAGATGACATCCCTGATGAAGTAATACCAAGAGTAAGTGTTCTGTTTTGCACTATATCAGTCATTTCCTTGGTGCAATCAAATGTCAATTATTTTAGGTCCGAGTTTGTAATCTTTAGCTTTTCAATCATGTCTTAGTAGCATTTTTTTTTCCCTGAAATTTTGAATAGGAAGAGGTGAGTAGCAAACACGATGTAGGCAATTTATTTGACAGTGAGATGTTTGAATGGACTCAAAGAGCCTGCTCTCCAGAACTTTGCTCTACTCCTATTAAGAACCAGGTACATATCATTCCATATGATTAGTTTTTTTATAAAGAAGCAGTTGAACATGCATCTCCTTCAGGTCAGACCTTTATTTGCTTTTCTTCGCGATTGTGTTTCTGTTTGTTCAGCTACATTGTACTGATAATGGAACTTTTCAGGCTCCACCCGGAGATGTGGGGGGAAAGCTTGCTCAGATATCAGGAACACCTACAAAAGGTGGTGCTATTGGAAGGGTAACTGCTGAGTATTGTGAAGAGCTTAACTCTCCTGAAAAAATTCATGCAAAGAATGACAGTGCTTCCCATAATCTTGAAACAAAAATTATTGACAAACCAAATGGGTATGGAAAATCACGCAAGAGAACTAGCAAGGGTAGTACAAGAAGCCAAAGTAAGCGTGCTAAGAATAATCAAGACAATGATGTTGCTGCAGACTCAATACATGGATTTGTATCAGATGAAGGATGTGGCTTAAACAGCCCTCTCAACAACCTTGAAGAAGAAACGCTTAATCAAGTAGATAAAAGTGTGGCTGCAAAGGGTATTGCCTTGAGGAACAGGATTAGCGGTAAGAGCAATAAAAATCAAAGCACAATGCAAGCGAGATCAAGATTGCAGTCAAATCTTCCTAAGCTTGATCCAATTAAAGAAGTTACATCTGCTCAACAGCAAGACTGCGAAGGTAGATTATCGACTAAACCCCTGAGAGAAAAGAAACCGTCCGCTAGAGTTGATAAAAGTACTGCATCCTCCACTGGCAGAAGATCCAGAAAATTGGGTCAAGAGGGCAACTGCAAGGGAAAGGTGGATGTTTCAGCGGATATTGATTTAATAGACAAGCAAGATGATCTCAATGTGGGTATTCACGCTGAATCTCCAGATACTAAAGGTCCATATCATTCCCTGAAGGCTGGAAATGTTGTGCGCAAATGTCAATCTAATTCAAACAGCATTATATGTGGATTCTGTCATTCAGCTGAGGAGACTGAGGTTTGAGCTTTCACAACTTTATTTTACTTTTAAATATCATGTTTTCTGTCTCTTGGTGACGTACGATCTTTTCAACTTTTTTGAACCTTGCAGTTTTCTGGGCAGATGATTAACTACTATCAGGGCAGGCCGGTTTCATCAGATTTTGTTGGAGGATCCGGCATCATCCACTCACACAAAAGTTGCGCTGAATGGTATAACATCCTTCAACTGAAAGACAAATATACAATGTTTTATGTTGTGTGCTGTTCTCCTCTCCACGTAGCTCTAGTTTCTGTTCCTTCTCTCTCATTTCATGACAATACCAATTCCAGACTTTGAATCTACTTTGTCCAGGAAAAATATATGGTAGCATTGTGTTTTACACTTTTACATTAACTAGCATAAATCAAATCTATGAAACCTAGTCGTACCCTTTTTGATATAAGACTTTGTCCTCTAAGCATAAAATTATAATCCATTGATTGAGCATCTTCCCTAATGTACCTGAGAAGCACCACCATCAATGCTCAGCTGGCTTGTGTGGTATGTTTGTAACATGGTTGACATTCATCTCATATTTGCAGGGCGCCAAATGTGTACTTTCAAGATGACATTGCTATCAATCTTGAAGCAGAGTTAGCAAGAAGTTGGAGGATAAAATGCAGTTTGTGTGGGCACAAAGGTGCGGCTCTTGGTTGTTATGATAAGAGTTGCCGAAGAAGTTTCCATGTTCCGTGTGCAAAGCGTCTTAGACAAAACCGATGGGATACTGTAAGCGTGCATATTAGATATATTAGTGTATGGGAAGCTCTTTAGAGTAAAGTTTAAGAGTTGTAACAATGCTCCTTTTTGGTGACTTCCAACAGGATAACTTTGTCATGCTTTGTCCTCTTCATGCCTCCTCCAAGCTTCCAAATGAACAAGCTGAGTCTCACGTGAAAAGAAAGAGCAATTCAAAAAGGTATGTCCTCCATTAATTATTATTTTCAAATCACGAGTATACAAGATTAGTTGTTTCCGCAACGAATGTATATTTCATTTTGGAGAAAAAAGAGAAGATGGAATGCTACTAAGCTTTGTCTCTGTAACCAGCACACAGTCTAAATCTGCTATCAAGCAAGGTACGGATACAAGCTTGTGGGATTCTCGTGGTTGTTCTGATAAACTGCATCTTTGCTGCTCAGCTTTTACAGCAGAAGACAAGGTAAAATTTGTAGTTTCTTACCGGTATTCTGGTTCTTTCTGGACTTCAAAAAGAAGTATTTTTATTAATCATGCTTCCTGGATTTTTGTGTTGCTTGTTATAACTGCAGGAAATTGTCACTAAATTCAAAAGGTTATCAGGAGCTTCGGTGTCAAAAAACTGGAATACTAGTGTCACGCATGTCATTGCTTCAACAGATGAAAATGGAGCTTGCAAAAGAACTCTCAAAGTTTTGATGGGAATCTTGGAGGGCAAATGGATATTGAGCATTGAATGTTAGTAACTAGAAATTAAATTTGATCTCAAGGTCTCAAGTGATCTCTCATTACACTGGAAATCTCTCTTGTGGTTGCAGGGATTAAAGCTTGCTTAAATGCAAAAAGAATAGTCGATGAATCTACATATGAAATAAATATTGACAGTCATGGAATCAAGGGAGGTCCTCGACTTGGAAGATTAAGACTTGAGAATAAGGTATGATTGTTTACTGAAAAACTTGCCATTA
Source organism: Fagopyrum homotropicum (assembly GCA_033239125.1). Taxonomy (NCBI): domain Eukaryota; kingdom Viridiplantae; phylum Streptophyta; class Magnoliopsida; order Caryophyllales; family Polygonaceae; genus Fagopyrum; species Fagopyrum homotropicum. Next base: position 105,461,563 of record BSWB01000007.1, read on the forward strand.
TTTGGCTAGTTTCTCTGGAACAGCTTGAAGCTAACAGTTTGTATAACTTGCAGCAACCTAAGGTTTTCAGCGGGATGAAGTTTTATTTAACCGGAGATTTTGAGGCGTCATACAAAGGATATCTTCATGAGCTCATAATATCTGCAGGTGCCACGGTATTACATCGAAAACCCATTGTGGAGGAGCAGGGGAACATGTCGACAATCATAGTTTACAGCCTTGAGTTGCCTGATAAGAATGATATCAACAAAGACATGGTTTTGAAAAGCAGGCAAGCTGAAGCTGAAGCTGAAGCTGTAGCGAAAACGTCGGGGTGTAAAGCAGTAAGCAACTTGTGGGTTCTGAATTGTATTTGTGGTTATAAATTGCAACCTTTGCCGGGGAGCACAGTCTAAACAAAACGTAATTAAAACTTGCTAGTGTTAGAACTATGTGCAAGAAGCTGCAGGATGCAGATCATAAATGGCTGCTGTTTGGTTCCTTGTAATCTATTACAAAGTCATTTTCTCAATCTTTTGATATGCGTTAATGTTTCAGATGGAGAAGAAATAAGATTCATTGTTCACTTGTGTTCTTTACCGGAATTTCAAGCCCCTCACACTGCCACCATTGTTTTGTTGAAGAAATTATGTTTAGATGGAGTCTGGCCTTTTCTTTTCTATTGGTTATAAATATCTATGTTGTGTTTTTTTTAATACTTTGGCAAGGCTTGCTTTACCGGAACTTCAAGCCCCTCACTCCGATTCAAGAAATTATAAGCCTTGCTGCTATACTTGAACCAGTTTTTAGAATTAGGCATAACCTGTGTTGTAATTTGTAAAGTAGTTTTATGAGGTATGTGATCACTTTTTTAAGGTGTATCACTTGGTGCATCATTTTGGACGAGACCTTCCATTTTCAGGGTAAATTTGAAATAACAAACAGGGGTTGAGTGAGTTATGTTGACGAGTTTATCGGTCACATACTCACATCATTTATTTTCCTGAAAATATGTAGTTGGAAAGAAAGATTTGTGACTCAATCTCTTGAACCAAGTAATATTCTCAGTTTGTTATGGCCCTCGTATATTTTACCAATGTAATTAGGGCTGAGCAGAACCGAACCACACTTAATCGGTTCGGTTTGCGGTTCACAAGTTTTTATTTTGCGGTTTGCGGTTCAAACCGCAAAAAAAAAAATCCGCAAACCGCAAAAAAAAACCACAAACCTTAAAATAAAACCGCAAAAAAAACCCGCAAAACCGCAACCAAACCGCAAAATGCGGTTCAAACCGCAACCGGGCGGTCCACTTTTTTAGGATTGCGGTTTGCGGTTCGGTTCGGTTTGCGGTTTTGCGGTTTTAAACCGATGCTCAGCCCTAAATGTAATGACGATTACTCATCTAGAATTATTAACTTGGGTCAAGAGATGTAGAGGTGAATCAAAGTCATATTTTGATCCTTTGAAGTCAGGAGTGTCGAATATGACGACGTTTCTATTATAAGGATACTAATAAGGCTGTCCAAATGGTCCGGACCGAACCGTAAAGTTACGGACCGGACCGTTTAATTTTTTTATTTTCTTTAAATATATTTTTTTGTATGGATTAAATCCGGTCCGAATCCGAACCGGATCGAAATTTTCCAATTACAGTCGGGGACCGGAATTTTCCAATTACAGTCCGGGACCGGACTGGACCGCAATTTCCGGTCCGGTCTGGTTTTCCCGTCCAGTCCCAATGTGGGCGGGCCTAGATACTAGTCTATATTTATGCAAGTCTTACTCGTGGGGATAGTAGTTCTCGTAGCTATTGGTTATTATGTGACAGAGTACTAGGGTAGATATAGAATCATAGATAGTAAAATGCAAGCAAGTAGCGATAAACATCGATTCATCATTATCATATGCAAATTATAGGTTGGAGAAAGCTCCACAATACCCAATGTACGTTGACACATCACAATAATACTATTTTTTGAAAGACATCGAAATGATGTCAAAATGGATTATTATCCACTTCAACCACTGAAAGAAAAGAAGAAAATGAGAAGTTTTTTCTTTTTTTGATACACGGGGAAGCAAAAGGGGGAACAGTCTCTGGAGACTTGTCACCCCAAGGCATCCAAACGGATGAGATTTTCAACATCTTCTGGTAGCACCTCGTCACCCGCCGTTGACGCAAAGCCATGCAACGCAAGTAATATAATCTGCTACGGTATTGAAATCCCTGAAAAAGTGGTGAGCACAAAGCTGATCAAAACCGGAGATCCAGGAGAAGAAGTCCGAGAAGATCAGAACGAAGCCAAAGAGAAGAAGGGTGACGTCGGAGGAGAACTATCAGCACGAAAACGAAAAGCATCTTCCAAAGATGAAGCAAGAATGGGCGAGCCAAGCACTTTCAAAATAGCACCGCCATATGCATGTACAACAGGAACATGAACTCCCGGGGAAGTGAATTACGGGAACTCGGGAAGAACCTCCCATCAAAAGAAACCGTCATGAAAGCACACCACCACAACCGCAATCCAGACATGACTCTATACATACACCGAAATCTGTAGGAGAGCTTGAAAACAAGAACATGCCAATATCCACCTCAACAAAAGTCACGAAACTTATTCATAAGGAGCTTTTTGCTCAAACTAGTTCACAACTTCAAAGATTAGTTCAAATAAGGAGAATCATTTCTGTTTTCAAGTCTATCGGTTAAAAGCTTTATTCCAATCAAATTTGATAGACAAAAAATTATCGGAATTTGTGACTCTTGGTCGAGAAACCAGATTCCATAGGTGGTATGACCAAAGTCGTTCATAAGTCATGAGATACTTGTTTAAAGCTTCATGCCTTTTTCAGGTTCAAATAACTTTTGTCAACAAAAAGATTGAAAATTTCAATTTCAATTCCATGAAGAAGACAAGTTTTCAATAGTATCAAACGGGTCAGTAGATATCAAATCTAGATATGAAAGTTTGTAGAAAAGAAATTGTTCGCAAGTGGATCAAGGCAAAGAGGAATATCAAAACAAGTGTTTGGATCTCCTATTATCCTCAAATAAACCTAAAAATAGTCGGAGATGCACTATGAGGTAAATATATCATACATAGTTAGACATTAAAGCATTCCACTGAGGTTGTTCATATGAGCATAATCCGCTCAAGATTGTTCAAGGAAATAATTGGTTACTCAAGATTATTAAAATAGTATATTCGATGATTCGAGAATGGCTAGAGAACATTATTTGATATGAGAAATCCACAAATCCTCACTGTTATTCTTCTTGTTCTTCCACTTTACTCAAATATCAAGTGTTGTTGGATAATTTCTTTCAACAAGTTAGTTTTTTGGGAAAGATAAAAGGTTCAAGGTTCTAAGTTTCAATTGTTCATAAATGATTCAGTTTTGAGGAAAATTTCAAACAAGGCCGAAAATTAGAGGCTTTTTTTAGGAAGAAAAAAAATGAAAATGAAGGTTGTGCAAAAAGAAAATGAGAAGTTAAAAGTGAGAGAGTTGCATTTAGAGAAAGATTCAAAAGAGAGTGATTATACAAAACTCGAGAAAAAAGTTTTTTATAGTAAAAGTTTGGAGGTACTAGGTGATGTAATTCTAACTCCACCGAAGGGTGGAACATCGATCATGAGGCATATATTTCAATATTGTGTGATATCGACAAATTGGAGACCAAATATGAAAGGTAGGAACATCAAGGATGAGTTACGAATAGAAAGAAAAAGGACGACCTTGATGGAGACTAGACATGTTGGAGCCTTTAGATCGAGATTGATAGGAAGAAAAGTTTACCCAAAACTATAGCAAGATTAACAAGAATGTATAGTTCAAGAAGATAAACACATAAATTTTATCACTATGTGTGAATGTATAGATAAACGATTGATATGATAAGGATTGGGTATTGTTGCGATGTCATATTTACACATTTTTGATATGTATATACGAGAATGACATATGTATGTGAAAATAGAGTTCAATGCTTTGAACTATGATGTGTAGAATATATTGACCAATCTATAATGAATATAAGTAGAGCCTTTTTTTAGCATGTTGGGGAAGGTAAGTAACGACAAGTTATGTTTTATGCGACCAAGGAAACAAATCATCTTAAATTATTCATAATATGCATAATATTTTTGTCTTCATAAATACTCAAGCTAAGAAATGACTTTCATCCAAAAAACAAGAATGACATAAACCGAGAATGATAATAATATGAGCTCTATTGACTTTATTATTAGAGGTGAAAACAAAAGCCTTGGCTTTTGTTCAGGTACAGTTTATCTTGATGAAATTGGCGGAATCGCCATTTCAATGCCAAAAATATTCACACTCTTCACTACCTTTTCGATGGCTTCCCTCGTGTTACCGGACATATTTTACGGTACGGTCGTGCGGCTGAACGTAGAGTCGACATGTGTCCCGAAATTTTTTCTTTTTCCGGAAACGAATGAAATTTTTTTTAACTACCATGTTATAATTTATGCACTATTCTCTTATAAACTTTGAACTATTCCCATATAATTCATGAACTATTACTTTTTAATATATTATATCAAATTATTTATAAATTAATCGTTTATATGTTATGAACTATTCAATTGTAATTCATGAACTATCATTTTATAAGTTATGCACTATCCTTTATAAATTTTGCACTTTGAACTATTCTATTATAATTTATGAACTATCCTTTTATAAGTTATGAACTATCACTTAATAAGTTTTGAACTATTACTTTCACTCCTTTATAAATTTTGCACTATGAACTATTCTATTATAATTCATGAACTATCCTTTTATAAGTTATAAACTATTCCTTAATAAGTTTTGAACTATTACTTTCACTCCTTTATAAATTTTGCACTATGAAATATTCTATTATAATTCATGAACTAAATTTTTTTTCGGGACACGTGTCGGCTCTACGTTCAGCCACACGGCCCTACCGGAATAATGTGCCTTACCTGAACAGCACCCCATAAGCCTTACCAACAAATTTTGGTAACATAGGTTAAAAAACGAAAATGATAAATATTGTTGTTTTTAATACTATCAATTGCCACTTTTTTGAAAGAGTTAATTATATAAAAGATACATTTATTTCATTTGACCACGACGTCTCTTTCACTTAGTATAGTATCAAAAATTCCAATTTTTAATTCTCAAATATGATATATTTCTAAAAAGTAATTGTTCTCTTTCGCAAAACAAAGGGAGGACTCGCTTTTTTATGAATTTGATATATCACAAAATTTGATACGTCCTTGGATGCGTTTAAGGACAAACTCCGAATCTAGATCGAGCTTGAACTTCAACTACTCCGTTTTGTTATGTGCAGATAGATTTGATGTAGAAAGCGAGTTTGCGGAAGCTTGAGAGATGATGTTGCGGAAGCGTATTGTTGATTCGATCTAGAGAGATCGATGTAACACCCCAAATTTTGAGAATTCGGGGAGCTACTGGTTAGGACCTCACAATGGGTCCCGACCTTAGTTTGACAACAATTTCACTAGGATCTTACAACAAGGCACAAAAGTATTTAAAACATTTGAAAACTTTAAACAATATATACATGAAGAATATGTATCAGCCTTACAAAGTAAAGGTACCAAACGACACATATGAAGAACAAAAGACATCCCCGTCCCCAACTAAATATGTACGTGGACCCGGCTGACCATTCCCTCCGGATCTCTCTACAACTGTATTAACCTGCAAGACATCTACAAGCGGTATAAAACCGTTAGCTAACATTCTATGCATAAGTATAAAGGTAAAAGCACAAACACACAACATGCACAATCAACATGCAACACTCAATCCTTTTATTATCTTTAATTAGGTGATAGGTCATTACTAATGATACTTATTTTGTGACACGAGGGATTCCCAAACCTCGCCCCTGTCCCCGTTTACCAACGCGGAATGGTACTAATGCATCTGACCGTCTACCGGACTGGGCTGGTCGCAGGGAACCTCCTAGACCCTCGCAAGAGCTAGGCAGATGCTGTCACGACCCGTTGTCATACACTTGGGTCAATTACGTAAATAATAAAGTCGGCCTAATCCGGTTTCGTTGTTTATCATAACTAACAAACACCACTCATACACATTACACTCATACAAGAAGCCAGCTAAGTAAGTCCGTGGACTTACCTGAATCACATCTCGACTTTCTAATTCGCAAATCGATCTGTACGGTAGGAATTCAGTGGCCTGTCAAAGGAGGCAAGTGTGTCAGCACACTTTTTAGGTGATTAGAAGTCTAAGACTTCTAAGATAGTAGGTCTTAATAGAACGGAATTGATTACAGTATTAATTTATGGTAAAAAGACTATTTTACCCTTGGTCTCGAAACTTCCAAAAATTCCCTAATTCATGCCTAAACACTTATTTGAGACTAAAGAGTCATATTCTAACTCCTAAAGATGAGTTTGGTTACAAACTGACAATTTACCCATTTCCTTATTTCCGGAAAGATCGTTAAGGTCCAACTTCGGCTTCAAATATAAAATTCGAATAAACTTATAAAAATTCCGAAATAATTATCTAGATCATCTATGATATCCAATCTACTCATAGGAGAAAGAATTTCTTAAAACTTTTAAAGCATCACTTCTACAAAAATTTCTAAAGTTGGTTACAACACTTAACAAACAACACACTGTCTTAACTTTGAAAAATCATAACTCCTAAACTACTCGTTGGATTTATCCCAAATTTTGATATGTTCTACTATAAAATCTTATCTATAATATATCCAAAATTCAGCCGCAAATGAGATCAAAATCGTATTTAAAACTATCTCACAAAACCGAATTTCAGCACAACAGAAAAACTGCTTACGACTCCATTTTTGAAAAATCATAAATCCCAAACAACTCGCTGGATTCCTCTCAAATTTTAATATGTTCTACAACAATATGTCAACCATATCATATCCAAAATTCAAGCCCAACGGAGATCAAGAGCTTATTCAAAACTATCTCACAAAACAGCATCACTTGCTGTTTTCCCCAACACTCAACACATATATAAAAACTGCCTTTGGAACACAATAACTCTCAAACCGTAGCTCCGATTCTTCCCAAATTTTAGTATGATCTACTATGTACTACTGACTGCAACATATATAAAATTAAGACAAAAAGAAGAAGTCTAACTTACCCAAATCTGGACCCGAAGTTGACTGCTCGTCACTTCCGAAAACAGAGAAAAACGTAACAGCTCTCTGCGGTTGTTTTCTTGACTGAAATGTATGGGTTTAAAGATGGTTTAGAGGCACTCATTGACACATACACATGGAGGGGAAGTAAGGAGGTAGATGTGGGTCTTACCCGACTCCAAACTTGAAAGCATGAAGGACGAGGATGGCTCTCACGTTCATAGCCTTGTCGGAAACTGAAGAGGTCCAATGGGAGGCTGCTGTGCACGACTCTAGGGTTTCAGTGTGTACGCAGATGGCTGTGCTGCTGTGTGGTTGTTCGACAGAAACAAGGGGAGATGTCCGGCTACAGATCCATTGCTACGACCTAGGCTTCTTCTGAGAGAAATATGAGTCTGTTGCAATGGCGTGTGTGCAGGAGGGAGGCGGTTCTTCTGCAAAAGGCAAGGCGAGGAAGAGTGGAGCGTTGAATATAGACGGAAGATGGGAAACGTGGTCAGTTGCTGGACCTGCTCCCTTTGTTGCGTGATTTCATAAGCCGTTACAGAAGATCTTCACTCTTAACTCATCAGCTGTTACGTGGGCAACAGAGGGACAGAAGGCCGGTTGAACGTATGCTACTCCATGGGCTTCAACGTGTAGCTGGGCCAGCACGAGCAAGGAGATGGGCTGAAGCAAAGGTTTGTTGGCTTGGGAGAGTTCTGTGTAGTTGGGCCAGCACAAGCAAGGAGATTTCTGGGCTGGAGCAAAGGCAAGGGCTGGGCTAAAACAAGGTAAAAAAAAATAAATAAGAGTGGGCTGATGTTGTAAAAACAAAAGGTGGGCTGAGTTGTCAAAACTTGTCAAAACTCGTCATGGCTTTGTCGAGCCCATGCATGACCTTGTCACAAAGTTATCGGGCTTCGTCATGACCTCGTCTCAGCTTTGTCATGGTCTCGTCACAGCTTTGTCATGGTCTCGTCAAAAGTCGTCGTTAAGGATTAATTATAAGAATTAAGGTTTGATATAATTCTATCATTTTATGTGAATTAAATTCTACATAAAATGATAAATAATTATAAGAATTAGGGTTTGATATAATTCGATCATTTTATGTGAATTAAATTCTACATAAAATGATAAAATTTGTGAGGAAAGAAATACTAGATAGAATGGGAACCGTTAACGGCTCGAAGCCCGAATTGATTCGGAATTAAACGGAATAAAAATTCCGGATATTACATCAATAACCCCTTAAAATAAGTTTCGTCCCGAAACTTAGAACAAGGTACTTAATTAAACGACTTCCATAAATTAAACTTGTATATCCTAGTCTCACTAAATTTTAATTTTGTTTTCTAAACTCCTGTAACCCTATCAAAACGTAACGAAAAATTTGGTCGTTACATCAGATCCTCCTCAAAATAAGTTTCGTCCCGAAACTTAGGGTAAGACAATCCTGATCGGCCTTTAAGGCACCAAATGGGTGTGTTTGATCGCTATACAAAAGTCTCGTCGTTTCCACATCTAAGTATCCCGCACATCACGGTTACCAAAAGAACACATCACTAACTAAACACTCAATCATGAAATAAACAAGCAGTCAAACAATATCACACATACAAGGTCAAACCCTAACTCGTCACTCTCGAGGTTACAACTATCGCTACATAGGTCTTTGCAAGGTTACGTCTCTTACTATCCCCCATATCTTAGGTAGCCTTATCCACTTTTCATAAAACCACTGAATCTGAAATCTTTTCAAGTACTTAGATCACAAGCGTTTGCTACCACGTTCTAGAGTGGTTACCGGATATCTCACCGATATCATCCGGCTCAATTGTCTGATCCTCTAATCTGAAGACCTAACTCGTGTCTGGTATGTATGACTCCAACTAAAATTCTCAACTTAGTTCCCCAAATTTAGTCTCCGTGGAAAACTGAAGCAACACTCTCCAATAGGGTGATGAATATTAGTCCATCAGTCACTTTTAAACTGCTTTAAAACTTCTCATGGTTGCCTTACATAACTCACTTCTAGATCCTTTGATGACCCTACGGAAAATGATCTATTCACCTTTCTTCCCTTCGTTATTACCACCTGCTTCCGGCCTTTTGAAAAGGTTCTGACTACCCACTCAGGCCAAAGGCCTTTGACATCCACCAACACTTACCAAGTGCCCAATGCTCTTCGTATCACGACCCACTTGGTCTTGTCTTTTTAATATTCCTCAGTCATCATTTTCCTCAGGTACGGAATCGTCACCGTTACCCTTTTCAGATCTAACACTCGAAACAACTAAAAATCAAACCTGGTGGTCATCCTCTTTGTTCACCTGACATTATTATATTATTTATAAATCTCCAATATATCGTTTGCTCAAACTTAGGTTTATCACGCATTTTCCAAGATCTTAAGTGACCTAGAATATGTCTGGAATGACGGTATTAGACACAAAGTGATCTCCTATCACCGTTATTTGATCATAACTACTCAATAATTGTTAACATACCAATAACAGTGCACTCTTTTATCCACCACTTTTATCGGACTAATAATATCCCTCTAACTCAAAACGCAACTAGGCTCTGTTCCAACATAACATTACACATAAAATCTACTCTGAGATTATGATTTTTGTAAGCACAATTACTAGGTTGCAAGTATGCTCCTGTCGCTTCTCTTTCTTATGTATCTTCCACTTAGGATGATAGTTACTCACTTTGAGTGCAGGCCATGCACAATACTTTTATTACATCGTTAATTCCTTCCTCAATCCATCAAGAAAACTGACTCTAGAATACTCTGTTACGTAGTGGATTTCGAACTAGTTATCTGACAACATGTGACAAGCCGTCATTATTCACTTGAATCCATAATAGGGTACTAATCTCCTTCTATTACCTTTTACATGCACATACTTTCCCGACTACCTTGATGGTGATACAACTCCCGTACAATATTTTCAATCACTCCGCGTAGCCTATCTCATGTTCCTTCCAAGCAAAATGCATTTCACCAACTCTCATCATCCTAAACTCGGCACGTCGTTTTTTTTTCCTGTGCCATTGCTTAAAGCTCTGTAGGTTAGGACCCACCACGCTTCCACTGTGCTACTCTGATAATTCTGTTGTCACTCATTAATCATAGGGACATTTTCTATGGGTCCCAAGTGATTAACCTCAAACTTTTTCTTCCAGTTATATCATAAGTCCTAACCGGATGAAGTACCAAGTACCTTCCTTAATTGCCTTAATGAAACAAAATGACGATTGGAGAACAACTTCTTCCGTTTACTTTCTTAATTCTCTTAGCATGGATCCAAACCCCTTGACTCGACCGGAGTTTGATCTTAACTAGCCAAGAAGTAACCCTTAAAACGTTTCTCTTTATACCTTTAATTCATCCAAGAAGGTTGTCGTTGCCTACTTGAGGAAATCCTCTAAGGCGTCGGTAAAACTACTCCATAGATCCACAGTCACAAATATATCTTCTTAACGGGACAAAACTCATCAATACCAAACAATACTTGCACGTCCTTGGTTGATAACGGTCAGTCTATAATTGACTTATCTCAATATCATACCTCTACTAGTATTAAACTTTTGGTGCACATCACCTACTAGATTAATCCTTTTATCCTTCTTTAGTTCGTTCTACCTTCCACCCTTCCGCTTCTTATGGGCTAACTCCATTTCTCTAGTCCGATTGTGTCATTCATCTGGCATAAATAGTCGTTTCAAGTTTCCACGATAGCTTGCAAGCGTCTTTGAAATTATTATGGCCGAAATGATCATCCACTTGCAGTTCCTTTTGCATGGAACATCTGTATTGGTGGCTTAGGTCCCGTGATAATTCGGGTTACCCTGAACTCTCGAGTCTAGCAAGGTCGTTCTCCCTTACAAATTTCTCCACTGGTGTTGGTGGTAATATCACCTTCATGAAACTCCGTTGACTCTGCTAAAGGCTTCTATTCTTTGGATATTGGCGTCGTGGTTTCTTTCAAACTTCTTATATCTCTAAGGAGGTCAAAACCTCCCCACGCTTGTGGGGTCTGCCTTTTCGCGTTTACACTCAATTGTAGGTCTTCATTCCGTGCACCTTAGATTCTCACACCTAGATTGACACTTTGTCTCTTCTAGTTTCTCATGCCCCTAATGGTCTATGGGGCACCCGCCTCGATTATGATGTCCTTGATTCCGCAATCTTGGTTGTACTAAATTCTAGTTGTCCTGTTCCAATATTGTTATCTCTATTTCACACTCTTGTAGTCTCTTGCATGATTCTTCTAATTCCGTCTCTCGGCCTCGTATGCCCGAGTTCCTTGTACGACCTTCTATTCCTTCTAACTGAACTACCTCAGGGATTTCTTCCTCATCTGATTGTGCATGTGGTAAAAAATTATCTTCACAACTTTACTTCATTGCTCACTTGTTCTTTGGTTAATTTGTAAGGATCACCAAGCAGTCTACCCGAGTGTAATACTCAATTCAAGGTCCGATTCCATTGCATCGTGTTGGAGATTCTTCAAGTCTGTAACACCCCAAATCCGCGGGATATCGGGATGCTACGGGCGAGACCTCACAATGGGTCCCGGCCCTTAGCCTGACAACAATTTCACCGGATCTTGCAACAAGACACAAATAAAGGCCAAAACCGAAATACATATTTATGCAATGTTATGAAACCCGACAAAAAAAAACGAAAGGAAAGACTTCAGCCGTCCTTACAACAACATCAACATAATATATAATAACAATAACACAAGGACTCAAAAACCCAACTCAACCTAAGATGTACGGAACCCCGGCTGCCCACTCCTCCGGATCACTCGGCCACATCCTATCCTGCACATCAACTACAACAATCGGTATAAAACCGTTAGCTCACATTCTAGGCATTATAAGAATAATATGGCACAAACACACATAGGAACACAAACACACAACAAGCTCATAAACATACACATCCGTTACTTATTATCCTTTTTAGGTTATTCCATATCTAATTCATTCGTTCAAGTGTGACACGAGAGTCTTATAACTCTCGCCTCTGTCCCCGTGTAACCAACAGGAGTGTGGCGGCGCCCAACCCGTATACCCTGAGGGAGTGATGAAGAAGCCTGCCCGTATACCGTGTATGGTCTGGTCGCAGAGATCCCCCCAGTCTCCCTCGGGAAACTGAGCGGTGATGTCACCGCCCGTTAATAATAGTAACAATGAGCCAAATAATATATAGTCAAGTAGTCCTAATCCGATTTCATGATCAAAAGCGATAAAACACACACCACCATAATGTATCCAAATAATGCATAAAAGCGGCTAAGTAAGTCCGAGGACTTACCTCGTCTCAAAGCTAAACGAAACCGATATCACTCTCCGAAGGAATATAACCAAAGCCTGTTCAAGACAAGACACGATAATCAACAACTACTCACAAGCTATAAGTCCTTAGACTTCTAGTTCTACATCATCCTATTAGGTCATACACTCTCATAATCTAGGATACACTCCTAGCCCTCACAAACTCACGAGATCTCAACTATATCCCCATGTGCTAGAATACTCTCATCCTAAACTCCGCAATCTCAACCAACATATAAATATCATCTCAAGTTTCACAAGATCAACCACGAGGCTCACAACTGTATAACAACTCAAGATCATCACACCACATGTCATAGAACATCAATAACCTCAAAAACTCACCTAACGGTTCCAAGCCACTACTTGGCATTTGCCCTAAGTTATCCTAGAACCAACCTAGCATGATTCTACCACTAAACATAACTAGATCGAGGAAGAAGGTACTCACACACGATCCAAGGTTGAAGATGATCTACGGACGTCGAGATTGGATTCGATGGCCACTATCGGGGCGCTTCCAAACCTAAATCCAAAGCTAAACAAATTTAGCTCGTACGCTAAATTTAATAGTAATATATACGATATATTAGTTTGAAGTAAAACTCGTTTTCAAAAGCCAACATTAAAAACCCACAATACATTTTCCGGGCAATTATCCAATAAGGAAATTTGGTCAAAAGCCGCAATTAAATCTTTGGGGTGATAACCCGAAATTAAATCAACAAGGCACAAAAGATAATATGCACAAAGCTGGGTCATAATTTGCAATGTAAAATGTGGGTCCATAATTGTAAATAAATCTGCAGGAGGGTATATTGTTCAAATACAAAAACTGGGTTCAAAACTGCAATTACAAAACAGTGGGTCAGTATTGTAATAAGCCCAAAAGGAAGGGGGCCCGAAATAATTAACCCATAAGGGTTCTTCAACCTTTGGAACGATCTGGCGCAGAGGAAGGAGAAGAAGGAGCAGCCGGCGGCGCTGACAACCTCTCGGCGGGCTCAATCGGCGACGGAGGCGGCAGACCGTCCCTTCCTGGCGGTGGCGAAGGAGGCCCTCCGGTGAATTCGGCGGCATGTCGTCCTTCCTCGCGACAGAAGGTACAAATAGTAGGGGAGGAGAAGGCGGCGGTGAACGGCCTGCTGGTGCTCCGATTGGATGCACCTCCTCATCGTTCCGGCAGGTCTAGGTGCCCAGCTTCCTCTCCGGTGTGGTGCAGCAGTCAACCGATCTCTAGGGCTGCAATAGAGAAGGAACAAGGGGGATGGAGAGGGTGGTCGAGGCGGGACTTCGTTAGGCGGCGCTGGTGTTCCGGCAACCGGAAAGACCGGCTTCGATGGTGGCGTGGCATCCCAACGAAGATGGAGGAGCCGCCACTAGAGGTGCGAGATGGTGGTTCGTTGGCAGAGGGAGCTGGAGCCGGTACGGCAACAGGAATGAGGCCGGAAACGCTAGTCGAGGGCTGGAGGAGCACCAATGTGAAGGGCGGACAGGGAAGGAATAAGAGGGAGGAGAGTTTGAGATGCAGCAGAGGGAAAAGATAACTGGGAAGGCCAAAGGTCACCTGGGGATGCGAAGGGTCCGCTGGAAGTCGAGGAGTCGGTCTCCTCTGCTGGGAAGGAAGAGGGAAAAAAAAGAAAAGGAGAAAAAAAAAGAAAAGGAAATATAAGTAATAGGATAAACTAGATTAAAACATTCGGAGCGGGATTTTCGGATCGGAAATTTCCGACTTTTGCGACTAAAAATAAAATACGAAAATACGTATATGTACACCAAAACAATAAAATACCCGGAAAGCTATTTTTATGTTGAATATTATTTTTAAATAATAATAAAAAGAAATCTCGTGCCACAAACGAATCGAAAGTAGGAAGAAAATAAAAAATCGGAACGCACCCAAAAGAACGGGGCGTTACAAAGTCCGCAGTTGATTTATCATGAGGCGATAATCGCTTCGTGATATCACGACTAAAGGATATAAAATATCCTTTAGGATACTAACAAGCTAAGCATACACATGTATATAACATATTATAATAACCATCATAAAAAGTCTATAAGCTAACTCCTATCGATCCAAGTTGCAAAGATCCACGGAGAGCAATGGTGGTCCGACGTACTACTAACCCAACAACCCGACTATGCGTGTGTGTAAAAACATAAATCCGTTTTGAAAATTTTAGACCCCTTTCAGGTTCTAGTTATTTTATACATTCGGTCTTTCAGAAGATTTCAAGTGCCATGTTGCCAACCCAGACCTCTGATACCATATTGTAACACCCCAAATTTTGAGAACTCGGGAAGCTACTGGTTAGGACCTCACAACGGGTCCCGACCTTAGTTTGACAACAATTTCACTAGGATCTTACAACAAGGCACAAAAGTATTTAAAACATTTGAAAACTTTAAACCATATATACATGAAGAATATGTATCAGCCTTACAAAGTAAAGGTACCAAACGACACATATGAAGAACAAAAGACATCCCCGTCCCTAACTAAATATGTACGTGGACCCGGCTGACCATTCCCTCCGGATCTCTCTACAACTGTATTAACCTGCTAGACATCTACAAGCGGTATAAAACCGTTAGCTAACATTCTATGCATAAGTATAAAGGTAAAAGCACAAACACACAACATACACAATCAACATGCAACACTCAATCCTTTTATTATCTTTAATTAGGTGATAGGTCATTACTAATGATACTTATTTTATGACACGAGGGATTCCCAAACCTCGCCCTTGTCCCCGTTTACTAAGGCGGAATGGTACTAATGCATCTGACCGTCTACCGGACTGGGCTGGTCGCAGGGAACCTCCTAGACCCTCGCAAGAGCTAGGCAGATGATGTCACGACCCGTTGTCATACACTTGGGTCAATTACGTAAATAATAAAGTCGGCCTAATCCGGTTTCGTTGTTTATCATAACTAACAAACACCACTCATACACATTACACTCATACAAGAAGCCAGCTAAGTAAGTCCGTGGACTTACCTGAATCATATCTCGACTTTCTAATTCGCAAATCGATCTGTACGGTAGGAATTCAGTGGCCTGTCACAGGAGGCAAGTTTGTCAGCACACTTTCTAGGTGATTAGAAGTCTAAGACTTCTAAGATAGTAGGTCTTAATAGAACGGAATTGATTACAGTATTAATTTATGGTAAAAAGACTATTTTACCCTTGGTCTCGAAACTTCCAAAAATTCCCTAATTCATGACTAAACTCTTATTTGAGACTAAAGAGTCATATTCTAACTCCTAAAGATGAGTTTGGTTACAAACTGACAATTTACCCATTTCCTTATTTTCGGAAAGATCGTTAATGTCCAACTTCAGCTTCAAATATAAAATTCGAATAAACTTATAAAAATTCCGAAATAATTATATAGATCATATATGATATCCAATCTACTCATAGGAGAAAGAATTTCTTAAAACTGTTAAAGCATCACTTCTACAAAAATTTCTAAAGTTGGTTACAACATTTAACAAACAACACACTGTCTTAACTTTGAAAAATAATAACTCCTAAACTACTCGCTGGATTTATCCCAAATGTTGATATGTTCTACTATAAAATCTTATCTATAATATATCCAAAATTCAGCCGCAAATGAGATCAAAATCCTATTTAAAACTATCTCACAAAACCGAATTTCAGCACAACAGAAAAACTGCTTACGACTCCATTATTGAAAAATCATAAATCCCAAACAACTCGCTGGATTTCTCTCAAATTTTAATATGTTCTACAACAATATGTCAACCATATCATATCCAAAATTCAAGCCCAACGGAGATCAAGAGCTTATTCAAAACTATTTCACAAAACAGCAACACTTGCTGTTTTCCCAACACTCAGCACATATATAAAAACTCCCTTTGGAACACAATAACTCTCAAACCGTAGCTCTGATTCTTCCCAAATTTTAGTATGATCTACTATGTACTACTGACTACAACATATCTAAAATTCAGCCAAAAAGAAGAAGTCTAACTTACCCAAATCTAGACCCGAAGTTGACTGCTCGTCACTTCCGAAAACAGAGAAAAACGTAACAACTCTCTGCGGTTGTTTTCTTGACTGAAATGTATGGGTTTAAAGATGGTTTAGAGGCTCTCATTGACACATACACATGGAGGGGAAGTGAGGAGGTAGATGTGGGTCTTACCCGGCTCCAAACTCGAAAGCATGAAGGACGAGGATGACTCTCACGTTCATAGCCTTGTCGGAAACTGAAGAGGTCCAATGGGAGGCTGCTGTGCACGACTCCAGGGTTTCAGTGTGTACGCAGATGGCTGTGCTTCTGTGTGGTTGTTCGACAGAAACGAGGGGAGATGTCCGGCTACAGATCCATTGCTACGACCTGGGCTTCTTTTGAGAGAAATATGCGTCTGTTGCAATGGCGTGTGTGCAGGAGGGAGGCGGTTCTTCTGCAGAAGGCAAGGCGAGGAAGAGTGGAGCGTTGAATGTAGACGGAAGATGGGAAACGTGGTCAGTTGCTGGACCTGCTCCCTTTGTTGCGTGATTTCATAAGCCGTTACATAAGATCTTCACTCTTAACTCATCAGCTGTTACGTGGGCAACAGAGGGACAAAAGGCCGGCTGAACATATGCTACTCCATGGGCTTCAGCGTGTAGTTGGGCCAACACGAGCAAGGAGATGGGCTGAAGCAAAGGTTTGTTGGCTTGGGAGAGTTCTGTGTAGTTGGGCCAGCACAAGCAAGGAGATGTCTGGGCTAGAGCAAAGGCAAGGGCTGGGCTAAAACAAGGTAAAAAAAAAATAAGAGTGGGCTGATGTTGTAAAAACAAAAGGTTGGCTGAGTTGTCAAAACTTGTCAAAAGTCGTCATGCTTTGTCGAGCCCATGCATGACCTTGTCACAAAGTTGTCGGGCTTCGTCATGACCTCGTCTCAGCTTTGTCATGGTCTCGTCACAGCTTTGTCATGGTCTCGTCAAAAGTCGTCGTTAAGGATTAATTATAAGAATTAGGGTTTGATATAATTCTATCATTTTATGTGAATTAAATTCTACATAAAATGATAAATAATTATAAGAATTAGGGTTTGATATAATTCTATCATTTTATGTGAATTAAATTCTACATAAAATGATAAAATTTGTGAAGAAAGAAATACTAGATAGAATGGGAACCGTTAACGGCTCGAAGTCCGAATTGATTCGGAATTAAACGGAATAAAAATTCCGGATATTACAATCGAACAATCCGTGAAGTGGAGCGAACTAGTGATCTTTGAAGGATCCTCGAGTTGAAGACTTGGATCAAAGATGCAAAGCAAGAACTTTATAATAGAGGAAGATGTGATGCCCAATAACCAAGGATGAGGAAGTGCTTCTCAATTGTACTTGATTAATATTAAACATGTCTTACAAATGAACAAAGCATCCTTTATATAGGAGAGGATGATGACAAATCCTAAGACTTAATTCCAGAATTAAAAGCAAATATTGTACGCATTAAAAGCAAATATTTTAGACATTAAAGAAGGAATTTGATGGAATCTTTCAAGCATTCAATTCCTTCTTAAAGGAAGATATTCATAAGAATATCTCCATAATTATTATGAATATAATATATAATTCAAATAAATATAATGAAAAAGTCTTTCATTTGATAGTGGTAGCCAAGGGCATATCAAGCCGGAGG
Organism: Fagopyrum homotropicum; assembly: GCA_033239125.1. NCBI lineage: Eukaryota > Viridiplantae > Streptophyta > Magnoliopsida > Caryophyllales > Polygonaceae > Fagopyrum > Fagopyrum homotropicum. Next base: position 105,479,746 of record BSWB01000007.1, read on the forward strand.
TACGGATGGGTATGGATGGCATCGCCATCAAAGGGCGTATCATTCTCCTTCTCTTGGTTGTGAAACGTCCCCGTTTCACCGTGGTTAGATGGTGGACACCATAGGAATCAGGAGGCTTGGACTTGTAGTCCATCATGATTCAAAGGATTCTATGTCGGTACTTGTCGGTCATTTTGTTAAAGGCATGGACAACAACACACTTACTCCAATACTCATCTGGGCCATGTCGAGGTTATCATATAAGATAATAAGGACAAAACCCTTGATCGGGAGGCTTGAACTTGTAGTCGCTTAGAAATGTAGCACCGTGTAACTCCCATACATGTTGTTGAAGTTGAATTCCGGTTGTATGCTGAATAAATCAAAAGGAATGTCGGGAGGTAATTTATTGTGCACGATAAAGACAAACCTCAAATCGGGCGGCTCAAATTTGTAGTCTTTCAACATCATGACACCGTTTTTGGAATTGATGGCGTCATCACCCATGATCGTGTCAACATTGTAGAAGATGACTTCTTCTTTGTCGGTGATGACTTCAAGATTGTCGATGACGGTTTCTTTCTTGTCCTCTTTAAAAGACTCATCATACAATGGGTTGACAAGGTAAAGTGGAATTGTCTGGCGGAATTTTCAATGATAACGACATCTTCTTTATCATCTTCGTCTTTGCCAACATCATATAACGGGTTGTCGACTTGAGTTGATGACATTGCCCATGTCTTCGACTTCGTCACACAAAGGTTCCTCGGGTTGGACAAACTTTGTTAGGGCAAGAACTTGTTCCTTGAGAATTTCTAACTCATGCCTTAGAGCATCATATGTTTCCTTTAGCATCACATACTCCTCTAGGGGACTAGCAAGTCGTCAGGGGGCAACGTTGTCAATTTGCTTATGATTGGCACGCCGTCTTGGGGCAGCATAGGTATCCTCAGTGTAATAAGTGCGTCGTTATCGGTGAGGATACCATTGGTGCCCGTTGATGGTATAAGTCGGCTTTGGTGGCTCCGGAGGCGGCAACCACTCATCGACATCAACATGGGAACGCCAACGGATTTGTTGATACCACCGGTGTGTAGCCGCTTTTAGCTTTAACTCTTGAGGAGAAGGCAACCATTCTCCATACAAATAAAATGACTCATCATCGTCATAGAACATGATGAATTTATGACGCACGATGATAAACGGTGGAGAACATGAAGAACACGATGAAGATAAACAAGAGTAAAGAAACATAACCTCGATCCCGAGCTTTGATACCAATTTGATGTAGTCCTTGGATGCGGATCAAGGACAAAGTGCGGATCTAGATCGAGCTTTAGCTTCAACTACTCCTTGCAAGTGGATCAAAGAAGAGAATATGAGTTGGGTGGAAGCTTTGTGAAGGATGCAGCAGCGTACGGTCGATCGGATCTAGATAGATCGAATCATCCACCGGTGAGTCATCGCCTTGTCGGAGTCCGGCAATTTGCATTCTCATGTCATTCTTCAAGTCGTCGGGCACATACTTCTAGGTCATGACATAGATCAATTGATCAAATGTCATCACCGGATCCCAACCTCGGATTTCAGGGTTGTTTTCATAGCGGTTCCCCCAAGACTTGGCATCGCCTTCAAAATATAGAGTTGCGGCCTTGATCTTTTCATGCTCCTCATAATGACAATGCTTCAAGGCCATGTTCATATCTTGCGCCCAATCAAGAAAAGCACACGAGTCATATTCACCATGAAAATTTGGAAATTTAACCTTACCTTCCCTACAAGCATTGCAGGGGTTCGGACGTCGGGGCTCAACGTAATCATTGTCATGTTGGTTTCGATGTTGACCGCCTTGAGGTCGTGGGTGCCCGTTGCCGGTTTGTCTACGTCTTGGTAGATTTGGAGGGGGCAACCATTCATCACCTTGATCTTGATTCTCAAAAGGTTCCCGAATAGGAGGGTGCCATGGTCGGACATGTGCGACACGCTCCAAATCGGACTCGTCATTAGAGAATTATTCAAACTCATTATACTCCTCATAGTCTTGAGGCATAGCTTAACGGCGGTTTCTTTGGCGATGTGGACGATAATGATCACTTTCGGGATCATAAGGAATAACACTAGTGGGTCGATGGGGTCGGGTCCCTTCTCTTGTGGTACACCCGTAACGATGTTCATCACGGGGGATTAGGGATCCTCTATAACGATGCCAATCGGACTCTTGATGCTTGTGCCTTTCCTCCGTGTTGACAAAGCGTGTGGCAATCGGAGAAGGCTCAAGGTCTTCTTCATCTTCGGCAAATGAGTCATCATCATCATCATGTAAGTGTTGACTTTACTTTCAATGATGGAGGCAAGACGTGGGGCATTAGATGGTCCTGCACCCATGATACCTTTGTTTTTACGACGCCGGTCCAATGATGGGGCATTATGGACGGTTTCAGTTGGTTGTGATTGGCGTTGGAGGGACGCCGTTAAGACCCGCAATTATTCCTTTATATCCCCCTTTTCACGCCGTATAACAGTGTTTTCCTCAGATAACAAGCGAATAGTATCTTGATATCGCCGTTCCTTAGAATCCTATGAGTTTTCTAATTGAACATTAGTCATTTTTCAATTTCAACGCACAATAATGCAAGCAATCAAATGAGCAAGATGATGAATTAAGTCAACGTTACCCAAATTTTGGCGCGTTAGGTTCTACTTTGGGATAGCCGTGTGGGCGATTAAGCAAGGAAAGCTTAATCCAACAAATTTGTACCAATTGCACACAAAAACACAAGAGATAGCTTGCAAACGTATAAGAAAATGGAGAGAGAGAAGATTGACGGATTTGTTCAAAGGGAAAGTACTACTTGCTTTTGGTCTTTTGACCTTTTTGAAAAATCCGATTTTTCGGATAGAGCGGTTTGTCGGACCTCTTTTAAACTTTTTTGTTTGTTTCTTTTTGAAACTTTTTGAATGCAAATTCTTGATGGTGAAAATGCAAGAGTGGAAACAAATCCTTTTTTTGAAGACTTTTTTTTTGAATTTTTTTGTTTTTGGAATATCAAACATGCGATATCTGATATTTTTGTTAACAAAATACCCCAAGAGATTCAGTGCAATCAATTAACAATTATGTCGGATTGGGTGGGTTAATGCAATATATATATAAAGAACCGGTAGGTGAAATAAATAAGTTAAAAGATACTCTAGAGGGGGGGTGAATAGAGTATGAGAACTTTTCGCAAACTAAATCTCAAGGCCTTGAAACTCCTTTCAAGGGCCTTGATGTCGATCTATGCTCTTAGTGTAACTTTGATTTCAAGGGCTTTGAAACAACTTTCAAGGGCCTTGATGTCGATCTGTGCTCTTTTGGTCATTGAAATAGCACTGATATTATCACATTTTATAGGAATACCTTTTAAGTCAAAGCCAAGGTCACGAAGTTGTTGAGAAATCCAAAGAATTTGTGCACAACAGGCTCCTACAACTATATATTCAGCTTCAGTTGTGGATAGGGCAACAAAGTTTTGCTTCTTGGAGTGCCAACTAATTAGGGATGACCCTAAGAATTGGCAACATCCAGAAGTATTTTTTCTATCGGCCTTATAACCTGCAAAGTCTGCATCTAAATAGCCAACAAGATGAAACGAGGTTTGATGTGGGTGCCATAACCCTAGATCCTTAGTGCCATTTAGATACCGAAAGATTATTTTCACAGCTATCAAGTGTGACTCATTAGGATCAGCTTGAAATCTTGCACACATGCACACGCTAAACATAATGTCAGGACGACTAGCAGTTAGATACAACAATGAACCGATCATACCTCGATACTCCTTTTGTACTACACTTTTGCCATTCTTTTCATGATCTAGCGAAAGTGTTGAACTCATAGGAGTCTTTGCAACCTTAGATTGATCCATTTTGTACTTCTTAAGCAAGTCTTTAGTATACTTGCTTTGATTGAGAAAAATTCCTTTCTTTGCTTGTATAACTTGAAGTCCAAGAAAGAAATTTAGCTCTCCCATTAAGCTCATTTCAAATTCCCTGCACATAATATCTGAAAATTCCTTGAAAACGGAATCATTAGTAGCACCGAATAATATATCATCAACATAGATTTGTACTACTAGAATGTCGTTGCCTCTAGTTTTGATAAACAATGTTTTATCAATCAAACCTCTTTTGAATTTGTTTTCAAGAAGATATTTAGATAATATTTCATACCAAGATCGAGGAGCTTGCTTAAGACCATAGAGAGCTTTGTTTAGTTTAAAAACACGATCTGAAAATTCATCATTTTCAAAACCAGGAGGTTGAGCAACGTAGACTTCTTCTTCTAAGAAGCCGTTTAGTAAAACACATTTTACATCCATTTGAAAAAGTTTTATGCTCATAAAAGATGCAAATGCAAGTAGCATACGTATGGCTTCTAACCATATCACATCCCCGATCTGATGAAATAGGATGAATTGAGACGGTCTTTTGTAAATACGTAATTATCTTGAATATATTAACCATTTCTTGATTTTCCGATCGCCTGCAGGGGACAAAAGAAAAATCTTGTTCTTTCTTCAACAATTTCTGATCTCTAGTGGACCTCTCGGTAGGATTTGAACCCAGATGAAGTTCTGACCATCTGTCAGAGAAAAAAGAACGAATGGATCTTGTAGTAAAAAGATTGAGTAAGGATTTTTTCAAAGGAGTTAATTTTAGTTAGATTTTTTCAAAGGATTTTTCTATAAATGGGAAATTTTGTCAAATGTTCCGGGATGGAAATGAGGGAATGTCGACAATACCTGGGCTTAATCAGATACAATTTGAAGGATTTTGTAGGTTCATTGATCAAGGCTTGACGGAAGAACTTTATAAGTTTCCCAAGATTGAAGATACGGATCAAGAAATAGAATTTCAATTATTTGTGGAAACATATAAATTGGTGGAACCATTGCTAAAAGAAAGAGATGCTGTGTATGAATCACTTACACATTCTTCTGAATTATACGTATCTTCCCCCTCTTCCGTTGTTGCAGTTTTTCCGAGTTGTTCTACCTCGCTGAATAATTTGTATGACCATCGGGGGACTTTTTTATTTATTCCAATTGATTTTTTTCGAGTTGTTTTTTCCATGGAAGGAATTATGGTTGTATCCCCCTTTTCATAATCAATACCTTCTTCTTGGTTTTAGCCTTGTGCTACAAGTCGTGCTTTATTTCGTATGACTTTGCCACTTTCATCCAATTTGTTTCGAAAGACCCATTTCGTGCCAATAACTGATTGATGTTTTGGTCTTGAAGTAAGGGTCCATACCTTGTTCCTCTCAAATTCATTCAATTCATTTTGCATGGCAATGATCCAATCAGGTTCTTGAAGAGCTTGAACGTAGTTCTTTGGCTCGACAAGCGATACAAAAGCGGAGAAGGCACATAAATTGTTCACTTTAGATCTAGTTTGAACTCCAGCATTTGGATCTGAGATCACATTCTCTTGTGGATGATATGAGGAGTGTTGAACTTTTCTTCTTTTGACAGATGGAGCAGATCTAGAAGGTTGAGCATCATATGTTTGACTAGATTTAGGTACCGTTGGTATATTACCTGTTGATCCAATCTCAAGGCCTTGAAGTTGGATTTCAAGCCCTTGAAGCAGAGTTCTGTTATCACAATTTTCTGTTTCAAGGTCTTGAAGGTGTGTTTCAAGGTCTTCAGGATTTTCTTTGGTATCTTGAATCTTTTCCTACATATTCTTGTCTCGATCTTTAGGATCTTCCTCTTCATCTGAATTATGATCTTCTCCTTGATTCAAATTTAGATCTGCAAAACTCTCACTCAAATTACCATCATTGCTTTCATAAAAAATAATATGAATGCTTTCCTCAACAGTTTTGATACGTTTCTTATAGACGCGATATGCTTTGCTATTTGAAGCATATTCAATGAATATAGCTTCATCACTATGTGCATCAAATTTCTCATGATTATCTTTTCCATTGTAATGAACAAAACAAGTACATCCAAAGGGTTTGAAATATGAAATATTTGGTGTTCTTCCTTTAAAGAGTTCATAAGGGGTCTTTTTCAAGATAGGGCGAATTAAACATCTATTCAAAACATAATTTGCAATGTTTACTGATAGCATGAAATATGACTATATTTTAGGCACTTGTTTTGATTGTTTTTCCCTTTTAGATGTGTACATGGATATGAGTTTGAAGCATTTATGAGCAAATTCACCTATTTTGTCGATATAGAGATCTACACTAGCTTTGTTATGTTTATAGGTAAATAAAGGCTTGAATTGGAGCATATGTGAAGGGATAGGAGTATTAGATCATGCTAGATGTCAAGAAGATGCTTTGGAGAAGCTAAGGAAGGAGCATGATCAGAGAAATTTACGAAACAAAGGCTTTCACAAAGGCTTTTGAGTTTCCACGGCCAAATCAAGAGAACCACGATCGTGGTATGTGCATTGAGATCGTGGAAGGTGATGCCGAAGAGCAATAGAAAGTTCCACGCCCTAAACCACGGCCATGGAATGCTACACTAGACCGTGATTTCCATGACGTTACCACGTGTCATATTTGCCACGTCAACAATAGTTATCGGGCTTTCTCGTAACCCTATTTTTCCCTATAAGAAGGCCGAATGAGGGAGAAAAAGGGGACGCTCGCATTGACAGCAGTTTACACCCGAAGAGAGAGATTTTGGATCATTGCTTGGGAAGATTCCGAGAAGGACGTGATTTGGAGTTTGCGTACTTAGAGATTATCTTAGGGTTTACATTTGGAGACGGATTGACATCCCGTTCTTCATTGTTTCTCAAATATTGTTGTGAGGATTTATACTCCCTTTTTTCCGCATTCATTAAACACATACATTGGTTGTTTGAATTTAAGATTGATTATTCGACTATTATTGAGTTTTCGAGGATTTTACCTTTTTCTATTTTAAACTTGATTATTGATTCAATGATGATGGTTATTGGCTAAAACCCTTTAGCAATTCTAAGGTGAAGGGTTGATAGTTGTGGCTTAGATAATGATAGATTGATCGTAAACAGATTGGACCCTGAGAGTTGCGAGAAACCTTGTCGACAACCTTTTCCACGGTCTGTTCTTGAAAACCACGGCTGTGGTTCTTCAAGATCTAGCCGTGGTTTCCTCTGTCGTATGACCTTTGCTGATGGCGGGGATGTGAGAGTTGCTGATGGCGGGGATGAACCACGAACCCTTGGGCAACGGATGGATCCAATTCAGCAACCACGCCATTTAGGTGTGAATTTCGGAGGTGAAGACGTCCAAAATTTCGGGTTTAGCCCGCAAGTTATTACCATGGTTCGTCAAAGTCAATTTGGTGGAACGAATGTTGAATCTCCACACCAACACTTACAGAATTTCGAGATTCTTGTGGAGACATTGAAGCCAAAGAGGACTGTCAACAACAATTACAAGATAAAACCGTTCTTCTTCTCTTTGAAGGATAAGGCTTTGTCTTGGTATCAAGCTCTTCTGGCTGGAAGACTTAACACATGGGAGGATTTAACTTCGGAGTTCCTCACCAAGTTCTTTCCGTAATCCAAGACAGCGGAGTTGAGAGATAAGATTAATGCTTTTTCTATGAAACCTAACGAAAGTTTGTTTCAATCTTGGGAAAGGTTTCAGGATCTTCTATTGGATTGCCCACACCATGGCATTTCAAAGCTGGAGTTGTTGGAGATCTTCTAGAAGGGATTGGATGTGGAGACACAATTCAAACTCCAATCTCTCTCTTGTGGAACTTTCATGGACATGAGAGAGGATGACGCTTGGGACTTCATTGAGAAGCAAGCCCAAGTGATTGAGAATTATTCCCATCGGAAGATGGATATAGTAATCAAAACCAAGGAGATCCAGGAGCGAAGTTGACTCAAGCTGCACAAGCTCAAATATTTTCCCTCAACAATGAGATCAAGGAGTTGAAGAAAGTCATAAGAGCTGGCCTTCCAAAGACGAAGGAGCAAGAAGCTGGCTACCTAGGGAGGGATAATAACCATGGGAATAGGAACAACTACCGGAGCAATAATTGGAACAACAATAGGAACTCCAACAACAACAATTGGAGATCCAACCAACAAAACTCTGCTAATTCCTATTCACATTCTGAAAATGCTCTAACACCTCCATCTTCTTCTACTTCTTTGAAAAGCCAGGGTCAAACATCGAATGGCTCGGGCAAGCCGGAGAAGGATAAGCATGATGCTATGATGGAGACAATCTTGGGAAAGCTCCAAGGACTAGAGAATCACATCACTTCGGCTCATAAGGCACAAAAGGCCTTAGAAAATCAAGTGTTCAGCAAGGCCGGAGAAGTTCTCCTAGAGATCAAGGGAAGCTTCCCGGAAAGACGGAGGACAATCCGAAAGGAAGGGTGATGGCGATTACTACTAGGAGTGGTGTAACAACCACCGATCCGCAGCCCAAGTTTGTAGAAGTCCCCGTTGAGAATGGAAAAGATAAGGAGAATGAGAAGGAAGGTGTTTATGTTCCTCCTCCAGCTTACAAACCTCCTCTACCGTTCCCGCAATCTAGAGCAAGAGCGCGTCTAGACAAGCAATTCGGCAAGTTCATTGATCTAATGAGCAAACTGTATATTAACATACCTTTTATTGATGCAATTGTAGGTATGCCCGCTTACGGGAAGTTCTTGAAAGAGATCCTCTCTAACAAGAGGAAGTTGGAAGACTTTGGAGAAGTCAAAATGAGTTCAGAATCTTCGGAGCTCATCAAAACACTGAAGGAAAAGATGTCCCCAAAGCTGAGAGATCCGGGGTCATTTTGTATTCCAATAGGAGTTGGCGAAGTCACATATGATGCTCTTTGTGACTTAGGAGCAAGCTCAAGCATCATCCCGCTTGCTTTGTGTAGAAAGGTCGGTTTAGGTGAACCTAAACCGGTGAAGATGACGTTGTACATGGCGGATCGATCCATAAATCGACCCGTAGGTATCATTGAAGACGTCCCAGTCAAGCTCGGTAAGTTCTATATTCCTATAGATTTTTTTGTGGTTGACATTCCTGCAGATTGTCCGGTCCCGATCATACTCGGGAGACCATTTCTTGCAACCTCCGGTTGTATGGTGGATTGCAAGAACGCTAGACTAGCCTTCGATATAGGAGAAGAGAAGGTTGAATTTGTTCTCTCAACCTTGGTGTAAGATCCTGCACTTGGAGAGGATATGTTCAACATCTATGACGAAGAGGCATATAGAGAGGAAGTAAGTTCGATCTTGTTTAAAGATCCATTGCAAAAGGTCATAACCATGAGCATCATGGAAAAGGAAGAAGAAGAGGATTGCAATGCTGAGGTGAAAGCCTTAGAAGAGCTAAAAGAGGTGCAAGATGAAGAGTTCGAAAAATTTTATGATGGCTCGGAAAACCGAAGAAAACCACGGCCAGTCGTGCTATTCCACGGCCGTGGTTCCACCAATTCAACCCGTAGAGTGTTATTTCAAAAACATCAGAGACTTCCACGCCCTAAACCACGGCCGTGGAAGTAAAAGGTGTGCCGTGGTCTTGGAAAATGCTGAGAACAATTACGTCTTTCATACAACCACTCTTGAGTCTTCTTCTACTACTCCCACATCCTTAGAGACTTCTAAGGAAGCATCGAGCACACCTCAAGATACATCAAAGACATCAATAGCTTTGGAATTGAAGCCGCTGTTCGCCCCTAGAGGTGTGTGCAAATAAGTTTTAAATTTATAAAACTAGAATCAAGCAAGCGAACCCGCAGTGTACGGATCGACGTAGTTAAGCAAGAATTCCAGAGTATCGAACACAGGGATTTGGGTGGGAACAAATTCAATTGCAGATTATCAAGGGAGTAAATATGAGAGTTTTGCAAATATTGGGAAAACAACAATCCTAAAGATCCAGGTATCCAGCTGTGGCAATCGATTCAAGATATACTAATGATATAAAGATAGAGTTGAGATATGCAAAGGTATGCTAATGTAAGGTAATCGTACGGTGAAGTTCCAAAAACCTTATATGACTCACCTACAAGACACTCCTTATACAGGTTGTTGAGGCTCAATATAGAAGGGTTCTAAAAGCAAGAATTAATGTCAAATACCCAAACTTGTAATCCAAGGATCAAGACTAACTTAGCCGATTATGGTTATGACACTCACAATCGAGGTAGAGGTTGTTGAGGCTTCACTACCACCTAGAAAAGACAAGTCTAAACTAAGTTAAAGCAAATCTTTAACTTTGGACTAAAGTAAAAGCAGGTTCGTAAACTTAAAGGAAATTACGGTTGGATCTTGAGACTCCACGGCCGTGGAACTCAAGAACAGCCCGTAATTTAAGGTTCGTCGACGATATTTCTCTAACTCTCAGGATCTAATCTGTTTACGATCAATCTATCATCATCTAAGCCACAACTATCAACCCTTCACCTTAGAATTGTTAAGGGTTTTTAGCCAATAACCGTCATGTGATATCAATTCAAGGATTAAAAGATAAAGAGATGAAAACTTTCGAAAACTTTCAATAATCTTCAAACCAATCTCAAAGTCACAATCGAGAACAAATATTGTCAATGGATTCAGAATAAAGCAAACAATCACAATCTTAGGAAAGAAGGGAGAACGGGATGTCAATCCGTTTTCCAAATCAAACCTAAACAAGAAGAGAGATCTTCTTACAACAATCTTCCAAAAGCTTCGATCTTCCGCCAATCCGGAGATCTCAACAGCAATCTCCACCAAAAGTGCGAGATTAGGGCAAATCCCAGATGCGAACTTCGGTCTCCAATGAGATGTCAATGATTCCAAGCAAGGGCTCAAACGGCGTTGAAATTCTCTAAGCGGAGATGAAGTGTGGATTGCCAAAATTCCCTTAAGCGAACCTAAACGAGGTGTAGGCGTCGATGACGGAATTTCTCTTTGTCCGTCTTTTTATAGGGCAAGATAAAATATCGGCCCGGCCCAATCTTCAAAAGATCGTGGCTTCAAAATGTGGCGAAAAAGATCGCCAAGATCACGGTCGTGGAAGATTCCACGACCGTAATTTAGAGCGTGGATTGTGTCACGGTTTGGGCCATATGTTCCACGGCCGTAATAGTTACCGGAATGCATCACGCCTCTCTTTGCAGTGTTCCACGGCCGTGGAACTAAACGTGGTTTGTAGTACGGCCGTATTTTAGAGCGTGGTTTAGGGCAAGAACGTGATTCTTACCTAGCTTCGTGCATTCCTCAAGTTGAACTCCAATTTGCTCCTAATAATGCCCTCAATCCATGGACATATTCAATCAACTCTTCTTTGCTCGATTCCGCTCGGAAATGACTCTCAATCACCTATAATCAACATAAAGCTAGTGTAGACATCCATATCGACAATATAGGTAATACTAGCTCACATATGCAATGATGCTCAATCAAAGACTATCAATATGAATCAAATACGTTTAGAAAACGTGCCTAAAATATCACAATATTTCATGCTAACAAATAACCCCATACTTAACACTTGCTTGTCCCTAAGCAAGGTCTTTCAAAAAGCTTTAAACAAGAGTTAGGATGAAATATGTGTACCTTCTTTTGGATGAACGTGCCTTCTAAAGAATAGATCATTCTCAAACCTTGTCTCAATCGTTTATCAAACTTTTGCACACTCAATCAAAAAGTAAAAAGCAAAGAAAATTCATGAATCAATTCAACTTCTAAACAAGCATCATAACCTTTAAACATTATCAAAATCAACCATAAGAAACTTCAATTTAGATCACCAAGTCATATAACATTCTTTTGATCTTAAGGACTTCCAAAGAAAAGGTCTAGAATATGGAAAGGAAGGGAAAACTTTAAGGAAATGTGGTGCATGAATCCGGGAAAGTGGACAACTACCTTCTTCTTCTTTTGCGGTTTCCGCAACACTTCAACTTAGAGCTTCGCTCTCTTCTTTTCATTTTTCGACTTTACTTTTGGGGTTATGGACAAGGGTGCACAAAAACCGAAGCCTAGGAGATTGGCGTTTCTCATTTTTGCGAGATGCCTCAAACCCTTAGCGCACATACCATAATCCGCTAGGAATATCGCTCAATCCGACTTTGGCAAGACACAAACACCCGGCTATGTGAATGGTGCCGAGTTACTCATCATCATGATTGACTTCCCCAAACCTAGAATTTCTTTCTATTCTTTTGATTGCAAAAATTTGCTCTCATGGCCCTCCCACATCAAACATGCCTTTTTCATTCACTTCTCCAAATTCCCGGATAGGTAAAGGAGGCTAATATTTCAATGAGGAGCTAAAATGGTCAAAAGAAAGAAGAAAGAAAATTCGAATTGCCTTAATCATTTCAACAAGAAGTATAAGAACTTATAGTGTGATTTCAACTTCAATTTCTCAACATGATTTAGGTAACATTTTTCACATTATAAAACTTGCAAAAGAGGTAAAATTCATTCATTCAAATTCTTTTCAATTCACAATTCTTTTAAGCATGCAATTGTCATCAAACTCAGTTCACAAGTAGTGATTATCATAGAAATCATCTCAATTCATTAGAAGCACATAATTTTTCAAAATTTTCCAATTTTTATGGGTTTTTCAAGTTCTTTTTCATGCAATGCGATAATGAAACGTGAAACACATAATGAACATGCAATGATAGTCTCGAATGAAAGCAAGCATAGTAAGTAGAGTTATTACAAACTTTTAGTACATCCCACCCCATACTTAGGACGAACATTGTCCCTAATGTTCAAAAGAAAGAAAGGAAAGAAGAAAAGAAAAAGAAACTCACAAAGTGGTGGCGGGAATGTCTAAGACGAACGGTCATGCATCAAATCACTGCGGTGCTGGCGGCGGCGGGAATGGAGAGAAGCTCGGATCGTAGAACCGCCCAAACTGCTGGCGGTAGACGTCGCTCATCATGTGGTCAAGGTCGTCTAAACGTCCGTCTCTAGCATCCGCCCGGATCTCTAGCGCTCCTACTCTCTCTGAAAGTCCGGTAGCCCAATCCGGCATCTGCTCGTACCATCCCGGGGCCTGACTGTACCATGCTGGGGCGTCGGATGGTGCTGGTGCTGGTGGAGGTGCTGCTGGCTGCTCGGTGGACCAAGGAGGGGGAACGCCATACCATGCGGGAGGTGTGGTCATCCACGTGGGCCTCTCACTCACGCTAGCGCGGTGAGATGACGAGCCTGAGGCTCTAGCTGGACGTGGAGAGCGTCTAGGTACATCTGGGGCCGCTTCCGGCTGGTCCGGAAACGTGCCAAACTCCTGCTCGGCTCCTCCTCCACTCTCAAACTGATCTCCCATATCCTCCTCCTCGACAACCGGTGGTGGGACATAAGGGGGAGCTGCTATCCTGTTCGCATGCATCGCAGCGAATGTCTCCTTCCAATTATGGCGTCCCGCCATAATGGAGTACTCTGGTAGCCACTCTATACCCCTACCCGTCCTACTCTCCCAAGGCATGCCTGCATAAGGCGGACCTCTATGTGTGGGGAAGATGAGACCCCTAACCATGAAAGCATGTAGCCCTAAAGGTACGGCCGGTATGCGGGTGCAAGCAGAAAAGTCGACACCAAAACTCCTAGCAATGTGGGTAACTATCCACCCATATCCAATGTTCCCCTTCTTCTTGTTCTTGAGCTTGCTCATCGTAGCAGCCAAGAGAGTGGCACAATCAGCCCGGCGTCCATAAAGCATGCAGTAAAGAAAGAATAGCTCATCCGTCTTGATCTTTTGGGGCGTCTCCGTCCTAGGAAAGAGACACTCCGAAAGAACACGATGAGCTATCTTCAAGGCTAGATGGTACATCAATCTAGCCTTGGTGTCAGCGGGTTGCCAGCGATCCTCGCTAGCGTAAATCATAGCCACCTCTTCCCAAAAGTCCTTGGGATAAACACCACTCGGAAATCGACCATTGAAGGTCTCATGGAACCCAAAAATCGTCCCAAACTCACGGATACTCAACTGATAATCTCTCTCCATAAGGCGGAAAGAGACGGTCCTATCGACGTGGCTGTGCTCAAAGGACGTCACAACCTCCCGTGTAATCTCCTCATATGCGGCTTCTCGGATAGCCAAGAAGACAACTAATCCGGCTCTATCCAAGAGCCAAGTAAGGTCATCAACTATGTTGAGAGGAACTAGATCCTCCAACAACAAATATCTAGGGCCAATCACTGGCCTCTCCTTGATCTTATCAAGTGCAGCAAGATGGTCATCGTGTATGGTCGGGACTCTAGGGTGAGGGGGTGAAGATGGAGGTGAAGGTGAGGATGGAGGTGAAGGTGAAGAGGGTGGTGGTGCCCTAAAGGATGAGGAGGAGGAGGGATTACCCTTCCTCTTCTTATTCTGCTCATTCTTCTTCTCTTTTATCCTCCCTGAAACTCTTCTCACGAAATCCATTCTGCTCAAAATTACGGTCTGTTCTTCAGCAAACCACGGCCGTAATTTACCCAGAGACTGTGATTCGTCTCAGAAAATCACAAATCTCAGCAAATCCACAATCAATCTCCACAATAGGCAGTCCTAGTCTAATTTCCTCAATTCTCAATCAGTTCTTCCTAAAAATCTCTAACAAAAACAACCGAATCAGCAAGAATCAAGAAGGGAAAAGAAAACCTCTTTTTCGGATTGAAAAATCCGAAATGCGCGTTTGTTGGTGAATTTCCGTTAGATTCGTCGCTTGGATCTTGTTTGTGGTTGAATTTGCTGCAGTTTGGGAAGAAGAATCGTTGAAAACGATTAGGAAACGAAGATTTGAGAGGGGGTCGTGGTGTTTCGGCACTTAGGTCGTGGAAAGAGGGATTTTTGGGATGAATTTGTGAAGAATGTGGCTTATATAGTTGCAGGCAAAATTTTGAAAATCACGGTCTGTCGGGGTGTTCCACGGCCGTTGAAGTGTACGGAACCGTGGTTTTGGTGATTTTTCAAAGGCTTTTGGAAATTACGGCCACTGTAGCTATGATGACCGTAATTTAGACCGTGGAACCCTCTGTAAAGCTCCAAAGTCCAAATTTCGTCACTCTTTTTCAACATCATCCTCCTCTTTTCCTTTTCCATTGGTCCTACATCCAAAAACACGAACATACCGGAAGAAATCGAGGCAAAAACAAAGCAAAAACGTCTATACTAAACTAATCTATGAATCGAAAATAAAAACAAAAATGCAATACCTTGGGTTGCCTCTCAAGAAGCGCTTTGTTTAAGGTCCGTAGCTAGACCAATCTCGCACTTATTCGAGTGCGGTAGGCGCAAACTCCTCAGTTTGGAGTTCCGGCGTGTACTTCTTGAGTCGTTGGCCGTTCACCTTAAAACTTCCGCTCACTTCACCCCATACTTCAACTGCACCATGGGGGAAAATACGCTTAATTAGAAAAGGTCCGGTCCAACGGGATTTAAGCTTACCTAGAAAGAGGCGAAGTCTTGAATTGAAGAGGAGAACTTGATCTCCTTCTTTGAAGTCCTTTGGAATGATATGCTTATCATGCCAACGCTTTGCTCTCTCCTTGTAGATCTTAGCGTTTTCATAAGCATTCAAGCGGAGTTCATCCAGCTCATTGATGTCGAGGAGACGCTTCTCTCCCGCTTCCTTCATGCCGAAATTCAGCCACTTGATAGCCCAAAACGCTTTGTGTTCCAACTCCACCGGCAAGTGACAAGACTTCCCATACACAAGGTTGTATGGTGTGGTTCCTATGGGAGTCTTCTACGCAGTCCGGTATGCCCATAATGCATCATCAAGCTTCAAGGACCAATCCTTCCTAGTCCTTGAAACCGTCTTCTCTAAGATTCCTTTGATCTCCCTATTTGAGATCTCAACTTGTCCACTTGTTTGTGGATGGTAAGGGGTAGCGATCTTGTGAGTAACCCCATACTTAGCTAGAAGAGCTTCAAAGCGACGGGCTATGAAGTGAGAACCTCCATCACTAATGATCGTCCTTGGCGTCCCAAATCGCGGGAAAATGGTCTTCTTGAAGAACTTAACCACCACCATGGCATCATTGGTGGGAGAGGCAATTGCTTCCACCCATCTAGAAATGTAGTCTACCGCCAATAGTATGTATTGGTTTCCACAAGAAGATGGGAATGGTCCCATGAAATCGACTCCCTAAACGTCGAAAATCTCCACCTCTTGGATGTTGTTGAGGGGCATCTCGTTCCTTCTAGAAATATTACCTGTTCTTTGACAAGCATCGCAGCAAGAAACAAAGGATTGCACATCTCTAAACAAAGTAGGCCAAAAGAATCCAGATTGCAATACCTTTGCGCTAGTCTTGTTCGAACTAGCGTGTCCTCCACAAGGTAGTGAATGACAATGACGGATGACACTTTGCATCTCATCTTCCGGCACACATCGCCGAATGATGCCATCCGGACCTCTCTTAAAGAGGAGAGGCTCGTTCCAATAGTATTCCCGGACGTCCTTGAAGAACTTCTTCCTTTGTGCGTAGGATAGTCCAGGTGGTATCTCCTGGCAAACCAAATAGTTAACAAAATCAGCAAACCATGGTTCGTTACCTTTGGAGATCACGTTGATGCACTCCTCTATGATATGTAGGTGTTCGTCCGGAAAGGAGTCATCAATGGGTAGATGGTCGTCCTCTAGATGTGTTAGACGACTCAAATGATCCGCAACAGAATTTTCTGAACCTTTCTTGTCGCGGATCTCAAGATCGAATTCTTGTAGGAGGAGAATCCATCTAATCAGCCTTGGCTTCGCATCTTTCTTCGCAAGGAGGTACCGGATCGCAGCATGATCCGTGTAGACAATCACCTTTGCACCTACAAGATAAGAGCGAAACTTGTCAATAGCATAGACAATGGCTAAAAACTCTTTCTCGGTAGTGGCGTAGTTGAGCTGCGCTTCATCTAGCGTCTTGCTAGCATAGTATATGGCATGGGTTCGCCCTTCCTTTCGTTGTCCAAGAACAGCTCCAATAGCTACGTCACTAGCGTCACACATAATCTCAAAGGGTAGAGTCCAATCCGGAGGTTGGATAATAGGTGCTGAGATTAGAGCTTGCCGAATGGTGTTGAACGCGTCCAAGCATTCCTGCAAAAACTCAAAAACCGCATCCTTCATCAATAGATTAGTGAGAGGTTTTGATATCTTAGAAAAGTCCTTGATGAAACGTCTATAAAATCCAGCATCTCCTAGGAAACTTCTTATCCCTTTCACCGAAATTGGGGGAGGAAGTTTCTCTATGGTCTCTATCTTAGCTTTGTCTACTTCTATCCCTCTACTAGAGACTAAGTGACCTAATACGATTCCTTCCTTAACCATGAATTGACACTTCTCCCAATTAAGAACTAGATTAGTGTCTTCACACCTTTGCAAAACAAGAGAAAGGTTAGAAAGGCAATCGTTAAAAGAGGAACTGTATACGGAGAAGTCGTCCATGAAGACTTCCATGATTTCCTCTACGTATTCGGGGAAGATGGCCATCATGCACCGTTGGAAGGTGGTTGGGGCGTTGCAAAGCCCGAATGGCATTCTCCTATAAGCAAACGTATCCCACGGGCACGTGAATGTGGTCTTCTCCTGATCGTCCGGATGTATCGGGATCTGAAAGAAACCACTATAGCCGTCAAGGTAGCAAAAATGTGAATGTTGCGCTAACCTTTCAAGCATTTGATCAATGAATGGCAATGGAAAATGATCCTTCCGCGTTGCATTGTTGAGCTTGCGGTAGTCTATGCACATCCGCCATCCAGTCACGGTTCGGGTAGGAATGAGTTCGTTGTTCTTGTTGGTGATGACCGTCATTCCTCCCTTCTTCGGAACTACTTGAACTGGACTCACCCACTTACTATCGGAGATAGGATAGATGATACCTGCATCAAGAAGTTTAAGAATTTCCTTCTTGACAACCTCCTTCATGGTCGGATTCAACCGCCTTTGAGGTTGTCTCGAAGTTCTAAAGTCTTCCTCCATTAGTATCTTATGCATGCATAGGGAGGGTTTAATTCCTACTAAGTCCTCGATAGTATAGCCTATAGCCTTCTTATGTTTCCTAAGGACAATCATGAGTTGTTCATGTTCATCTATGCTTAGGTCGGAACTAACAATAACCGGAAAGGTAGAATTAGATCCTAGAAAAGCGTACCTTAGATGAGTAGGAAGTGGTTTGAGTTCCATTGTTTTCGGAGCTTCCAACGATCCTTGAGAAGCATCCGATGTTTCCTTAGAAGTTTCTAAGGGTGATGAGTGTGTTGGAGAAGAATCGGAAGAAGTCGAAGAAATGTCTCGATCACTCTCTTCCACGGCCAAAATTACGGGTGGATCTTGTCCTCCACGGCCGTGGTTTAGGGCGTGGAAGGGAAATACGGTTGTCACATCTTCTCCACGGCCGTATAATCCCCTGGAATGAGGCATGATTTTGGTTGTGGAATCCACGGTCGTGGAATACAGAGTATGACCGTGGATTCTGACATTCTCAGCCTCATCGTGGAGTTTCTCAAACCCCTCTTCATGCATCTCTTCTTGTGCTTCTAAGGCTTCAATTGCCTCATTGCACTCTTCATCTTCCCCTACATTGGTTAGAATCATAGTGATAACTTTTTGTAAAGGATCGTTAAAGAGAATTGCACTTACCTCCTCTCTAGACAAACCTTCTTCGTCTTGGATATTGTAAATATCCTCATCAAAGATTGGCTCCTTCACTAGAGTGGAGAGAACGAACTCTACTTTCTCTTCTCCTATATCAAAAGCGAGTCTCCCATTCTTGCAATCGACTATGTAGTCGGAAGTTGCAAGAAACGGTCTTCCGAGTATGATCGGGACCGGACTACCTGCAGGAATGTCAAGCACGACAAAATCAATGGGAACAAAGAATTTACCTAGCTTGACCGGGACGTCTTCTACAATACCGACGGGGCGAGTGATGGATCGATCCGCCATGTATAACGTCATCTTCACCGGTTTAGGGTCACCTAAACCGATCTTCCTACACAATGCAAGTGTTATGATGCTCACACTTGCTCCTAAGTCACATAAAGCGTCATATGTGACATCTCCCACTCCAATGGGAATGCAAAATGACCCCGGATCCTTCAGCTTTGGGGGCATTTTCTCCTTCATGGTCTTGATGAGGTCCGAAGAATCCGAACTCATCTTGACCTCGCCGAAGTCTTCTAGCTTCCTCTTGTTAGAGAGGAGTTCCTTCAAGAACTTGCCATAAGCCGGCATACCTACAATAGCATCAATGAATGGTATGTTAATATGCAGCTTACTCATAAGTTCTATGAACTTACCGAATTGTTTGTCTAGGCGCGCTCGCGCTCTAGATTGAGGGAATGGAAGGGGAGGTTTGTAAGCTGGAGGAGGAACGTAGACGTCTTCCTTCTCCTTCCCCTTATCCTTGCCCTTCTCTACGGGGACTTCAACGAACGTAGGCTGCGGATCGGTGGTTGTCACTCCGCTCCTAGTTGTAATCGCCATCACCCTTCCCTTAGGGTTGTCCTCCGTCTTTCCTGGAAGCTTCCCTTGATTTCTAGGAACTTCCTCCGCGTGGTTGAACATTTGGTTTTCTAAAACCTTTTGAGCTTTGTCAACCTTAGAAACTTGATCATCAACCTTGATGAGGCGGTTCTCCAACCCTTGAAGCTTTCCCAAAATCGTTTCCAATATGGGATCGGGCTTCTCCTTCCCCGAAGCGTTTCCTCCATTAGATGATTGCCCCTGGCTTTTCAAAGGAGTAGAGGAAGAGGAAGGTGGAGTTAGTGAATTTGAGTTGGAAGGATAAGAGTTACCGGAATTTTGTTGATTGGAGTGCCAATTGTTGTTGTTTGAACCCCTATTGTTGTTCCAATCGTTGTTCCGGTTGTTGTTGTTTCCATTCCAATTGTTACTCCGGTTATTGTTCCGGTTATTGTTGTTGCCGCCATTGTTGTTGCCCAAATAACCAACATCCTTCCCTTGTTGCTTTGGGAAGTTGGTCTTGATAGCCTCCTTCAACTCCTTGATCTCATTGTTGAGGGAGAAAATCTAATTTTGAGCTTCGTGTGTGAGCTTTGCTCCTTGCTCCACACGATTTCCCTCCACTTTCCGGTGGGAATACTTCTCTATGACTCTTGCTTGCTTCTCAATGAAGTCCCAAGCGTCATCTTCTCTCATGTCCATGAACGTTCCACATGAGAGGGATTGGAGGTTGAATTGCGTTCCCGCATCCAGCCCCTTGTAGTAAATCTCCAACAAGGCAAGTTTGGATATGCCATGATGAGGGCAATCCAAGAGCAAATCCTGAAACCTTTCCCAAGATTGAAACAAACTTTCGTTAGGTCTCATGGAAAAAGCATTAATCTTACCTCTAAGTTCCGCCGTTTTGGATGGCGGAAAGAATTTGGTGAGGAACTCCGCGGAAAGGTCTTCCCACGTATCTAGTTTCCCACTAGGAAGAGCTTGATACCAAGATAACGCTTTCCCCTTCAAGGAGAAGAAGAAAGGCTTGAGCTTATAGCTGTTGGTAGTAGCGCCCTTTGGTCTCATTGTTTCCATCATACACTCAAAGTTCTGCAAGTGTTGGTGTGGAGATTGAGCGCTTGTCCCGCCAAATTGGTTTTGGCGAACAAGAGTAATGACTTGAGGGTTGAAGCTAAACCCTTGCACATCTTCAGCATCGAAATTCACGCCCAAGCGGCGTGGTTGTTGTGTTGGATCCATCCGCTGGCCAAGAGTTCTTGGCTCATTATCTACACGTTCGATCCTCACATTCCTAGGCGGAATGCGGCGATTTGCAGCTCCTTGTGGATGGAAAGGATTTACATTGGTCGTGGGATCAATCTCCTCCAGCGGTGGCATGGAAGAATCACTATCATCAGCGGATGAGTGACTTTTCTTCTAGACTTGGGTGGGATTTGGGTGGGAACAAATTCAATTGTAGATTATCAAGCGAGTAAATATGAGAGTTTTGCAAATATTGGGAAAACAACAATCCTAAAGATCCAGGTATCCAGCTGTGGCAATCGATTCAAGATATACTAATGATATAAAGACAGAGTTGAGATATGCAAAGGTATGCTAATGTAAGGTAATCGTACGGTGAAGTTCCAAAAACCTTATATGACTCACCTACAAGACACTCCTTATACAGGTTGTTGAGGCTCAATATAGAAGGGTTCTAAAAGCAAGAATTAATGTCAAATACCCAAACTTGTAATCCAAGGATCAAGACTAACTTAGCCGATTATGGTTATGACACTCACAATCGAGGTAGAGGTTGTTGAGGCTTCACTACCACCTAGAAAAGACAAGTCTAAACTAAGTTAAAGCAAATCTTTAACTTTGGACTAAAGTAAAAGCAGGTTCGTAAACTTAAAGGAAATTACGGTTGGATCTTGAGACTCCACGGCCGTGGAACTCAAGAACAGCCCGTAATTTAGGGTTCGTCGACGATATTTCTCTAACTCTCAGGATCTAATCTGTTTACGATCAATCTATCATCATCTAAGCCACAACTATCAACCCTTCACCTTAGAATTGTTAAGGGTTTTTAGCCAATAACCGTCATGTTGATATCAATTCAAGGATTAAAAGATAAAGAGATGAAAACTTCCGAAAACTTTCAATAATCTTCAAACCAATCTCAAAGTCACAATCGAGAACAAATATTGTCAATGGATTCAGAATAAAGCAAACAATCACAATCTTAGGAAAGAAGGGAGAACGGGATGTCAATCCGTTTTCCAAATCAAACCTAAACAAGAAGAGAGATCTTCTTGCAACAATCTTCCAAAAGCTTCGATCTTCCGCCAATCCGGAGATCTCAACAGCAATCTCCACCAAAAGTGCGAGATTAGGGCAAATCCCAGATGCGAACTTCGGTCTCCAATGAGATGTCAATGATTCCAAGCAAGGGCTCAAACGGCGTTGAAATTCTCTAAGCGGAGATGAAGCGTGGATTGCCAAAATTCCCTTAAGCGAACCTAAACGAGGTGTAGGCGTCGATGACGGAATTTCTCTTCGTCCGTCTTTTTATAGGGCAAGATAAAATATCGGCCCGGCCCAATCTTCAAAAGATCGTGGCTTCAAAATGTGGCGAAAAAGATCGCCAAGATCACGGTCGTGGAAGATTCCACGACCGTAATTTAGAGCGTGGATTGTGTCACGGTTTGGACCATATGTTCCACGGCCGTAATAGTTACTGGAATGCATCACGCCTCTCTTTGCAGTGTTTCACGGCCGTGGAACTAAACGTGGTTTGTAGTACGGCCGTATTTTAGAGCGTGGTTTAGGGCAAGAACGTGATTCTTCCCTAGCTTCGTGCAT
The DNA here is from genome assembly GCA_033239125.1 of Fagopyrum homotropicum. Taxonomy (NCBI): domain Eukaryota; kingdom Viridiplantae; phylum Streptophyta; class Magnoliopsida; order Caryophyllales; family Polygonaceae; genus Fagopyrum; species Fagopyrum homotropicum. Next base: position 105,501,977 of record BSWB01000007.1, read on the forward strand.
TCCTCAAGTTGAACTCCAATTTGCTCCTAATAATGCCCTCAATCCATGGACATATTCAATCAACTCTTCTTTGCTCGATTCCGCTCGGAAATGACTCTCAATCACCTATAATCAACATAAAGCTAGTGTAGACATCCATATCGACAATATAGGTAATACTAGCTCACATATGCAATGATGCTCAATCAAAGACTATCAATATGAATCAAATACGTTTAGAAAACGTGCCTAAAATATCACAATATTTCATGCTAACAGCCGCTTCCCACACATCTTCGGTATGCATTTCTTGGAACTAATTCTATCTTTCCCGTTATTGTTAGTTCCGATTTAAATGAAGATGAACATGAGAAACTTATGGATGTTTTGAGGAAAATAGGAAAGCTTTAGGCTATACCATAGAGGATCTTGTAGGAATTAAACCATCTTTATGTATGCACAAGATTCTAATGGAGGAAGATTACAAGCCTTCACGACAACCTCAAAGACGGTTAAACCCGATCATGAAAGAGGTCGTGAAGAAGGAAATCCTTAAGTTACTTGACGCAGGTATCATCTATCCTATCTCCAATAGCAAGTGGGTGATCCCCGTTCAAGTCGTTCCAAAGAAGGGAGGAATGACCGTTGTGACCAACAAGAACAACGAACTCATTCCAATGAGAACCGTGACAGGTTAGAGGATGTGCATTGACTACCGCAAGCTGAACAATGCAACTAGGAAGGATCACTTCCAACTACCATTTATCGATCAAATGCTTGAAAGGTTAGCACAACACTCCTACTTTTGTTACCTTGACGGTTATTGTGGTTTCTTTCAGATTCCGATTCACCCGGACGATCAAGAGAAAACCACATTCACGTGCCCATGGAGTACGTTTGCTTATAGGAGGATTCCATTCGGACTTTGTAACGCTCCAGCCACCTTTCAAAGGTGTATGATGGCCATCTTCTCGGAATATATTGAGGAAATCATGGAGGTTTTTATGGACGATTTTTCAGTTTATGGTTCCTCATTTGACCATTGTCTTGCTAACCTTTCTCTTGTTTTGCAAAGATGTGAAGGCACTAACTTGTCCTAAATTGGGAAAAGTGTCAATTCATGGTTAAGGAAGGCATTGTGCTAGGACATTTGATCTCTAATAGAGGGATCGAAGTTGACAAGGCCAAGATAGAGACGATAGAGAAGCTTCCTCCTCCATCTTCGGTGAAGGGGATAATAAGTTTTCTAGGACATGCAGGGTTTTATAGGAGATTCATCAAAGATTTCTCGAAAATTTCGAAACCAAATAACTAATCTATTGATGAAGGATACTGTTTTTTATTTTTCGCAAGATTGTTTAAATGCATTCTATAAGATTCGAGAAGCTCTCATCTCAGCCCCGATAATCCAACCTTCGGATTGGAATCTTCCATTCGAGGTTATGTGTGATGCGAGTGACGTAGCTGTTGGAGCGGTGCTTGGACAAAAGAAGGAAGGCCGCACTCATGCCATCTACTATGCTAGCAAGACGCTAGATGAAGCGCAACTCAATTACGCCACGACGGAAAAGGAATTTTTGGCCGTTGTATATGCTTTTGAAAAGTTTTGTTCTTATCTTGTAGGAGCGAAGGTGATTGTATACACGGACCATTCATCAATACGGTATTTGCTTGCCACGAAGGATGCAAAGCCAAGTCTGATTAGATGGATCCTTCTTCTTCAAGAATTCGATCTAGAGATTCGCGACATGAAGGGTTCCGAAAATTCTGATGCGGATCACCTAAGTCGTCTACCACACGGCGATGACCTACCCATCGATGACTCCTTCACGGATGAGCACTTACACATAATTTAAGAATGCATCGATAAGATTTCTAGAGGTAACGAACCTTGGTTTGCTGATTTTGTAAATTACTTGGTTTGCCGGGAAATACCTCCCGGACTATCCTATGCACAAAAAAAGAAGTTCTTTAGGGACGTCCGTCAATGCTATTGGAATGAACCTCTACTCTTCAAGAGAGGTCCCGACGGCATCATTAGAAGATGTGTGCCGGAAGACGAAATGCAAAGTGTCATTCATCATTGTCATTCACTTCCTTGTGGAGGACCCGCTAGTTCCCATAAAACTAGCCCTAATGTATTGCAATCCGGATTCTTTTGGCCTACTTTATTTAAGGATGTGCAAACTTTTGTTTCTTGCTGCGATGCTTGTCAAAAAACAGGAAATATCTCTAGGAGAAACGAGATGCCTCTCAAAACATTCAAGAAGTGGAAATCTTTGACGTTTGGGGAGTTGATTTCATGGGACCATTCCCATCATCTTGTGGAAACTAATACATACTTCTCACTGTAGATTATGTTTCAAGATGGGTTGAAGCTATTGCCTCTCCAACTAACGATGCTATGGTGGTAGTCAAGTTCTTTAATAGAACTATTTTCCCAAGGTTTGGGACACCACGAACCATCATTAGTGACGGAGGTTCACACTTCATAGGCCGACGATTCGAAGCTCTACTAGCTAAGTATGGGGTGACTCACAAGATCGCCACTCCCTACCATCCGCAAACAAGTGGACAAGTGGAGATTTTGAAATAGAGAGATCAAAGGTATCCTTGAGAAGACGGTGTCAAAAACAAGGAAGGATTGATCTTTGAAGCTAGATGACGCATTATGGGCGTATAGGACAGCATACAAGACTCCCATAGGCACAACACCATACAATCTTGTGTATGGGAAGTCTTTTCATCTCCCGGTAGAGTTGGAACACAAGGCGTATTGGACAGTGAAGTGGTTGAACTTCAGCATGAAAGAAGCAGGCGAGAAGCGCCTCTTAGACCTTAACACGCTAGAAGAACTCCGCTTGAACGCCTATGAGAACGCCAAGATCTACAAAGAAAGGGCGAAGCATTGGCATGATAAGCATATCATTCTAAAAGACCTCAAAGAAGGAGATCAAGTTCTCCTCTTCAATTCTATAGTTCGACTCTTTCTAGGTAACCTTAAATCTCGTTGCACTGGACCTTATGTGATTAAACGTGTTTTTCCCCATGGCGCAGTTGAAGTATGGGGTGAGAAGTGCGGAAGTTTTAAGGTGAATGGCCAACGACTCAAGAAATACTCACTGGAGATCCAAGCTGAGGAAATCACTCCGATTGTCCTCATTTGAACATAGGAACGGTCTAGCTACGGACCCAAAACAAAACGCTTCTTGGGAGGCAACCCAAGGTATTGCATTGTCGTTTTTGTTTTTCTTTCTTTCTTAGATTAGTTTAGTTTAGTTGTTTTTGTTTGTTTCCCCTCGATGCCTTCCGGTATGTTGTGTTTTTGGATGCCAAGAATAAGGATTGAGCAAAGGAAGGGAGAAAAAGCCGAAAGATTGACGAAACTTGGATTTTTGGCACAGATCAGAGAGTTCCACGGGTGTCCGTACAAAACCACGACCGTGGAACACCCCGACTGGCCGGGGTTTTCCAAATTTTTACGACCACTATATAATTCCCTCTCCTTCACAAAAACTCATTCTTCTTGCCAAACCACGCCCCAAACCACGCTCTAAACGCCGGAATATGCCCCTTTCTCGTGATCACTCATCCGGAGACCGATTCGAACGGTTCTTCACCAAAAGTGGAGCAAATTGAATCCTCTACAAGATACCATCAACAAAATAAGCAAACAATCAACATTTGGAAAGGATTTTGGATTTTTTCAAATCTAAACCCTAGGTTTTCTCTCTATCTCTTCTTGGTTGATTTGATTCGTTTTTCTTGCAAGTTTCTAGGAGAACTGAAAGAAATTGGAATTAGAAGTAGTTTAGGGCTTTGATTGTTGAGTTTGCTGTGCATTTTCTGAGTTTTTGAGGAATTTCGAATAATTCCACGGGTGCCGTACAAAACCACGGCCGTGGTTTTTGAAGAACAGACCGTGATTTTTTTTTTTTCCGTTTTGAGCGAAAATGTTTGGAAGGAGGAAATCTAATAGAAATAAGAAGCAAAAAGGTGATGGGTCTTCCTCTTCCAAACCCCCTCCCAATGAACCACTATCACCACCATCCCCTAGAGTCCCTACAATCCATGAAGATTACATTAGAGCCATGGATAAGAGTTCTAAGAGAAATGTGATAGGACCTAGGTACATTGCCTTGGAGGAGCTCGAAGAGCTTAATGTGGTTAATGATTTGACTTGGCTATTAGATAGAGCTGGATTGATCATATTCTCCGCCATTAGGGAGGATGCATATGAAGAGATTACAAGGAAGTTCATAACTTCCTTTGAGCATAGTGCCGTTAACGGAACGGTATCATTTAGGTTGATGGAGCGTAACTACGAGTTCTCTATTGTGCAGTTTGGAACCATGTTTGGGTTTCATGAGACCTTCAATGGAAGGTTTCCTAGAGGAGTAAACGCTAAAGATTTTTGGAGAGAGATAGCCATGATATATGCTTCAGAGGATCGTTGGCAACCGGCCGATTCTAAGGCCAAGCTTATCTACCATTTAGCCATCAAGATAGCTCATAGGATCCTATCGGAATGCCTTTTCCCTAGAACCGAAACACCTCAAAAGATCAAAGCCGATGAGCTCTTCATTCTCTATTGCATGCTTTTCGGTCATCCCGCGGATTGTGCCACATTGCTTGCCTCCTCCCTTAGTAAAGTGAAGAACAAATCAGCCGGGAACATATGATATGGAGGTATGGTGACACATATTGTCAACCAGCTGGATCTTGACTACTCCGCTTGTACTAGGATAGCTGCGAGACCTTTGGGTCTCAATGGCCTCATGACTAGAGGACTTATCTTTCCTCGCCACTGTGCTCCACCTACCCCAGCCATGCCTTGGGAGGAAAGAGGTGGTAGAGGCATTCCATGGCTTCCGGATTACTCTCTCATGCTTGGCCGTCATAATTGGAAGGAGACCATGTTCCGATGCATGCCAACAGGGTAGTAACTCCTCCTTATGTTCCCGATGAAGCTCCAGATGCAGCTGCAGTTGATGAGGATGAGGAGATGGGAGGAGGAGACTATCCGGATGCAGGAGGGGATGAGCATGACTTTGGATCATTCCGGGAGCAGCCAGCTGACTTCCTGAAGCCATCTAGGAGATCCCCCCACCAGTCGAGGCCTTCCGGTTCTTCTTCCTCACGCCGAGCTAGTGTTAGTGAGCGCCCGACATGGATGGATGCCCCGCCTTCTTGGTATGGACAACAACCGTCTTGGATGGGAGCTCCACCTCCTTGGTATGATTAGCCACCAGTTGCACCGACGCCTCCTCAACAGCAGCAACCAGAGTGGTTGTAGCAGCATCCCGCATGGTATGGACAGCAGCCGGCATGGGCGAGTGACCTTTCTAGGAGGGTGGGAGACTTAGAGATCCTCCAATAGGAGCATGATGTGGAGAGGCAAGAGAACGCGAGGATCCTCCGTGATGTCTACCACCAGCAGTTTGGGCGACCCTTCAGTTCAGATTTGTTTCCATACCCACCACCTCCTTCATAGTGATTGACGATGGATGTTCGAGCTACTCCACCACCATTAGTGAGTTTTATTTGTTTCTTTTCTTTTCTTTATTTTTCTTGAACATTGAGGACAATGTGTATGTTAAGTATGGGGTGAGGAGTGACTCTCGTTTGTAATAACTCGATACACTTGCTTGCTCTAATTCCATGAACACTTGCATCTTTCTTTCATTGTCACACGTTTCATTATTGCATTGCATTGAAAAGCTTTGAAAAAAACCAATAAAAATTTTGAAAATTTTGAAAATTATTGTGCTTCTAAGATTAGAGATGATTTCTATGATGAATCTACTTGTGGAATGAGTTTTTGATGACTTTTGTATGCTTGAATTGAATTATGAATTGTGAAGAAATTGAGTATGTTGTTTAAATCACAATATAAGTTCTTACACTTCTTTATGAGACGATTAAGGCACCTCGATTTTCTTGCTTCTTTCTTTGATCATTTTGCCCCTCAATGAAAATATTTGCCTCCTTTACCTATCCGGGATTTAGGAAGAGTTAAATTTGGCATGTTTGATGTGGGAGGGCCATGAAAGCAATTGTTTGAATTCAAAGTGTAGGAAAAATAGATTTGGAGAAGTCAATCATGATGATGAGTAACTCAGCACCAGTCACATAGCTGGGTGTTTGTGTCTTGCCAAAGTCGGATTGAGCGATATTCCTAACGGATTATGGTATGTGCATCAAGGGTTTGAGGCATCTCGAAATTGAGAAACACCAATCTCCTAGGCTTCGGTTTTTGTGCACTGCTGTCCATACTTCCAAAAAGTAAAGTCGGAAAATTTTGTGCAAAAAGTAAGGAGCAAAGCTCTAAATTGGTGTCTAGTTCAAATGGTGAAAAGAAAAGAGTTTGTGTTGTTCCTTTTTTCCGGATTCATACACCACATTCCTTTACAAGTTTCCCACCCTTTTCATATTCTTGACCTTACTTGAAAGTCCTTGAGATCATAAGAATGTTGTTTGACTTGGTGATCTAAATTGAAGTTTCACATGTTGGATTTTGACAATACTTGAAGGTTATGATGTTTGTCTTGAAGTTTATGCAATTTATGATGTTTCCTTTGCTTTGCATATTTTGATTTATGTATATGAACGTTTTCAAGGAGGCATGAAGCAAGATTTGAGGATGATCTATTGATTAGAAGCACATTACCAAAAAGATTGTTTTTGTTTTGTTTTGCATTTATATTTCATTCTACCTTATGTTCTAAGCTTTTGAAAACCTTTCTTGGGGACAAGCAAGCGAGAAGTATGGGGTATTTTGATAGCATGAAAATATGACTATATTTTAGGCACTTGTTTTGATTGTTTTTCCCTTTTAGATCTGTACATGGATATGAGTTTGAAGCATTTATGAGCACATTCACCTATTTTGTCGATATAGAGATCTACACTAGCTTTGTTATGTTTATAGGTAAATAAAGGCTTGAATTGGAGCATACGCGAAGGGATAGGAGTATTCGATCATGCTAGATGTCAAGAAGATGCTTTGGAGAAGCTAAGGAAGGAGCATGATTAGAGAACTTTACGAAACAAAGGCTTTCACAAAGGCTTTTGAGTTTCCATGGCCAAATCAAGAGAACCACGACCGTGGTTTGTGCATTGAGATCGTGGAAGGTGATGTCAAAGAGCAACAGAAAGTTCCACGCCCTAAACCACAGTCGTGGAATGCTACACTAGACCGTGATTTCCATGACGTTACCACGTGTCATATTTGCCACGTCAGCAATAGTTGTTGATAACATGAATTATAGTCTATATTTTGGAACTTGTTTAGACGTTTTATCTTCAATAATCTGCATGTTTGGATGTATATTATGTGATTATATCGTCGTTTCATCTACCTTTACGGAAATCGAGGTCTACACCAAGTTTCGTTGTAATCGTAGGTAAAATGGCACATTTTGCATCAAAATGGAGCTAAAGGAGCGAAGGAGTCATTGGAGCTACATTCAGGAGCTTAAGGAAGAACCCAGGAAGCACGGAAATGGATTAAAGATTTACTTTGGACCAGATTTGAGAGACTTCACCTTCAGCTGAGATTCACCTCGGTTGACTACAGTACCACCTCGACCGAGGTGATCTTGAGGAGCGCCCCGACCGAGGCGAACACCCTGACGCGGCGAGATATATTTTATTTGGCTGAGATCTTTTATTTTTGGAAGGAGGGATCTTATATTTTTTGGCTGGATTTCTGGAAGGAAGATCATATATTTTAGGGATCTATTTATGAGATATGGATATATTTTATTAGGAAATTATCTTTTTAAGATATTTTATCTTTGGAAGATAATTCTCCTATATAAAGGTTTGGATTTTCCACAAGTTCAACCATGCTAAGTGTAATACTTGGAAAATTTAATTTCCGGTAAATCCCGAGTCATCATAAACCTTGTCATACTATGTGAAGAGTTAAGCACATAAAATGCTTTTATCAACTTCTATAATTTTATGTGAGGCTTCAATCTTCTTAGTTTTATAAATTAACACATTTTATCATTTCATGTGGAATTTTTACACACCTAAAATATATCTATTTTTCGTAGAGTTTAATTCTTGCAAGACTAATCTATATAACCTATTAACAAGCATGACAAGCCTTTAGACAAGGCCCAGACAAGGTTTTGACGAGGCCCATACAAGGTCTTGACGAGGCCCAGACAAGGCTTGACGAGGCCAGACAAGGCCCGAGCCTGTTGTTGGCCGGCCATCCTCTCCTATGCAAACTTTGTACGTGCTGCTTGCTTCTGGGCCAGTTGTGAAGAAGCCCACCTTCACCAGCCTCCATCTCTCCTTCCCCCTCCACATAAACCGGAAACCCTAATCCTCCTTGTCCTCGTCACGCCGCGCCAGATGCCTGGAGATAGTCTTCTTCGCGCGTCACCAAGCTCGATCTCCGCCTTCTGCACACCAATGACAGCAACGCTGGCTGCAGGCAGCCGTCCTCGCTCTCGCAAGCAAACAAACCGCCGTCTGTCTCTTCTCCCCTCGCCTCCTGTGGACTCGACAGAAGCCGCCTCCTCCTCCCCTTTAGTCCAAGACAGCGGCGGCCTTCTACCCTTTTTGTCCGTGCACAGCAGCACCAGAGGACAGCCGCAAGGGCGCAAGGCTGCTGGGGCTGTGGCCCAGGAACGTGATGAGGGCATGGGCAGCACCGGATCTGCGTACAACTGCTCGTCTCCCTTTTTGTCTTCTGCTACGCTCAGAACCATCCATCTCCAGCGTCTCCAGCCTCTTCAGCGCAACAACCTCTTCAACGCAGCAACGCCTGGTGCTGTCCGTCCGACGCTGCAACCCTTCAACAACCAGCAGAACTCCCAGAAGCATACCTTGACCTCTGCACGCCAGCGGGTACGAGACAGGAGTAGACTGATTGCAAACCGCTGCAAACAAAGAACCGGTAAGCTTCACTCCTGCTGTCCACTACACCCCCTTCGTGAATTGACAGTAACCATGCTTTCCCTTTAATCTAAACAGCAACTGTAACACTTGCTGCTTCTGAGGCCACGCCGGACTTGTCTTTGGGAGATCAGCAGCAACCGGCTCCTTCACTGCTGTGGGTAAGTAGACTTGACAGTTAATCCTAGTACCTTGATGTTGTGTAGGAGGTATTGGTTGAGTTTGATGAATAAGGATGAGGGTAATGTAGTTGTGGGTAAGCTGGACATAGAATAGGCTGGGTTATGTACTAAGTATCTCTAAGTAGCAATAAGGGAAACATATGGTGACAAAGGAGAATCAGAATTGACCTTCTGCACACCTTATGTTTCAACCTTGACATGTTGTTTTGTGAGATGGTTTTGAATAAGCTCTTGATCTCCGTTGGGATTGAATTTTGGATATGATATGGTTGACATATTGTTGTAGAACATATTAAAATTTGAGAGGAATCCAGCGAGTGGTTTGGGATTTATGATTTTTCAAAGATTGAGTCGTAAGCAATTTTTCTGTTGTGCTGAAATTCGGTTTTGTGAGATAGTTTTAAATAGGATTTTGATCTCTTTTGCGGCTGAATTTTGGATATATTAGAGATAAGATTTTATAGTAGAACATATCAAAATTTGGGATAAATCCAGCGAGTAGTTTAGGAGTTATGATTTTTCAAAGTTAAGACAGTGTGTTGCTTGTTAAGTGTTGTAACCAACTTTAGAAATTTTTGTAGAAGCGATGCTTTAACAGTTTTAAGAAATTCTTTCTCCTATGAGTAGATGGGATATCATAGATGATCTATGGAATTATTTCGGAATTTTTATAAGATTATTCGAATTTTATATTTGAAGCTGTAGTTGGACTTTAGTGACTTTTCGGGAAATAGAAAATGGGTAATTTTTCTAGTTGCTACCTAAAATCATCCTAGGGAGTAGAATATGGTTAGTTAGCCTCAAATTATAATTTAAGTACATATTCCGAGTTTTTGGAAGTTCCGGAACTAAGGGTAAAATAGTCATTTTACCTTAAATAAACACTGTAATAACTTTTGCACATAGAATCGTATATCTTAAGAGTTTTAGACTTATAAGTATCCAGGGAAATGTGTTGACCCACGTGCCTCCTCTGACAGGCAACTGAGTTCTGCACTTACGGATTTAGTGGTGGTTAAGAGAGAGTCGAGATTTGATTCTGGTAAGTCCACGGACTTACTTAGCTGACTTCTTGTATGAGTGTAATGTGTATGAGTGGTGTTTGTTAGTTATGATAAACAACGAAACTGGATTAGGCCAACTTTATTATTTACGTAATTGACCCAAGTGTATGATAACGGGTCGTGACATCATCTGCCTAACTCTTGCGAGAGTTTAGGAGGTTCCCTGCGACCAGCCCAGTCCGGTAGACGGTCGGATGCATTAGTACCATTCCGCGTTGGTAAACGGGGACAGGGGCGAGGATTGGGAATCCCTCGTGTCACAAAATAAGTATCATTAGTAATAACATATCACCTAATTAAAGATAATAAAAGGATTGAGTGTTGCATGTTGATTGTGTATGTTGTGTGTTTGTGCTTTTACCTTTATACTTATGCATAGAATGTTAGCTAACGGTTTTATACCGCTTGTAGATGCCTAGCAGGTTAAAACAGTTGTAGAGAGATCCAAAGGGAATGGTCAGCCGGGTCCACGTACTTATTTAGTTGGGGACGGGATGTCTTCTGTTCTTCTTATGTGTCGTTTTGGTACCTTTGCTTTGTAAGGCTGATACATATTCTTCATGTATATATTGTTTAAAGTTTTCAAATGTTTTAAATACTTTTGTGCCTTGTTGTAAGATCCAAGTTAAATTGTTTTCAAACTAAGGTCGGGACCCATTGTGAGGTCCTAACTAGTAGCTCTCCGAGTTCTCAGAATTTGGGGTGTTACACTTAGAGGGCTGAGAGCATCTAGCAATTAAGGGATTTTTTTGGAGTTTTGAAGGAAGGAAGGAAGATTGAAGATCAATCAAGGGAGGATTGATAGTTCGGATATAGCTTTTGAGGGGATTTGTAAGACTTTCTTAGATTCCCTTTTGTTTGATTGTTTTGTTAGATTTGTGATCCAAGGAACGCTTATTTGTTTGATATTTGATTCAGTTATTGAAGCCTTGTTCTTAAGGTTTTTGTGTTCAAATATTCATTCTCTTCCCTTATATTTGATTATTGCTTTCATGATGATGAGTGACTAATTTCTTTGTGTGATTCTAGGGGTGATTGGCTGAAAGTTGTGAGGAAGACGATGATAGAATAATCTTAATCCCAGTAGGACCCTAAAAGCTCGAGTCTTTATCCTTAACCCTAGAACATCTCGCTCAGTCGATGAACATCTCGGCCGGGGTGGAACTTGACTGACCGAGATGACTTATCTGATCCGTAACTGAGAGTTAAGTGTTAGAGTTTGCCAAATCCTATTCTTATTACACCTTTCCTGGTTCAATGCAAGTCTAGGATGAGACTTACCCGGTAATTCCTTTGTTTATTTACCCAAGATCATAAGTGTAGGTAATAGATGTTTATCCTTTATTGGGGTTTGAGTGTGCCTTCATTCCATCTTTGTGAGTTAGCCTAAGACTTACCCGGTAAAGGTTGATTCTATTCCCTTAGTTAATTTGTTGGTTTGAGATTATAATTCCTTTCCTTAGTACCTTGAGACTTACCCGGTAATAGGTTCTTTGGCTTGGGATTGTGAGTAGTGAGACTTACCCAGTGATCTATTCCACTTTAGTAACACCTTCCCTTTGCAAAATCTCAGCTTTGTCTGCTTATCTTGAGATCTTGAGTTGGAACCACAACTAGATGCTTTAATTCCTAGAATTTGCATATTTTCTTAATTGACTATATTATCATCTTTGATTGCTTTAATTGCTTTTGTGTTTAGTTGTAATATTGACAACCTATACCTGTTTTGTTTCACCTAAGTCCCTGAGATCGACACCTAGAAATTCTTGCTTTTTACTACAATTGACCCGTACACTGCGGGTTCGCATCCTTGTTTTAAGCATACTTTTTTGGGTTATAAATTTAAAGCTTGCACACACCATTTGGAGCGAACAGTTATCGGGTTTTCTCGTAACCCTATTTTTCCCTATTAGAAGGCCGAAGGAGGGAGAAAAAGGGGACGCTCGCATTCACGGCTGTTTACACCCAAAGAGAGAGATTTTGGATCATTGCTTGGGAAGATTCCGAGAAGGACGCGATTTGGAGTTTGCGTACTTAGAGATTATCTTAGGGTTTACATTTAGAGACGGATTGACATCCCGTTCTTCATTGTTTCTCAAAGATTGTTGTGAAGATTTTTGTTCCCTTTTTACTGCATTCATTAAACACATACATTGGTTGTTTGGATTTGAGATTGATTATTCGACTATTATTGAGTTTTCGAGGATTTTACCTTTTTCTCTTTTAAACTTGATTATTGATTCAATGATGAAGGTTATTGGCTAAAACCCTTTAGCAATTCTAAGGTGAAGGGTTGATAGTTGTGGCTTAGATAATGATAGATTGATCATAAACAGATTGGACCCTGAGAGTTGCGAGAAACCTCGTCGACAACCTTTTCCACGGTCTGTTCTTGAAAACCACGGCCATGATTCTTCAAGATCTAGCCGTGGTTTCCTTTGTCGTATGACCTTTGCTTTTGCTTTTGATCTATAGTTAGAGATATGCTTTAACCTAGCCTTGGCTTGCCTTTCCTAGGTAGTAGTGAGACTCAACATCCTCTATTTCGGTTTTGAGTGTCACAACCTTAACCGTTTTGGCTTGTCTTTGATTCCTTGAGTTTGGACATGAGTATTTGAGAATAATTCTTGTCCTTTGATCATTTCTATACTACAGCCTCAATAACCTTTATAGAGAGAGCCTTTGGGTAAGACATATAGGGTTTTGGAACTTCACCGTACACAACCTTACATTAGATATACCTTTGCAATCCCGACTCTGTCCTTACATACATCTATAGAATATCTTGAACCGATTGCCACAATTGGATACCTGGATCTTTAGAATTGTTGTTTTCCCAATATTTGCAAAGCTTCTATATTTTAATTGCTCGACAATTTGTGAACTGAATTTGATCCCCCAAATCCATGAGTTCGATACTCTGGAATTCTTGCTTTACTACACCGATCCGTACACTGTGGGTTCGCTTTGCTTTGATTTTAGTTTTATAAATTTAAAGCTTATTTGCACGCATACTTTCGAGCGAACATGTACTACTTCAGCCCAAAAACTTTTTGGCAAATTGTTTTCTAAAAGCATTGTCCTAGACATATCCTCAAGAGTGCGGTTCTTACATTTCACAACTCCATTTTGTTGAGGAGTTCTAGGAGCTAAAAAATTATGTGAAATGCCATATTTTTCACAAAACAAATCAAACTTCAGTTGATCAAATTCTCTACCGTGATCACTTCTTATAAAAACAACTAGTAGGTTTTTTAAAGTTTGTAACTCCTTACACAATTTTGAAAACTCAAATAAAGCTTCCGATTTTTCTCATAAAAAAGAAATTCATGTGAAACGAGAGAAATCATCCACTATAACAAGGATGTACTGCTTGCCTCTGGGAGATTTGACACGCATAGGTCCACAAAGATCCATGTGTAAAGGTTCAATGTGTAACACCCCGAATCCGCGGGACTCGGGATGTCACATTGGGATAGGATCTCACAATGGATCATGACCCTAGCCTGACAACAAGTTCACTGGACCTTACAACATGGCACTGACAGATATAAAACAAATACATAAAACAGTATAAACTGTACGACCCAAAGTAAACAACAACATAGCCGAGTATATAAAACGACATCCTCACATAGGAGGTACAAAAGATCATCCTCACGCAGGAGGGGAAACACAACAACCCCAAACCAACCACCTAATGTACGAGAGTCATCGGCCTGTCACCCTGCCAGATCACCCAGTAGCGCCTAACCTGTAAACATCTACAACACGGTATGAAACCGTTAGCTAACCATACATATATGAGGTAATGCATAAGCACAAGCACAATCATGAAAGATAAACACATCAGCATGCTATCACACATTTACCCATTTATTATCTTTATATAATAACCATTCACTCAAAAACCGTATATATATATAGATAGATGAAAGTATGTGACACGAGGACCGATACATCCCCGCCTCTGTGTACAATGTCCAGCTGTACGAGTATCGGTCACACAATCCGTGTACCCTATGGGAGTGGATTGCGCCCTTCCTGTAAACCAGTCTGGCCTGACATCAGAGAACCTCCCAGACTCCACGGCGGGATGAAAGGGAAAGGTTATCACAGCCACGCAGTGGGGCAGTCAATAGAACATAGGTCGATAAAAACGACAACTCATGCTATCATAGAAAACATATAAAGCACACACCACTCATGCAAACACCCAATATAGGGATGGTAGCTAAGTAAGTCCTACGGACTTACCTCAACCTCGTACAATCACAACCACGATCAACCTCCAATCCTGAGAGGGACACTATCTAATAACAAGGCATAAAGAGATATCAATACTCCTATCAATTAAAAAGGTCACATCTAGACCCAAGGGATCCATAAGGATCATAATCAATCTATAAGTCTCACAACCAACTAAACCTCAATATCTCAACATAACTCACAATTCCTCAAATCTCAAGGTAGTATCTAATCAACATTCCTCAATCTCAATTCTAATCCTAATTTAATTAATTAACCTTTAATTAATTAATTAGATTTTGTCAGAATAACGTTTTGCCCGCAGGCAATTTCTAAACCCCTTGTCATCAGATTTAATCAAACAAACTATCCATAATCACCAGAATAATATAACGACCATAATGGAAATTCTAATTATCCATTTTGACAAGCCTAAAGTCAATTTAGGCCAAATCGCAGTACGGAAAACGAATAAATTCATAACTTATTCGCTATTAACCCGATTGACGATCTGAAAGAAGATTCGGAAACACAGCGACGCAGGCTACGCATGGACAACATCAAATTCACCGGAATCTGAGCGACGGAACCGTCCTGGTGACATATATGCTCGACCAGCGCTCCATATACTCGGAAATGCAGAAACTCGGTACCGTTATGAAGAGAATGAAGAGAGGAATCCAGAAACTCAAACGGAATTGAAATCGGATTAGAAACGGAGAGTAGATCTGAGTTTGAAGGTTGAGAGAAATCAGAGCTTTTACGAGAAAACGTGAAAGGAAATGAATTAATAAAGGATTTTCCGCTATTTATAGTGAAGACGATAATTATCCTTTAGTAAAGTCGATAATTATCCATTAACCGATCAAAAGGCGGGTCGAACCTCTTTCTCCAAACTTCTCGAGTTTGGAACATTAAATCTGGAATATTGTAGGGATAATTATTCCACAACTGCCTCGGAAAACGTGTATTTCTAAGCCGTCTTTCTTAGCCGTTAAGAAATGAAATAGCGACTCTTTTGGCCGTTTTGCCTCTCCATGTTATTTCATATCTAGGACATATCCGATGTCCTCATCATTTCTCTCAACTGCATTTTTATTAATCAAAGCTCTCAAATGCTCCAAATAACACCGGAGGGTAAAAATAATTACCCGGTGGAAAAAGTAAAAATTTCCCCAAACGTCCAAAATTACGCCAGGAACATAACGGTGGGACTCTTACTCATCACTTGCGAAATCTTCGCGAGTTTTTTTTCAATTACTATCAACGATTAAGTTAATCAACGTTAATTAAAATTCTGAAATCCTAGCTATTACATCACACACCCCTTAATAAAAAGTTTCGTCCCGAAACTTGAACAATTCCCAAATCCTCTCGGACCCATACGCCGAGGTATAACTCTCACTCTTTCTATCGGAGGTATCACATATCCGTTCAAAAGATCACAACCTATAACAATCTATAACCTCAAGTATAAACATGGAGGAATCATCATCTCCAGAAAACAGGGCCATAACGCTACCTAAAGGCGTAGAGGAATCACATCTCTCGCCATGCCACATCACAAGGCATAGAGGAAGCACATCTCTAGCCAAAACATATCACATGCATAGAGGAAATACGTCTCTAGCCAACCCATAAACATATATATCGCATGGAGTAATCACATCTCCACTGAACTATGTCCATCAAGGTAGCATGGAGGAAAGAACCATCTCCAGCTGAATCCTAATCCCACTCAAATAGCATGGAGGAAAGAACCATCTCCAGCTATAAATATAATCATAGTCGGGTAGCGTGGAGGAAGTAATCATCTCCAGCTATAACATACATCACGCTAGCACATCAAGATCTACTAAGATCATAAATCACATCACAACTAGCATGGAATAACACATCAAGGCATATAAGCACATAAGCACAACATTCATCAAGATAGCACTAAGATCTACTCGTGCTCCCACAAATGTGTCTGTCCCAACATATACTCTGGATAGTTCCTCAGGACACTATTCTCAGTCTCTCACATAGCCTCTTCAAGTCTTCATCTCGATCATCATATCCTCAATATGGGAATGTCTTTCGAATGCAAGCGTTTCATATCTCATTCCAAGAATGTAATCGAATGCTCAACAAAAGTGTGGTTGGACTCAACCATCAAATCATCGTAACTCACAAGGTGTCTCGAGTCTGGTATATACTTCCTCAATGAGACATATGGAACACTGGGTGGATATCCTATAATCTCAGAGGCAAAGCTAAACATCATGCTACCTTCTCTGTACTGGTCGATCTCAAATAAACCATCATATTGGAAACTCAATTCCCTATCCATATTAACACGTCTAACGTCTCGCAACTGAGATACTTACAGCCGGACATGAACTCTCGCTTAAACTTTAGAGGTTAACGCCTCTTGTGTACATATAATATCTGGCGACTCTGTACAACCAGCATTCTTCCTTCAATCAACGTTACTTGAACTATAAAATCCTGAATTTGGTCAGGTGTTATTCCACTACTACTGTTATATCACTTCTAGCATAAGGATATACGACATCTATGTCTATATATATTGCCTTATAGGGCCATCCCAGAAAGATGCACGTCCTTCATTGTTATATAATAAACTCATTAATGGAAGGTAATATAACCATCCGCGTTTCCCATTCAAGTTACAACTTATAATAGATCTTTAAAATCTAGATGATCCTCTCTAACTGACCATCTGTTAGGGGGTGAAGTGTAGTCATGAGGTACAGACTCGTCCCCAAAGCAGTCTAAATCTACTGCCTAAAATCTCAAAGTAAAAAACATCCATCTCGATCAGAAATGATCGTTCTCGGTATACCATGGAGTCTCACTATCTGTCTAGTGTACTCCTCAGCCAATTCATTCACTAGCCACGTCCTTCTGATAGAAATGAAACGTGCCGGTTTCATTAATTTGTTACCAACAATCCAGATAACATAAATCTTCTACTGGTCACAATCCCATAAAAATGTCCATAGAGATGTCCTCCCAAATTCTACTACTGCACTAGTAGTGGGTGGGGCTTATCTCTAGATCGGAAATACTCTATCTAGACCTGCTAACAGGTCACACACTGTATCACAAATCTGGTTATATCGGCTTCATACAATATAATCGTCTCATCTCGTGGTACATCTTATTCGTACCTGAATGTACTGAATAAGGCGTACAATGGGTAAACCGTAATATTCTATGTCTCCATCTGCATCAGCAGGTACACAAAAGTGGTCATGACTCTTCATCAGTCCATCTACTCCCATGGAGAACTATGGTGCCTCAGTACAAGACATCCTTTCTCTAAACCTTTTCAAGGCCGGGCAAGTCTCCTGCTTCTGTTGGACCTCATCCAACATACCAGTTAGAACCTATAAGGTATAACTGGGTATCCTCATCAAGGAACTGATTGTCCAACTCTAGCCAAGCTAGATCTCTCTGAAGATGAGGCTGAACTATCCGTCTCACAATCATCTTCTCTTGGAGCGTCTTTCCATTCAAGTTATCGGCGACAACGTTCAACTTCTCTGAATGATATGGAATCTTCAAGTCAAAGTCTTGATCAACTTAAGCTCTTAACACTGACGGTTATTCAACCCTTGTTGCATAAAATATACTTCAGATTTCTATGATCTATAGAAATCTGACATAAAGATCACACTGGTAAGGTCTTCAAAACTTAAAGGCTTAAACTACCGCTGCTAACTCTAAATCATGAGTCGGGTAGTGCTCATCATACGTTCTTAGCTATAAACACACATATCAATAAGCCTACTCCTCTGTAGTAATACACATCTCAGACTTAGCTGGGATGTATCACCGTAAATCACGGGATCCCAAAAATCTTCTAACTACAACAGAATGAAAGCAGAGGTCAAATGCCTCCTCAACTCTTCAGAACATAGACACACTGCTTTCTTCACGTATTTAGGGTGGTCTTCTCAAAAGACTCGCAAATGAATACATAATCATATAAAATCCTTCGTCAAAGCATTGGTAGCAATCGGCTGAGCCGAGAAAACTACGTATTCATTAATGTTCATTAGTATCTCCCATGTTACAACATACTTAATTCTCGCCAGGTCAACCATGATCCCACTGGTGGAGACAACATGGCCTAAAAAGGCTACCACTGGCATCTCAACTTACACTTAGAGAGCGTAGCATACAACCCTCTATCTCTCGAAATCTGTAGAACGGTCCTCAGACGATCGGTCTACTAATCTCTGCTATGAGAGTATACCGACATGTCATCCATGGAGTCCACCACCAACTAATCAAGGAAGTCGATGAAGATACTATTCATCAACTCCATAAAAACTACTAAAACATTCGTCAATCCAAATGACATCACTACAAACTCGTAGTGTCCATAACGGGTATGGGATGTTATCTCATACACATGTTGCTCTCTCATCCATGACTAGGGATATCTTGAGCATAAAGGAATCCCGAAAACACAATTGCTTCTTGAAGTTAACTCGTTAGGTCGTCAATACGGAACATGGAACCCACTAGGGTAAAAGAAGCCCATTTCAGTCAACTTTTCATGTTATCAGTACAATATCTCAACAAGCACTGTATAGTGTGGCTTTCCCATTCAATCTTGTATCATACTTCAACTCGATAACAATGTCCACACTCCGCTGAGGTGGCAACTAGACGGTTCAGTAACATGTCTATAAACTCATAAACAGTTGGAATACCTTCCAATGTTGGACTATCTCGCTCCTTCATGGTATAACACTAGAAGGCGTCACATCCCTGTGCTATCAGCTCACTGCTCGTACAGTCCTGATGACAAACCCGTCTCTTCAAAGGTCTTAACCTTAGAAGACCTCTATTTACCATCTCAGTAAAGACTATAATAGCCTTACTATAAATATCTAACACCGCATGATATCTATTCATCCAATCCATACACATAATGACTTCCTTATGCACCTACGACATGACAAAGAAGTCTACAACCATACACGGGTCCCTGAAGTAAGGAAACAAACACGCATCTCACGGGTATCTCAGACCCAAAAAGGTAATCTTGTAAAGGAAAATCCACCTTCTACTATATACAAAAAGTCAACCATTAACGCATGCATCGAAAGATATGAAGTGCATAGCACTCACAACAAGCAAAACTCCACCAGGTAAACCATTAACGAGAATGGTACCTATAACAGCTAACACTCGTAGCTCCACTACATATCATCACTCGATCTCGAATCTATGCTCCTCAAGTATCACTGAGGTCCTCACTATAGCCTCCACTTCCACTCTTTCAACACCGGAAAAAGGAAGGTCTTGCTGGGAAGAAACACTACCTTGTTGACGGAAAGGGGCCAGATGACCTAGTTTACCACAGATGAAACAAGCTATCGATGACAAAGGGCACTCAGAACGCAAATGATCTGGATAGCCACAATTGTAACATAGTTGTCCCATTCTTGCAACATGTGCAACTGAAGGGTAACTCGATCTTCGTCGTCCACCTTGAATGATCTTATTCCGAGAGGGAACTTGTAAAGGCAACGCCTTGCCCTGTCGACAAAACTTCGCTCTATGCCCTACTTTACCACACGTAAAGCATATTATGGGCGCCTTTGGGCACACAGCTCGCCGGTGTCCAAACTTCCCACGATTAAAACACTGTAGTTCCATGTCAGTCGTCTTCATGGCCAAAGGACCACTTGGTTGTCCTGGTGTCTGACTTGGTTCACCATTCATCATCTTTGCTTCTCCACTAACTGATTCAATCCGTTGCTTCTTCTCTGATCCAAAAGCTTCAGTTGATCTCACAGATGTTGGTAAATCCGGTGTAGGTCTACCCGATATCATCGCCTCATATACTTGTTGCATATACTCTTGAAACTCGGATCTACTCATGGAGACACGATCAGCCTCTTCAAACTCGTTCTCTGCCATAGGCTAAACAATAGCGGAAACTGGTCCCTGACTTATCACCACTGGAGGAAGAGGGGGTGTACCCCTACCTCATCCCACTACAGATACTGCTCTAGTCTGAGTCATCTGTAGGATATACGCACCTAATCTTATAAGGCTATATATATGCCATAGGTATCGATATGTATATAATACATCCACATAATCCATAGTACACACAAATATATATACATATCTACGCTGCAGAGATCCATGGCAGAGGTGACGAATTCTCGTACATTCTATCCCAAAACCACACTTAAAACCAAAACCTTTGAAAACGTCAGATCCCATGTGGGCTCTGTTTATTTTACCTATCAAACCTCATTGCAGGTAGCAAGTGCCATTGTTGTCAACCTGGGCTCTGATACCAACTCTGTAACACCCCGAATCCGCGGGACTCGGGATGTCACATTGGGCTAGGATCTCACAATGGATCCTGACCCTAGCCTGACAACAAGTTCACTGGACCTTACAACATGGCACTGACAGATATAAAACAAATACATAAAACAGTATAAACTGTACGACCCAAAGTAAACAACAACATAGCCGAGTATATAAAACGACATCCTCACATAGGAGGTACAAAAGATCATCCTCACGCAGGAGGGGAAACACAACAACCCCAAACCAACCACCTAATGTACGAGAGTCCTCGGCCTGTCACCCTGCCAGATCACCCAGTAGCGCCTAACCTGTAAACATCTACAACACGGTATGAAACCGTTAGCTAACCATACATATATGAGGTAATGCATAACCACAAGCACAATCATGAAAGATAAACACATCAGCATGCTATCACACATTTACCCATTTATTATCTTTATATAATAACCATTCACTCAAAAACCGTATATATATAGATAGATGAAAGTATGTGACACGAGGACCGATACATCCCCGCCTCTGTGTACAATGTCCAGCTGTATGAGTATCGGTCACACAATCCGTGTACCCTATGGGAGTGGATTGCGCCCTTCCTATAAACTAGTCTGGCCTGACATCAGAGAACCTCCCAGACTCCACGCCGGGATGAAAGGGAAAGGTTATCACAGCCACGCAGTGGGGCAGTCAATAGAACATAGGTCGATAAAAACGACAACTCATGCTATCATAGCAAACATATAAAGCACACACCACTCATGCAAACACCCAATATAGGGATGGTAGCTAAGTAAGTCCTACGGACTTACCTCAACCTCGTACAATCACAACCACGATCAACCTCCAATCCTGAGAGGGACACTGCCTAATAACAAGGCATAAAGAGATATCAATACTCCTATCAATTAAAAAGGTCACATCTAGACCCAAGGGATCCATAAGGATCATAATCAATCTATAAGTCTCACAACCAACTAAACCTCAATATCTCAACATAACTCACAATTCCTCAAATCTCAAGGTAGTATCTAATCAACATTCCTCAATCTTAATTCTAATCCTAATTTAATTAATTAACCTTTAATTAATTAATTAGATTTTGTCAGAATAACGTTTTGCCCGCAAGCAATTTCTAAACCCCTTGTCATCAGATTTAATCAAACAAACTATCCATAATCACCAGAATAATATAACGACCATAATGGAAATTCTAATTATCCATTTTGACAAGCCTAAAGTCAATTTAGGCCAAATCGCAGTACGGAAAACGAATAAATTCATAACTTATTCGTTACTAACCCGATTGACGATCTGAAAGAAGATTCGGAAACACAGCGACGCAGGCTACGCATGGACAACATCAAATTCACCGGAATCTGAGCGACGGAACCGTCCTGGTGACATATATGCTCGACCAGCGCTCCATATACTCGGAAATGCAGAAACTCGGTACCGTTATGAAGAGAATGAAGAGAGGAATCCAGAAACTCAAACGGAATTGAAATCGGATTAGAAACGGAGAGTAGATCTGAGTTTGAAGGTTGAGAGAAATCAGAGCTTTTACGAGAAAACGTGAAAGGAAATGAATTAATAAAGGATTTTCCGCTATTTATAGTGAAGACGATAATTATCCTTTAGTAAAGTCGATAATTATCCATTAACCGATCAAAAGGCGGGTCGAACCTCTTTCTCCAAACTTCTCGAGTTTGGAACATTAAATCTGGAATATTGTAGGGATAATTATTCCACAACTGCCTCGGAAAACGTGTATTCCTAAGCCGTCTTTCTTAGCCGTTAAGAAATGAAATAGCGACTCTTTTGGCCGTTTTGCCTCTCCATGTTATTTCATATCTAGGACATATCCGATGTCCTCATCATTTCTCTCAACTGCATTTTTATTAATTAAAGCTCCCAAATGCTCCAAATAACACCGGAGGGTAAAAATAATTACCCGGGGGAAAAAGTAAAAATTTCCCCAAACGTCCAAAATTACGCCAGGAACATAACGGTGGGACTCTTACTCATCACTTGCGAAATCTTCGCGAGTTATATGTCAATTACTATCAACGATTAAGTTAATCAACGTTAATTAAAATTCGGAAATCCTAGCTATTACACAATGGGTCGAGAAGAACTTACAATTTTCTTAGGTTTGAATGAAACTCTTGTTTGTTTACCTTGTGTACACGCCTTACATAGATCATTAACCTTGAAATTTAGGTTTGACAAACCACTTACCAAATCTTTTGTAAGTAGCTTATGCATGGTGTGCATGCTTACGTGACCAAGTCTTCTATGCCAAAGCCTTGGATCATCAGTCAAGGCCTTTAGACATTTTAGCTTAGTTCCTGAAACTTGGTTAGTACTCATTATATAAACATTATTACATCTAGGATCAGTAAGCAACACTTCACCCGTCTTTTTGTCTTGAACCTCGCATTTATCTGAATCAAACATGACTTTATTGCCTTTATCACAAATTTGAGAAATACTTAGCAGATTATATTTTAAACCATCAACCAGATAAACATCATCAATAAAGTTAGATGAATTATAGCAAATTTTACCAATGTCAATAATGTCACACTTTTCTTTATCACCAAGGTTGTAGATGATTGCTTCTTTTAATCTGAGAATAAAGAGCTTTTTTCACTCATGTGTCTTGAGCAACCACTATCTAATATCCATTTGTGCTCCTTTATCTTGGTGATATCCACATTGTCAACATACAGATTTGAATCTTCTTCATGATCGTCCATGAGACACAAGTTTGCTTGTTCTTTTTCGTCGTCTGATTCATTTGTTGATTCTGAATCACTCCATGAAGCAACCATAGTTTTCTTCTTTCGATCATTTTTCTTGAAGTTGGTCCTCTTCTTTTGTGGACAATCCTTCACAAGATGATCTGTTTCACCACATTCAAAACAAGTCAGTACTCTCGTTTTCTTATTAGAGTTAGAAAACTTACCTCGGAGTTTTGATGCTCGTGGATATTCTCTATTAGCAAATTGTTTCTTAATCTTGAGAATTCTTGCGAGACCCTTAGAGATCATGGCGATTGCATCTTCTTCTTCATCATCACTATCCTCTTCGTCAGATGGTAATTCATCTCTTCTTGATTTTAATGTCAAATTCTTGGAGTTGGATGAGAGCTCTCCATCTTCTTCATCAAGAACCATTTCATGTGTGATGAGTTTTCCAAGGAGGTCATCAAGAGGAAGAGTTGTGAGATTATGAGCTTCTTCAATAGCAGTTATTGGTCCCCACTTGGCTTTAGGTAGGCTCCTTAGAACCTTCCTCACTTTCATTTCATTTGTGAAGATCTTTCCTAGTGAGTTCAGGTTGTTCACGATCTCAGTGAATCTGGTGAACATTTCTTTGACTGTTTCATTTGGATTCATCTTGAATAACTCGTATTGTTTGAAGAAGATGCTAATCTTTGTTTCTTTGACTTGACTTGTTCCTTCGTAAGTGACAACAAGCTTGTCCTAAATTTCTATAGCATTCTTGCATGATGAGATGCGGTTGAATTCATTGGCATCTAATCCGCAATATAGTAGGTTCATTGCTTTGTAATTCTTTGATACATTGTTCAGGTCAGCCTGTGTGAAGTCAGCTTCCTTCTTTGGGACTTGGACATCTTCAACCGTTGTCATTGGAACTTTAGACCCATTTTGAATGATACTCCAAAGCTTCATGTCTTGGTCAATAATGAACATACGCATGAGTGCTCTCCAATGAGCAAAGTTGTTGCCATAGAAGAGTGGTGGTCGAGATGAGGATCTTCCTTGAACAAATCCACCATCACCTACAGGATTCATGATTAGTCTCACTGATGGTTAAATCAATAAATGTGAGTCTAGCTCTGATACGAATTGAAGAACCGGTAGGTGAAATAAATAAGTTAAAAGATACTCTAGAGGGGGGGGTTGAATAGAGTATGAGAACTTTTCGCAAACTAAATCTCAAGGCCTTGAAACTCCTTTCAAGGGCCTTGATGTCGATTTGTGCTCTTTGTGTAACTTTGATTTCAAGGGCTTTGAAACAACTTTCAAGGGCCTTGACTTCGTGCTCCTGCAAAACAAAGTTAGTCACAATAGCAAGATATAGTGCGGAATGTAAAAGATTGACACGAGGATATGTTTACGTAGTTAGGCTTTAAATAGCCTACTCTCCGTCCCAGGGTATAATAGCCTTAGGATCTAACTATCTATTATCAGCTTCAAAGAGTCCTAGATACAAACTAGAAGAAATCCCTTTCTTATCTCACTATAGCCAATACTATGATCTAGCTCCAACTCTCAACCTAGCTATGATAGCCTAGTTACTTCGTAGAGTAACACACACTCTAGTATAACACTATTTAGATCTTCCAATGAAGCTCTTGTGTTTTCTCTCTCTAAGGGGATAAAACTTTTGCGTAAATGAGAGAAAGGAAAACAACGAATCAAATGAAGATGTTTCGGTTACTTGAAGACGTAAAGATGTTTTCCGTATATGCTTATCTTTTCTTCTTCGACCATCTTCATTTATACTCTTCAATGGAGAGGTGTTCTAGCCGTTGGAGAGATGACCGTTTGAAGATGAATCTTCTTCTCCATGAAGATCGCTTCTTGTTTCGAGATAAGGTAGACGTTGCATATCTTCAACTCCTGAGAACATATCGTATCATTAGCTCCTTAATCTTCTCATTTTTTGTTGAACCGAAAGAGAAGATATTTTGACGCTTTTCGATTTTAGAAAATCTTCTGAAAAGATTCTCTAATCTTCAGTTGAGATCTTCGGTTGAAAAAGATCTTCCCTGAAATCTTTCTGTTGAGCAATTTGTTCCTGGAAAATCTTCTTTGCATTTGAATCCTTGTCCTGCAGCTATATAACTCCAAGGCTTTGAGATCGTCCCTTTATAGCACTATCTCCTTGTGTCCTTGAGTTATACTTCAAGGCCCTTGAATTTCATATCAAAGCCCTTGGCATTCGATAAGACCTACACTGAATTCAAACCAACCAAGCATCTAGAGAATATAATCAATACATTGTTAGTGTATCAAACTACTACATTTGTGTTAAATCTTCCATCATCAACACCTGTAAAACATTATAAACAAGGTGGAGTTTTCAATATATATATATATATGTGTGTGTGTGTGTGTGTGATAATGGTTTGATGGCAAACCAAAATATCTCCTATATTTGGAAAAAATGGATCAAGAAATTTTTTTTTTCAAGAAAATGGATATAAAGGATGAAGAACGAGATGAACCAAATGCAAAATATGTAATGCACAAAACTTGAAGTAAAGAAAAACTTAGCTTCGATCCCTTTGCTCTGATGCCAATTTGATGCATCCTTGGATGAGTTCAAGGACAAACTCCGGATGTAGATCGAGCTTGAACTTTAACTACTCCGTTTTGTTATGTGCAGATGGATTTGATGTAGAAAGCGAGTTTGCGGAAGCTTGAGAGATGATGTTGCGGAAGCGTATGGTTGATTCAATCTAGAGAGATCGAACAATCCGTGAAGTGGAGCGAACTAGTGATCCTTGAAGGATCCTCGAGTTGAAGACTTGAATCAAAGATCCAAAGCAAGAACTTTATAAGAGAGAAAGATGTGATGCCCAATAACCAAGGATGACAAAATGCTTCTAAATTGTACTTGATTAATATTGAACATGCTTTTACAATGAGGCCAACCATCCCTTATATAGTGAAGGGTGGTGACAAAGATGGAAATCCTTAAGACACACTTGAAAGATGATAGCCATGATTTATGAGATTTGATTGGAATATTCTATTAATGATTTTAAGTCAAATCTTCCTCTTAAAAGAGAAACATCCACAAGTACTTCCCTTTAATTATTTAAAATATTTAATATATTTAATAAATAAAATATGACGGAAATAAATATGCGGGACAAGTCTTCTGTCGGTAGTCTCAATCATCCGTCGGTAATCCCATGGAAGAACAAAGGCAAGGTGTGCCATGATAAGTTTTGGATAGACGACGGTACGAGCAATAAGCGATGTTGTTGCTTGGGTGATGACCTTAGCACGTGCTCGAGTGAGTGGTCCATTGGAGCGAACCCGAAAGGCATCATCCTCATCCTCCGCGGTCATAGTAGTCAAGGGCGCATCAAAATCTCACAGTGCGCATGAGGCTTTGTAATATTTGTTTGGTAACCATTCTTTAATATAACTTCATGTGGTGTCCACAAGGTTTTGATAAATTAAATTTCACAACCCATTTATTATTATTATTATTATTATTATTATTATTATTATTATTATTATTATTGTTATTGTTATTGTTATTATTATTATTATTGTTATTATTATTATTGTTATTATTATTATTATTATTATTATTATCATTATTCATGAATATTTGTGATTGTTAATACTTTAACATTAATGTAATATCCGAAATTTTTATTCCGTTTAATTTCGAATCAAATCGGACTTCGAGCCGTTGACGGTTTCCCATTCTATCTAGTATTTCTTTCTTCACAAATTTTATTATTTTATGTAGAATTTAATTCACATAAAATGATAAAATTATATCAAGCTCTAATTCCTATAATTATTTATTATTTTATGTAGAATTTAATTCACATAATTGATAGATTTATATCAAACCCTAATTATTATAATTCATTCTTATCGATGACTTTAGACGAGATAATGACAAGCTATGACGAGATCCTGACTAAGCTGAGACGAGGTCATGACGAAGCCCGACAACTCTGTGACGAGGTCATGCATGGGCCTGACAAAGCCATGACGAGTTTTGACGAGTTTTGACAAACTTTCAGCCCACTATTTCTACTTAGTTTCAGCCCAGTTTCTAGCCACTGTTTCCAGCCCAGCTCTTGCTTCAGCCCAGCCAGGAGCAACCCAAGGGATTCACGTCCAAAAACCTTCAGCTGCCTATCTCTCCATCTGCTTGTAACAGCCGATTAAATGAAGCATTAAAAGAGCTGTAACAGCCCAAGGATTTCACGCCAGAAGAGAAGGCTGCAACGTTCTCCTTGCTTCCAGATTTACGTAAAACACTCCTCCCCTCCTTCTGTCTTGATTCTCGGTTTTCAACAGCCCTCTTCAGCGCAGCAGCCCTCTCCAGCAGCCATCTTTAACGCAGCAGCCTCATACTCCCTCCTTAATCCTAGTTGATCTCTCCAGGAACGCAGCCTAGTGCATTTGAGTCATGGAATCGAGTAAGGCTGGTACCTCTCTTTCCCATTCAGTTCTGTCCACGTATTCCATGCCTAACGAGTGCCTGTAATGCCTTCTAAACCTATACAGATCATTCGTAGCTGAACAGTAAGGAGGCACACGTTTTCTGAGTTTTCGGAAGTGAAAAAGCAGTCAACTTCGGGTCACGATTTGAGTAAGTTATACTCCTCCGTTTCTGCTGAATTTTGGATATGTTGTAGTCAGTAGTATATAGTAGATCATACTAAAATTTGGGAAGAATCGGAGTTACGGTTTGAGAGTTATTGTGTTTCAAAGCTGACGTTTTTATATATGTGCTGAGTGTTGGGGAAAACAGCAAGTGATGCTGTTTTGTGAGATGGTTTTGAATAAGCTCTTGATCTCCGTTGGGCTTGAATTTTGGATATGATATAGTTTACATATTATTGTAGAACATATTAAAATTTGAGAGGAATCCAGCGAGTTGTTTGGGATTTATGATTTTTCAAAGATTGAGTCGTAAGCAGTTTTTCGGTTGTGCTGAAATACGGTTTTGTGAGATAGTTTTAAATAGGATTTTGATCTCCTTTGCAGCTGAATTTTGGATATATTATAGATAAGATTTTATATTAGAACATATAAAAATTTGGGATAAATCCAGCGAGTAGTTTAGGAGTTATGATTTTTCAAAGTTAAGACAGTGTGTTGTTCGTTAGGTGTTGTAACCAACTTTAGAAATTTTTGTAGAAGTGATGCTTTAACAGTTTTAAGAAATTCTTTCTCCTATGAGTAGATGGGATATCATAGAGGACCTAAGGAATTATTTCAGAATTTTTATAAGATTATTCGAATTTTATATTTGAAGCTGTAGTTGGACTTTAGTGACTTTTCGGGAAATAGAAAATGGGTAGTTTTTCTAGTTGTTACCAAAAATCATCCTAGGGAGTAGAATATGATTAATTAGCCTCAAGTAAGAATTTAAGTACATATTACGGGTTTTTGGAAGTCTCGGGACCAAGGGTAAAATAGTCAATTTACCTTAAATAAACACTGTAATAACTTCTGCACATAGAATCGTACATCTTAGGAGTTTTAGACTTCTAAGTATCCAAGGAAAAGTGTTGACCCACGTGCCTCCTTTGACAGGCAACTGAGTTCCTGCAGCTACTGATTGAGTGTTGCTAAGAGAGACGAGATTTAATTCGGTAAGTCCACGGACTTACTTAGCTGGCTTCTTGTATGAGTGTAATGTGTATGAGAGGTGTTTGTTAGCTATGATAAACAACAAAACCAGATTAGGCCGACTTTATTATTTACGTAATAGACCCAAGTGTATGATAACGGGTCGTGACATCATCTGCCTAGCTCTTGCGAGAGTCTAGGAGGTTCCCTGCGACCAGCCCAGTCCGGTAGACGGTCAAATGCATTAGTACCATTCCGCGTTGGTAAACGGGGACAGGGGCGAGGTTTGTGTAACGCCCCAAATTTTGGCGCGTTTGCGTTTGGTATTTTTCTCGGATTTTATCGATTTTTTTTTAATAGCTTAAATAGTTTTACGAGTATGTTGACGTCGAAAATTAAATTCTACAAGTATATATATGTGTATATATATATATATATATATATATATATATATCTATATACATCGATGTATTTTATTACCCGGGCTTATATTCATATATAATATCGTAAAATAAATTTATGAGAATGGTTTTAGCATCGCAAGGTATATGTTTATAAATTTATATATTTTATATTTTCATATTTATTTTTCCGTATATTAATTAACGGAAAAGTTCGGAAAGTTTCCGACCCGGAACTTCCGTTCGGATCGGGTTTCGATCGAGTTTATTTCTTTTCTTTTTCTTTTTCTTTCTTATTTTTTTCCCTCTATCCTTCGGTTGGTGAGCTGCTCACCTCTTCCCCAGATGTGATGATTACCTGCAGCCCTTGCTGTAGTGACCCTTCGTCACCTCCGCCCCCTCTCCTACTCTCACTCAACCCCAGCCCAGCCCTCACAACGTTCTCTCTCTGTCACCACTCAGCCCCCTCTCGCTCTCACCCGCAACAAACCCTCAGGAACTCCCCACACTGGCGTGCCACCAGGAGACCGGAAATTCCTTGCAGCCGCCATCAAACTCGCCAATGATGTCACGCTAGCTGAACTCCTCCGGACTGAGAGAAGCAACAGCACCCTCGAATCCTCTGCTTTCCTTCATCTCGAGCAGCTGCAGCAGGTCGCCGGAGTCATTGTCGTCTTCGATGCGCTTCACCACTAGAGGAAGCCATCGGAGCCGCCGTCGCTAGCCTCTACCCTTGCCGGCGCAACCCTCAACCGCCGTCTGCGAAACCAACGCTTGCCCTGTGTGGTTTACCCTTTCACCTGCCCTAGCACCGGCGTGTGGAATACCGACCGTCTTCGTTGGAGATCCGCCTCGTCTCTTCCTGCCGCAGGGTTTGGGCCGCCTGTATTGCCGCCGAAGCCGCCGACTCTTCCTCCGCCTTCGCCGTCGAGTCCTTGTGCAGTGCCGTCCTGGAGTGCGCCGCCCTCCTCTCCTCTATAGTGTGTCGCAAGGTTGAAGAAGACCTTCCTGCACAATTATTAATTGACCCCTATATTTTAGCATTATTACAATCTGGACCCCCCTCCTTTATGTATTGCAGTTTTGACCCACTCTTTTGGAGATTTAACTTTATACCCTGCTGAATTGTGTTTTTGCAGTCCATGCCCTATGTTCTTGAAATGCGCAGTTTTTGCCCTTGTGTGTAAATCAAAGTTTTGACCCAAAACTTATTCCGGAAAATATTTTTACGAGTTGTACCTTGGGTTTATGATATTGTTTAGATTGCCCGGAAAATATAATTACGGATTTCTTTTAATTTCGGTTTATGGTTCAAATTGCAATTTCGGGTTTACGACCAAGTGGTTTGATTTCATATTTTCGCCCCGGACGGGTTTAACGAGTTTTAACGTTGACTTTTGAAAAACGAGCTTTCCTTAGATTTATATATATATATATATATATATATATATATATATATATATATATATATATATATATATATATATATATATTATATTCCGTTCAAATTTAGCATATGAGCTAAATTTGCTTAATTTTGGTGTTAGGTTCAGAAGCGTCCCGATAAAGGCCTAACAAGTCCCATCCATTGGTCGACTTCCCTCTTTTGACGTCGTGTGAGTATCCTTTCCCGCGATCTAGTAATGTTTAGTATTAGTATCATGCTAGGTTGGATCTAATATAACTTGGAGTGAATACCAAATAGTGGCTTTGAACCTTAGGTGAGTTTCGAGGATTTGATATTGTTTGATGGATTGATGTTGATTCTAAGCTTGAGGTGTTGGTTATCTTGTGAGGTTGTTATAAGGCTTTAAGTTATATGGTTGATCTTGTGAGCGTTTTGAGGCTCGAGGTGGGGTTGTATGATCTTATGGGATTTTGGAGTTTAGGTTTGGCTTATCCTAGTTGCGTTATGAGTGATGATCTTCCGGGATCCGAGGGCTTAGAAGTCTTAGGACTTCTAGCTTCTGTTGAGTGTGATGTGAGCATGAGGGATTCTAGGATGCGGTCCTAGAATTGAGAGTCAAATGGTCTTGCTTTGACCATTTGTATAGAAGTCTTAGACTTCTATTGTGAGAGTGTTGTTTTGATATAGTTATCTTCTTGTGAGCAGGTTATGGTCTTCCTCCCCTAAGGAAGCGAGAGTGTTGTGAGTTGAGTGTGATGACGAGGTAAGTCTTCGGACTTACTTAGCTCGTATTCTTTGTATTAGCATTATTGTGTGTTGGGTGGTGTGTGTTTATTATTTTACTGTTTATAACAACTAAACCGGAAATAGGATTACCGACCTTTATATTATTTGGCCCAAGTGTATGATAACGGGCGGTGACATCACTGCCTGGCTCCCCGTGAGAGCTAGGGGGATCTTGGCGACTGACCCGTGCTGGTTAGACGGTCGGAGGCATCCGAACCGTTCCATTGCCGGAAGAAGGGACCGAGGCGAGTTTTGGAGGATTCTCGTGTCACAAAAGAAGTTGAATTAGAACGGGATATGACTTAATAATAAAGATAATAAACCGGATTTGTGTGCTTCTGAGTATGTTGTGTGACTATGATAATTTACTTGTGTTTGTGCCTTTCCCTTTAATTCTAATGCTTCGAATGTGAGCTAACGGTTTTATACCGAATGTTGTAGTTGCCTTGCAGGTTAGGCATGCTCCGAGAGATCCGGAAGGGTGGGCAGCCGGGGTCCGTACATTTTAGGAAGGGTTTGGAGTTGGGGTTGTCTTGTGTTTTGGTCTTTCGGTTATTACGTTTCGTGTGCCGCTTGTTTGGCGTTTGGTTTAAATTGTACCTCGGCTGAAGTTGTTGTTGCATTCTTTCGGGTTTCTTATCATTTGCATTAAAATTGAATTTACGATTTTGCCTTTATTTGTGCCATGTTGGAAAGGTCTGGTGAAATTGTTGTCAAGCTAAGGGTCGGGACCCATTGTGAGGTCCCAACCCGTAGCGCCCCGAGTCCCGCAGATTCGGGGTGTTACAAAAGTGGTATCAGAGCCCTAGGTTGTCAACAATGGCACTCGCAATCTTCTAAAGGCCGAATTAGGAATAAACAGAACCCACACGGGTTTTGACTTTTCGTTTTTAAATCACATGCATGAGTCGGGGTAGAATGTACGGACCACCACTCCTTTCACAGATCTCGGCAACTTAGTTTATTGGATTTTGATATGTATATATATGTATATATAGTAGTATAGTGGATTGTAGTTGCATGATGGACGTGATTATATGTATAGTATATATGTGGACTATAATATATGCTTTGGACTTGTTATGTATATTAGTGGGCATGGCCTTATATAGATATATGCTTATATATGTGGTATGATAGGATTTGATTAGCTTTTGGACCTTGTATTATTTTAATGGATTTCTAGATGTGTTATATTAGTAGTGATATGGGCATAGGACCTATATAGTCGTTTATGCGGATTCTTATTATATATAGTAGTAGATAGTACAAGACCTAATATAAAATATGATAGTAAGATATCATTACCTTTAAGGCGACGTTATTGGCTTGAGATAGCATTCATATGTAGAGGAGTACACTCAAGTATCGAGTTGAGTGTTTCGTGTTGGCAAACACCATGGCGTGTCTTGGATTCCTATAAAAAGATGTCGAAGAGGAAGAGTAGAGATAACGTAACGAAGGACAGTCAAGTAAAAGAAAACTCGGGAAAACTTAAGAGAAATCGAGATGGAGAGCATACAAGTAAAGGGGAGAAACATTAAGGTATATAAGTGGTTATAAAGAAACCGCGATTGTACGACGACGAGACCAATAGAGATAACGAAATTAAGTCTTCAATGAGATGCATGGACAACTAAAGATGTGAAGTTCTCTTTAAGCGCTCCAAAGCATTCGAGTCAAGACGAGAAGCGTGATCGAACAATTTGCTAAAGATTTAAGATACTGTAAGCCTATGAGGTACCAAAAGTAAAGTTTCAACATTACGAGAGTTATGAGGAGAAGGGCACGGTGGGGATTCACGTGGATTTGACCGGTTTCCATTAGGACGATAAGGATACGAAACGCTGAAAAGGGGGAATTGTGCATAAATGATGATCCCAATAAGATGAAAGACGAAACAAGGAGCTTTGACCGAAAGACTTAAGATACCAACCAAGTGAAACACGAACGGACGCTATCTAAGGCTATAATATTTGGGAAGGTGATCTTGGAAGAAATCAAGGAAGAATGGTCAAGTCTATGAAAGAGAGTTATATGAAACGACAAGGCCAAGAATATATAGTTACCTTATAAAGAAGAGGAAGTATGGAATGAGGAAAGAACTAACGGAGTTTAAGGTAAAGTACCCCGAGGAGGGTAGCCTTCATGAGAAGGTAACATGAGAAGTGTAGTAGAATAATAAGTCGTTGACTCCGGAGAAGGTCAAATACAAGTTAAGCGGTGACAACTAAGAACGCACATGTGCGAGTTGTCTATTGGTGAGTGTAGAGGGGATGAGTAAACAAGATTATGGGCATTCAGAGGATCGACAAAAATTTGCGGTGGATCAATGTCAATGGTAATGAAGTATGTCAACGGAAGCGCATTTTTCATAAACCAAATAATGTTGAATGAGTTCAAGCAAGTAGTTGTTACCAACCTCCTAGGGAGGGTGAAGATGACCCTTTGCGACCTTCTTAGGTCATGAGAACGGCATATGGGAAATCGACCCGGAATAGAAGTTTAAGATTTGAGTAGGGTAAAGAGAACTAGTAGATCAAAAGGAATGTAAAGTTTTCATTATTGTGGTGCGTAGACGGGAGTATAATAAGAGGATGCATAGTATGTTCGTTCTAATGAAATGGATGGTATATTTTCGCGAGCAAAAGCCGAGCCAGATGTTTCAAACTCACACGGAAGAACCACGGTACTTATGGCATGAAAGGGAGGACGTAGATAAGGTCAATGCCGCGAGCTTAGAGTTAATGATGTTAGCACTGGAGAAGTAATTAGTAGGATATTTCAGTGATTTTGGAGGGGGAATTTTCTTCTAGCTTTTTCACGGGGCATATTGGTGTGGTTGTGAAGTTGTTCATGAATATACCAAGAAATGCATAAGGTGACCAACAAGAGTAAGAGAAGACCGAAGTTTTGAAGCTATAAAGTCTACACGAGATGTATCAGAAGTACATGAAAGATTGAGGTTAGAACCCTACGGTCGGATTGACGTTACATAAGGTAATGAAGTAAGCGTTTACCTACTCGAAGGAATTATGCAAGCTTATGTAGAATACGAAGAACTCTATCAATATGTTTAGATGCTAGAGGAAGCGAAGAAGATAAGATCAATTTGTTATAAGGCATGATTAAGTCTTGTGGTTAGGACCTTAGTAACTGAACATATGTGCAAGATCAAGAAATATTATTATCCATTACTTCGAAGTGAGTGGGGGGATTAAGTTGAAATATTGCTTAACCAAGGCTTCAAGAGTCAGGAGACTCGAGCAAGTCCCTCGAGTGCAGGAGATGAATGATCTTTGAAAGAGAACGGTCGACATGGTAGCTACAGAAGGAACAATATACGTGTTTAAAGGACGTCACCCCAACAGATCGGGGTTGATCATTAATATCATGACTACTTGTCAAGTGTTAAGACAAGGTTGTATCGGTCTTATGTTATGAAACGAAATAAGGAAGGACAAAAACCGAGATATCACAGATTTCAATACATCGGAACGTGAATTTTGCCACTAAGATTGAGTTTGACACACCTCAGATATCCAAGGCGCTGTATAGAATGACACTTGTGAAGAGACATGAGTGTGGAAGCGAGAGAAGGAGCAGTTGTAAGAACTTATTGAAAAGAGTTCATTAGATTTAGTGAAATACTATGGAGAACTCCGAATGCTATTTTGAACTCTTGATTTGAAGTTCATATTAGAATATATCTTAAATTCTTGATTTGAAGTGGTTATGGAGAACACCAGTTTGCGAAAAGAGAGACGATTATCTCCGCTTGTACATCAATTACCGTTAGCCGAACAAGATAACAATGAAGAACGAGTATCCCTCACCACGGATAGATGATCTACTCGATTGGTTACAAGGGTCAGTAGTCTCTTCTAAAATTGATTTAAGGTCTGAATGTTACCAATTGAGAATTCGAGACTGGATATTACAATGATGGCATTCCGGACAAACCATGGTCACTACGAGTTGTAGTGATTCCATATGAGCTTACTAATGCCCCGTATACGATATTTTGGTCTACTCTCGAAGAAGAGGGAAGTTGTATGACAGTTGTCTCAGGATGGCAAACTCCGAAGGATGGGGAAGAAGTTACAAGTTTGCTTAGATGTGTTGGTCAATACCGGATTTGTGGAGAGATTTTCCAAAGTAAAACCACCTATGGCTAACCTACTTCGGATGACAATGAAGTAGTGAGTAGGACGAAGATTGACAATAGAGTTGTTGAGAGTTAAGAGAAGATTCATTTGTGCAACAGTTTTGAAATTGCCTTGAGGAATGATGGGTTTGAAGTGTACAAGTGAGTCTCCAAAACATGGTCTTGATTGGGTATTGAGGAACGATGTAAAGTCATAGCATACGTGTCTTGTTAGTCGAAGCAATGTCAAGTTAAGTAATTCTTTCATTCCTTAGAGCTTGCAACAAGAATTGATGAAATGGAACATTAAAGTTTGGTTTGACAAGAACCAAAATCAACAGTGTAAAATTGGAAGTTCGATCTTCTTTGATAGAGAAATCAAAAGGAAAATAATGGAGATGCTGCATCGAAACCGAGAAGGAAGTTGAGTTCCGATATATTGACCTTTTGGGAGATCTTAGAGCGAGTTGGAGAAGTGTTTAATAAGTTGGCGTTGCTGCCAAGAGTAGAGAGGGTTCACCCGGTGTTTCATATGTATCAGTCGAGAGGGTACATGCATGATTCGACACGTGTGGTCAGTAATGGTGATTTAGTCGCAGACGAAGAACTGAAGAGGCTAATAGGACGAAGTATAGTGTCTTTGGTTGAGTTTTTATGCCGAGTTAGTAGCTTCGATAGAATCGACGAGTTAAACCTAATTCTACCCTTGGTTGAGTTATGTATAGTTTGTGCCTTGTGTGTGAATGTGTTTTATGACCGACTATGTATATTGCGTTGGTGGTATGAGCATTTCGTGTATATAGATTAGAAGGTCTAGCCTTCTTTATTTGGGAATTTATACCTCGGCCTTAGGGACCGAGAAGTTCGGCATGTGGCAAGTTTCGAGACGAAACTTGTTTTTAGGGGTGTCTGATGTAACGCCCCAAATTTTGGCGCGTTTGCGTTTGGTATTTTTCTCGGATTTTATCGATTTTTTTTTAATAGCTTAAATAGTTTTACGAGTATGTTGACGTCGAAAATTAAATTCTACAAGTATATATATGTGTATATATATATATATATATATATCTATATACATCGATGTATTTTATTACCCGGGCTTATATTCATATATAATATCGTAAAATAAATTTATGAGAATGGTTTTAGCATCGCAAGGTATATGTTTATAAATTTATATATTTTATATTTTCATATTTATTTTTCCGTATATTAATTAACGGAAAAGTTCGGAAAGTTTCCGACCCGGAACTTCCGTTCGGATCGGGTTTCGATCGAGTTTATTTCTTTTCTTTTTCTTTTTCTTTCTTATTTTTTTCCCTCTATCCTTCGGTTGGTGAGCTGCTCACCTCTTCCCCAGATGTGATGATTACCTACAGCCCTTGCTGTAGTGACCCTTCGTCACCTCCGCCCCCTCTCCTACTCTCACTCAACCCCAGCCCAGCCCTCACAACGTTCTCTCTCTGTCACCACTCAGCCCCCTCTCGCTCTCACCCGCAACAAACCCTCAGGAACTCCCCACACTGGCGTGCCACCAGGAGACCGGAAATTCCTTGCAGCCGCCATCAAACTCGCCAATGATGTCACGCTAGCTGAACTCCTCCGGACTGAGAGAAGCAACAGCACCCTCGAATCCTCTGCTTTCCTTCATCTCGAGCAGCTGCAGCAGGTCGCCGGAGTCATTGTCGTCTTCGATGCGCTTCACCACTAGAGGAAGCCATCGGAGCCGCCGTCGCTAGCCTCTACCCTTGCCGGCGCAACCCTCAACCGCCGTCTGCGAAACCAACGCTTGCCCTGTGTGGTTTACCCTTTCACCTGCCCTAGCACCGGCGTGTGGAATACCGACCGTCTTCGTTGGAGATCCGCCTCGTCTCTTCCTGCCGCAGGGTTTGGGCCGCCTGTATTGCCGCCGAAGCCGCCGACTCTTCCTCCGCCTTCGCCGTCGAGTCCTTGTGCAGTGCCGTCCTGGAGTGCGCCGCCCTCCTCTCCTCTATAGTGTGTCGCAAGGTTGAAGAAGACCTTCCTGCACAATTATTAATTGACCCCTATATTTTAGCATTATTACAATCTGGACCCCCCTCCTTTATGTATTGCAGTTTTGACCCACTCTTTTGGAGATTTAACTTTATACCCTGCTGAATTGTGTTTTTGCAGTCCATGCCCTATGTTCTTGAAATGCGCAGTTTTTGCCCTTGTGTGTAAATCAAAGTTTTGACCCAAAACTTATTCCGGAAAATATTTTTACGAGTTGTACCTTGGGTTTATGATATTGTTTAGATTGCCCGGAAAATATAATTACGGATTTCTTTTAATTTCGGTTTATGGTTCAAATTGCAATTTCGGGTTTACGACCAAGTGGTTTGATTTCATATTTTCGCCCCGGACGGGTTTAACGAGTTTTAACGTTGACTTTTGAAAAACGAGCTTTCCTTAGATTTATATATATATATATATATATATATATATATATATATATATATATATATATATATATATATATATATATTATATTCCGTTCAAATTTAGCATATGAGCTAAATTTGCTTAATTTTGGTGTTAGGTTCAGAAGCGTCCCGATAAAGGCCTAACAAGTCCCATCCATTGGTCGACTTCCCTCTTTTGACGTCGTGTGAGTATCCTTTCCCGCGATCTAGTAATGTTTAGTATTAGTATCATGCTAGGTTGGATCTAATATAACTTGGAGTGAATACCAAATAGTGGCTTTGAACCTTAGGTGAGTTTCGAGGATTTGATATTGTTTGATGGATTGATGTTGATTCTAAGCTTGAGGTGTTGGTTATCTTGTGAGGTTGTTATAAGGCTTTAAGTTATATGGTTGATCTTGTGAGCGTTTTGAGGCTCGAGGTGGGGTTGTATGATCTTATGGGATTTTGGAGTTTAGGTTTGGCTTATCCTAGTTGCGTTATGAGTGATGATCTTCCGGGATCCGAGGGCTTAGAAGTCTTAGGACTTCTAGCTTCTGTTGAGTGTGATGTGAGCATGAGGGATTCTAGGATGCGGTCCTAGAATTGAGAGTCAAATGGTCTTGCTTTGACCATTTGTATAGAAGTCTTAGACTTCTATTGTGAGAGTGTTGTTTTGATATAGTTATCTTCTTGTGAGCAGGTTATGGTCTTCCTCCCCTAAGGAAGCGAGAGTGTTGTGAGTTGAGTGTGATGACGAGGTAAGTCTTCGGACTTACTTAGCTCGTATTCTTTGTATTAGCATTATTGTGTGTTGGGTGGTGTGTGTTTATTATTTTACTGTTTATAACAACTAAACCGGAAATAGGATTACCGACCTTTATATTATTTGGCCCAAGTGTATGATAACGGGCGGTGACATCACTGCCTGGCTCCCCGTGAGAGCTAGGGGGATCTTGGCGACTGGCCCGTGCTGGTTAGACGGTCGGAGGCATCCGAACCGTTCCATTGCCGGAAGAAGGGACCGAGGCGAGTTTTGGAGGATTCTCGTGTCACAAAAGAAGTTGAATTAGAACGGGATATGACTTAATAATAAAGATAATAAACCGGATTTGTGTGCTTCTGAGTATGTTGTGTGACTATGATAATTTACTTGTGTTTGTGCCTTTCCCTTTAATTCTAATGCTTCGAATGTGAGCTAACGGTTTTATACCGAATGTTGTAGTTGCCTTGCAGGTTAGGCATGCTCCGAGAGATCCGGAAGGGTGGGCAGCCGGGGTCCGTACATTTTAGGAAGGGTTTGGAGTTGGGGTTGTCTTGTGTTTTGGTCTTTCGGTTATTACGTTTCGTGTGCCGCTTGTTTGGCGTTTGGTTTAAATTGTACCTCGGCTGAAGTTGTTGTTGCATTCTTTCGGGTTTCTTATCATTTGCATTAAAATTGAATTTACGATTTTGCCTTTATTTGTGCCATGTTGGAAAGGTCTGGTGAAATTGTTGTCAAGCTAAGGGTCGGGACCCATTGTGAGGTCCCAACCCGTAGCGCCCCGAGTCCCGCAGATTCGGGGTGTTACAGTTTGGGAATCCCTCGTGTCACAAAATAAGTATCATTAGTAATAACCTATCACCTAATTAAAGATAATAAAAGGATTGAGTGTTGCATGTTGATTGTGTATGTTGTGTGTTTGTGCTTTTACCTTTATACTTATGCATAGCTAACGGTTTTATACCGCTTGTAGATGTCTTGTAGGTTAAGACAGTTGTAGAGAGATCCGGAGGGAATGGTCAGCCGGGTCCACGTACATATTTAGTTGGGGACGGGATGTCTTCTGTTCTTCTTATGTGTCATTTTAGTACCTTTGCTTTATAAGGCTGATACATATTCTTCATGTATATATTGTTTAAAGTTTTCAAATGTTTTAAATACTTTTGTGCCTTGTTGTAAGATCCAAGTTAAATTGTTGTCGAACTAAGGTCGGGACCCATTGTGAGGTCCTAACCAGTAGCTCCCCGAGTTCTCAGAATTTGGGGTGTTACAATATGGTATCAGAGCTCTGGGTTGGCAACAATGGCACTTGAAATCTTCTGAAAGACCAAATGTATGAAATGACTAGAACCCGAAAGGGGTCTAAAATTTTCAAAACGGATTTCTGTTTTTACACACACGCATAGTCGGGTTGTTGGGCTAGTAGTACGTTGGACCACCATCGCTCTCCGTGGATCTCTACAACTTAGATCGATATGAGTTAGCGTATAGACTTACTATGATGAGTATTAATGTATGTTATATATATGTATAAGTGCAGTATGTTAGTATCCTAAAGGATATATTATATCCTTTAGTTGTGATATCATGAAGCGATTATCGCCTCATGATAAATCGGTAGCAATCTTGAAGAGTTTTCAACACGAGGCAATGGAATCAGCCCTTGAATTGAGTATTATACTCGGGTAGGCTGCTTGGTGATCCTTACAAATCATCCAAAGAACAAGTGAGCAAGGAAATAAAGTTGTGAAGATAACTATTACCACAAGCACAATTAGATGAGGAAGGAATTACTGAGTCAGTTCGGTTAGAAGGTCGTACAAGGAAGTCGGGCATACGAGGCCGAGAGATGAATTAGAAGAACCCCGCAAGAGACGACAAGAGACCGGATTAGAGATAATAATAATGGAACAAGGACCAGATAGAAAGGAGCACAAGGACAGACATTTACATTGAATTTAAAGACGAAACGTAAAATCCATAACCAATGAGAATGGTGGACTTCTGCTTGGATACAAAAATTTTGAAAGAAATCACAACACAAGTATTAAAGGGAATGGAAGTCTGTAACTGAGACAAGGGAAGCCATAAAGGAAATGTTACAATATAATACTAGCGAAAAGAAGAGTGAGTGAGAATGACCTGGGTAGACGCAAGTGCCCACCACGATCTCTCACTCGACACGGGACTTAAGTTACCGACACCAACGATTCATACAAGACGCTAGTGGATGGAAAATCTAGGTTAAAGGATTCTCGAAAAGGGCGTCTACAAGCTATCAGAGAAGATTTGATAAGCCACATATGGCATATGGGTAATACAACTAGACTCGGGTAAAGTGATCTTACAGAGCGGAAGAAAAGTGTTGATGGTAGAAGAAGCTAAAGGTGTATAAATGAACAACCTAGTGGATAAATTTTACTCAGTATATCC
Source organism: Fagopyrum homotropicum (assembly GCA_033239125.1). Classification (NCBI taxonomy): domain Eukaryota; kingdom Viridiplantae; phylum Streptophyta; class Magnoliopsida; order Caryophyllales; family Polygonaceae; genus Fagopyrum; species Fagopyrum homotropicum. Next base: position 105,543,453 of record BSWB01000007.1, read on the forward strand.
ACAGCGAAGAAAATAGAAGAAATGTAGGGCTATGATCTTGTAGAAGATCAACTTTATATTAGTTAGTAACAACTGATAAATTACACCTATGAGGGACTAGTTCACTGAGAGACAGATAAGGAGGATAACCATAGACTTATGAAAGAAATTTTATAGACATCAAGAGGACCCTTCAAGAGATCCACGACAACAAATGTAAAAGTTAAATCGGGACACGTTCTAGTGCCCTTCATAGTAACATGGAGTGAATTCGAGCCAGTAACTCTAACTAAGAACTTGATAGGAAAGACTAGACGGCCAAAGATGACCCCCTTATGTCATTTGAGACCAAGGGAATTGTGGGAGTAATTTACTACCTACTGGCTAGGAAAAAGGGTACATATCACAGCTAATATAGAGGGATTGTAAAAGAAGAACTAGAGGAGTAAGAAGTATATGAATTTGATAAGGTTCTATGTTAATCCAAACAGAGTGTGGCAACATTCCATACAAGATAAACCGCAAGTGGATGGAAGTTAAGGTCATGAGAGTCGTGTAGACGTGTTTACAAACTATAGTGGAAGACCTAGAAAGGACCATTGATGTCAGATGGACGACACAGTTGGACTCGAGAAATGGAGAACGAGCTAAAGGAGTACAAATGGACGCACTCGAGTAAGTAGTGCTCACCACGAAATTCAATGGAAACGGAGGTATGAGAAAAGTAAGTCCCGGAAATTGAGATAAGTCAACTATTGATTGACCGACGTCAACCGAGGACGTGCAAGGGTTATTTGAATTAACTATACCGATGCTTTGGAGAAATTCCTCAAGTAGGCAACGAAAATCTTCTTAGACAACTAAAGGTATAGAGAGAATCGTGTTAGAGGTTACTTCTTGGTTGGTTAACTTCAAACTCCGGTCGAGTCTGGAAGTTTGGATCCGTGCTAAAAGAATTAAGGAAGTAAACGGAAGATGGTTGCTTTCCAATAATGATTTTATTTCAGGAAAACAAGTAAGGAAAGTACTTGGTACTTCATCCGGTTAATCAATTTGGACTCACAGAACACGTCCTTATGGTTAAGGGGTGACAACAAAATAATCAGAGTAGCGCAGCGGAAGCGTGGTGGGTCCTAACCCACAGAGCAAGAAGCTCAATGGTACTGATGGATGTCGTGTCGAGTTTATGATGGTGATAGTTGGTGAAATGCATTCTAGTTGGAAGGAACGTGAGATAGGCCATGTGAAGTGACTAGAAATGTCGTACGGAAACTTAGGTGCATGTAGAGGTAATAGAAGGAGACTGCTACCCTATTATGGATTTGAGTGAAGAGTGATGGCTTTGTTACATGTTGCCAGACAAGTAGTGTGAAATTCTATACTAATGGAATACTCTAGAGTGAGTTTTAAGGATGGATTAGTAAAGAATTAATGATGTAATAAAAATATTGTGCAGGGTCTGCACTAGAAAGCTCAAAGTGAGTAACTACCATCCTGAGTCGAAGATAAATAAGAATGAGAAGCGACAGGAGCATACTTCCAACCTAGTAACTGTGCTTAAGAAAGCATGATCTCGGAGTAGATTTTATGTGTAATATTATATCGGAACAGAGCATAGTTGCGTTTTGAGTCAGAGGGATATTATCGGTCTGATAACCATGGTGGAGAAAAGAGTGCACTGCTGATGGTATGTTAATAATTATTGAGTAGTCATGATCAAATAACGGTGATAAGAGATCACTTTGGGTCTAATACCGTCATTCCCGACATACTCTAGGTCACTTAAGATCTTGGAAAATGCGTGATAAACCTAAGTTTGAGCAAACGATATATGGGAGATTTATAAATAATATAATAATGTCAGGTGAACAAAGAGGATGACCACCAGGTTTGATTTTTAGTTGTTTTGAGTGTTAGACCTGAAAAGGGTAATGGTGACGATTCCGTACCTGAGGAAAATGATGACTGAGGAATATTAAAAAGACAAGACCAAGTGGGTCGTCATACGAAGAGCATTGGGCACTTGGTAAGGGTTGATGGATGTCAATGGCCTTGGGCATGAGTAGGTAGTCAGAACCTTTTCAGAAGGCCGGAAGCAGGTGGTAATAACGAAGGGAAGAAAGGTGAATAGATCATTTTCCATAGGGTCATCAAAGGATCTACAAGTGAGTTGTGTAAGGCAACCATGAGAAGTTTTAAAGCAGTTTAAAAGTGACTGATGGACTAATATTCCTCACACTGTTGGAGTGTGCTGCTTCAGTTTTCCACGGAGACTAAATTTGGGGAACTAAGTTGAGAATTTCAGTTGGAGTGATACATACCAGACACCAGTTAAGTTTTCAGATTAGAGGATCAGACAGTTGAGCCGGATGATACCGGTGAGATATCTGGTAACCACTCTAGAAACGTTGTAGCAAGCGCTTGTGATCTATGTACCTGAAAAGATTTAAGATTTAGTGATTTATGAGAAGTCGATAAGGCTTCCTAAGATATGGGGGATAGTAAGAGACATAACATTTCAAAGACCTACGTAGCGATAGTTGTAACCTCGGGAGTGACTAGTTAGGGCTTGACCTTGTATGTGTGATACTGTTTGATTGCTTGTTAATTTCATGATTGAGTGTTTAGTCACTGATGTGTTCTTTTGGTAACCTTGATGTGCGGGATACTTAGATGGGGAAACGACGAGACTTTAGTGCAGTGATCAAACACACCCATTTGGTGCCTTAAAGGCCGATCAGGATTGTCTTACCCTAAGTTTCGGGACGAAACTTATTTTGAGGGGGATCTGATGTAACGACCAGTTTTTTTTTTTTTCGTTACGCTATGATAAAGTTAGAGAAGTTTAGAAAAGGAAAGTAAATTTTAGTGAAACTAGGACATACCAGTTTATTTATGGAAGTCATTTAATTAAGTACATTGTCCTAAGTTTCGGGACGAAACTTATTTTAAGGGGGTACTGATGTAATATCCGAAATTTTTATTCCATTTAATTTCGAATCAAATCGGACTTCGAGCCGTTGACGGTTTCCCATTCTATCTAGTATTTCTTTCTTCACAAATTTTATTATTTTATGTAGAATTTAATTCACATAAAATGATAAAATTATATCAAGCTCTAATTCTTATAATTATTTATTATTTTATGTAGAATTTAATTCACATAATTGATAGATTTATATCAAACCCTAATTATTATAATTCATTCCTATCGATGACTTTAGACGAGATAATGACAAGCTATGACGAGATCCTGACTAAGCTGAGACGAGGTCATGACGAAGCCCGACAACTCTGTGACGAGGTCATGCATGGGCCTGACAAAGCCATGACGAGTTTTGACGAGTTTTGACAAACTTTCAGCCCACTATTTCTACTTAGTTTCAGCCCAGTTTCTAGCCACTGTTTCCAGCCCAGCTCTTGCTTCAGCCCAGCCAGGAGCAGCCCAAGGGATTCACGTCCAAAAACCTTCAGCTGCCTATCTCTATATCTGCTTGTAACAGCCGATTAAATGAAGCATTAAAAGAGTTGTAACAGCCCAAGGATTTCACGCCAGAAGAGAAGGCTGCAACGTTCTCCTTGCTTCCAGATTTACGTAAAACACTCCTTCCCTCCTTCTGTCTTGATTCTCGGTTTTCAACAGCCCTCTTCAGAGCAGCAGCCCTCTCCAGCAGTCATCTTTAACGCAGCAGCCTCATACTCCCTCCTTAACCCTAGTTGATCTCTCCAGGAACGCAGCCTAGTGCATTTGAGTTGTGGAATCGAGTAAGGCTGGTACCTCTCTTTCCCATTCAGTTCTGTCCACGTATTCCATGCCTAACGAGTGCCTGTAATGCCTTCTAAACCTATACAGATCATTCGTAGCTGAACAGTAAGGAGGCACACGTTTTCTGAGTTTTCGGAAGTGAAAAAGCAGTCAACTTCGGGTCACGATTTGAGTAAGTTATACTCCTCCGTTTCTGCTGAATTTTGGATATGTTGTAGTCAGTAGTATATAGTAGATCATACTAAAATTTGGGAAGAATCGGAGTTACGGTTTGAGAGTTATTGTGTTTCAAAGCTGACGTTTTTATATATGTGCTGAGTGTTGGGGAAAACAGCAAGTGATGCTGTTTTGTGAGATGGTTTTGAATAAGCTCTTGATCTCCGTTGGGCTTGAATTTTGGATATGATATAGTTTACATATTATTGTAGAACATATTAAAATTTGAGAGGAATCCAGCGAGTGGTTTGGGATTTATGATTTTTCAAAGATTGAGTCGTAAGCAGTTTTTCGGTTGTGCTGAAATACGGTTTTGTGAGATAGTTTTAAATAGGATTTTGATCTCCTTTGCAGCTGAATTTTGGATATATTATAGATAAGATTTTATATTAGAACATATAAAAATTTGGGATAAATCCAGCGAGTAGTTTAGGAGTTATGATTTTTTGAAGTTAAGACAGTGTGTTGTTCGTTAGGTGTTGTAACCAACTTTAGAAATTTTTGTAGAAGTGATGCTTTAACAGTTTTAAGAAATTCTTTCTCCTATGAGTAGATGGGATATCATAGAGGACCTAAGGAATTATTTCGGAATTTTTATAAGATTATTCGAATTTTATATTTGAAGCTGTAGTTGGACTTTAGTGACTTTTCGGGAAATAGAAAATGGGTAGTTTTTCTAATTGTTACCTAAAATCATCCTAGGGAGTAGAATATGATTAATTAGACTCAAGTAAGAATTTAAGTACATATTACGGGTTTTTGGAAGTCTCGGGACCAAGGGTAAAATAGTCAATTTACCTTAAATAAACACTGTAATAACTTCTGCACATAGAATCGTACATCTTAGGAGTTTTAGACTTCTAAGTATTTAAGGAAAAGTGTTGACCCACGTGCCTCCTTTGACAGGCAACTGAGTTCCTGCAGCTACTGATTGAGTGTTGCTAAGAGAGACGAGATTTAATTCGGTAAGTCCACGGACTTACTTAGCTGGCTTCTTGTATGAGTGTAATGTGTATGAGTGGTGTTTGTTAGCTATGATAAACAACAAAACCAGATTAGGCCAACTTTATTATTTACGTAATAGACCCCAAGTGTATGATAACGGGTCGTGACATCATCTGCCTAGCTCTTGCGAGAGTCTAGGAGGTTCCCTGCGACCAGCCCAGTCCGGTAGACGGTCAAATGCATTAGTACCATTCCGCGTTGGTAAACGGGGACAGGGGCGAGGTTTGGGAATCCCTCGTGTCACAAAATAAGTATCATTAGTAATAACCTATCACCTAATTAAAGATAATAAAAGGATTGAGTGTTGCATGTTGATTGTGTATGTTGTGTGTTTGTGCTTTTACCTTTATACTTATGCATAGCTAACGGTTTTATACCGCTTGTAGATGTCTTGTAGGTTAAGACAGTTGTAGAGAGATCCGGAGGGAATGGTCAGCCGGGTCCACGTACATATTTAGTTGGGGACGGGATGTCTTCTGTTCTTCTTATGTGTCATTTTAGTACCTTTGCTTTATAAGGCTGATACATATTCTTCATGTATATATTGTTTAAAGTTTTCAAATGTTTTAAATACTTTTGTGCCTTGTTGTAAGATCCAAGTTAAATTGTTGTCAAACTAAGGTCGGGACCCATTGTGAGGTCCTAACCAGTAGCTCCCCGAGTTCTCAGAATTTGGGGTGTTACAATTAATAAATTACTCCAAAACATTTATTAAAACAAATAAAACAATAAAATCTAAATAATGTAAGATTTTAGTAGAAACTAGTTTAATACCCACACCTTGTGCGGGATTGAGTTTGAATAAATTGTAAAAAAAAATTATTATTAATTGTCGGCCATAGTGATTTGGGAGTCCCGTGTGGAAGGGCTCTCGCTCACGGATCAAAGGTATGCTGGGGATAACAAAATTATTATCTAAACAAATTACAATTTTTTTTAAAAAAAAAACTAAATGTTAAGAAAAATATATTAATATCAATCTGATTTAATCATGTAACAAAAAAATTAATTATTAAATTTATAATAATTGCCAAACTGTTAAATAAAAAAAATTACGTAAGAATTTATTTTTTTAATATTATTACTTCTAACTAAAAAATTAAAGTTTTTTTTATAAATCGTTTTTTAAAATCGATTATTATTTTTAAAAAAACGATTTAATAAAACGATTATAAAATCTTTATTAACGATAATACAAATATTTTGAATTAAATATTGTTATATCTCATATTGTAACCACTAAAATTTAAATGTTGGTTCGGATTATTTTGTAAAATCTAGAATCCAAACAAAATCCATTGAAATCTCTAAATTCGGTTAGGTGATATATGATATTTTTTTTAAAATTATTTTTATAACATTAAGATATTGGATATGATGATATGTAATTATTTTTGTTGAATTGACATAATGAGATGAAAAATATTTTAATTTTGATTTAATATATTTATTGAATAATGGCATAACTATAATTAAAATGTGGCAAAATTGTAAATATTTGACAAAAAGTCCTATGTGACATGCTTAAGGTGTTGACATGTGGACTAAGAGGGTTTTATTTTAGTAGTATACTAGTTCATTGCCCGTGCCCTGCACGGGTTATTAAAGTTTTTTTTATTTTTTAAATAACTTCTACAATATTATATAACACAATACAAAAACTCCAATCAAAAATAATGATTTATTAATATTATTAGTAGTTGATAATCAAGATGACATATTTAGGAACAACTCAACATTACATAATCTTGAAGACACGATCATAGTACCTGAAACAAAAAATGTCAAGGGTCAATGAGAGTACATTTTCAAGTTTCAATATATGTTTATAAATGACGATGAATGTATAAGTTTTAATTTTGTTCATACCTTAGTTGATATTTTGGAAGACCTCTCTATATACTACATTGTCTGTAGTTTCCTGAAGTTTCCCCTCATCATCGGAAATCAATATCTTAAGCCCGTCTCTGCTTGTAACCCTTGAAATAGCAACATATAACTGTCCATGACTAAAAACTGGTCTTGGAAGATATAGTCCTACTTGTGAAAGTGATTGGCCTTGACTCTTATTAATTGTCATTGCAAAACAAACCATTAGAGGAAATTGTCTCCTTCGGAACCTGAATGGGTACTTGTTGTCTGACGGGGACAGTAAAGTACGTGGAATTAATACTTTTTCACCTATATTATTCCCAGTAATGATCTCTGCTTCAATGATATGTTGTCCAAGTCTGGTAACAATAAGTCTAGTACCATTGCATAAGCCAGCAGACTGATCAATATTCCTCATCAACATAACAGGAACACCGATCTTTAGAATCAACTCATGGTTTGGAAAACCAGAACATTTGATACTGTTTAGAAACTCACTTGAATACACAGTCTCATCATATGATCCACCTCCTTCTGTAGGGCAAATAGAGTCCGAGCTTAAGTAAGTTCTCTCCTCTCCTTGAATAGAACTCATAATATGAGAGTTGACCTTCTCAACTATTTCATTGGTGGGGGCCAATATTGCTCTATCTCGAAAGTAATCAGGTGGGGGTGATTCAGTACACAACAAAGGATATGTAGATCGAACAATAGCATCCAGAGGATCTGTTCCAGCCGTGATTAATAGATCAGAAGGAATTTTCACAATTGACTCACCATCATTGTCATCACCTTCTTTGCCATCACCTACCCGTAGAATCCATTCTGAAAAATCTTTTGCCCTTTGGACATCCAATGCTGTAGATCTGCTCGTAACTCTCATATTCTTTGTCAACTTTAGTACCTTGCAATATTGCCACAGGTATGATGAATTTATCGCAGCAAAAACAATATCTTCCCTGCTACCTCCAGCAATAACAGGCAAAATCTGCCTAAAGTCTCCACCGAATACTATAACCTTTCCTCCAAAAGGTAGGTGAGTCGTGTCAGGAGTGTAAGAACGCATCAAATCCTTTAAGGTTTTGTCTAGCGCTTCAAAACAAAACTTATGCACCATTGGAGCTTCATCCCATATTATAAGTTTTGCTCTTGATATCAATTCAGCAAGGTCCGTACCTGCACGAATATGACACACTGAATTCTTCTCAACGTTAATAGGGATGGAAAATCTCGAATGCGCTGTTCAACCGCCTGGAAGCAATAGAGTTGCATTTCCACTGGAAGCTACATTAAGAACAATTTCACCCTTTGCTCTCAAACCAGCAGAAAGAGTTCTCCATATATAAGTCTTGCCAGTTCCACCATAACCATACAAGAAAAATACTCCACCTCTATTATCATCAATAGCTCTCGTGATCTCATTGTAAACTCCCCTTTGCTCAGACATAATACTGGATAGCAAGGACTCATGTTGAACTCTTAGTTCATCTCGATCATATCTGAGCTCATCCTGAATGAGCTTGTTCTGCCGGTCGGCAATCAATGCATCGTCAATATGTGGCATCGAATCATAATCGCTCAACGCCCCTCCATTTCTTGAAAGTAGCTTATCTAACTCCGCAAGTGCATAGTTTTGTAGTTCATCATCATCGAGTTGCAAATCTACATTAACAAATTATTTTAGAGGTGGATAATTATCTTAATATACTTCGTTGTGAAAAGGAAAATGAACATTTAATAAACCTTGAGTTAGAATATGTTACTGCGTACCATTGTTACGATGTAGCCTCCTTTGCGTAGCAAGTATATCATCAGATAAATACATCCAAGTCTTGGACCATACATATTCAGGTTTGGACATGCTGCCGGACAACAATAACATAACAAACAATTTCCTGAGGTACTGCGCCGTTGCCCATTGACTCGACATCTCGATGCCATCAATATATTCAGTCTCATCTTCCAACAGACCCCTTGCGTAGCATGCCTCCCTAAATGTATTGAATAAAATACCATTCACTGTCCGAATGTCTTCATAGCAAGTTGGACCCTTGACATGATTGAGTAGAATTCTCAAATAGTACCGTTCTCCGCAACCTGGTGCAACATGGTATATTCTTCCCACAGCTTTTATGGTATGAGTTGTATTAACACTTCTTGCAGCCCATTCCTTTTTTGTCTTTTTCCATACAAATCTGGTAGGAAACTGTGAATATGTGAGTCCTCTTGCTGTAGAAGAATTCTTGTTAGTTTTCATCCAAGCTAAAAACATTGAATTTCGGGAACCATCTTTATTCAAAACATCTTCAATCAGATCGTCATCTCGAAATATGACTGTATTATCTTCGGGGAGATGAAAGCTTAGTCTTGTGACCGATGGGAACCTATAGTGAATGCCAAACTTAAAAATACGTCAGGATGCCTCGCTTGCTGATATGTATCGACAATTCAAGTACTCCTTTATCTCATCCCTGCATCGCTCAACTCCAACCACTGAACCCGAATGCTCAACATATATAGTAACACGATCACTTCCCTTGCTAATGTATTTGAATAAGTACTTGATCGATCGAGCCTGATTGCACCATTCAACATTAATGTGCGCGTGATACCTGAGAAGAAGGTGTGGATTATAAGGAACAACATATCTGTTATCCAATTCAAAACCAGATTTGGTTATATATAACCCATTATTTCTCCTTTTGTATTTTGGATATCCATCGTCAGCAACACTGCTCTTATCATTGTACTTCATGGGGAAATATTTTGTGCACTTATCTCCTACCATACATACGCATTTTGGATTCATCTTTCCACATGGACCATGCATCATACAATCTCCAACAATTTGATGTAATTTAGGATGTTGAACCGGATCAGGAATTTCTGCACATATTACACGATCAATATGATCAGTAGTAATAAGTTTGTCATCACGGTGGAGAAACACGAGAATATGAGCGTGTGGAAGTCCCCTCTTTTGAAATTCGATGGTATATATCACTGCATATTCATTTGGACAAATCAAAATTAATATTTTGAAAATATCTATTTAATAATATATAATCAATTATTAATATCATGATATATTTGGTATGTAGCGTAAATAAGATATGTACCTGACAATACTTTTCCAAAAATTTTGTTCACCTTTATGTCTTTGATCATCTCATCAAGCTTCATCTTGAAAACCCTGCTAATAATATCTGGTCTATCATCTGGTTGTAGACCTCTAGCATGAACATACCTTGTTATTTCTGGCCACTTGGAGTTGCACGTGAACGTTATGAATAAGTCAGGGTGACCAAGATACTTGCATATTGCCATAGCATCTTGGTAGTTCTGTAGCATGTATCTGGAACCACCTGTAAACGATGATGGTAACACCATAGGTTTACCAGTTGAACATCCACCAGTTGTTCCGCGACTCGTTGCATCGGTAAGATTGCTGCACAAATCTGATCTGAGCTTGGGTTGGTTATTCCTTAAATAACTTAATCTTTGTGATTCAATCATAGTGTAGGCATCAACCAGAAATTGTTGGAATAACTTCCTTGTAAGCATCAAAAGTTTTCCTTCTCCATTTCTGTCTTGGATGCGATATGCTAAGAACTCTCGCAAGCTCAATCGGAGTCGTTTTCTTGACTTCTTCCTGCCACACTCTTTGAGCATAATATCAATCCTGTATCCATCTTCTCCATATGGAAACAACAATGGATATTGCAGTGCAAGAAAGGATGGATGTATTTCACTAATCCTCTGTATGCCGCCATCAAGTTTCTGCAGTACTACGTCTCTTGGTTGTGTTGCGGTATCCAAATCACCAACAATAACAGCTGCTACCTCAGATGCGGTAGGAATATTGTATCTCCGAGCATCAGTCCCTCTAGAGCTTATCAATCTCAACTTGATGTTTGCCCGTGGATCGTTCCTTATCATGTCTTTTGCAATCCTGAACCCCTTTGCATGAGGGTTGTGTTCATCAATCATCGCTTTCAAATCAGTGACTATGGAACGGTCCAGATTACAATCACCATCGGAGCTAAAAACATACTTGTTTTAATTAATTCTTGAAATGACTTATAAAATTAGTTTTATCTATCAATGACGAAAAAAAATACTATATGCATGTCATGTAAATAAAACATATTATGTTAAGTAATATACCTGAATGCACGCAGCCTATTTTGTTCTTCATCGTTGGTATCAATTATATACATCTGGGAATATACCGGTGGATAACCTTCTTTTGGCAACATAGTTCCGATAAAATGATTATTCCGTCCACGTATACGAAATCCCATCGGACCACGTCCTTGTGGCCGTTTATCAACTTTTCCCCCCATGGATGTAAAAGCAAACATCATATTATACGCTCGGATATTTTTCTTAAAGTGCTTAGACCTCCTACCACCGTCTAATAACAAATGCGATAGGATTCCAGGAGGCTCTTTCAAGTAGGGAAGTTCAACCTTTCCATTCAAACAACATAAAGAGAACTGTGGAATCCTTTGATTTTTGCTCTTGTCTAACCTTTCACCATACACAACAATGCACCACATGATTTACAATCCCAAATAGGATCACCAAGGTCTAAGTAATCTGCATGGTTTAAAAGAAATAATATTTTTGTATCAATATTATAAAACAAAAAATAATGGAAAACAACTAATCAAATTTACCATTAGATTGGACATTGATTGGCAATTCATGGTCACAGTTTTGGGAATTAGAATGGTCTTCAATTGATGTTGTACAATAAAGGATAAATATTAGCAAATATGAATATTTTATTATATAGTATGCTATTAATGGCAATTTTTGTTTATTAAACATTAAAAATAGCTTTTTAATCAATATATATATATATCCATTACGTACCGTCACTATCGTCATCTGGTTCAAAATCATCCGTGGCACTATAATCGTAATGAATGGGTGTTCCTAGGATACAACCTATGCAAAATATGAAGTAAAATTATTATCATCATTATTAAAAAGTATTTCATACCCGTATTATATAATTAAATAATATTGATAATAGTCTTGCTATAATATAAGGAGACCGCTAACTTTGTTTGTGAATCGTTCATTGTTAGGGATAATAGATAATAATTTTGACCAAGATAAACGAACACAATTAAAAATAAAAAGGTGAATAAATTTTTTATAAAAATACCATTGTTTTGATGCATTATCGTATTATTAGTTGAATTGTTGGAATGCAAGATCGAGTGTGCGACATTGCTGTTTGATATGGACATCAACTGTGTAGTTTGACTAACTACATTAAGAAAAAAAAATGTTAATATGAAAACCTCTTTGCAATTTCATAATATTATAAAAAAAAATCAATGATATATACCATTTGTAATGTCGGAAAACGGTTGCCTATTTGAATATTGAGTAACTTCATTACATCTTGATGATTCACCTATACCATTAAATAAAAGATTATTAGCAGCCAAAAAAAAAATCCAACATTAAATGAATAACTGTGTTACCGTCTTTGTTGGCACTTCTAATATGGGCTTGCCTTCGTTGAGAAATTGCAAATTTTCTTTTCAAACGGTTGTACTTTGGGGATGGATCCATGTATCACTCCTGAAAAAAATTATATATCACATGAAGTAAATTAATGATTACTTATTGAGTTTAATTAGAACAATCTTTATAACAATACATGCATTATAGCAAGATGTAAGGCCCAATAAAAAAAAGGCCCGTATACTTAATTACCTGGATAAAAAATTTAAAATAATTATTTGTAATTCCACCTCACTTAACATGATTTTTGATAGCCTGAATAAGGGTTTAGTAAATTAGGGTAAGCCATCAACTCATCATGCCCTATCTACACTCGACCACATCATCCCTAGAAGCGGCATCTGCTACACCCTCGAATCCTCGATGCCCTCCTCACCACACTCAGCAACCACCCTCCCTTGCGTGTTCTGTTTCATCTCCTTCCCCGGATTGTTTCCTCCATCAGTACAGCAACGATACCAAGAACCTATCTCTTCTCTCTCCGTCTCCCCTATCTACACCCAGTCCTCGGCATCGATCTCCACCGGGGAGCCCTCTCCCCTATCGAGCTTCTTTGCATCGCCTATGCCGGATCGGGATCGAAGACCGCCACCTCCTTTCCCCTCTATGTTTGCCCTCGCTCTCCTCAACTGCGAATGTACTCCCTTCCGGCGATAGGTATGGAATTTTCCTGTATTCATTCTTTGTGTATCTGAATAGCCACTGATGGCCTTTTATCGAATTATCTATCAATTTTCATATATTATTTTTTGAATGGGTATATTTACACTAATAATATTGTGTGTATCTAATCAACTCATCATGAACTGAATGAGATGTATTGTTCAGTATTCTTTCTTAGGGCTTAATTGATTGAACCTATTGCTCACCAAATTGATCCTAATTAAAATAGATCATCTATTAAACAGATTACAAATTCAAATGACCTAAATTTCTTTAAATATATGTGCTAATATATTTATAGTGGTTGATTTTACTTCTCTGCATACTATGTAGACAATATTGTTAATATTTCTTTCTAAAATACTATCTATCAAATATTTTAATATATGGAATAATTATATATCTAATTTGAATGTGAATAAAGATATGTAGGTTGAAGCCCTAATATCAAAGACTGTTATTGGTAGTACTATATATAACTTAACTATGCGTTGAACCGAATACATGAATCATATAATAAATTCCATATCCATTGTTGATAATCTATCTAGAAAATTACAAGTCAAATAAGGTCTAAATGTATTGGTTTTGTTATGCTATAGTTATTGATTGAAATTAGATATGCCTAGTTTAAATATTGCTTCCTCTTTAAACATCTTGCTAGAATTCTAAGCTTGCTTATGTGTTTGATTTTGTAGTGAGTGTGTTGTTGCCAATCTACATACTAATAGTGTCACATAATTATAGTTTTCCATATTACTTCATAAGAAGCTTATTCTTACTTATGGTGATTTGATTAAAGTCATGTGACAAACAGATTGAAAATATAAGATTGATAGAAATTTGAGAAGATCAATTGTGCTTAAAACAACAACAGTAATATAACTTACCTGGGGTATGATCCTCGTATTTATCCGAAAGTAAATGTATGTAACAAAGCAAGTTGCTAAATTGCTGAAAGCTGTTGTAGATCTGTAGCTCTAATTATTCTTACTTATGGTGATTTGATTCAAGTCTTGATACAAACAGACTGAAAATATAAGATTGTTAGAAATTTGAGAAGATTAACAGTGCTTAAAACAACAACAAAAATATAATTTACCTAGGATGTGATCCTCGTATGTATCCGAAAGTGAATGTATGTAACAAAGCAAGTTGCTAAATTGCTGAAAACTGTTGTTGATCTGTAGCTCCCAATATTAAGATTATGAGGTACTGTGTATGAGTAGTTCGACTTGAACTGTAGCTGTGTATGTATCTATGGCGCAAACTTTATTTATAGATGATAAAATTAATTTATTAAAAAAATGAAAACATACAGATCATGTGAACTGAAAATATTTTGTTGATCTTGTGGATAGCATTGGAGAAAATATCAATCGAAACAAACTGATTATTGCATAATCTTTTTTGTTGAGGTAGATAAGATCAAAATATTACGCAATATTTTGGTAGTTGGTGAAGATTCTATAGGTTGTGGTTGTTTGTGTTGGATCAAATAAAAAAATATTAAATAATATTGAAGTTGTTAGTCATTTAAAATTCTAAATAAATATATTTAGGTTGAAAAATACTGGTCCTTTCCTTCATCTTTATATATACTATCAATATGTACATTTGATTAAACTATGTTACCAAGATTACTATATTACAATGAAGTATGAAATTTTAATGGTTAAATTATCACAAATAAAATATGCATGTCAAAAATAACATAATATATTTTTCCTATCCATAATTATATTATATCCTGACTTTTTAGTGCTATGAGAAATTTTATATGAGAAAATTGTTGTATAATGTAAAATGTATATTGATTATGATGTTATTATGTTAATAATAATGTAAAATGTATAATGCATTTGATTCGAAACAAACTGATTCTTGCATAATCTTTTTTGTTGAGGTAGATAAGATCAAAATATTACGCAATATTTTGGTAGTTGGTGAAGATTTTATAGTCTGTGATTGTTTGTGTTTGATCAAATAAGAAAAATATATTAAATAATATTGAATTTGTTAATCATTTAAGATTTTAAATAAATAAATATATTTAGGTTGAAAAATACTGGTCCTTTTCTTCATCTTTATATATACTATCAATATCTACATTTGATTAAACCATGTTACCAAGATTACTATATTACAAAGTATGAACTTTTAATGGTTAAACTGTCAAAAGTAAAATATGCATGTCAAAAATAACAGCTCATGATATATAATTATGTTATATTCCTGACATCTTTCCTATCCATAATTATGTTTTCTATTATAAAATTACTATAAGTTTAATGCATGTTTGTTGACAATATCTGTTACAGTAATATGTTTAATGAAATTAGTAAGATATCAATGTGGTGAGCAATCATGATATCTAATAATGATATAGGCCGAAATACAAATGGTGAAGATATTACAATTAGCTACCTCGTCAAAGAGTATCAACTTTAGTTGTATATAGACGAACCATATGAATATTAGTCCTAAAATCGTACTTAAGTAAATTAAGTATTGTTCTATTTTATCTTTCATGCACTCATTAAATGAAAGGTCATAATTGACTATTAGAGACCTGGCTACCAATTGGATGCGTTGAATGTTCAATTTATAAGAATGTTTTGAGATTTAAGGATAGTGTGCTTATTCCACCTTGAATTTTTATGATTTTTATACAATATATATTGATTGTGTGAGATTGTTCGCACAATAAATAAAAAAAAAAATTGGTTGAATATATATAAAAAAATACTATATAATAAAATAAATCATCAACGTATAACAATCTTATCTAATTTAATATGAAAAAGAAAATACAAGAAATCAAATTGTGTAGAAAAACTAATTCATTATTGAAACAAAATAAAGAAAACTCTAATGGAGTATGGCTGATATGGAATAACGTGCTCAATCTCTGATATAATCCGGCAGATACCTACATTCAAATGATAAAAATAACATAAAATTAAATAATTGTTCAACTGATAATGGGTTACCAAAAATAAGTGTCAATTGCAGAACTTTTTTTTTAACTGTATACGTCTATTTCATCAAATATGTATTGAGGATCATCTTCACAAATAGTGAGCTTGGATGAATGAGAATCAGTTGTGACAACTAATTTACCTAAATTAATCAATTTAATTCATGGGCTATAGATCATTAGATGTACTATAAAATACTATTTGATTTGAGAATAATGTATAAACTGTACTAACCGGCTGATGATACTACTTTGACAAATTGAAGGATCATTATTCCACCAAAGAATGGATCTTGGGAACGATTGACAGTCGTCAAAAACTGATCAATAATTTCTTCACCAATAAGTATAACCTCTATTTCCCATGACCTAGTAAAATATTAGGTGAATAATATGAAAATATAATCTGCAACTCCTTTACTGATAAATTTAACGAACAAAAATAGGAAATTTAATTCTTATAAATGTATCCGTCTCCTGATAGTGTAACTGGAATGTAGTTGATAAGCACCTCATGTGTTCCTCCCTTTTCAGTATATATTTTAGATTTAACCTGTGTTGGCCATATATAAAATGCTCCAACTACATCTGCACAACAAATTTATTAGTGAGTAATCAACAAACTGCACATTACTATGTTTAATCTATCTATATATATATATATATATATATATATATATATATATATATATATATATATATTTCTCATATTACCTATGAGGTTTGGAGGGATGGTGTTATCCAAAATATCTTTGAAGAATTTGAGTTCAAAGCCATATTTTGTTATGTCTACATTCTCAAGATGTATAGACACTTTAGAAGTATCAATTAACTCAATTATAAAGTTATATACACCAACTCTGGGAGAATGATCTGAAGGTACTCGTACTCAGAGATGTACACAACTTCCGTCTCTTTCAATATAGATGAAAATTTTGCAATCAATGCATCTCCTATTGAACGTGTCAGGAATCTTTCACCCTTTGTAAGAAAAGTAGAAACAAAATTAGAACAGACTATTAAGTGAACTTGTTTAAGGTAGTAGTGTTGATTAGATAAAACTTACATATTTGTTCACCATAATAGAATAATGAACTTTAATTCCGGATTGAATACGTTGTGTCCATGAACGTATAACACGTGCCAATATGGCATCATTTTCGTATGAAACATAATTGCTTGCGTATGGACTGTGTTCCATCTCCTGCTACATTGAAATAGTGCAGAAAATTAGTTTAAATCGAGAGTTTCATATGGTAAAACTGTAGAAACTATATGGAAGAACACAGATACCTGAGATGTATTGGGCTAGACGAATATGACTGGTATAGTTTGATGGAAGGGGTCTATTTATATGTGAAGGGTTGGATATGTACTTAGAAAATCTGGAGTATCTTTTTAGTTTTGTGATCTTGTAAGATCATATATTTTTTAAAAGTTTGTTAGTTTAAAGATCTTTGTTTCTGGTGATATCAAATATATTGTCAACTGATTTGTTTTCTATTATCTTTTTCAGAATGTACATTTTGATTAATTAAATATATTTAATATAATATAATAAATTCTAGACAATATATTCGAAATCATGTGATTAATGCTTAAAACAATTTTATGTGTTACATACTAACTTTTGAAAATATGTAGATTGTTTTTATGTGCGGACACTAACTTAGTGAATGTTGTTATCATTAGGGACACACAATTTATTCAATTACTTATTATGATCATATATTTATGCTTGACCTATATACCAATCTATGCATGTTATGGTAATGAAAACATACATGTTTATATATTATTATAACTTTTTTAAATGGAGTACTTATATAATGTTGATGTTTAGTCAAGCATAACACTCCTAGAATCCCGCACCTTGTATGTATTGTTCATTTAAGCGTTATATAAAACTTCCAATTATAATGATTGGTTAAAGTTCTCTAACATATATCTGAAGTCTTTATTGTTTTAAAAATAAATCAATTTAAAATTAACTTTTTGTTCTTTGCTTTGTAGTTGTGTGGTAGCACAACAGAAGAGGAAGCAATATGCATTCACTACCAACATGAAACATCATTAAAGGTTTAAAAAATTTTCCAGTATCATAATTTTAAATAAATGAATGTTGAATCAAGCAGTTTTTGAGCACAACAGAGTTGAATGCAGGTCTCTCCTAATGTTGTAGATACAATTGAGATTTCCTCTAAAAGTATGCCACAACCTTTAATGTATATTCATTAATATGGTAACCTACCCGCACAATAAAGTTATTGAATATATGGTCAATTTCATTTTCATTCAAGTTCATAGTTCTGTTATGGGCAATACTATATTTGTTCTTGGAGAATTAAGTGGATTAATCAATGAGATGTCAAGTAGATTCAGTTTGTACTGATGTTTTGTTCATTTTCCATAAGGATGGGTATAGTTTGATTATTTGTTACTAAATTTGGTTCATTCTTTAGACCAGGTTAAATGGCTCTAGTATGATGGGTGATTGTAACTCGTGAAACAGTCTCTAAATGTTGTCTACCAAAAACAGGTATCATTCTAATTTATCTTGTATAAAACTATTAAAAATGTTAAAATTATTGATCAATATATTATTATGTTTTTTGTAATTGTTATAATGTATGAAACAACATGGCTTATTTGATTTGCACATTCATTATCATAATGTAGTTATTGTCTGTCCATAAAAGTTAAAGGTATTTGAGATATTAAGTAATGTCGTAAGCAAAATCTATCATATGTTAAAATGTATGAAACATAAAATGATCTCAAAAAGATCATTCTTATTGGACATAATCAAATAAAATGCAAATCAGAAACATATCAATGTTCTAGAACAATCCACTTTATTTTGCTTGACAACCAAATAAGCAAATCTGATAACTAACAAATTCATGGGAGAGCTCACTTCTCTTTCTTCACCACCTTGGGATGATTAATCTCAGGAGGTTCATTGTTGAATGAATCATAGAGATTAATAACACCAACATCCATGCTCAATTTCTTTCTGATTGGAGTCTCATTAAAATTGCATAAATCAGATGTAGGAGATTCATCTTTATAGGAATGGCCTCTTTTTGAAGGAGTTATGGAACTTAGCTCAACATTTTCTTTGTCTCTATGGATCATGTTCATAACAGGTCCATCAATTTCCTGAAATTAATATTGTATTAGCAAGCATTAGTTTAACAATCCGTATTGATTAAAGTTTAATTAGACTTGATAATATATTAAAATCGTACCTACCGAGTATCTTGAAGAATCTTATATTCATTCATGATAGAAAAATCATCACATACATGAGTAACAGTAAACCCCGCAGCTGGATTACTTGAGTGGCCGATGTTATACTCACTTATGGAAATCTTAAACAGAAAAGTCTTGTTTAGTAGTTCCTTAAGCTCAGCTGGGATCGAATGTGTATCAGAATCCTGTAGTCAAATAAACCAAAGTTATTATATATAGTGTATAATAATAGTATAGGATACATGTAAACATAAAATAAAAACTATTACCACATTAATGCTATCTTGGATGGAAACCACTGTTTTTTTCACAAGTTGCTTGACTTGTTTTTCAAACATGATGAAAACAGCATTAGATGTATGATCAGCAACTTTTAAATGGAGTTTGTACCTAATAAAGACAATTAGACATCAATATATATGTTTACATAGTATATATACTATATATAATTAAAATTTTCATATTACTACCTTGAAACAACATATTTGATGGTTGCATCACACTTTTTGCAATAGTATTTACTTCCATCAACTTCGACTTTTGATTTGCAAGTCTTACATGAATTGTAAAACCATCCAAATATGTCATCAAAATCCTCAATTGTTGCCATGGTGACACAAGTACATTTCTAATAAAAAAAATGCATAATACATAGGTTAGACAGTAAATATAAATATATATATATATATATATATATATATATATATATATATATATATATATATATATATATTACTTAACATGTGGATGATGGTAACCTCTTGTATGCTTAGTATGTCTTGCAACGTTTTTCTGGGATATTCAGTGAGGAATATTTCCGATATAGTGTAAGACGGAGAATTTGATTCGGTTGGGATGACAACTGAAGATACAATCTCCTCAGACATAGGGAATCTAATATGATAGGAGGGTAGACAATTAATAAATAATCTTTTCCAACACTGGTTGAACATAATGTATTATCATTTGGTACATAAAATTACCTCTTCTTGAATTCCTTAATCTCTGATACTCGAGAATCATCAATAATAATTTTTGTTGCTCCTTTGGTGTTTGAAATGTACTTTTCACCTACATGTTATAAATATTAAGAAATTTCCAAAAAGATATTTTAATTATAATTATATAAAAATAAACATCGTGATTGAAAAGGTTATCAAAAGTAACTTTCACCTCCAAATTCCTTGACATTAGCAAGGTGTACTATAACAACAATATCCTGTTTGACATGGAAGTCTGACCCAAATGAGTCAAACTGATGGGCATATGAATCCCACAAGGTACACTTCATCATTTGATTGCTGAAAAAATGTACATTACTATAAATGTATCTGACTCTGAATAAACCGGTGTGCACAAAAAGTAACAATTATTGTATACTTACTTAGAGCTTCTCATGTAGATATTTCTCCGTTCATATTGAGAATCAATTGGTCCAATAGCAGAGAGATGACCAATGATGTCTGTAGATACATACAACAATATATAAGGCATATGGATTAAGTGTCAGTAATATATAACATTAAAACTATATATACGATCTATATGTATATAGATACTTACCAACCAGGTGCTTGTTGCTATTAACATCCATGTTGTGAATGATATCGTAGTCCACAAATTGAAAGGCATTCATAGGAATATCAAGTGTTAATACTGCCTTAAAAACACTATTGTTGTTCAAAACAATCTTATATGGCAACTGACTGTATTTGATCTTGGTTAGGAACTTTGAGACCATAAAATTGGTGAGCATATATGTGGATTCTTCTGATATGTTGTCTAATGTATTCATCCATCTCTTAGAAACATTAGCATGAATCCTATTCCCCTGTAAAAAAATATATTAAAGTAGTTTATTAGAGGAGCATTTTAAGGAAGCTAGTAAGTCGATAACAATATAATCTAAATTTACCTTCAAATCAATAAGGATCATATCCTTAGAGTAATAATCTTGAGGATTTTCGAAAACAGGAGCCTTCCAAATGTGACTAACGCGTACAATGATCTTCCATTGAATTGAACTGTTAACTTTTAACTCTTCTAGTAAATAAGTATCCTTCATCGAGTCTACTATAAACAAAATATAAACATTAATCTTTAACTACATATTAAATTATGAAGCAACATGGAAGAAAAAAATATCAAAATACATCAAACTCACAGGGTCTAATCACACAGTCGAGGGAGAGAATAAGGTTTTGTGTTGATGGATTTCCTAGGTGATTCTCCTTGTTAGGGTTGCCTTCTCTTATATATTGTTTTGGGCAACAACCTTAAGAATTATTTTTAATTTTAACTTGATAAAGGGGATTTGATTTAGATTAACGATCTTATCTTTTCCATAATTATTTTTTTAAAATTTGTGTTGAAATAGTAGATATTCTAAATAAACTCATCATTGAATAATGAATGTGGATATGTATTCATTGTGGATTCGTAAATCGGCTCAAAAGATTTGTAATATATTTCAAATATTTAAAATATACTAAAGAAGATACAGCATCAAAACAGTTATATGGTGAATCTCGATATTGGACAGTTATATGGTTTGGTGTGATTATCATATCAAATCTTTCTATCAATATTTTGTAATTATCTATATATTTTAATAAATAGTTTGTTGTAGATTGCGGATGTTATATTATTGTTAGACAAAAAATAGTTTGTTGTAGATTGGCGAAGATTTTGTTATGCATATATTGTATTTGGATTTGACTAGTTGCAATTAGTTTATGAATTATGATGATAAAAGTAGATTGTGCAGTGTGGAGATTATGCAGCGATAACTCATTCATATTATGATGTGTGATAGTTGATTGATGAAGTGTAGCTTTCTTAGATGATTTGGCATTAGATGGAAAGTATATCAATTTAGATTTATAATATATAGATTAATAGTGATGTGATTGTAAAAAAGTAAATGATCAAACATTTAAATAAGTACCAACACATACTACTTTAATTAAGCATAAACACACAATACTAAGCACTTTTCTAGGTGTTAGATGATGAAAAATGATTAAACATATTAACAATATTTTTTATTCTATGTGTTACAGTTTGGACAGCTACCAAACAATGTCGCACCAAATTTTCAAGTATTCCTATTTAAAAATGGTATGGGAACATGCTCTGGTAAGTTTTATAAACATCATGATTGCAATTTGGTGATTGGTTTAATGTTCTGCATGTAGTACAAAATGCATGACTGGGTTAAACTCACATATAAATTGAATGATAATTATAGCTTTGTGTGCCTTTTTTATTTATCCTGTTAAGCACGTGAATATATATATATATATATATATATATATATATATATATATATATATATATATATATATATTTTGATTGTGGTCAATAAATATATTCTTAAATGTGTCATGTGAGGTTCTGAAACTGCAGGAATGTGTTTTGAATATATTTGCTCTAATGGGTTAGGTAAAAAGCAATGAAATTGTTTTTGCTTTTTTATTATTTAGCTTGTACTATATTAATATATTGATAGTGATGAGTCGTGTCAATCGAATCTATATAAATACATATATATAAATATAATACAGGAACACAAAATATACTCAAGAAAAACATAATATCCGGAATAAATAATATTAAAAAAGAACGGAACGACTGGTTCCGAGTACGAGTATTGCTTATTCAGATCCCACTAAGATAGTATTAAATTAATCATATAAAAATCGATTAAACTGAAAAGTTTCGTAGCAAATGGAATAACACTCTTATTGAATCTAAAATGTCCTTAAAGTCCTGCACTTGATAAATCGAAAGTAGTCCACACGAACTGCATGGGTGGAGTACTAACGTCCAATAGAAAAATCCTTGGGTAGATACCTAAAAAAAATTATTGAATATGTTAATATACAAATAAGATTAAATAATACAAATTAGTATAGATCTCCAAAGTAACATAACGTTCATAAATAACCTGGAAAAATCAACTTCATCATATAGTGTTTGAGGCATTACTTGACAAAGAGTCATTTTTGTCAATGAAGATGTTGTCACATCACTAGTACAAAATGTCATTTACTCGGGAGAAATTTCTCGGGTATTAAGTAAAATGCCGTAATAAATGATGACTCTCGGGATTTGTCAAAAAAAGTCCCGTAAAAGTAAATTTATTTTACTTTTTCTAAAAAGTAATTAAACTCTCGGGATTTTTTTATTCCCATCCCTAGAAAATATATTCACTCACAGGAGTTTTCACAAAACTCCCGAGAAAGATGTGTGCTCCTACCGACTAATAAAAAAAATTTGTTTAACTTTATTTCCTAAAATACCGAGAAACCCTTCTCAGTTTTCCTTCCCTTCTCCGCCGTGAAGCCTTTTACTCCCAGAAACCCTTCTCCGCGGTGAAGCCCTCTACTCCCAAAAACCCTACTCTCACAAACGATTGATTTTCGGCTACTCTACCTCCTTGTTGATTCGTCGTTTTATCTCTCCTTGCCATTCTATGTGCCTCATTATCATCGTATATGAAGAAATCAAGCACGTAGTCAAGATTTACTTCTTAAGGTTCGGTACTCCCACCATCTTCCATACGCGTCACCTTCGAAGGTTAGCCCTCTCTTCATTGCTTGCATTTGTAATTTTATTGTCTGAGTTTTTTGGTCTTAATTTCTAGTTATTGCATTTTCTAAGGTATATGATTTCAAGGTAAAATATACAATTGATTAAACGGAGGATGATTACTACATGTTTAATGATTGAAGAGTTTAGACTATTTTTATTTACAGAGTTGAATGAAAGTTTAAATTTATTATAGAGATGACTAGAACTCAAAGTATAAGTAGTAATTAGTAATATGAAGATTGTAGTAGGAGGACATAATGGTGGCTGCATTTTTAGAGGATGAAATGGATTGTGATTTAGATATGCGCAAGTTTATTTTCCAATGTTTTACGATTTGTGTTGTAGTGTTAGGTAAGCTTGATCCAACCCTCGGGCTTGTCGGGCCACCTTGAGTAATCTTTGGCCTTGAGTGGGTGTCAGAAGTATGCCACTATCTCACTGCAGTCTTGAACTTCTTCCCCCTATACAGTTAGATACAAAAAGATTAGTTCAATTCGATGACTAATAATTGACAAATCTCATTCAATTGTTAACAGCCTCAAATTCTCAGTACTTATCTTTTTTATAATTATAGTGTGTAATTATAGTCTAAATGCATACTTTAGCAAAAATAGGACTATTGCATATAATATTTTCTTTAATTCATTTGAAAAACAACAACAAATCTCATCAAATATAGTATTATCGATTGTAAAGTTGCAACTGGCAAACTGTTACTTGATCAGAAGAAAACGAACTAAACCAAGCATCCAAATTGTACTAATTTATAACAATTTTTGAGGTAGAGGTAATTGGCAAGACACTTGTTTCTTTAAATTTTAGATAATCTCTCCTTTCGTTTGGAATGGGTACACAAACACAAGCATCCAAATTTTATTTCCAATTTAACGCATATTGTTTGTATTTATGACTAGTTTGAGCTTTTTTCTAGCAAAAGTTGAAATCTTCTATTTTTCAGGGTTCTTGCTGCAGACTTTGTCATGAGATTTAATGTTAGACCTCCATTGCTGAGTAGGGACTAACTTGAGGTCAGGAAGGTGGATCTAAAACGAAAGCGTGAACGATTGGGTGAAAGGTGATATAGTTATAATTTCCAATTTAACGCATATTAATTTTGAACCGAAATATTTTAATTATGATTTTGATTGTTTCCTTTTCTGATAAGTATTTTTGTTCTTGTTCAAAAACTATGTTATTTCATTTTCTTAACTTTGAACCATGATATAGTTATAAGTTCAATACGTGAAGTATTTGTGAAATACGTTCAGTGTTCTTGTACTAAATGTTGATTTATTTTCTGTTGAGCTCTCAATGTCCAAAATTATTTTTGATCTGATTTAAGAGGGACTAGCTATTGAATACTTGAGTTAGGAAAGTTCGTTTCTCCTTGCACTAGTAACATTGCAAAATGAAAATAGATAGAATTAATTGGTGATTATTCTTTTCTACATATTTATTATTGGAGAGGAACAATTACAAAATAAACACTCATTTATTGGGATGAAAATCATTTTATTAAAATATAGTATGTGAATGCTCATACCCATATTTTCAACTCTATGAACTTGATGTAGCTTGCCGAATGTGACTGATGAAGAAAATTAGTGATTGCTTCATTTTGTTACTATTGGAGGGCTAGTTTATATTCCATTCTCAATTTGATATTGACGAGACATTTTGTATATTTTCTTTGTGTTTGTGTACCCAAACTGATCATCTGTATCAAAATGTAGGCTAACAAATGAGCTTTGGAAACTGATGAATGACTTAATTTTGAGGGAAGCGACAATATCTATGCTCTTGGAGACTATGCAACAATAAATCAACGCACAGTCATGGACTCATGGTATGTGCAATCAGTTTTGTACTTCGCATGATCTCATCAACATCAAAATCATTTCTCCATGACAAATCCTTCCGACTAAACTATTTTCTGATCCTAACAAATTTAGTACTGGTAGAAAGTTAAATTTAGACCCAAAATTTTGCTAAAGATGTGGTTTTTCCTTATTTTGTTTTTTAATCATGTAGCATTTCTGGGTACTTTTACGACAGTTTATGGAACTCGATTTTGAGAAAGCAACTGTGCATGAATATAACAATAGTGTTATCAATCGATTTTCAGATATTAATAGTGGAATGAAACATGTACTGTTTGCTGGTTCTTAGAAATGAGAAACTAGTAGAATCAAATTGATGAACCTAGTTAAACTAGTATGTTTTCTACTTACACCTGAAAAATACAAGGGTGAAGCTCGTCCACATTGTCAACTAATTATGAACTTAGACAAGTAAGAAGTGCTATGCTTGTATATGCCTTTAAGTTCTTTGTTACTGCTAAATGTTCTTTCATTGGTCCCAATATGTTTAGGAAGATATTGCTCTTATATTCGAGAAGACAAACTTGGATAAATCCGGGACGCCACAGACAAAGAAATGCAAGAAGTTATCAATGATGTTATGGAGAGATACCCACAAGTGGAGTTGTATCTGAACAATAAACAGATGACTATTATATTCGATCTTTTGTTGATGAATGTTAGGTACTTTGTTCATTTTTTTACCATATATAATGAGACAGTTAAGTATGTATGCGATATTGAACCCTGTAACAATCGAAATAAAGAATTTGATTTTGGGTAACGTTTGGTGTGCTTGATTTGTGGTTTCAATATTTAGGGGTGTTAAATTGTATATGTTGGCAGGAAACACAACCTATTGTAAATCTGCATAATATTTCTTTTTTGTAAATTGGTTACAACGTTTTAAAAATATGTCCACATAAAGTCCCGAGTGATATGTCTAGGCAGTTTTTTTTAAAATAGTCCCGCGGGATATCTCTAGGGAGTTTTTCAAAAAAGTCCTGAGAGATATCTCTAGGGAGTTTTTCAAAAAAGTCCCGAGAAGTATCTCTAGGGAGTTTTTAAAAAAGTCCCGAGAGATGTCTCTCGGGATTTTTTTACAAAACTCCCTAGAGTATTTTTGTTTCTCAGGATTTGCAGAAAAACTCCCGAGAAAAAGCTCTCGGCCAAAGGTTTTAAGGGACTTCAAAAACTCCCTAGCGTAATGCAAAAAAAGTCCCTAGAGACTTATGATTTGTACTAGTGCATAAGGAGTACCTATTTGACATATAAACATTGACACGTAATATTTTGAATTTTAAGAGAAGCATAACATCAAACTTCGTAATAAGGGCAAATTTGAAGAGAAACCTACCATTGGAAATTGCAATATGAGCAAATTGTAAGAGTAGGATGCCTCCTTCGAAGTAGGTTGTTGTAGAATGAACAGTTGAGAGATATTCCTTAACGAACTCATCTCCAATGAGAGAAATATCCAATTCACATGGCCTGTTAATGAATTAGGTTATTCAAAGTAGTTGTTGTAATATAGCTTATAAGGTCTGTTATAAGGGATATAAAAACAAAATAGAATTAGTATTTTACCCATTTCCTTTAAGAGTAACCTTAAGGCTGTTGAATTCTATCTCCTCTATACCTCCATTGTTCGAATATGTTGTGGTTTCAGCTATAGACCATCTATGAATAACACCCACAACATCTGCTTTCAACCAATAAAACATATATCAGTTCAAGCAAATAATTTGAAAAGTAATGTTGAATTGGTAAATTACATACCTATTAAGATATTGTCGCTGATTTTATTTTGAAGTATATCTTCAAAAAATTGGAATTTAAAACCATAAGGAGGAATTTTAACTCCCTGGAGATAGACACAAATACATAGTTAGAAATTGTCATTTTGTTGTGGAGATGTTATTTGTACAAGAAACGTTATGCAAACATAAGGTATAATATGAGTTGTATAAATACATAGTTAGAAAACTTACTGTGATTGGATCAGCTTGAACTCGAATGCTTTTATTTGGATGAAATGATCGAGTTGATGTCATTGTGTTTGAAGTCTATGGATAAATTTTGATCGCCGGTTTCTGGATGATTTTCCTTGGAAGATGAGGAGACTTCTTTTATAGTGTTTCTGTAAACAATAATATTCTTTATTTTTTTAATTTATTAATTAATAGTGATAGAAATCTAAAAATAAGGATTTGTTGTGATCAAATTTGCATATAAGTTGAGATTACAAAGGATTTGTTGTGATCTATCATATCAAATCTTTCAAGCAATAATCTATACTTATTTTTAATTTTGAAACAAATCATAAATGTTTGAATATGATCAAACAAACGTATGACTTTTATAAATGAGGTATGATTCATATTGATTTTTAATGGAAACTGATTGCTTGACTTGTAGAAACAGTGGCAAATCACAAATGCTGAATATGCTCAAACGGACATATTGACCTTCTTGAATGGAAAATCCGATGGACTAATGGTATGAAGAACAATTCACAATGGCTGAATATGCTGAAAGAGCTAAAGGGTCAGATCGAAAAAATACATCCGAATTCATGGCTGAAGGGGAAAGAGAAGCACTGGAATCATTTTAAGCATTGTGTTTGTGCAGATTGACCTTCGGTTCAGCATTTTGGTGCAATCACTTTAAGAGTCGTGATAATTATGAATTTTTGTTAATCTTGCTTAAAAAAGTATTTTGTAAATTATTAAATGATGTGTCATAGCTTATTGATGAAGTGTATCTTTTTCTGGATGATTTGGCATGAGATGGAAAGTATTTAAATTTAGATTTATAATATATAGATTATTAGGGGTGTGGTTTTAAAAATTAAATGGCAAAATTGTAATTATATAGCAAAAAGTCCTACGTGGCATACCTAATGTGTTGACATGTGGCGGAAAAGGGTTCTGCTTTAGTAATATATATAGATATAGATAATTGGGTTTGTTATGTTAACTTCTCATGTTCACGGGATTCTTAACAACATTAAGTACATTATGAGTGTGTTACTTAATTTAAATAGCTATACTAATAACAAATAAAATAATAAAAGATTATTATCTTAATAAAAAAGTATTATTAGTCATAATTTAACAACCTCCAAACAGGATAGAAATTAACATATATAAGTTTTTGGTATTTAGCCACATATAATTTGTAGATATTAATTTATAGTCTATTTGATGACTAATAAAAATATGTTTTTGTAGAATACATGTTAGTTGTTGGTATTTAGCCACACATAATTTGTAAATGTTAATTTATATCCTACTCGGTGGCTAATTAAAACACGTATTGTATAATACATGTTAATTTTTGGTATTTAGCCACATATAACTTGTAAATGTTAATTTTAGTTTATTAGATGACTAATTAAAAATATGTATTTATATAATACGTTAATTTTTGGTATTTAGCCACATATAATTTATAGATGTTGATTTCTAGCCTATTCGATGTCTAATTAAATATATGTATATATATAATACATGTTAATTTTTATATTTGGCCACGCATAATTTGTAGATGTTTATTTCTAGTATGTGTGGTGGTTAATTAAAATATGTATTTATATACACATGTTAATTTTAAGTATTTAGACTAGACCTGTACAAATCCGGGTTTGGGTCGTGCCATTCCTATAACCTCTACCTGGAAGGTGCGGGCTAGCCTGGCCCGGCTTGTCCGTCTCACAAACGCTGCCCATGTCCCGCCATGTAAAAAGCGGGTGGACTACCGGGCCGGCCCGGATAACCCGTATGTACTTGTTTGTGCGTTTTTTTTTCCGGGATTTATCGTTCAAAACAAGTAATATAATGAATTTAATACACACTTTCAATCCAATAATACTTGCATAGTGCACTGCCAACAAGTTCAATAACAATCAACACACAAAAATGAATAAATCCAAATACCAAGAAAAATAATAAATACAATTACAATCAAGTTAGTCCTATAATCTTGTATTACAAACGAGTATAAGTGTATAACTCATCAAAATACTCCAAACAAACTAAATGAAAAATCAGAGTATATGACACTCAAAATAGTAATATATATATATCCTAACTCATATGTAAACAACTCTTACCATGTGAACATGAGAACAAATTACAAAATGTATACTATACCGCCGAATAGATGTGACTATTCCGCCAAATATATACTATATCAGCCGAATATATACCGCCGAATATATGTAACTATACCCCGAACATTTCTTCCACTAATCACACGCTCCCCCCCCTTTTAATCTAGCCTAATCTCCTTTAATCTAGCCTAATCTCGTCCATATATTTAAAGATCTAACGAATACAATTCGTTCTCATTTTACATGGTAAGATCGAGCTGTTTACGTGGGAGTCAACCCCCCTCTCTCTCTCTCTATATATATATACATATATATTTATATATATATATATATATATATATATTATGTATAAACTAATATATGGGCTGGGTTGACCCGCATACCAAACTGTTTACCCATACCTGTCCCATCTAAATACGGGACAAGCCCGAACGGGCAAAACTAGCTGCCCATACCCATATTTTTTTTCCGGACGGGCTGAACGGTCCGGACCGGATTTATACAGGTCTAATTTAGACACATATAATTTGCAGATGTTAATTTATAGTCTATTTGATGGTTAATTAAAATAATTATTTATACTAGGAGTATAGACCCGTGCTACGCACGGGTATTTCTCAAAGTAAATAAATAAATATTTATAATTGATAACTCCGATAACAAATACTTTTCTTAATTGTTTTAGCAAAAACAACCGATAATTGGCTTTATTTTCTCTAAACGACTTAGCTTCCAATATATTTTATTGTATAAAGTATTTACGAATTATTTGATACGCTAAGATCGAAAGTTCTGAATTAATGATTAAAATTTTAATTACAAAAATCGCATTCAAATACATATTTTCTAATAAAGGGATATGACTATATAAATAAACTACACGCCTACTGTGTTCTTACCGTGGTTAAAAATTCCGTAAACGTGAGAAGTCAAGACAACAAACCCATTTTTTCACTAAAAACTTATATTAATTAGATTAAATAGTATTTATTTCTATTAAAACATATTGTGGCTTAATTGATTAAATTTAAAGTCTTAACCTTTACAAAAATTCATAAGAATACATAGAATAGTTGAAAATAATAAATGGTCATGAAATTTCATTTATCAAAAATCTCGTGGAACCACTTAAAAGTATATTAAAAAATGTCCAAACAAAAATTACAAAACGACGAGTAATTTACCTAAAAAAAAGTAAAAAAAATACAAATCAGCTGCAGCTA
The DNA here is from genome assembly GCA_033239125.1 of Fagopyrum homotropicum. Classification (NCBI taxonomy): domain Eukaryota; kingdom Viridiplantae; phylum Streptophyta; class Magnoliopsida; order Caryophyllales; family Polygonaceae; genus Fagopyrum; species Fagopyrum homotropicum. The sequence continues at coordinate 105,574,528 of BSWB01000007.1, forward strand.
GAATCCATGGCTAGTGGACAACTCACAGGACTCACAATTTGAGCATTATGCGGGTCATGATGAGCTCAAAGACAAAAGTTCCAAAAATACAGTATGCAAGATTCACTGCAGCTTTGGACCCACACTGTGGTTTGGCTCTTCGACCGAGTCCAAAATCCAAATACTGTGGAATATCGAACATGTTACGCGCTACTCTCTTCAACATTTCGACTCGAGGTACCAACCCGATCAAATTAACAAATGTATTTAATTAATTTGATCCATCGTTTGCCACAGTTTCCATAAAATAATAGTATACAATTACATCGATGTATGCTTTTGCATTTTATAATCGGCGTCGTAAGCCGTGACGTCTGCCAATTCATACATTGCCCCATGAATCTCTCAGATGGCTTTTTATATATTGGTCAGCAGAGAATCAAAAGCCCTTTTTACAGTTCCTTTGTTCTTTGCTTCTCCTTGTCTCAAGTCTTTCGAGTTTCAACCCAGGAGAAAGGCGGGCTTCTCTCATTTTAGATTTGTAAGTTTGATGAAAAGGGTTTAATCTGCTTTGATGGTTGATTTTTCTTTACAATAGGTTGTCTGCTTATCCAATAATGTATGTGGGTTTCCTCTCCTGTTGTAGTGAAAAAGTTGAAGAATTAGGACTTAGAAAGTCATGGTTTATGTGATACATGTTGTGTTTTGACTTCTGATTACCATGTGAAATAACTTCAACAGAGACTGATATCTTCTTTCATTTTGTAAACTGTGCTTTTTCGGGTCCCTACGGAGAAAGGGTTTTGTTGATTGACCCAAGGGTGTCATCTTCTATTTCCTGCAACTAGGGAATTGCATTACCTATCAATGGAGAAAGGGAGATCTCAAGTAAAATGAAGTTGCCTCATACCTTTCTCTTTGCGTGTCTTTGTACACTAAAGTTCCTATTTATGCATTTTCTATAAAGGAAAATTAATCAACCTGGGCGAATCCTTGAAAATTATACATCAAGTTATTATGAGTTTTTATCATCAATACCTGTAATTCTCTCTGGCATTTTTTGTTTTACTCCTGTTATCGAGTGATTTGACTTTATCTTGCTGAACAGGTACCGTACTTGTAGCAAGCGTATAGAAGGGTGTGTGGATTTTGGGTACATTTAACGGTTTTGTTGAGGAATTGTGTGGTTAACCATGGCTTTTGAGCCATTGGTTTGGTATTGCCAGTCAAATGCAAACAGCGTCTGGGCAAAGCTGGTCCAAAATGCATTTGGAGCATACACACCATGTGCAGTTGACTCAATTGTGATCTGCGTATCACATTTGGCTCTCATAGGTCTCAGCCTCTATCGTATTTGGTTGACTAAGAAGAATTTCAAGGCTCCCAGGTTCTGCTTGAGGTCAAACCACTATAATTATGTGCTGGCTCTGTTGGCTGCATATTGTACAGCGGAGCCTTTGTTCAGGCTGGTCATGGGAATTTCAGCATTTAATCTTGATGGACAGGGTGGTCTGGCACCATATGAGGTCCGCCCTTCCTCTACTAGTGCTTATTTTTCCCTTTATGATTATTAAGAGGCGTGAAACAGTGGTAATTTGGGAACTTAATCTGTTATGATAATGTGGCACATATTGTTTTTTTTTTGTATAGTCATACCCCTTTGCATCTAGTTTGCTAATCATCACAGTGCTGCTGGCTAATTAAGGATCAGATAAGGTTTAGAATGAGGTCAAAGGGATTATGCTTGATAGGGGAAGTGCACAATAGTGCTATACCAAAATTTATATTTTTGTAATCCAGAGATCAGGATAGAACTGTATTCTTTTGTTCTGTGTAATGAATTACCTTCTCCTGAAATGAAACATGCAGTGATTAGTCGGAATAACCAAATTAATCATTTGGACCTAGGGATCCTTAGTTCTCCGTTTCTTTACACCTCTTGAAGCTGTTAATACTCTAGGAAAATGTTGTGGCTGAAGCTTCATCATGGACTGCAAGGTAGATACCTCTTGATTTGTATCATCACCCATGATATTCAACCTAGAGTCATCCAACTGTCTAAGTTGCTGCTGAAGGTCAATATAGGGGAAATAGAACAGAGTAATATAACTGTAGATTTTGTATGAAAAATGACATGAAAGTGTTTGTAACCTTCTGTTTCTTCCATTCATCTGCTGCATGACACATCTTGATCGATGTAATACTGCTGATTATAGTTGCCATAGGGACAGGCACAAACTCTTTTTGAGTAGCAGAAGGGGTATGAAATTGATGAATGATTATAGTAATGTTTCACGTATTCTGTTATTTTTCCACTAATGAGTAAATATGTTTGTTGCTTTGAGTCCAATGCAAGTGAGAGATTCTTAGGATATCAGTGAATATCCCAGGATCTTTCTTTTGTACTTCCAACAATTTCCAGTCCTGAAATCAAACTCATGTTAAACACGTAGATCTTTAGCTGATGTGTGATCATTTGATAAAGCATGGTCCGTGACCAACATTGTAAACAAATTATTCATCGACTCTTGTCATCTTGTTTGCAGACAGTTTCATTGGTTATCGAGGCTCTTGCTTGGTGTTCATTGCTGATCATGACTGTTGTGGAAACTAAAGTCTACATCCGGGACTTTAGATGGTATGTCAGGTTTGGAGTTATTTATGCTTTGGTAGGTGATGCTGTTGTGCTCAACCTCGTACTTTCAGTCAAGGAGTTCTATGATAGGTATTTTTTGCTTTTGCTTTGACCACTTTTTAGAAATATTGCCTTTTCAAGTATCTGACAAACTACTAATCAATGAGGGATAAGTATGAAGAAGTTGTTTGTCTCAGCATATGGCTTATATACTTGTGTTATTATGCCTTACAGATTTGTGCTACATCTGTATATCAGTGAGGTGCTCATCCAGGTTTGTTCTTATATCTTTCAGTTTTAATATCTAAATAATGGTAGTTTATTATTACATTTCCAGCTGCCCTGTGCTTTGTAGTGAAATGTGTCATGCTACCAACTTTGTATGAAAAATTGAGCACGTTATGCTATAGTTGAGATTATAAGCTTGCCACCAAGGTGACCAAGCTTTGAAATGCTTTAAGAAGTTTAAGTCTGTGCTTTTTGTCTTTGAAAAAGCCTTATGTGAACTGCTTTGGTTATAAAAGTTGAGTACAAGATTTTTAGTAAGGGCTCGAGCACCATCATTGAGTGAGTTTGTAAGCTTTTTTTATTAATGCTTCAGTTGAAATTGAGATTGGACAAAAGTTCCTCGTAACTGAACTTCTCTTGCGTGACTATGGCAAAATATTATTGAACTATCACATTTTTACCAAACATCTCGCGACAGATTCAGCATACAGCGTCTTCCAGCATTCACTTGTAACTTGAAACTAGTGGAAACAACGCTACCTTTCCAGGATACTATCACTATGCTCACTTTGAGCGAATGTAGTTTTGTAATGCTTAACACAACGTGCACAAAACAAAGGTTTTCCTCTTCAAAGGAAGGCTAAAAGATCAAGATCAAGCTCGATGTTTGAAACTAAATAATGTTTTAGCATCTCTTCCAGAATGCCCCACCGTATTTTATCATCTTACTATTTAAAGGGATGACATCAGGAAAAATGAAGCCAGAAACTTTATTAGCCAAATGCTTCCTAATGATTTTGTAGGATTGTGAAGTAAAAAAATGATGGCTAAGACTGAAAAATGGAGTGCAGAAGTATTTTGACCTCTCAAAGTATTTAGACATACCCGTACTTGTTTATTGTTTGTTCTTTTAGCCATGTAAAGGATTAAACATATGGACAATTTTCCGTTTGTATTTCTAGTGGAGTTTAACTGATCAGATTTATATCCCTACTTTTCACCAGAGATTATTGTACTTCGACTTGGTTTACTTTTGAACTAAAGTTTTTAACTTTTTAAGATCTAATATTTGCATGTAGTTCTCCTTGTTCGGTAGCAAATTGATTCCTAGAACTAAAAATGACTCGTTTCCTCGATTTTTATGATAACCATTCAACGATCTGATTTATTGTTGAGACCGCCTTGTCGGCTTTCAGTTTTTATATGTTATTTGCTTCTATATTTCCGGGTAAGTTATATTCATCGCATTAATTGGAAATTCTATCTGCTTTAGAGTTTGTTTGGAGTGCTACTGTTCTTCTACGTTCCAAATTTGGATCCTTATCCGGGCTATGCGCCAGTGATGGATGAAGTAGTTGACGAAACTGAGTATGAAAAGCTTCCCGGAGGGGAGCAAATTTGTCCTGAAAGGCATGTCAACATATTTTCTAGTAAGCATTCTATTTCCCGTAACACTGATCGCCATTTATTTCATTAAAGGCACACAATCCAACAAGTCTGTAGGTAAAGGCAGGCACTTTATGTTAAGCTTTTAATAATTAGCATATGTCAACTCAGAATACATTCTCTAAAAATGTTGTATATAGATAACAGATGCATTTATTATTTACATCACTTTTTTGGGTCAGATATAATATTTTTATGTGTCAAGAATGTTGACTATTAGAATTATTTAATTGTATGACCATATATTCTTATGAATCGACCATCGAATATTTGTTTATCTGGTGTCTCCTTTTTATTACTTAGCTGATTTACTTATGTTGTGCTGTCTTGCATCAGAGATCTTCTTTGGATGGATGAATCCGCTGATGAAGCTGGGTTACAAGAGACCACTGACAGAGAAAGATGTTTGGAAGTTAGATATATGGGATCGGACTGAAACTTTGTACAGCAAGTATGATCCATTTTGTTTTTTCTGCATCCAAACACTCGCAGGTGTGATTTTGATTAATTGATAATAATGTTTCTTGTAGTTTCCAGAGGTATTGGGCTATGGAATGCAGGAAGCAAAAGCCTTGGCTATTACGAGCATTAAACAGTAGCCTTGGGGGAAGGTATAACAATTAACAATGGAGGTTCTTTTCCATGATGGTATACCATTCTGAAATAATCTCTTGCAAACTCATATGTGCTTTTCATTTTTGTAGGTTTTGGTGGGGAGGCTTCTGGAAGGTTAGATATTACTCTTTCATTTTAGAGAATTTTTTACTCTAATTGAGTGCATAGCTCCAGCAAACAAACACCATAACATGAAATTATGGATGAGAGAAGATAATATTGGTCACCATAAGAAGAAATTTTGGATGATTGAAGATATTATCTGTCTTGTTTCTTTTTCTCATTGATTTTGTTGCTAACAAGCTTTGTCAGTCTCTGGGTTTAATACTAAGAGTTTGTATTTTGGAAGCAGTTTTAGACTTATGTTCTTTATTAGCCGATTAGGAATTTATCATGATAAATGAAGAAATTATTGGTTATATAAGCAGTGGAGATTATTACTCTACATAGGTAATGGTCACTTGCAATCATTATTTTTAGGAAATAAATTGTTGTACCTCTTGAAGAAAATATGTTAAAATTAGTTTCCCGTCTAATTGGATTTTGGCATTTTGGTCTGGAGCCATTCAATATCCCTGTTGAAGTCAGTCAAATATTCTTCTCTTGATGATGCTTGTAGAACTATTTTCTTCTCATATGATCTATGAATTTTTGCATGTTCAAATTTACTGGTGATGTTTGCGCTTAAAATTATATCCTAGAAATAATTACAGTTGTATAATTGGATTATTAGATTTTGTTAGCTTTCTGATAAGCCCATCTTATCACATCTTACATCTAGATTGGCAATGATCTTTCTCAATTTGTTGGGCCACTCTTATTGAACAGTCTTCTCCAGGTCAGTTACTGCACCTTAAACACATGACTATTTTTTAAGGATACCGTGGTAAACTTGATGAAATATGTTATTTGTATCAACAGATTTGATTTATTTTCCTGGTAAATTGTCTTATGTTATCTATTGATCGATGCACAGTCAATGCAACGTGGGGACCCAGCACGGATTGGTTACATATATGCATTTTCCATTTTCGTTGGAGTGGTGAGAATTTGAATTACTTGCCTTATTACATCCTTCTTTGGTGGGTCATTTTTATATTACAGGTTTGTAATAAGCATGTCGGGATGTCCCTCTTGTGGGACTAACTACCAATGCCTGCTGCTGCACTTTTTGTCTGTTTTGTAAAGATGTAAAATTAACTATAGATACCAGTTCAAGAGCTATATTCGAGAAGATATAAAAAAATATTTAACAAAAAAAAAGTGTAGTCTATCGGCCAAAGCTTATATATATGCTTTAAACAATCCCATCTTAGTTATCCTTTGGGGTGAGTGTTTAACCAATTAGCATTTGAAGCTATTGAAATCCCATCTTAGTTATCCTTTGGGAAGGGTGTTTTACGATTAGCAATCGAAGCAACGCCTCCATGAAGGGCTACTTTACAGTTTACAAGTATATGTCCAGTTGGTAGTTCTAGTTGTCAGCTAAAGCTCGCATCCAGGTGAAATCGTAGAATTTTTTCTATTCCCTGTAGGTTTTCTTACAGTTTTTGGTATTTTAAGTCCATTGAAGGGATTTTTTATGTCCATCATTTCCTTTTGTATTTCATGATAATCAAATTTCAGACTGACACAGGTTATTTTACTGCATATATTCAATGTTTGATTAACCTCTTCTGTAACTTTTAACTGAATTTGGAGACTTGTTTTTTTTTATTAAATACATATAGGGATTTAGGGTTGCTGGAGGTAGCTTATTGAATATTTCTTGCATATATTGGTCTGGCATTAGAGAAGCCTTCATCCTATGATCCCGTGTCATATTTTTGAAATTGTAGAAACATATCCACTTTATTGCATTTATTTGAATATTGACTTCACTGATGTTTTATTGATCCAGTCCTTGGGGGTGCTATGTGAGGCTCAGTACTTCCAGAATGTTATGCGTGTCGGTTTTCGGCTGAGATCAGCTCTGGTAAACTCGGGCTACTGCATACACTTTTTTGCTCTCTGAGATTTTAAATGGCACTGAAGTAAACGCTTGGGCTTCTTAATTGATGTTTGACCTTATCTGCGTTTCTTAATTATTTCACTTTTGCACGCATCCATAGTTTAATTGCTTTAGTACTACTAGAATGCGCTGCACAAAGTTGCAAGTAATGTTTAATAGTACACCACCAATTAGTCAATATGATATTAGGTAAATCAAGATGCTTCTTAATAAGTTCGGTTCTAACCGAATTTAGGAACTTTGTTGTTTTACGGATTACGTAGTAGGCAATATTTATCTTCCCATTTTGGACTCTTATCGTTGCAAAACACATTAATTATGAGTTCATCTTAGACGTGTATCTTTTGTGATATTGGATATGCTGTTTTAAATACTTTTTATGGTTTTGATGAATCTTTGTAAATATTTATTGGGATCTATCGACCTGCTACCCTGCATGTTATCTATCTGACTGCTTGATGCTACAGGTTGCTGCTGTCTTTCGTAAATCCTTGAGACTGACCCATGAGAGTCGTAGAAAATTTGCTACTGGAAAGATAACCAACCTAATGACGACTGATGCTGAAGCACTTCAGGTACGTACCTTTTCTGTTACTTGACGTAGGTCTGCATCCAAGTGAATTTCAGATTGCAGGTTCTGGCATTCTAGCATTTGTTGGTTGATCTTTTTTCAAGTTGCTGAAACTATAAATCTGGTTACTCATGATAATGTTTGTTTTCTTAGGATATACTAATATGCACACTTGGATCTTCTTAATGATTGTTATAATGTTGTATTTGGAGTTTCTTCCTTTTTCTTTTGTTATACTCCCTTCATTCATTGACCGTTTATAAGGAAGTTATTAATTGAACTAAAATAATTCTCTTTTTAGTAAATCTCTCTAAATCTCTTGTAGATGTTAGGCTTCCACTTTATTCGAGCGTGTACAATCCTTCTTTCTTAACAACATTTTTTTAGTTTCTCTCTGTGCCACCTATGCTTACAAAAACCCACCACAACATTTTTCAACCCATTTTTTAAGTTTCTCTCTGTGCCACATATGCTTAAAAAAACCCACCATATTTTCCCTCCAGATTCCTAGTTTTTGACATGGTTTTTTAACTCCATATTTAGTTACACAATACATTTATATATATTGTTTTCTATTATATTTATAAATTATTAATACCAAAAATTATATAATCAGTTTATAAATAAATCATCTTCTATATTTAAGTACATATTTAAGTATGTTGTTTTAGAAGGTGTTGTAACAATATTAAATTTATGTCTAATGTCTTCTAATATATTAGTTTTCACGCGTAATGTCTTGTAGTATATTAATGTTTATATTTCAAATTAGTTATATTATGATAAATATCAACGTCATTGTTAAAATCAATACATTACTTGTACTAATTATTTTTGATTAAATAATTATTTATTCTAAATATATGTACTCTTAGTCTCTGGGTAGGGAAAAATAAGTTATGAATATTAGATAAATTATTTTTGTCAAAATATATTTATTTATATCTGAATATTGAATTAGTTGTAATTGGAAACATTTGTAAATGCCAACCAAACACTGCCCTATACCTATCCTGTCTCCTTCGTTTCTTAGCCGTCTTTACCGAACAATGTTTTTTTTCTTTTCCGTTTTGTAGCCAACTGACACTCCTTGTAAGTTCTATTATTGCTTAGATTCCCTACCGTGGTTGGTCTTAGGAAGGTCTACAAAAAGTTTGCAGCTCTTTATTTCTCATACTTTTGTAGCTTCTCTTGTAAGCTACAATGTCTTTAAATAGTTGATTTCTCCAGGAGTAATAGAACAAGATAGAATGGAGAAGCTCTTAAGGTCCTACTTCTAAGATTTCTTATTTTCTGCTGCTTACATTTCAGTTCAGAATCCAAGATACCTATTCCATGACTTGTTCTGTTGAACTTATTGATTAATATATGCATTTAGCTGATAAATTTTAAGATTATATAGTGTGCTTGTAGCATCAAAATAGATTTAGCAAATTTTGCTATTCATAAATTTTGCCATTCTGAAGAACAATCTTATGTATGTGTACATGCCATTTTTTTTTCTTTTCATTATTGAGCTATATAGTTTTCTGTATCTCTTATAAGTTATAAGCAGCTCTGGTAGACTCATGTTTTAAATTGTAAGTACGTTCTGTGAGTGTTTCTATATTTATTTGCTAGGTAAGTCTGCATGTGAATATGACATGAAGTTGATACTGCTTGTTTACAGCAAATATGTCAATCACTTCACACGTTATGGTCAGCTCCATTTCGCATCGTTGTTGCTATGGTTCTCCTTTACAGGGAGCTTGGGGTGGCTTCCATCGTGGGTGCTCTGTTGTTGGTTCTTCTGTTTCCTGTGCAGGTATAAGTTTGATTTTGACAGTGGGTGCTTCTTTGCTGGTTTTTCTTCAGTTAGTTGCATGCAATTGATTACTTTTACTTTTACTCTAACATTTATATTTGAGGCAAATTGAAAAATGGCCTTTTTGATTAAAGTAGGGGAAGAGATGAGAAAACTATATAGGATCGGGAATTTGTAATAGGTAAATTGGCTACATGTACTGAGCAGAAAAAGGAAATTTTGTAAATGAGGTCCTTACAGGACATATTCGATGATGCCATAATTATACAAACAGCTTTACCTCTTGGTGAATGTGCATACGTGCTTTTATACCCTCCTTCAGTTTTCCTTAGCATGACAGAATTTTGAAGAGTGGCATAATCATGTTTATTTTTGGAACAGACACTTATCATCAGCAGAACACAAAAGTTAACTAAGGAGGGTTTACAGCGAACTGACAAGCGAATCGGCCTCATGAATGAAATTCTAGCTGCCATGGATACTGTGAAGTATGTTCTATAATCTGTCTCTTTTCCTCTTATTTTTGGACTCTTGATGAATGACTCAATGCTGAATATAGCTTCATTCTGCTGAAACCTCCAGATGCTATGCATGGGAGAGTAGTTTTCAGTCAAAGGTTCAAAGTGTCCGCTCCGAAGAATTGTCCTGGTTTCGCAAGGCCCAACTGCTAGGAGCGGTATAACAATCATACACTTCAATAATCGATTCTCCATCTCGACATGTTCAAAAATAGCTTCACTGCAACGAAAATTTCCAACTAATTCGAGTTTTGATGAATATTCAACTATATACTATTTAATGTCTTTAATAACAACAGCAATGGTGTTTTACATCACTGAAGCCTTCCACTACTCATTTTACTTATACAGCTGAGGTTTCCATATCAAGGCATACATATTTATTCTACTAATCTTCTCTACTTTTATATTTTGTGTGCCTTTTGCAGTTGAATAGTTTCATACTCAATAGTATACCAGTTTTGGTGACCGTGGTTTCCTTTGCCATATTCTCCCTACTTGGTGGAGATTTGACGCCTGCAAGGGCATTTACTTCACTCTCTCTATTTGCAGTTCTGCGGTTTCCTCTTTTTATGCTTCCCAACATCATAACTCAGGTGCTGTAACATTTTCTCTTCTGCATGGATTTTATTCAGAGAAAATTCCTGAATTATGTAATCAACAAAGCTCGATCCTTACTTGTCATTACTGTCAAATTATGGCAGGTTGTGAACGCTAGTGTTTCCCTTAATCGTTTGGAGGAACTGTTGCTGGCTGATGAGAGAGTTCTTCTACCAAACCCCCCTATTGAACCCGGACTACCAGCAGTATCAATAAAAAATGGGAACTTTTCATGGGAATCCAAGGTTTAATTTATTTACTTTTTGTTATTATTTGCTTAATATTATTCTTGAGCTTGTTTGGTTGCTTGACATTAGAAATATCACTGGATTCTTTTCTACTTGCACACCATAATATACGCCCTTAGAACTTTATTTTTGCTCCTATTCCTTTCTAAAACAAATATTGTTTGTTATCCTTCTTGGTAGCAGCATTAATCGTTTTTTTTTGGTTGCAGCAACCGAAACCCACGCTATCTGATGTCAATTTGGACATAGCAATTGGCAGTTTGGTTGCCGTTGTAGGCAGTACTGGAGACGGGAAGACATCGCTAATATCTGCAATGCTCGGAGAGCTTCCTCCCACATCATCAGATACGAGTGTAGTCATTAGAGGAGCGGTTGCATATGTTCCACAAGTTTCTTGGATATTCAATGCTACTGTAAGTTGCAGATCACTCATTTAACCTCACAATGTTTTTGAGATCCCGATAAAAAATATGGTGATGTAATGATGAACATCATTTAGAAAAATATTTAAGAACAAATGGTGGCCCATGTTGCTGTAACTTGGGGTAAATAGTTGATGTGATGACTACCTATCCCCCATTGAGAATGTTAAGGTTGAAAGTGCTGCTCATATTAACAGAAATACTTTCCTTGAGAGACTTTGATTTCCACTGGCTAGTGATTTTATCTCTGGTGTTTCACTTAATGGCTTTCTTAATGGAAGATAACTGAAGTGGACTCATTAAATTCTATTTTTAGCTGTAGACCACATGATTTAACAATTGCCTTTGCAGGTGCGGGACAACATATTGTTTGGTTCAGTCTATGAAGCTGCAAGATATGATAGGGCAATAAATGTGACAGCCCTGCAACGCGACCTTGATTTACTCCCTGTATGTTTGTTGTGTAGCTAAATAAATCTTCCCTAACTATTGACCTTAACCTGTTTACATGGGAATTAACTTTTTTTACTACAAATTTTGTTTTCTAAGGGCGGTGATCTCACTGAGATTGGTGAACGAGGAGTTAATATCAGTGGTGGTCAAAAACAGAGAGTCTCCATGGCCAGGGCAGTTTATTCTAATTCAGATGTTTACATCTTCGATGACCCTTTAAGTGCTTTAGATGCACACGTGGGGCGACAGGTAAACAATATATATTGAGTGTCCCACTGTAGTTATATGATAATTTTCATATAAACTGTCATTGCCATCGTTAGTTAGTAAGAATACGAGTAGTACTTCGTTTCTAGAACTATAATTTTGTTAGGAGTGGTCTCCGCCATACTGTACACTGGCTAGTAAATATTTTCACATTTACTATGTGAAAAATCAAAATATTTTCCTTCCATGCGTTTTCATTAGACAACAATGCTCCCCCCGTTTTTTTCATGATTTCATTGCCAATATTTTTTGTCTTCAGTTATTTGAATGATTTATGCTTCAGCTGAGAAATTTCATCCGAACGGATTGCTTTCTTTTAGGTTTTCGAAAAATGTATCAAGGAGGAACTAAGAGGGAAGACTAGGGTGCTAGTCACAAACCAGCTACATTTTCTCTCACAAGTAGATAGAATTATTTTGGTACATGATGGCATGATCAAAGAAGATGGAACTTTTGAAGAACTTTCCAGAAATGGTCCGATGTTCCAAAAATTAATGGAAAATGCTGGAAAAATGGAAGAATATGTTGAGGAGAGCCAGCAACCTGGGAATAATGATCAAAATACCACTGAAATTGTGGTGCATGCAAGGGTAGATGAAGCAGCTAAAGGTGCTAATGGGATGCATAAATCGAAAGAAGGCAAGTCTGTTCTCATAAAGCAAGAAGAACGAGAAACTGGAGTTGTCAGTTGGAATGTTCTAACGAGGTAACTAGAATTTGCCATTTAGTTTCATTCTCTAAATAAAGTGTTTCCACCTTCCAAAAATTCACCTTCTTTTTCGGATAGACTAAATAGCATAAACTAGTAGTATGCCTTTTACGTGGTGAATCTTCCAGATTGTTTACTGTTTCAGCTAATGCTGAAGCTGGAATAGCTTCTGTTGCACTACTCTGGACAACCAACAGAATTTGGAAAAACGAAATGCAGTATTCTGCATTTGCAACATTTTAGTGATCTTACCTTGTTGTCAAGCTCCCACTTCCTCATTTGCACTGACTTAAACATTGAATTAAATGTTTGAGTCAATCTAAAGTTTTCTGTGCGGAATTAAACCTGTAACTAGACATGGTGTATATTCACTGGGGAGTAAAAATTTGTCTTCACACTGAAAAGGAACTTTCTGGGGGTTGAGTTGACAATTTAAGAGTTACATGTGACTTTGATTCCACTTTGTATTACAGGGGTAGTGTAAATGCAACTTTAGCCATTTTAGCTGAGTGATGATGCGTGTTAATTGAATTTGGTTTTATTGTTCACTACTTATCCTTGCTTGAAACTTTTCCAAATCCCTTGTTATTTGAGCTGAAAACACCCATGAAACAGTCTAGCTTAAGTGCTTAATTAGCTATGAATTTCCTTCATTTCCTAAATTAAGAGGTGCAGGGAGACAAGCTTGCACTGGTTTAACACAGTTTCCTTCCACATTAGTCAATATTATTCCTTGCAATCTTAAAACTCCTTTCTTTTTCTCTGTATATAAATTATCTTTTGTATTTCCAACAGGTACAAAACTGCTTTGGGAGGCTGGTGGGTGGTCTTGATACTTCTCACGTGCTACATTTTGACCGAAGCTTTGCGAGTATCAAGTAGTACATGGCTAAGCTACTGGACAGATCAAAGTGGTACAAAGAAGTATGGGTCGGGGTTTTACAATTTAGTTTACGCAGTTCTATCATTTGGACAGGTACCTCCTGCGTACACTTCATCTTGAATGATCTTTCCCTAGGCTTCTTCTGTTTGATACTGTACGGAATGAAAATAAATAGAAGCCGTTTTGAGGCCTCCTCATTCTAAAACAGATTTCAGGAAGCTCAAAGTTAATGTATCTCATTCTTACAGGTTCTTGTGGCCTTGGTCAATTCATATTTCTTGATCATATCAAGTCTTTACGCTGCCAAAAGGCTTCATGATGCAATGCTCACCTCAATATTAAGAGCTCCCATGGTTTTCTTCCACACGAATCCACTTGGACGCATCATTAACCGATTTGCTAAAGATCTTGGTGACATTGATCGGAGTGTCGCGATATATGTCAATATGTTTTTGGGTCAAGTATCACAGCTTCTTTCAACTTTTGTGTTGATAGGAATCGTGAGCACCATGTCCTTGTGGGCCATAATGCCTCTTCTCGTATTGTTTTATTCTGCTTATCTGTACTATCAGGTACGAACAACTTTACATATTCTGCTGTTAACTTGTACTAATATACTACAAAAGGAGTAGCCACTTCTGAAGGCAATTGAACATGGTCTTTTTGCATGTGGCAGAGCACCGCTCGGGAGGTCAAGCGATTAGATTCTATCAGCAGGTCACCTGTATACGCTCAATTCGGAGAAGCACTTAACGGGTTGTCCACTATCCGTGCGTATAAAGCCTATGATCGAATGGCCAATATTAATGGAAAGTCAATGGATAACAACGTTAGGTTCACCCTTGTTACAATGGGTGGCAACCGTTGGCTTGCAATCCGTCTAGAAACATTGGGTGGCCTCATGATATGGTTGACAGCTACATTTGCAGTAATGCAGAATGGAAGGGCAGAAAACCAGGCTGCATTTGCCTCAACTATGGGGCTTCTTCTCAGCTATGCTTTAAACATTACGGGCTTGTTGACTGGTGTGCTGAGACTTGCAAGCATTGCAGAGAACAGTCTAAATTCTGTTGAACGGATCGGTACCTATGTGGATTTGCCATCTGAGGCACCACCAGTAATTGAAGACAATCGCCCCCCTCCAGCTTGGCCATCCTCTGGATCTATCAAGTTTGAGGATGTTGTCCTTCGATATCGACCAGAACTTCCTCCTGTCCTACATGGTGTCTCCTTTACAGTGCCTCCTACTGACAAGGTGGGAATAGTTGGCCGTACTGGTGCAGGGAAATCGAGCATGTTGAATGCTTTGTTTCGTATAGTTGAGCTGGAAAGGGGAAGAATTTTGATTGATAACTATGACATTGCAAAATTTGGGCTCACAGATCTTCGGAAAGTTCTTGGTATTATACCTCAATCACCAGTTTTGTTCTCAGGTATGCTTTATAGCACAATGTTCATTACTTAGTTTTAAGTGTTAAGAAATGATGATTAATGGGTTATTCCTTAATCATCAGTTTTGAAACACAAGGTTTTGCTGAGCCTTAACGCTTGTATGCTCCAGGAACTGTGAGATTCAACCTGGATCCGTTCAATGAACACAATGATGCTGACCTTTGGGAAGCTCTTGAGAGGGCCCATTTGAAGGATGCCATTAGAAGGAATGCTCTTGGCCTTGATGCGGAGGTATGCTTCCAATTGAACATCAAGAGATATAGCTTTTTTAAGTTTAGTAAGAGTAAATGAATCAAAACTGTTTTTAAAGTTTTGTTGGGTGCCAATATTTGTTTATCATATTGTTAGGGTACTAGAAATAGGTTCGAATCTCAGATAGAGACACGCAAAAACTCTTAGAATGTAAGATGAAAATGAATTTGTGGATAGATGATAGTAGATTTGACAGAGCCTCTTCCTAGGTTTAACGTATACAATCTCCTAACGTTAGCCTCCTTTTGAGTTTTGATAATAGTTTTGCTTACTTCTTTATCAAATAAAGAAAAGCCTTTTATAGGATAACAACAAAACCCTAAGACTCTATCCTAATAAGAAATAAATATAAATAATCTAAGGAAATATAATTACATTATATTCTACAATATATGAACTACAAATATATTTGTGAAGGCAACTTTTGTAGTTTGCATTTATAAATATGGATTTTTTGGTAGTACGAAATAAAGATATGATTGAAGATAAGAATATTATAGGTTGTAATTAAGGAATATGCAAGTCAAAATTGAAAACAATCTTTAGAGATTCAAAATAGTCAAGTCACCTTGAATTTTACCACTTGGCATCACCATATTAATAAGTCACATCGGATTCTTGGTTAAGGATGACATGTGACCTTAATCACTTATGCTTTAGTATTATATAATAGATTTTATGTTAGTATGAAAATAGATACCATTAAAACTAAAAACGGAAACAATACCTAAACTTTATTTTCCCCAAAAAAATCCTAATCTTTCTGGTTTTGTGAAAAGACAAGGACATTTGTACTTGTACGTTGTAGCCTTTGTGGATAGAGCACCGTAATGCCTTTTCTATTCAAAGCTAAAAAACAAAAATACTTTGCAAGAGTAATAGTCTGTTATTTTGTATAACGAAGTTTGGTGTTTTGGTGGAAAATATAATGCTTGTGACATGCTTAACAAGTCTATGTAAGAAGTAGCTTCTTACTGATCATATTCATATTTACTTAATTGCAGGTATCAGAAGCTGGGGAGAACTTCAGTGTTGGACAGCGGCAACTACTAAGTCTTGCAAGGGCATTGCTTCGCAGATCAAAAATCCTTGTGCTAGACGAAGCAACAGCAGCGGTAGATGTGAGAACCGATGCTCTTATTCAAAAAACTATACGAGAGGAATTCAAATCATGCACCATGCTTATCATTGCGCATCGACTCAACACTATCATTGACTGTGACCGCATCCTCCTACTTGACTCTGGCCGGGTATGATTAAGCTTTCTTACCATTTTATTTCAACTGCTTGTCTTCTCCTATTCTTGTTACTGTAGAGCATATGCTTACGAGAAACGTATGATTTAAGTGTTTGTTTTTGGTAAAAAACGAGAATTTTTAAGGGATATGATATTGTTGAGATGAATTGAGATCTTTACGCTACTTGCTGATAAATTGTATCCATGGGAAATTGCTGGCGAACGAAATGAGGTCTAAGTGTAATGTCTTCCCCTGGCAGATCCTGGAGTATGACACTCCGGATAGACTTTTATTAAATGAAGAAAGCTCGTTCTCTAAGATGGTTCAAAGCACGGGTTCTGCCAATGCCGAGTACCTACGTAGTCTGGCACTGGAAGGCAGAGAAAACAAGTTGAACACAGAAAGGATGAACGGGCAAAGGCGATGGCTGGCCTCTGCTCGATGGGCAGCTGCTGCGCAGTTTGCGTTAGCTGCCAGTTTAACTTCATCACAAAATGATCTTCAGCAACTAGAAATTGATGATGATGATAACATTCTCAAGAGAACAAAGGATGCTGTCATAACCCTTCAAGGTGTTCTTGAAGGAAAACATAACAAAGATATCGAGGAGACGCTCGAACAGCACCATGTTTCTGGTGATAGATGGTGGTCAGCTCTCTACAAAGTGGTTGAAGGTATGGCTTAACATTTTGTGTTCACCCTTTAAATGCAAACAAGCAAGTACTGCATATGTGATGGTTTTCTCATGTTCAGGTCTCGCGATGATGAGCAGGTTGGGTCGAAACAGGCTTCAACAACAGGATTACAACTTCGAAGATAGGGCTGTTGATTGGGATCACGTTGAGACATAACACAAAATAACCTCAGCAGGAAACCTCTTCATGTGATTTGACTTCATATGTAAGGTTTAGTTGAGCCATTCATATTTTGAACAAGCTCTTTGAATTGATGTATGTAACATTGGCGAGTGAATTTTGTGTATACTAATGTGTGCTCGCTTCTTGCAATAAATATAGACCTGTATGTCATGTGCATTTCATACCTACTTCCTTCAATTAGGGGAGCTTACGAGTCTGTTTGGTAAGGTAAGTTTTTATTTGAGGATGAAGAGAATTATTTAGATGTAAAATTAAGGAGAGGACGTTGTTTACCGAGATGAATATTAAAATAAGTGATAAGTGAAATGAGTGTTTGATAAATGAATATGATTGTGGGTAGAATTATATTGTGTTAAATATTTTTGTATATGAAATTAGGGTTGGACATGGGACGGGATGGAGGTCGTCTCGCGCCCCGTCCCGTAAATTATAAGCGGGACGGGATGATATTTACAACTTTTTTTCTTCGTCCCGCGCAAACCATGTCTCCTGTGGAACGGGATGGGCCTAATCCCGCTGAATTATGCACTGTTTATATTCAAATTTTGTATTTGTTTTCTCTCATGTTTAAATACACATAATAATAAAAAACTCGATACCGAATTACCGATTCAAAGGCCTACATTAGTAGTTTGTACATTCAAAACGAATACAAGTTACACCAAAGTGTGTCTTACCGATTCACATTAAAAAAAACCTAACACTGCACAGTCTGCACAACACTTTTAAAGTCCATCTTACATTAATATTATTGTACGCTAGTGGGTATAAGTGTATAACCGTATAAGACAATTTATATTTACTACTCTTTTAGTATTATATTACTTTTATAGTTCTTATCAATATACAATTATATATGTATATATATATATATATATATATATATATATATATATATATATATATATATATATATATATATATATATATATATATATATATATATATATATATATATATATATATATATATATATATATATATATATACACGGGACGGGATTAATCGAGATGAGAAGTTTCCGTCCCGCGTCCCGTCTACCAAATTTTCACGGGACGGGATACACATTTTTTTTTCAAATCCCGCCGGGATCGGGACGAGACCGGGATGAGATTGACCGAGATTTATGCTCACTCCTAGATGAAATAGATGAAAAAAGGTAGAGGGGTAAAATGAGATTTTACCCACAATAATCCTTATAATCCTCATAATCAAAGTTCAATAGAATTGCACAATTCCCATAATCTAATTCCCTTAATCTTCATAATTTAATCTCTTTCAATCCCTTAACAAACAAAATTAAGGGATTATTCCACCCTCTTCATCCTCATAATCTCCATCCCTTTAATTTTATTACCAACCAAACACAATCAATTATAAACACCAAATGAGAAAAAACAAAAACAAATTAGTTTGTCACATTTGGTTGATAAAATATATTTTTCAGTGAATCTTGAAAGTCTTGATGCTACTCTCACAAGGAATAACCTAAAGATAAATGACTTTTATATTCGAGTAAATTTTAAAGAAAATTACTAAGTTTCAAAGATGTGTGTAAAAAAATTCATATGGGAAATTGGGAACCATGAGTAAAAATGGGAGAGATTGTTTGTGCATCAAGACACGAGAATTAGGTAAAAAAAACGTACCGTAGAAAAGTTTTCATATGAAACTCTTGTTATATCATACATATATTTTACTAGATTGAAGCTAACATAATAACTAGAAAAGGGCAAACAACCAAGCAACATTCACATGTGTCATGACCAATTGAGTCAATAATTCATTAATAGTTCACCTGTACGTACATTATAGAGCAACAAGATTTTTAGTCCGATGATTTTAATTGTGCGGCTTATTCATTAACTAATCACACGACCTTCTAAAGCAAACTTATATGTGATACTCTTGTTATTCTGGAAAGAATTGAATGAGATATAGGATCAAGTCCTCCGATATGTGGCTCATTTTGATATATTATGGTATTAGTTTATGCATCATCATGATGGTCATATGGAAGTCTACTATCAACTTGAATGTTGCATTGGTAAAACTCCTTGCTCAACTTATCCGATTGAGAGCATTATTTCCAAATTATAAAATATAGATAATTTGACTTGACAATGTAACATAATTTTTATTCCATGTATGTCAATTAAGATTGATGTTGAGCACCTAGTACTAGTAGCTCACGCTTACTTACAAAATGATCTTGTAATTGAGTCACTAATGATGAGATTAAATTAGTTGCTAGACTATTATTGATTAAATCCAAATTACCCTCATCGACTTGAGGACATGCTATATTGCATACTGTAACCTTGGTTCCATTAAGATGAACTACAAGCCAAGAAAAATTCCCATTATACCTAGTATATGGAAAAGAGTGAAACATCTCGCATTTAAAAATATTTGGATGTGTAGTTTATGTTCTCGTTGTTGCACAATGTACAAGGATGGGCCTACAAAGAAGATTGGAAATGTATGTGGGTTTTGAACTCCCTTCAATCATTAGATATCTCGAACCAAGAATCGAAGACTTGTTTGTTACGAGATTTATTGAATGTCATTATGGAAAAAAACAATTGGGGGGGGGGGGGGGGAATGTAATAATATTTTAATATTGATCTAAGAACAAAAATGAGTGAACAAGATGTACAAAGGATCATTCACTTGCAAAATGTTGCACACTAGTTACTTGATGGATTTGTTGACAATAAGAAGGTAACTAAGACACAAATATATGTAGAAATGCCCCTACAAGGATTGAAATGTCCATGGAGCAAACATATTTGTCTATTAAAAATGAGTTTACAATGCCTAGAAAGCGTGACAAACCACTTGGAAAAGTAGAGACCAAAAGAGAATTGCAAGAGAGACTACAATGATTTATGAAACAAATGAATAAGTTAAAGAAAACGATAAAGAAACTAATAACGAAAACATTACAAAAGATAATGATATTCTTGATGAAGATAGAATAATTGACAATATGAAATCTCCATAAATCATATCTCTACAGAGATCTAGTGGGATAGAAAAGACATCAATGCAATGATGTCGTTGCCTATTGTTTGATAGTCTTGAACCTACCCGCAAGTATGACGGGATCATTCACAGGTAATCGAGTGTCGAATCACAAGGATTACTTCTATATTAGTGGTAACAATATAGAATTCAACTAAATCAAAGCGAGAAAAGAAGGGAGTAAAGGTAGAAAATCTTGGGTTTTCGAGTTTATGTTGTCAAAGGATAAAAGAACAAGAAAAGATGATGGTGTAAAGTAATATAAGGGAAGCATTCTAAAAAATTATGTATAATTATGATAGTAAATTAATAAATAACCAAATATATGAACATCATGAACACCAACCAACGGAAATGCAGGTAATTGTCAAAAGTAGCATTTATCATCTCTCAAAGTGTAAAAATCGTGCTTAACTCAACCCAAAGACGCTCTCATAGTTGTAGAAGGTAAAAGTCACACCCTTTAGGTACTTTGGCAACACATAGAAAACCAAAACGTGCCACAATCTCGTAGAAAAGTTAGAAATGTGTAAAACCGGTAAATCTATGACAACTAGAAACCCTCGAGGTAAACGTATACATCTCTCTCCAAACCATGTTCAATCCTAGTTGATCACATAGATTCAACACGCTTTCGTAGAAAATTGATCTATTTCTATTTTCAAGGCAAACTCAATTTCTCAACAAATGCAACAAAGGGTTCGAACTTGTCCTACGGTCAAGGTCAAGGTCGGATAAGGTCAGTAGGGTAAAACACAACTAGTTGCTTTCTATTCAATAAATCATATGCATAATTATAAAAAAAAAAATCGTCGGGTTCAACCAGTTCTCAAATATAAAAAATTAGTCCAACATATTGAAATTTGCAAAATAATGTGTAAAAGGGAAAATTACATGAATAAATTTATAAAAAGAAAAACGTAAGGGAAAACTTTCATAAACCAATCACGTATCTCAAAGCAAGGTTCACAATGCAATTATGAATCAACAAAACTCGATAAATCCACCTTCAAAGTGTTTTGGTGAATTTCAAGTAGAAAAGGAAAAACTAGCATTAGAAGTAGGGTTCTCAATCTCCAAAGTTTGAACCCTTATAACATCTTAAAATTAACTGCTTGTTGTACACAAATATGGCTCATAAATCATTTGGAAAAGGGCTCATCTGAAATAAAAATCAGATTCTATTTTCGGAACTAATTGCACAAATTCCCCGGCATCAAGACATAGAAGCGTCTTAAAAGACTGTGAGCTAAGCCGTAGGCATCCTATGGTGACTGAGATTCATCAAGATAAGAAGAGCAGGTGACATATAAGTGAGACGGGGAGAAGAAGACTTGAAAATGGAATCCCCACGGGCTGCTAAGCCACGGCTTGACCGTGACCTGGCCGTTGTTTGGCCGTGGAATAGTTTTGTAGACTATTTGCTGAATTATTCTCGTGCACGTCCGATTTGTATGGTTCTCCATTTGATTCTTCAATCTTTAGTCACGTATGATGCTTCAATGTAGCTCCCGACCTCAAGGAAGATAGAACTCTCGTGTTTTGATGCGTCTTTTGGTTTTTTGGATATAATGCACCATAAATGGCCTCGAACGCATGAAACACAAAATAAGTAAAGTTGACACTATAATATGAAATATGGATATTTTCTACACTAAATGAATGTATAACATATAAAAAAAGAGATGTGAAGTAAATGAATCTATCATCTAAAATGATGCATGAATATATGATATTATAGTATAAACACCAAAAGATGTAAAGCAATTGACTACAAATGAATTTCTTTATACAAAAACAAAATGAGTAAAATGAAGTTATAAGATATAAAGAAAGACATGTAGCTCAAGGTTTTCTCAAATTTATGGAATTGAATATGATGAAACATACTCATCATTAGTTGATGCAACCCAATTGATTCTTAATAGCATGATTTTCTTTGCAAGACTAGGATCCATTCAACACTAAGGGAATTATGGGTTAATGGGGGATAAAAATCATGGGAAATTATGAGTTTTTTGGATGTTATTACCGTATATTTATATAGATCACTTGATGCATACACCTACCTGAAAGTTCCACAGGGATTAAATATGCATGATGCCAATGTTTCAAGCATTGTGAAAATTTTCCAATAAATTAAGAAGTTCATTATATGGGTTAAAACAACATGGACAAATACTCAAATGTAGTATAATCAACTTAGTAAGTATCTTATAAAAGAGAGATATAATAGCGATTTTACATGTACATGCGTTTACATCAAGCAATCCAAAAATGGGGTTGCTATCATCATAATGTATGTTGATAATTTAAATATCGTTCTAAACTGTTGGAGCATCTTCCCTACAAATTCCCCAAGGATTTACCAAAGAATTTTGATGACGACAAACTTATGAAATTTTATGTTTGAAATAGTCTACATGTAAGATGACATGAGCTAATGACAAAATAATCTGAAAGGATATCACAAAGTTTTGGCTAGGTACTCTACAAGTGCTTCCAGTGAACACAATATCATAGATATGTGCATATCTTTAGTAAAGATTGCGGTAATCCGAATTGAGTAAATATGGACATACATGACAAAATCAAGACTCAAGTGAATCAACCTTTCAACATAATCATATTTTATACTAAAGATAAGATGTTTCCTTCTATGATAGATTATGAATTGTAATTTCCTTATTCAGCATATGCTAGGTTACAAGATTGCAATGCTAGGTTTCCATGCTAGCATGTTTACCCACTCTCAATAGTGTCTTGCAATAACTTATACAATGCTAGGTTACTTTCATAACAATATCAAAAATCTATCATGGTCTGCCTATGATATGTGACATACTGGGAAGTTTATGATTTTATAAGTTAATCATATGTGACCTCCTGAAAAGTTTAACGTCATTTATTTTATTACATGAATAACTTATAAAATGCGAGGTTACTCTCAATAGTGTCTTGCAATAACTTATACAATGCTAGGTTACTGTCAATAGTGTCTTGCAATAACTTACACAATTAAGTTTAACGTCATTTATTTCATTACATGAATGACTTGATGCTTTGGAAAATGTTGGATTATTATCTATTGAACATTTGCTTTGATTATGTTGATTGTGAGAAATTGGAGAGTTTTGATGCTTGATTGGTCGTTTGTCGCTTGTGGCTAATTGTGTGACTTTGAGTAAGCTTACAAATACAAGTACTTGTGGGCGCTTATATGAGCATGATTAAGTTTATTGTCATTTATTTTATTACATGAATGACTTGATGCTTTGAAAAATGTTGGATTGTTATCTATTGAACTATACAACTGTGATACTTCAAAGGAACGAGATTTTTGATATTGTTATGAAAGCGTTGGTTTTTCCACCTAAGCGTTGGCCTTGTAACCTAGCAATCTTATAATCTAACATTGCAAATTTGCAGTTTCCTCATGCCAATCATGTTAGCGTGGAAACTTTCCGGTGTAACACCTTGAATCCGCGGGACTCGGAGTGCTACGGGCGGAGACCTCACAATGAGTCCCGACCCTCAGCTTGACAACAATTTCTCCGGACCTTTTCAACAAGGCACAAATAAAGGCAAATACGGAAAACGTTTTAATGCATGCGCGATAAATTCAAAAGGTAAAGTACAAAGTGGAAACTTAGCCGAGTCCTCAAAACGACATTAAACTCCATAACATAAGTATACAAGTTCACAACAGCAATAAAATAGAAATCCCATCCCCGTCCTATAATGTACGGAGACCCCGATGTCTACTCCACCTCACTTGGCGGCATCCCTAACCTGCAAGACATCTATAACAACCGGTTTAAAACCGTTAACTAACATTCAAACCACTAGAATCATGGGAAAGACACATACACATACATAAGTCATCATAAACACACATCATGCTCCAACACACACAAGCCTGTTTATTATCTTTTCATTTACGTCATTCCATTACTAATTCAACTTAGGTTTGTGACACGAGAATTCCCAAAACTCGCCTCTATCCCTACTTACCGGCAATGAATGGTACTGATGCATCCAACCGTCTACCTGCCCAGGCTAGTCGCGAAGAACCTCCTAGCTCTCACAAGATCTAGGCAGTGTTGTCACCGCCCGTTATCATACACTTGGGCCAAATATCAATATATAAAGGTCGTCCTAGGTTCCGGTTTCGTTATAATAAAACATAACTAAACAGACACACAACACCAATCACACATTGATGCTAATACAAGGAGTACTAGCTAAGTAAGTCCGGAGACTTACCTCGACCCAACGCTAAAATCACATAACCGCTCTTGCTTCCCTTAGGAAGATGCCCACAACCTGCTCACAACAAGATATGTATCAATAACTAGCTCACACTCTAGAAATCTTAGACTTTCACTCTAATGATCTTCACAAGATCATCTAACTCTCAAGATAGGATCGCATCCTAGACTCCATGATACCAACATCTCACTCAACATATGTAAGGATCTCACAATAACTTACTCACATGATAAACTCAATAACCAAGATGGAACACACTAGACTAGGAGATGCAACATGCTCATCACACTCTAGTTCCACATGACTACATCAAGCCCTAAAGACTCCTAGGTTCACAATCACTAGATGGTATTCACAACGACCCTAGGTCCACTCTAGGCATGCTACTATCACGATACAACCTCACAACTAAGGAAGGAACGAAGAAGAAGGGAGAAGAAGAGCCTATTGTTGAAGAAACACAGCCGTAGAAGCAAACTGACGCGACAGCGGCCTGTCACCGCCCCTGCGGGTCCAAGCGCCACCCCAACGGTGGCCGGAGGTCCTAGCGCCATCCCTGCGGTGTCTAGTGCCGCCCCTGTGGTGGCCTGGGTCCGCCCCTACGGTACTTGATGACATGAATTATGACCTATTTTTAGGCATGTAATTTATATAGATTTTCCCTTTATTTTGCATGCATAGACATACATTCATGACATTTATGGTTATATTCACCTACTTTGCGAGAATAGAGGTCTACACAGAGTTTTATTGCATTTGTAGGTAATTTGGCGAATTATGAAGCGAAATAACATATTTATGGATCAAGCCTTGAAGCGGAACAAAAAGGAGCATAAAAGGAAGCTAGGACGCGCCAAAATATTTTCTAATACCGTCTGACGAGCCAAAGTATCTTCTGATACCGTATGACGCGCCAAAGTATTCTCTGATACCGCCTGATGCGGCCCAGAGTATTTTCTGAAACCAGCGGGCTCGACTTCTTTTTAGTCCAAATATTTAGGGTTTTATCCTTAAAACCTAGATTTATCCCTACAAATATTGGATAGCCTTCAACATTGAAAGACGAAACGATGATAGCCCCTGGACTCGCAGCTGTTTACGCCATATTTCATTGGAGATTACTTAGGAAGATTCCATCGCGTATAGGGAAGATCCTGAGAACGACGCATTTCGAGATTGCGTACTTAGGAAGATCTTAGGGTTTACATTCGAAGGCGGATTGACATCCTGTTCTTCATTGTCTCTAGAGATTTTGTGAGGTTTTTCTATTCCTTTGATTCTACATTCTTTGAACACAAGAACGGATTTGTTATTTTGATATTTTGAGGATTGAGATATTTGACATTATTGAGTTTTCTAAGTGCTATTCTTTTTATTCTCTTCTTAATTTGATTATTGATTTGATGATGATGATTATTGGCTAAAAACCCTAAGCGATTCTAAGGTGAAGGGTTGATAGTTGTGACATAGATGATGATAGATTGAACCAAAACAGATTGGACCATGAGAGTTGCGAGAAACCTCGTCGACGACCTTTTCCACAGCCTGTTCTTGAGTTCCACGGCCGTGGTTCTTCAAGATCTGACCGTGGTTTCCTCTATCATACGTCCTTTGCTTTTGCTTTGATCCAAAGTTAAAGATTTGCTTTAACCTAGTCTTGGCTTACCTTTTCTAGGTAGTAGTGAGACTCAACACCCTCTACTTCGGTTTCGAGTGTCACAACCTTAACCGTTTTGGCATATCTTTGATTCCCTTGGGTTTGGGCATGGGTATTTGAGAGTAATTCTTGTCCTTAGATCCTTTCTATACTGCAGCCTCAACAACCTTTATAGAAAGTGTCCTTGGGTGAGTTATATAGGGTTTTGGAATTTCACCTTACATAACCTTACATTAGTTATACCTTTGCAATTTCGGCTTTGTCCTTATATCTATAGGATATCTTGAATCGATTGCCACAATTGGATACTTGGATCTTTAGGATTGCTGTTTTCCCAATATTTGTAAAGCTTCTATACTTTATTCGCTCGATAATTTGTGAACTGAATTTGATCCCCCAAATCCCTGAGTTCGATACTTTGGAATTCTTGCTTTACTACGCCGATCCGTACACTACGGGTTCACTTGCTTTGATTTCAGTTTTATAATTTAAAACTTATTTGCACGCACACTTTGAGGCGTACAAGTTTTTGGCGCCGTTGCCGGGGATTTGGTCAAGGCCAAATTCCGTTTTCGGTTACCGGGCTTGTGAGCTTTTGCTTTTTCTTTTAATCTTTTTGTATGAGTTTTTGAGTTTTTAGATTTTTCAATGGATGAAAATAGCTTTGTGATGGCGAGGAAAGAAATATGGAGCCTCAGAGCTGAACTTAACAAATCTTTGGAGCAACATAGACTTAGGACAGAATCCTTGGAAAAAGAGAGATGAGGAAAGAAAGAGGTAGCTAAATGGAAGGAGTATAGATATTTGTTGGATTATTTTTCAATTTTTTTCAGTGAACAAAATGAAATAGAGGAAGCTATTAAGGAGGAGCTTGTAATTTGAGAGGAGCTCTATACCGCTCGCGAGGTATATGAACAACCTCCTGAAGATCAACTTGAATCCAAGATCAAGCAATCAATAACGGATTTCGATGACCTTGAAGGAAAATTGATCCTTGCTGAATTTGCTCGACTGGAAGAGGTGTATAAGGAAGAACTACCAGTTTTAAGCATTCCACTTATCGAACCCGATGTTCCTCTAGAATTTCTTGATGAAGGAGAAGAGGAAGAAGTAGAACACCTTGGCCAAACTGTTGAACCATTGGCCAAGAATGAGGCACAACCGGAGAAGATGGAAGATATTTCATGTGCAGACTCTCCTCTAGACATGATTCTCATCTCAAGGATTGAAACACTTCATCCGGTATGTTCTCCCATTCACTTTAAAATTCCCTTTAAAATTACTAATCATTTCAGGGATGCACCAGAGAGTTGGAGGTCTCTTCCAAAAGAACCTCCTAAGGTGAAGATGAAACCTCCATCAAAATTTCTGAAAGTAGATGCTCCTTGGACTATAAGGAGTGGAGTTATCAAGCACTTCACTGTTAAGGCGATGAAGTGTCTTTTGTTCAAGTATGGGGTCATTCACATGACAAAGACCATACATCATTCCAAAGCTGGAGATGGGGAAGCTAAGAGGATTCATGAGAACCTGATTTCTCGATCTAGGAAAGGATGGAACACAAGGCTAGATTATGTCCCATTAAAGCATAGGAAAGCTAGGAGGATTCCGGTGAGAATCAAACCGTACAAGCTTGTACGTGGGAGATCTTACCACTTGCCGATGAAATTAGGAACCTGAACCTTTTTGGAAGAGTTTAATTGTGGATTTAAAGAGAAATCCAAGATGTTCAAGGGGCATTGAGTCATCTATGGAGATAGATCCACCTAACGACGTTAAACCAAGCGTTTCTTGGGAGGCAACCCAAGGTAAGGCATCCTTTTTCCCTTTTCTTTTTCTTAGATTAGATTAGAGTAGTTGCTTTTGTTTGTTTTTCATCGATACCTTCCTGTATGTTTGTGTCTTTGGATGTCAAGGTTGAGAAAGGACCAAAAGAAGTGAAGAAAGCCAAAGGAATAACCAAATTTGGATTTTTGGCGAGAACAGATGATTCCACGGCCAAAAAGGCAAAACCACGGCCGTGGTTTGCTAAATTGAGCCGTGGAAAAGAAGGTCGTAGCTAATTAAAATAAAATCACCAGATTCCATGGGTGTCCGTACAATTCCACGGGTGTCCGTACAATTCCACGGCCGTGGAAATGCCTGATAGGCCGTGAATTTTTTTTTTTCGGAAAAGTTTTCGCCCGAAAGACGTTCCCCTTCTTCATTCTTCAACACCGATTGAAATATTTAGAATTCCCTATTGAGCTTCTATAGATTCCCACCACCACCGCTCGATTGATGATTCGCCTTGCTTGATTCGCTAACTTACATTGTGAGTATTCTTTTCCATCTTTTCTTTTCTTCACATTGGGAACAATGTGAGTTTTAATTATGGGGTGGAGGTATTTGCAATACCATTTGCATGTTCTATGTCTTGCATCATATGATTTTTGAATATTTTGAGAATTTTTTTTAAAAAAATTTTGTGCTTCTAGGATTGGAGATGAACTCTATGATGAATCTACTTGTGGATTGAATTTTTGATGACGTTTATGTGCTTGAATTGAGTTGTGAATTGTGAAGGAATTGAATACATTGTTGAAAAAATGACCAAAAATAATACCAACTATGAGGTATGAACCAAAGATAATACAAACTTTAAAAATTACTATTTGATATACAAACTATTTCACATTAAACCAATTTTGATATGGGATGAAAATCTAACCAAATTTTATTACAAAAATCGCCCATATATATTTTTTAAATCACACAAAATGACCCCTATATTTTATTTTCTTTCAAAAATGACCATATTTATTTTTGTATACTTAATGAATTAGGTAACAAAAGTTAGCCATCACTTTATTTTTAATATTGAAGGTATTTTATTCATTAAAAAAAAATTAAGAAGTTTTAGAAATAAAATTTTGCTTAGTAGAACCATGTTTAGTGTCATTATTATTTTATGGGTAGTTTGAGGGAATAATCTATGTTTGTAGGTAAAAATTGAATGAATATATTATTTATTTGAAAATTTGTGTAATTTGAAATCTTAAAATTAATTATTTAACATAAATTTGTGGAAAAAATCTACATTTGATGTATAAATTTTAAAAATTAATAAATTAATTTTATTTTGTGGGAATGTCGTCAAGTATGGGTCTTTTAACCAAATTTTTATTTTTAAAGTTTTAAAACTTCTCAATCATTCTTATAGTTGTATTTTAAATAAATGTCCTAAAATAATTAAGAAAAAAGTGATAACTAACTTTTATTATATAACTTGTTAGGTATATAAAAATAATATGAGTGTTTTTTGAAAGAAAATCTAATGTAGGGATAGTTTTGTGTGATTTTAAAAGTTATGGGCAATTTTTGTAATAAAATTAGCCATAATTTTACCCCGTATCAAAATTGGTTTAATGTGAAATAGTTTATATACCAACTAGTAATTTTTAAAGTTTGTATTATTTTTGGTTCATACCTCATAGTTGGTATTATTCTTGGTCATTTTTCCTACATTGTTTGATCTTCTTGCAAGTTTCATAATGTGAAAGTTTTTATCT
The DNA here is from genome assembly GCA_033239125.1 of Fagopyrum homotropicum. NCBI lineage: Eukaryota > Viridiplantae > Streptophyta > Magnoliopsida > Caryophyllales > Polygonaceae > Fagopyrum > Fagopyrum homotropicum. Next base: position 105,604,244 of record BSWB01000007.1, read on the forward strand.
AAATCATATTGAGGAATGAAAGTTGAAATCACAATATAAGTTCTTGCGCTTTTTTTTGAAATGATTAAGGTACCTCGCTTTTTCTTGCTTCTTCTTTGTTCATCTAGCCCCTCAATGAAAATTTTGCCTCCTTTACCTATCCGGGAATTAGGAAGAGTTGAATTTTGGCATGTTTGATGTGGGAGGGCCATGAAAGAAAATTGTGCATTCAAAGTATAGAAAATAGGTTTGGAGGAGTCAATCATGATGATGAGTAACTCGGCACCATTCACATAGCCGGGTGTTTGTGTCTTGCCAAAGTCGGATTGAGCGATATTCCTAACGGATTATGGTATGTGCATCAAGGGTTTGAGGCATCTCGAAATTGAGAATCGCCGATCTCCTAGGCTTCAGTTTTTGTGCACCGCTGTTCATACTTCCAAAAAGTAAATTCGAAAAAGAATTTTGTGCTGAAAAGGGAGAGAAAAGCTCTCAAATGGTGGTTGATTCAAGTTGCAAAAAGAAAAAAGTTTGTGTTGTTCCTTTTTCCCGGATTTTTGCACCACATTCCCTTATGAAAAGTTCCACTTATTCACGTTTCTCGACCTTTGCTTGAAAGTCCTTAAGATCTTTGGATTGTTGTTTGGCTTGGTGATCTAAATTGGAATTCCACATGATTGATTTTGATATTACCTTTGGGTTATGATGTTTGTCTTGAAGCTTTTTCAATGTATGATGTTTCTTTTGCTTGACATGATTCGTTTTATGTAGATAGAAGTTTTCAAGGAAACATGAAGCAGGATTTGAGAGTGATCTATAAATAGAAGCACAACCAGAAATATTGTGGTTTTTCTTTATTTTTTGCATTTTCATAATCCATATCATCTTGTATCTTAAGTTTAAACCTTGCTTGGGGACAAGCAAGAGACAAGTATGGGGTATTTTGATGACATGAATTATGACCTATTTTTAGGCATGTATATATATAGATTTTCCCTTTATTTTGCATGCACATACATACATTCATGACATTTATGGTTATATTTGTAACACCCCGAATCCGCAGGACTCGGAGTGTCACATTTGGTTAAGATCTCACAGTGGATCATGACCCTAGCCTGACAACAAGTTCACTGGACCTTACAACATGGAACTGACAGATATAAAACAAATACATGAAAACTGTGTAAATTGTGCAACCAAAAGTAAACTACATCATAGCCGAGTATATAAAACAACATCCTCACACAGGAGGCACAAAAGATCATCCTCACACAGGAGGGAACATAAACAACCCCAAACCAACCACCTAAAGTACGAGAGTCCTCGGCATGTCACCCTGCCAGATCACTCAACAACGCCTAACCTGTAAACATCTACAACACGGTATGAAACCGTTAGCTAACCAAACATATATGGAGTAATGCATAAGCATAAACACAATCATAGAAAGATAAGCACATCACCATGATATCACACATTTACCCATTTATTATCTTTATATAATAACCATTCAACAAAAACCCTATATATAGATAGATGAAAGTATGTGACACGAGGACCGATACATCCCCGCCTCTGAGTGCAATGTCCAGTTGTACGAGTATCAGTCACACAATCCGTGTACCCTATGGGAGTGGATTGTGCCCTTCCTGTAAACCAGTCTGACCCGACATTAGAGAACCTCCCAGACTCCATGGCGGGATGAAAGGGAAAGGTTGTCACAGCGCAGTGGGGCAGTCAATAGAAAATAGGTCGATAAAAACGACAACTCATGCCATCATAGCAAACATATAAAGCACACACCACTTATGCAAACACCCAATATAGGGATGGTAGCTAAGTAAGTCCTATGGACTTACCTCAACCTCGTACAATCTCAACCACAATCAACCTCCAATCCTGAGAGGGACACTGCCTAATATGAGGCATAAAGATATATCAATCTCTTATCAATCAAAGGGGTCACACCTAGACCCAAGGGATATCATAATCATCTTATAAGCCTCGAATAACATGCTAAACCTTAAAGCCACATCAGGGCATATATCCAACTCATGATAACATCATCAAACTAAAGTTCCATAATTACCAGAATAATGTAACGAGCATAATCGAATTTCCAATTATCCATTTTAACAAACTTAAAAGTCAATTTATACTAACCCACAATACTGAAAACGAATAAATTCATAACTTATTCGTTACTAACCCGATATACGATCCGGAAGAAGATACGGACTCCTGACAACACAGGAAGTAAGAGCACGGTAAGAAACTCCGCGTCCGATGACTTGCGGTGGTCGTCGGTGTTCCGATAGCGGTAAACGGAAGCTTTACCAAAAAGCTAACAAATGGGAAATAAGTTGGTACCACGTTGAAGAGAACAAGATAAGGGACTCGTTGGTACAAACGGATTTGAAAATGGATCAAAGATGGAGGATGTATAAGAGATTGAAGAAGGGTCGAAGGTTCGCTTCTTCGCTCGCTCTCTTTTCTCTGTAATTAATTGAATTGCATTTGCAATTGTGATAGGAAGATGTTGCAGCCGCCTTTCTCTGGAATATATATCAACATACACTTATATATAATATAATGTATTATATATAAGTATGTACATGAAGCTTCTGACGCTTCTCCAACTTTTGATTTATATATTTATATTTATATATATTATGATGTTTATCTAACGCGGTTATAATTTCCGGTCTCTAAATTTTATCAAATTGGAATAGAAATTCCGGAATCTTATCAGGATAGTTAATCCATACATATCTCGTAAAATGGGCATTCCTAAGTCGCATTTCTTAACCGCTAAAAATCGGAATAGCGACTCTTTTGGCCGTTTTTGCCTCTGCATGTTATTTCATATCTAGGATACATCCGATGTCCTGATCATTTCTCTCAACTGCATTTTTATTAATTGGAGCTCCCAAATGCTCCAAATAACACCGGAGGGTAAAAATAATTACCCGGGGAAAAAATAACAATTTCCCCAAACGTCCAAAATTACGTCAGGAAGATAACGGTGGGACTCTTACTCATCACTTGCGAAATCTTCACGAGTTATATGTCAATTACTATCAACGATTAAGTTAATCAACATTAATTAGAATTCGGAAATCCTAGCTATTACATCACACCCCCCTTAAAAAAAAGTTTCGTCCCGAAATTTGAACAATTCCCAAATCCTCTCAGACCCATACGCCGAGGTATAAACAATGTCTCTATCGGAGGTATCACATCTCCGTTCAAAGGTATCAACCTATAACAATCTATAACCTCAAAACATAAGTATGGAGGAATCATCAACTCCAAAAAACAGGATCATAACGCTATCCCAAAGGCATGGAGGTAAAACATCTCCAACAGTCTAATCCTATCTCAAAGGTACAGAGGTAAAACATCTCTAGCAACTATATCCTTAATCACACCGTCGAGGAAAACATCTCCAAGAACTATAATCACTATAACAGTATGGAGGAAATACACCTCCAACTGTCTCACATCACAAGGGCATGGAGGGAAAACATCTCCAGCTACCAAGTCATCATTAAGGAGGAAACACATCTCCAAAACACGAATGACCGTATGGAGAAAGAACATCTCCAGAATTCTCTATACCTAAATCCCAAACATGGAGGTAATATCATCTCCAACTAACCTAATCTCATTCTACAAAAGGAAGGTAGAACAATCTCCGGCCATAAGTATAAATCATACTCATATAGCGTGGAGGAAGTAATCATCTCCAACTACAACATACATCACGCTAGCGCACCAAGATCTACTAAGATAATAAATCACAACATAGCTAGCATGGAATAAACACATCAAGGCATATAAGCACATAAGCACATAAGCACAACATTCATCAAGATAGCACTAAAATCTACTCGTGCTCTCACAGATGGATCTATTCCGACCTAACTCTAGATAGTTCACCAGGATACTATCCTCAGTCTCTCACGTGGCCTCCGCATGTCCTCATCTTGACCATTATATCCTCAAGGTCTAGATGGTCCTCTATGACTGACCATCTCTCAGGGGGTGAAACGTAGTCGTGAAGTATAGACTCGTCCTCAAAGCACTCTAAGTATGTTGTCAAACCTCGAGGTGAATCGCCCATCTCAATCAGAGATGGTTGTCCTCGGTATACCATGGAGTCTCACTATCTGTCTAGTGTACTCCGCCAATCCACTCACTGGCCACGTCTTTCTGATAGAAATGAAACGTGCCAGTTTTGTAAATCTGTCACCAACAATCCAAATGACATCAAAACTTCTACTAGGCCTCAATCCCATCACAAGGTCCATGGAAAGGTCCTCTCACTTCCACTATAGCACTGGTAGTGGATGGAGCTCATCTCCAAGTCAGTAATACTCTGTCTTGATCTACTGACTGGTCACACACTGTGTCACAAATCTGGTTATATCAGCTTCAATCTTCCTTATAAATATAATCGTCTCACCTCGTGGTACATCTTATTCGTATATGGATGTACTAAGGGAGGTGTATAGTGAGTGTATTGTAATATTCTCCATCTCAACTCTGCATGAGCGGTTATATAGACGCGGTCGCGGTGCCTCCTTATTCCATCTGCTCCATTGGAGAACTGTGGTGCCTCACCATGAGACATCCTTTCACTAAATCTCATCAGGGTCGGGCAGGTCCCCTGCTTCTGTTGGATCTCATCCAACAGGCCAGGTAGAACCTCTAAAACATATAACTAGCGTCCTTATCAGGAAACTGTAGGTCCAACTCTAGTCAAGCTTGATCTTTCTGAAGCTGAGGCTGAATAGTTAGTCTTGCAATTGTCTTCTCTTGAGGCATCTTTCTGGTCAAGTTGTCGGCGACAACGTTCAACTTCTCTGAATGATATGGAATCTCCAGGTCAAAGTCTTGATCAACTCGTGCCCTTAACGCTAACGGTTATTCAACTTCTGTTGCATAAAAATATGCTTCAAACTCCTATGATTTGTGAAAATCTGACATGAAATATTACACAGGTATTGTCTTCAAATCTTGAAGGCTTGAACTACCACTACTAATTCTAAATTATGAGTCGGGTAGTTCTCCTCATACGTCTTTAGATGTAGATACATATATTAATAACTCTACTCCTCTGTATAAATACATGTCTTAAACTTAGCTGGGATGTATCACCTTAGATCACGGGATTCCCAAAACCTTTTGATTATAACAGAATAGAGGCAGAGGTCAAGTGCCTCCTCTACTCTTCAGAACTCTGACATACTGCTTTAACCACGCAATTCTAGTGGTCTTTCTCAGAAGACTTGTAAATGAATATGTAGTCACATAAAATCCTTCTTCAAAGCATTGGTAGCAATCGGCTGAGCCGAGAAAACTATGCATTCCCATAATGTTCATCAGTATCATCCAAGCTACAACATACTCAATCCTCGCCAGATCAACCATGATCCCACTAGCGGAGACAATATTGTCTTAAAAGGCTACCTTTGGCATCTCAACTCGCATTTAGAGAGCGTAGCATACCACCTCTATCTCTCAGATTCTGCAAAACCGTCCTTAGATGATCGGTACGTTCCTCTCTACTATGAGAGTACAACATAATGTCATCAATAAAGTCCACCACCAACTGATCAAGGAAGTTGATGAAGATACTATTCATCAGCTCCATACAGACTACTAAAGCATTCGTCACCCTAAATGGCATCACTACAAACTCGTAGTGTCCATAACGGGTGTGAGATGCTATCTCATGTACATGCTGCTCTCTCACCCTTAATTGGTGATATCCCGAGCGCAAAAGAATCTTGAAAAACACAATTGCTTCTATGAGCTGACCCAACAAGTCGTCAATACATAGCAATGAATATACTATAAGCCCATTTCAAACAACTCTTCAAGTTGCTTCTTCAACTTCTAACATCTCAATAGGCCATATACCATATAGGCCTTCCCAACCAGTCTCATACCATACTTCAACGTAATATCGAAATCCACACTCTGCTGAGGTGGCAGATTAAACGGTTCAATAATATGTCTATAAGCTCATAAACCACTAGGATATCCTCCAATCGTGGAACTATATCACTCCTTCATGGCACAACATTAGAAACATCACCTCCTTGTATTATCAACCTCGCGGCTCATACGGCACTAATGACAACTCGCCTCTTCAAAGGTCGTAACCTCGGAAGATCTCTATCTAATCTATCTCAATAGAGACTACAACAGTCATCCAACTCACATATAATACAACATGATATCTATTCATCCAAACCACACACATAAAGACCTTCTCATGCACCTAAGGTATGACAAAGAAGTCTACAAGCCATACACAAGTCCCTGAATAAAGGGGACAATCACATATCTCGCGGGTACCTCAGACCCCTAACTAGTAATCCAGTAAAGGAACGTCTACCTTCTACTGTGTCCACCGTTAACTATTAACGCATGCATCGAAAGACAAGAAGTACATATCACTCACAACAACAAAACTCCACTAGGTAAACCATTAATAAGAATGGTACCTATAATAACTAGCGTCAACAGCTCCATTGCATATCATCACTCAAACCTCAGATCTATGCTCCTCAGGTATCACAGAGGTCATTGCCATAGCCTCAACTTCTACTCTTTCTGCACCGGAAAGAGGAAGGTCTTGCTGAGAAGAAACATTACCTTGCTTACAAGAAGGGGCCAAATGACCTAGTTCACCACAGGTGAAGCAAGCTATCGGTGCCAAGGGGCACTCAGAACGCAAATGATCTGGATAGTCACAGTTGAAACATAATCGTCCCATTCTTGCAACCTGTTCAACTAAAGGGTAACTCGATCTTCATCATCCACCTTTAATGATCTTTTTTCGAGAGGGAACTTGTAAAGGCAACGCCTTGCCCTGTCGACAAAACTTCGCTCTATGCCCTGCTTTACCACACGTAAAGCATATTATTGGCGGCTTTGGGCACACAGCTTGCCGGTGCCCAAACTTCAGCAATTAAAACACTATAATTCCTTGCCAGTCGTCTTCTTGGCCAAAGGACCACTTGATTGTCTTGATATCTAACTTGGTCCAACATTCATCATCTTTGCTTCTCTACTAACTGATTCAGTCCATTCCTTCTTCTTTGATCTAGAAGCTTCAGTTGGTCTCACAGATGTTGGTAAATCCGGTGTAGGTCTACCAACTCTTACAACCTCATATACTTGGCGCATATACTCTTGAAACTCGAATCTACTCCTGGAGACACGATCAGCCTCTTAAAACTCGTTCTCTACCATAAGTGATACAACAGCAGAAACTGGTCCCTGACTTATCACCACTGGAGGAAGAGGGGGTGTACCCCTACCTCGTCCTACTATAGGTACTGCTCTAGTCTGAGCCATTTGTAGGATATGCACACCTAATCTTATAAGACTATATATGCCATATGTATCGATATATATATATATATATATATATATATATATATATATATATATATATATATATATATATATATATATATATAACACATCCACATAATCCATAGTACATATATATATATATACATATACATATCTATGCTACAAAGATCCATGGCAGAGGTGACGACTTCTCGTACATTCTATCCCAAAACCACACTTAAAACCAAAACCTTTGAAAACGTTAGATCCCATGTGGGCTCTATTTATTTTACCTATCAAACCTCATTACAGGTAGCAAGTGCCATTGTTGTCAACCTAGGCTCTGATACCAATTCTGTAACACCCTAAATCCGCGGGACTCAGAGTGTCACATTGGGTTAGGATCTCATAGTGGATCCTGACTCTAGCCTGAAAACAAGTTCACTGGACCTTACAACATGGCACTGACAGATATAAAACAAATACATGAAAACTGTGTAAATTGTGCAACCAAAAGTAAACTACATCATAGCCGAGTATATAAAACAACATCCTCACACAGGAGGCACAAAAGATCATCCTCACACAGGAGGGAACATAAACAACCCCAAACCAACCACCTAAAGTATGAGAGTCCTCGGCCTGTCACCCTGCCAGATCACTCAACAGCGCCTAACCTGTAAACATCTACAACACGGTATGAAACCGTTAGCTAACCAAACATATATGGAGTAATGCATAAGCACAAACACAATCATAGAAAGATAAGCACATCAACATGATATCACACATTTACCCATTTATTATCTTTATATAATAACCATTCAACAAAAACCATATATATAGATAGATGAAAGTATGTGACACGAGGACCGATACATCCCCGCCTCTGAGTGCAATGTCCAGTTGTACGAGTATCGGTCACACAATCCGTGTACCCTATGGGAATGGATTGCGCCCTTCCTGTAAACCAGTTTGGCCCGACATCAGAGAACCTCCCAGACTCCACGGTGGGATGAAAGGGAAAGGTTGTCACAGCCATGCAGTGGGGCAGTCAATAGAACATAGGTCGATAAAAACAACAACTCATGCTATAATAGCAAACATATAAAGCACACACCACTCATGCAAACACCCAATATAGGGATGGTAGCTAAGTAAGTCCTACGGACTTACCTCAACCTCGTACAATCTCAACCACAATCAACCTCCAATCCTGAGAGGGACACTGCCTAATAATGAGGCATAAAGATATATCAATCTCCTATCAATCAAAGGGGTCACACCTAGACCCAAGGGATCCATAAGGATCATAATCATCCTATAAGCCTCGAATAATATGCTAAACTTTAAAGCCACATCAGGGCATATATCCAACTCATGATAACATCATCAAACTAAAGTCCCATAATTACCAGAATAATGTAACGAGCATAATGGAATTTCCAATTATCCATTTTAACAAACTTAAAGTCAATTTATACTAACCCGCAATACTAAAAACGAATAAGTTCATAACTTATTCGTTACTAACCTGATATACGATCCGGAAGAAGATACGGACTCCTGACAACGCAGGAAGTAAGAGCACGGTAAGAAACTCCGCGTCCGATGACTTGCGGTGGTCGTCGGTGTTCCGATAGCGGTAAACGGAAGCTTTACCAAAAAGCTAACAAACGGGAAATAAGTTGGTACCACGTTGAAGAGAACAAGATAATGGACTCGTTGGTACAAATGGATTTGAAAATGGATCAAAGATGGAAGATGTATAAGAGATTGAAGAAGGGTCGAATGTTCCCTTCTTCGCTCGCTCTCTTTTCTCTATAATGAATTGAATTGCATTTGCAATTGTTATAGGAAGATGTTGCAGCCGCCTTTCTCTGCAATATATATCAACATACACTTATATATATAATATAATGTATTATATATAAGTATGTACATGAAGCTTCTGACGCTTCTCCAACTTTTGATATATATATATATATATATATAATGATGTTTATCTAACGCGGTTATAATTTCCGGTCTCTATATTTTATCAAATTGGAATAAAAATTCCGGAATCTTATCGGGATAGTTAATCCATACATATTTCGTAAAATGGGCATTCCTAAATCGCATTTCTTAACCGCTAAAAATCGGAATAGCGACTCTTTTGGCCGTTTTTGCCTCTCCATGTTATTCATATCTAGGATACATCCGATGTCCTAATCATTTCTCTCAACTGCATTTTTATTAATTGGAGCTCCCAAATGCTCCAAATAACACCGGAGGGTAAAAATAATTACCCGGGGGAAAAAGTAACAATTTCCCAAAACGTCCAAAATTACGCCAGGAACATAACGGTGGGACTCATACTCATCACTTGCGAAATCTTCACGAGTTATATGTCAATTACTATCAAGATTAAGTTAATCAAAATTAATTAGAATTCGGAAATCCTAGTGATAGCATGAATTATAGTCTATATTTTGGGGTTTGTTTGGACGTCTCATCTTCAATAATCTGCATGTTTGTATGTATATTATGTGATTATATTACCATTTCATCTACCTTTGCGGGAATCGAGGTCTACACCTAGTTTTGTTGTAATCGTAGGTAAAATGGCACGTTTTGCATCGAAAAGGAGCAAAAGGAGCTATGGAGTCATTGGAGCTACATTCAGGAACATAAGGAACCATCCAGGAAGCATAGCCATGGATTAGAGATTCACTTAGGACCAGATTTGAGAGATTTCACATTCAGTTGTGATTCACCTCGGTTGACTACAGATTCACCTCGACCGAGGTGATCCAGAGAAGTCGACTCGACCGAGGCGAACACCTGGGATGCGGCGAGAATATTTTATTCTTGGCTGAGATCTTTTATCTTTGGAAAGAGATCTTATATATTTTGGGCTTGGTTCCTGGAAGGAAGAAGATATGCTAGATCATATATTTTACCTATTTTTATGGAAAGAGATCTTTCTAAGATATATTATCTTTGGAGGGTTATTTTCCTATAAAAAGGGTTGGATTTTCCACAAATCCGATCGTGCTTAGACATCCGCTATCACCCCGCTTACACCAAAAAGCACACAGCAGCCATACTCCAGTTGGAGGATTCGAAGAACCTTTTTGAAGGTTGAAGGAAGATTGAAGTCTATAGCTTTTATAGCTTTTGAAGGGTTTTTGTAAGATTGTCTTAGATTCCCTTCCTTGTTGTCTTGCCTTGTTGGATTTCTATCCAAAGAACGCTTTTGTTGTGATATTTGATTCAGTTATTGAAGTCTTTTCATTAAATTCTTCTTGTTCAAATATTCACCTTCTTCCCATATATTTGATTAATACTTTCATGATGATGAGTGGCTAATTTCCTTGTGTGATTCTAGGGTGATTGGCTGAAGGATGTGGGAAAAACAATGATAGAATAATCTTAGATTCCAGTAGGACCCTGAAAGTTCGAGTCTTTACCTTAACCCTAAGCATCTCGCTCAGTCGATGAACATCTCGGCCGGGGTGGAATTTGGGTGACCGAGGTGACTTATCTGATCCGAAACTGAGAGTTAAGTGTTAGAGTTTGCCAAATCCTATTCTTATTACACCTTTCGTGGTTCAATGCAAGCTTAGGATGAGACTTACCCGGTAATTCCTTTGTTTGTTTACCTAAGATCATAAGTGTAGATAATAAAGGTTTATCCTTTATTGGGGTTTGAGTGTGCTTCCATCCCATCTTTGTGAGTTAGCCTGAGACTTACCCGGTAAAGGTTGATTCTATTCCCTTAGATGGTGTGTTAGTTTGAGGTTATAGTTCTTTATCTTAATTCCTTGAGACTTACCCGGTAATAGGAGTTACGGTTTTGGATTAGTGAGTAGTGAGACTTACCCGGTAATCTATTCCACTTTAGTAACACCTTCCCTAAGCAAAAATCTCAGCTTTGTCCGCTTATCTTTAGAGCTTGAGTTGGAACCACAACTAGATGCTTTAATCCCTAGAATTGCATATTTCCTTTATTGACTTCTATATCATCTTTGATTGTTTTGATTACCTTCTGTGTTAGTATTTACACATAAGCATACCGTAATTGGACTTTGTTTCACTAAGTCCCTGTGATCGACCCCTGAAATTCCTTGCTTTTTACTACGATTGACCCGTACATTGCGCGTTCGCATCCTTGTTTTAAGCTTACGTCTAGGGTTATAAATTTAAAGCTTGCACACACCGTTTGGAGCGAACACCTAGCTATTACAACATTCACCTATTTTGTGAGAATAGAGGTCTACACTGATGTGAGCCCGCTGGACTTAAGCAACGAGACTTATGTGACAGCACCAAGATCAACACCACCTCTCACTCGAGCTAGAGCCCGCATGCTAGGCAAAACCACTTTGACCTACCACCCTTTCGGAGCTCCGATATTTGAGGACGTCCATGACTATCAATTGGTGAACATACTTGAGGCGATTGAGGATGCCGGATCACTTTAAACCTTAGATGTAACCTTTTTATTGTATGTGGTCATACTTGACTTTATTTCAAGGGATTAAAACCACATTAGTTGGGATTCTTTTCAGCCACGTTTTTGGACCCTTGGAGCTCTAATTGGCCGGCCATATTTATGGTTTTTAGGCCATTTATTGCTTGAAGTTGTTGGTTGAAAGACCCTAGGTTTGCCTTTATTCAATATCACAACTCTTGAACTACTTGTAAGCTATTATTGTGGGGAGTTGGTGCTGAATTTTCAGCCCATATAAGGCCTTCTCCCACACACGTTTTTATCAGAATATAGAGTTGAGTTCAATCAAAAGTTGTTTTTTAACTTTGAGAAAAACAAACCTAGAGACTAAGGTCAGAGGCCAAAGTTTTGAAACCCACAAGGTGAGAGGCCGAGTGGTGTCCTTACGGTGCGAGGCTAGGAGGACAAAGGATATCTAATTTCCGAAGTGAGATTCCGAGGAAAGAAGATCTCGAGCCAAGGAGATCCAAGGTGCGAGGCTGGACAATTTCTTGCTTGGCATATCCCATATAAATCGAAAATACACAAAAGAAGTGGTCGGAGGAACAACACCGGTGGATCCTTGCGTTCAACTGACGAAGAGCGCATCAAGTGGTATCAGAGCCCAACGGTGCGAGTTCCTCAAGCTTTCGGGGTACGAATTGCTTACCTAAAACTTGTTTTTAGTTTTTGCAATTTTGAGTAGTTCCCCAAAATTTTGGTGCTTACAATCTTCTTTCTTGTGTGAGTCTTTAGAAAGATCTTGTTGACCTTTTATTCAAAAAAAAAAACAAAAAGCATATCTTATCAGTAAAGCCAAAAAAAAAATAAACGACAAGAAAAGAAAAGAAAAGTTGTTTGAGTGTTTTCCTTGAAATCACAATTGTCTTTGAGAGTGTTCTTGAAATTGTTATCAGAGCTGTTCTTGAGTGTTCTAGCCAACCAAAAACACAACCCGCACGTTTTGGGGAAAACGCTTGTTATTGCTTTGACTAACTACTTGTTAGGGACTAAGTAAATACTCGCCGTAAGACTCGTATTTGTTGTTGCTTTTGTTGCCCTTTGTGTTTGCTTTTCTGAAGTTATATTGCATCTTGGCGTACCTTGCTTACCTTGTGAACTATCTTGAAATCTTGCAGAATTTTATTTTCAAGTGAAATATTTGAGTGGAGGGCATTGCCTAGTGCATTGGAAAAGGTGAGTGAGAGCTTTCCCTCGAAGCAAAGGAAAAGGGGAGTTGTGTGAATCCAAACACTATCAAACACTTGAGTGAGTGTGAGGAAAAAAACACTTGAGAGAGGAGAGGACATGATTCCATTTTTGTGGTTGTTGATAGGTTTTCTAAGATGGCGCATTTTATTGCTTGTAGTAAATCTGATGATGCGTCATATGTGGCTAACCTTTTCTTTGAGCATATTGTTAAGCTGCATGGGATACCTAGGTCAATTGTGTCGGACCGAGACTCTAAGTTCCTTTGTTATTTTTTGAAGACACTTTGGGCCAAGATGGGGACGAAGTTGTGTTTTTCGACTTCTTGTCATCCCCAAACGGATGGACAAACTGAGGTAGTAAACCGGACTCTTGGCACTTTGCTTCGTACTATGATGGATACTAACTTGTGCAGGTGGGAGGATTGTTTGCCCTTTGTGGAGTTTGCATATAACCGGGCTATTCATTCAGCGACTAAGAAGTCCCCTTTTGAAATTGTTTATGGCAAGAATCCTCTTACTCCGCTGGATTTGACTCCTCAACCGGCTCCACAACCCGTTAATGTGGATGGGCAATCTAGAGCTGAGTTTGTGAAACGTTTGCATGAGCGGGTCAGAATCCAATTAGAAAAACGTACCGAGCAATATGTCAACCAAGCCAACAGAGGGCGCTGGGAAATGCTCTTCATGAAGGGAGACCTCGTGTGGGTCCATTTGAGGAAGGATCGCTTTCCTTCTATTAGGCAATCTAAGCTCAACCCAAGAGCGGATGGTCCTTTCCGGGTCATCAAGAAGATTAATGATAACGCGTATCGCATTGAGCTCCCCTCTAAGTATGGTGTCCATAATGTGTTTAATGTTTCTGATTTGAATCCTTTTTATGTAGGTGATGAGGTCGAGGATGCGGAGAACGAGTTGGCGGATTCGGGGTTGAATCCTTTCCATGAAGGAGGGGATGATGTGAGCCCGCTGGACTTAAGCAACGAGACTTATGTGACAGCACCAAGATCAACACCACCTCTCACTCGAGCTAGAGCCCGCATGCTAGGCAAAACCACTTTGACCTACCACCCTTTCGGAGCTCCGATATTTGAGGACGTCCATGACTATCAATTGGTGAACATACTTGAGGCGATTGAGGATGCCGGATCACTTTAAACCTTAGATGTAACCTTTTTATTTTATGTGGTCATACTTGACTTTATTTCAAGGGATTAAAACCACATTAGTTGGGATTCTTTTCAGCCACGTTTTTGGACCCTTGGAGCTCTAATTGGCCGGCCATATTTATGGTTTTTAGGCCATTTATTGCTTGAAGTTGTTGGTTGAAAGACCCTAGGTTTGCCTTTATTCAATATCACAACTCTTGAACTACTTGTAAGCTATTATTGTGGGGAGTTGGTGCCGAATTTTCAGCCCATATAAGGCCTTCTCCCACACACGTTTTTATCAGAATATAGAGTTGAGTTCAATCAAAAGTTGTGTTTTCACTTTGAGAAAAACAAACCTAGAGACTAAGGTGAGAGGCCGAGTGGTGTCCTTACGGTGCGAGGCTAGGAGGACAAAGGAGATCCAATTTCCGAAGTGAGATTCCGAGGAAAGAAGATCTCGAGCCAAGGAGATCCAAGGTGCGAGGCTGGACGATTTCTTGCTTGGCATATCCCATATAAATCGAAAATACACAAAAGAAGTGGTCGGAGGAACAACACCGGCGGATCCTTGTGTTCAAGTGACGAAGAGCGCATCATACACAGAGTTTTATTGCATTTGTAGGTAATTTGGCGAATTATGAAGCAAAATGACATATTTATGGATCAAGCCTTGAAGCGGGACAAAAAGGAGCATAAAAGGAAGTTAGGACGCGCTAAAGTATTTTCAGATACCGTCGGACGCGCCAAAGTATCTTCTGATACCGTCTGACGCGCCAAAGTATTCTCTGATACCGCCTAACGTGGCCCAGAGTATTTTCTGAAACCACCGGGCTCGAATTCTTTTTAGCCCAAATATTTAGGGTTTTATCCTTTAACCCTAGATTTATCCCTACAAATATCGGATAGCCTTCAACATTGAAAGGCGGAACGGTGACAGCCCCTGGACTCGCATTGACGGCTGCTTACACTATATTTCATTAGAGATTATTTAGGAAGATTCCATCGCGTACAGGGAAGATCCTGAGAAGGACGCATTTTGAGATTGCGTACTTAGGAAGATCTTAGGGTTTACATTCGAAGGCGGATTGACATCCCATTCTTCATTGTCGCTAGAGATTTTGTGAGGTTTTTCTATTCCTTTGATTCTACATTCTTTGAACACAAGAACGGATTTGTTATTTTGATAATTGAGGATTGAGATATTTGACATTGTTGAGTTTTCTAAGTGTTATTCTTTTTATTCTCTTCTTAATTTGATTATTGATTTGATGATGATGATTGTTGGCTAAAAACCCTAAGCGATTCATAGGTGAAGGGTTGATAGTTGTGGCATAGATGATGATAGATTGAACCAAAATAGATTAGACCCTGAGAGTTGCGAGAAACCTCATCGACGACCTTTTCCACGGTCTGTTCTTGAGTTCCACGGCCGTGGTTCTTCAAGATCCGACCGTGGTTTCCTCTGTCATACGTCCTTTGCTTTTGCTTTGATCCAAAGTTAAAGATTTGTTTTAACCTAGTCTTGGATTACCTTTTCTAGGTAGTAGTGAGACTCAACACCCTCTACTTCGGTTTCGAGTGTCACAACCTTAACCGTTTTGGCCTATCTTTGATTCCCTTGGGTTTGGGCATGGGTATTTGAAAGTAATTCTTGTCCTTAGATCCTTTCTATACTGCAGCCTCAACAACCTTTATAGAGAGTGTCCTTGGGTGAGTTATATAGGATTTTGGAACTTCACCGTACATAACCTTACATTAGTTATACCTTTGCAATCTCGGCTCTGTCCTTATATCTATAGGATATCTTGAATCGATTGCCATAATTGGATACTTGGATCTTTAGGATTGTTGTTTTCCAGTATTTGCAAAGCTTCTATACTTTATTCGCTCGATAATTTGTGAACTGAATTTGAGCCCCCAAATCCCTGAGTTTGATACTATGGAATTCTTGCTTTACTACGCCGATCCGTACACTGCGGGTTCGCTTGCTTTGATTTCAGTTTTATAATTTAAAACTTATTTGCACGCACACTTTGAGGCGAACAACACTTCTCTGCCGCCCACGCGGTCGAGCTGCAGAAAGCGATTATTCTTCGTCTTCGACTGTGAACTTGAGCTTCAAAGGGCTCCTTCTCTAGCTAGGTCTTCTCCAAACATCAACCACAATAGCTAAGCTCTTCTCCATGACCTAAACTTGCTAGGAACTCATGCATGCAAAGGAATCAAGAAGAACCTTCTTCCAAAGCTACATCCATAACAATGGAGAAGGAGAGAAAAAGAAGAAGAGAAAGAAGAAGAAGATATTCAACAGGGAAGAAGAAGGGAGGGAGGAGGAATGGCTTACCAAACTGGATCCAAAGCTCCTCATTATAGGCCACACCCAAAGAGATCCAAGGAGAAGAAAGAGAAGAGAGCTCAAGAGGAAGAAGAGTGGAAAAAGAGTAACGTGAATCAAGTGTGAGGAGAGAAGGAAGCAAAGCTGCACAAGAGGGAGGGGAACAAGGGGCCAACTGCCAATGTGTCTCCTTTGTGTTAGAAAACGGGGGATCCAAAAGCAAAGGCGGAGAAACGAAGGGTCGGAATGAGATTTTGGAAAAAACCCGACACTCAACACCTTGTGCCTACGGGAAAGCTGAGCCGCGCCTGCGGAAAAGTCGATAACTCACTCACTAACCGGAATAAAAATTCCGGACGTCACACCCAAGAGGTCACCCATCGTAGCTTTTTCACGAGTACACTTAACTCTAGAGTTCTTTGTTCTCACTCGATCACGGGAAAAGAAGAATTCTTGTTGACATGTGTAACACTCCATCCTTATAAGTTATTTATAAATTTCCATTCAAATGATGCGAAATAATGATTTTACGGGGCGTTATAATCTCTCTCTCTTAAACTCTTGCTGTACACGTTAGATACAAGGACCGTCCACTGAGTCGAGTAACCGCCTACTAGGACAAGCATACTTGTAACTTAGGATTACCTTAGTACCAACTTCTATAACGCCCCAAAATGAGAACGCTACAACGCTAGGAATCCGGGCAAGAATTCCTTCAGGCTTTTAAAAGACAAAACAACGACATAAAACGTATCTGTAAAGATAAGAGTAGAGAAACCAACATTCATCCCATGATATATCAAACATAAAGGTTAAAAAACATAAAACCAGATCAGACTCAAGGCCATAACAATATGGTTTAGAAATACTGTTCACCAACGTAACTGACATAAGTAAAAAAACTAGGAATAACTCTTAGAGGAAAATACAAAACCACCAAGCTCAACCAAAACATAAACTCCTAGTAGTTCTCTAGGTCGTCCGACCTCCATTCTCCCGAACTGCTCCTGAACCTGGTCGTGAAAACATAGTCAGCCCCACTGTGGTGGAATTAGTCTTCCACAAGGCTAAGCCGGTACATAAAAAATTTAGTATATGAACCAGACAAGTATAAAATTATATATAATATCACATGGTTACTTATAGAAATACACAAATGAGTAGAATAGTAAGCATCCTTCAAAAATGCACATAACAATGTTAAACAAGTATGTAAATGTAACCAAACATGTCAACTGGCAATAACATTATAATGAGGTAAAACTTCGTTTCCTTTTCGAAATCCGTCTCAAAGAATCCTTACAAAGTAGTTTGAAAATATGCGTGAGCATCTTTTGTTTTAGAAATGGTATCTCAAAATACCACTTCGAGGATAATATTTCAAAACATGTTCAATCTTTATTGAACACGAAGATACCTTCTAACCCCAATCACGAGAAGAACACGACAATCACTGATCAAGTGAATACTCTTCCAACACACAATGGTCGGACACAACCTCGGCCCGCACAAACCATGAAACCACTAGCAAGCATTGCCTGCCTAAGATGAGGACAAAAATTAAAAATCTCAAAAATAAATTAGTGTTGGCAAATTTGCCCGCTTAGGTTAAAGACCAACGCTTTCATAAAAATATCATATATCTCGTTCCTTTGAAGTATTACAATTTTATAGTTCAATAGATAATAATCCAACATTTTCCAAAGCACCAAGTCATTCATGTAATAAAATAAATGGCGTTAAACTTAATCATGCTCATATAAGCGCCAACAAGTACTTGCCTTTTCAAGACTACTCAAAGTCATACAATTAGCCACAAGTGACAAACGATCAATCAAGCATCAAAATTTGTAAATTCCTCACAATCAACATAATCAAAACAAATGTTCCACAAATCAAATATGCGCATGATCACTAGATAAATAACCCAAATCTCACCGCTCTAATAGATGTAAATAAGGTTACCTAATCCCAATTCGAGTGTGGGTTGTAGGCAAAAACTAGGATTTGTATATACTCTTCTGATGAGAGTGACACATGTGCTGTAACAAATTCTCCAAGTGAAAGAGTATTATAAGTACATTGTAACATTTGTAAAAGAATACCAAAATATGCATAATCAATATTTCCTTTCTTTCTCTCTCTTAATACTCTCTTTCTCATATTGTGACATGGTATCAGAGCTACAAATGTAACACCCCGATTCCGCGGGACTCGGGATGCTACGGGTTGGGACCTCACAATGGGTCCCGACCCTTAGCTTGACAATAATTTCACCGGATCTTTCAACAAGACACAAATAAAGGCAAAAATGAAATACATTTTAATGCAATGCAATGAAACCCGAAACCATCCAAACAAAAGACTTCAGCCGAGATACAACTCCAAAGACCAAACGCCATACATGCGGCATACAAAAATACAAAACATGCAATACTCCAACACAACTCCACCCAAAACCATCCTTAAATGTACGGAATCCCGGCTGCCCACTCTTCCGGATCTCTCGACCACATTCCTAACCTGCAAGACAATCTACAACAATCGTATAAAACCGTTAGCTAATATTCGAAGCATTAGAATCAAGGTGAAAGGAACAAACACAAGTAAATCAACATAACACACAATATACACCAAATCACACAAGTCCGGTTTATTATCTTTTTATTATTAAGTCATATCCCGTTCTAATTCAACTTCTTTTGTGACACGAGAATCTCCCGAAACTCGCCTCGGCCCCACTTACCGCATGGAACAGTACGGATGCATCCGACCGTCTAACCACACGGACTAGTCACCAAGAACCTCCTATCTCTACGCAAGAGCTAGGCAGTGATGTCACCGCCCGTTATCATACACTTGGGCCAAATAATATAAAGGTCGGTGGTCCTATTTCTGGTTTAATTGTTATAACATAAACAATAAACGCACACCACCAAACACACATAGATGCTAATACAAGGAATACGAGCTAAGTAAGTCCGGAGACTTACCTCGTCCCAAAGCTAAACTGATCAACAATAGCTCTCAACTTCCCGCAGGAAGATACTCAACTTCTGGCCATAATACGGCACACGATCAAAATCTATCTCTCATGCTAGAAGTCCTTAGACTTCTAGACCAAATGACCTCTATAAGGTCATACAACTCACATGTTAGGATAACACATTCCTAGTCTCGATGCTCTCACAACGACATGTAATCCCAAACCTCAAGCCTAATGATTCTCACAAGATCAAACCATATACTCGAATCCTTATAACAACCTCACTACACCGCAATATCACCTCAAGCTTAGAATCAACATCAATCCATCAAACAATATCAAATCCCCAAAACTCACATAAGGTTCATGACCACTACTTGGCATTTACTCTAAGTTATGCTAGATCCAACCTAGCATGATACTACCGCTAAAAATAACTAGATCGAGGGAAACAATACTCACGCGACGCCAAAGGACGGAAGTCGTTCAACGGATGTCGACTTGGACTCGTTAGACCTTTATCGGGACGCTTCCAAACCTAATACCAAAACTAAGCAAGTTTAGCTCATACGCTAAACTTGAATGAAATGTATAGTATAAAGAAATCTAAGGAAAAATCCGTTTTCAAAAGCCAACGCTAAAACTCGTTAAACCCTTCCGGGGTGAAAATATGAAATTAAACCACTTGGTCGTAAACCCGAAATTACAACTTGAACCATAAACCGAATTTCAAATCCATAATTTATATTTTCCGGGCAATCTAAACAAAATCATAAACCCAATGGTAAAACTCGTTCTCAAAGCCAAGGGTATACAAAACCGTTCAACCATTTTCCGAGCAAAATATAATTCTAGAAACTTGGGCAAATTTCCGATAATAAACTTTGGACCAAATCTATAATTATATAAATCAGTAGGGGCATAATTGTTTCAATCACAAAGTTGGGCCAAAATGCAAATACAAAATACCGGGTACAAGATGTAATTATCTAATAAAATTGTGGAGCCCGCTCTCATAATAAAAGAAAGGGTTTCCTTTTAACCAATGAATGAGCCGTCACGCTGGGAAGAGGAAGACAGGGCGGCATCCTCGATGGCTCTTGATGACATGATTTATGACGTTAGTCTATGTAATACCCGGAAATTTGATTTCCGGTAAATCCCGAGTTATCATAAACCTTGTCATATTATGTGAAGAGTTAAGTCCATAAAATGCTTTTATCAACTTCTATAATTTTATGTGAGGCTTCAATCTTCTTACATAATCCTTAGTTTTATAAATTAACACATTTTATCATTTTATGTGAGGACCTTACTATATCCTAGGTGACACCGGTTTCTTATCCTTTGATCATTTTTATCATTTTATGTGAGCACCTTACTCACATAAAATACACAAGTCAATCTACCTTCTTTATTCTTTAAAATGGACCCATCCGAGCCCATCTGCAGCATGCCTTCCGGGCCTTTACAAAGCTGAGTATTTTAGGCCTTTGTAACCCTACTATCTGGGCCGTCATGGACAGCCAGCTGGGCCGTGAGCTCTCCCTTCTCTCCTGAGCCCATCCGCCAACCTCCTTGGTGAAACCCTAGTTGTTGTTTTTTTTTCACGCCCAGTAGGGAAGCAGCCCAACCGTTCCTTCTTGCTCCTCACGTACAGCAAACGTCTGCAATGGGAAAGATCTTGGATCATGTTCTGCACGCTTGGGCTCGCAACAGCAAGGCAGCCGACGCTCCTCTCCGCTTCTGCACACCCCAACCGGCGCTCCTCTCCTCTTCTGCACACCCCAGCCGGCGCTCCTCTCCCCTTCTGCATACAGCCATGGATGGCGCTAGCAATCCAAGTCCAGCCGACCTCCTCTCTAGTCTGTTGCGAGCCTCTCACACACAGATCTTTCTGCAACAGCGCCTCCTTCATGTGAGCATCAGTGGCGGTTGCGAGCATGTCTTCGGCCTCCTTCTCATTGAATAGGTGAATCGGAGCCTTCATAAGCAGCGGCATCCTCCTCCTCTTCATCGAATAGGTGAGCCGGACTTCTCCTCCTCTAGCCAGCAAGCAAGTGCAGCCAATCTTGATTCTATCTGGACATTGATATACTCAGCCTCGCGAACAACAACAGCAACCCGGTGCTGCTCCCTTCACCCCTTCGAGTCGTGGAATCGAGTAAGGCTTGTACCTCTCTCCCTTGATTTTCTGTCCATGTATCCCATGCCTAACAAATGCATGTCATGCCTTCTAAACCTACACAGAGCATTCGTAGATGAGCAGTAAGCGTTTCGGCGTTTTTATGAAGTGATGAGCAGTCATCTTCGAGCCCAATTTTGGGTAAGCTAGGCTCTTCCTTTTTTGCTGATTTTCGGATATGTCGTAGTCAGTAGTACATAGTAGATCATACTAAAATTTGGGAAGCATCGGAGTTACGGTTTGAGAGTTATGATGTTCCAAAGTTGATGCCTCATGCAGTTTTTATAAATGTGCTGAGTGTTGGGGAAAACAGTAGGGGATGCTGTTTTGTAAGACGGTTTTGAATAAGCTCTTGATCTCCACTGGGCTTGAATTTTGGATATTATATAATTGACATATTTTTGTAGAACATATTAAAATTTGAGAGGAATTCAGCGAGTGGTTTGGGATTTATGATTTTTCAAAGATTTAGTCATAAGCAGTTTTTCTGTTGTGCTGAAATTCGGTTTTGTGAGATAATTTTAAATAGGATTTTGATCTCCTTTGCGGCTGAATTTTGGATATATTATAGATAAGATTTTATAGTAGAACATATCAAAATTTGGGATAAATCCAGCGAGTAGTTTAGGAGTTATGATTTTTCAAAGTTAAGACAGTGTGTTGTTTGTTAAGTGTTGTAACCAACTTTGGAAATTTTTGTAGAAGTGATGGTTGAACAGTTTTAAGAAATTCTTGCTCCTAGGAGTAGATGAGATATCATAGATGATCTAGGGAATTATTTCGGAATTTTTATAAGATTATGCGAATTTTATATTTGAAGCCGAAGTTAGACCTTAACTATCTTTCCGAAAATAGGAAAATGGGTAAATTGCCAGTTTGTAACCAAACTCATCTTTAGGAGTTAGAATATGACTCTTTAGTCTCAAATAAGAGTTTAGGCATGAATTAGGGAATTTTTGGAAGTTTCGAGACCAAGGGTAAAATAGTCATTTTACCATAAATTAATACTGTAATCAATTCCGTTCTATTAAGACCTACTATCTTAAAGTCTTAGACTTCTAATCTCCCAGAAAGTGTGCTAACACACTTGCCTCCTTTGACAGGCCACTGAATTCCTACTGTACAGATCGATTTGAAAATTAGAAAGTCGAGATCTGATTCAGGTAAGTCCACGGACTTACTTAGCTGGCTTCTTGTATGAGTGTAATGTGTATGAGTGGTGTTTGTTAGTTATGATAAACAACGAAACCGGATTAGGCCGACTTTGTTATTTACGTAATTGACCCAAGTGTATGATAACGGGTCGTGCCATCATTTGCCTAGCTCTTGCGAGAGTCTAGGAGGTTCCCTGCGACCAGCCCAGTCCGGTAGACGGTCAGATGCATTAGTACCATTCCGCGTTGGTAAACGGGGACAGAGGCGAGGTTTGGGAATCCCTCGTGTCACAAAATAAGTATGATTAGTAATGACATATCACCTAATTAAAGATAATAAAAGATTTGACTGTTACATGTTGATTGTGTATGATGTGTGATTGTGCTTTTACCTTTATACTTATGCATAGAATGTTAGCTAACGGTTTTATACCGCTTGTAGATGCCTTGCAGATTAAGACAGTTGTAGAGAGATCCGGAGGGAATGGTCAACCGGGTCCACGTACTCATTTAGTTGGGGACGGGAATGTCTTCTATTCTTCATATGCGTCGTTTTAGTATCTTTTCTTGTAAGGCTGATATATATTCTCCATGTATATATTGTTTAAAGTTTTCAAATGTTTTAAATACTTTTGTGCCTTGTTGTAAGATCCAAGTAAAATTGTTGTCAAACTACGGTCGGGACCTATTGTGAGGTCCTAACCAGTAGCTCCCCGAGTTCTCAGAATTTGGGGTGTTACAATATGGTATCAGAGCTCTGGGTTGGCAACAATGGCACTTGAAATCTTCTGAAAGACCAAATGTATAAAATAAGTAGAACCCGAAAGGGGTCTAAAATTTTCAAAACGGATTTATGTTTTCACACGCGCGCATAGTCGGGTTGTTGGGTTAGTAGTACGTTGGACCACCATCGCTCTCCGTGGATCTCTACAACTTGGATCGATATGAGTTAGCATATGGATTTATTATGATGAGTATTAATGTATGTTATATATATGTGTATGTGTAATATGTTAGTATCCTAAATGATATATTATATCCTTTAGTTGTGATATCATGAAGCGATTATTGCCTCATGATAAACCGGTAGCAGACTTGAAGAGTTTTCAACACGAGACAAAGGACTCGGACCTTGGATCAAGTATTAGACTCGGGTGGGCGCCCTAGTAACCCTTGTTAACCATCCAAAGAACAAGTGAGCAAGGAAGTAAAGTTGTGAAGATAAATTTTACCACAAGCACAATCAGATGAGGAAGAAATCCCTGAGGTAGTTCAGTTAGAAGGAATAGAAGATCGTGCAAGGAACTCGGGCATACGAGGCCGAGAGACGGAATTAGAAGAACCATGCAAGAGACTACAAGAGTGCGGAGTAGAGATAACATTATTGGAACGGGACAAGTAGAATTGAGTACAACCAAGATCGCGGAATCAAGGACATTATAATCGAAGTGGATGCCCCATAGACCATTATGGACATAAGAAACCAGAAGAGACAAAGTGTCAATCTGGGTGTGAGAGTCTAAGGTGCACGGAATGAAGACCTACAATTGTGTGAAAAAGCGAAAAGGCAGTCCCCACAAGCGTGGGGAGGTTTTGACCTCCTCAAAGATATAAGAAGTTTGAAAGAAACTGTGACGCCAATATCCAATGAATAGAAGCTTGTAGCAGGGTTAACGGGGTTTTAGGAAGGTGATATTACCACCAACACACTAGTGAAGAAATCTGTATGGGAGAACAACCTTGCTAGACTCGAGAGTCCAGGGTAATCCAATTACTACGGGACCTAAGCCATCAGCACAGACGGTCCATGCAAGAGAAACTGCAAGTGGATAATCATTACGGCCATAAGAATTGCAAAAACGCTTGCAAGTTATCGTGCAAAACTTGAAACGACTATTTATGTCAGGTGGATGACCCAATCAGACAGAGGAATGGAGTTAGCCCAAAGGAAGTGAAAGAGTGAAAGATAAGACGAACTAAAGAAGGATAAAAGGATTAATCTAGTAGGTGAGGTGCACCGAAAGTTGAATACCAGTAGAGGTATGAAATTGAGATAAGTCAATTATAGACTGACCGATGCCAACCAAGGACGTGCAAGTATTGTTTGGTATTGACGAGTTATGTGCCGTTAAGAAGAGATATTTGTGACTGTGGATCTATGGAGTAGCTTTACCCACGCCTTAGAGGATTTCCTCAAGTAGGCAACGGAAACCTTCTTGGATGAATTAAAGGTATAAAGAGAAACGTTTTAAGGGTTACTTCTTGGCTAGTTAAGATCAAACTCCGGTCAAGTTAGGGAGTTTGGATCCATGCTAAGAGAATTAAAAAGTAAGCGGAAGAAGTTGTTCTCCAATCGTTATTTTGTTTCATTAAGGCAATTAAGGAAGGTACTTGGTACTTCATCTGGTTAAGACTTATGGTATAATTGGAAGAAAGAGTTTGAGGTTAATCACTTGGGACTCACAAAAAAAAATGTCATTATGATTTATGAGTGACAACAAAATTATCAGAGAAGCGCAACGAAAGCATGGTGGGACCTAACCCATAGAGCTGAAGTTTAAGATGATGATAGTTGGTGAAACGCATTTCGCTTGGAAGAAACGTGAGAAAGGCTATGCGAAGTGACTGAAAATATTGTACCGGAACTTATGTGCATGTAGACGTAATAGAAGGAGACTGGTACCCAATTACGGATCCGAGGGAAGAGTGAAGGCTTAGTTACATGTTGTCAAACATGTAGTTTTGGAATTTTATACCTAACGGAGTACGTTAGAGTGAGTTTTCTTGATCGATTGAGAGAAGAATTAACGATGTAATAAAAGTATTGTGCATGGTCTGCACTAGAAAGCTCAAATTGCGTAACAACCATTCTGAGTCGAAAGATACATAAGAAAGAGAAGCGGCAAGAGTATATTTGCAACCCAGTAACCGTACTTAAAGGAAGCATAATGTCGGAGTGGAGTACGTGGAATTTTGTATCGGAACTGAGCCGAGTTGAGTTTGCCGTTAGAGGAATATTCTCGGTCTGGTTAACATGGGGATATAAGAGTGCAATGCTGATGGTGTGTTAGTAGTTATTGAGTTGTTATGAGCAAGCGATGGTGATGTGAGATCACCTTGTGTCTAGTGTTGTCATTGCGGGCATATTCTATGTCACGTAAGATCCTGGATACTGCGTAAGAAGTTTGAGGTGAGCTAGAGATCTATAAATAATATAATGATGTCGATAGAACACAAATACTGACCACCGGATTTTGATTGTTAAGTTATATCAAGTTTAAGACCAAAAATGAGCAGATGATGATTCTTTAATGGAGGAACCATATGACTGAGTCATCTTAGGAGACAAGACCAAGTGAGTTGTGATACAACTAGCCTTAAGCACTTAGTAAAGTGTCGGGAGATGTATAAGGGGGATATCCTAGATCGGATACTCGAAACATTTTTAGAAGACCAGAAGGAAAGGAATTGGAATAAATTGCCGCAGGAAGGTCATCAAAGAATTTGGAGGTGAGTTCTGTAAGACAACCATGTGAGATTTTGAAAAGCGGTTTAGGAGTGATTAATGGATTAGTTTTCCTCATTCCATCGGAAAGTGTGACCCTAGTTCTACACTGATTCAATTGGAGGAGATACCTACCAAACACGAGTTAGGTCATCAGATTGGAAGATCAGACAGTTGAGCCAGATGATACCGGTGAGATACCCAGTACACACTCTAGAACGTGGTAGCATGCGCTTTTGAGGTAATTACATGAAAAGACTTTTGAGTCAGTGGTTTTATGAAAAGCCGACGAGGATACCTGAGATCTTGTGGACAGTATGAGACGTAACCTTTCAAAGATCTATACGAAGATAGTTGTGACCATAGGACCGATGAGTTAATACTTGGCCCTGTATCGGTGTGATATTGTGTGACTACTTGTTTGTTTCATGCTTGAGTCTTTTGTCAGTGATGTGTATTTTATTGGTAACCTTTGATGTGCGGGATACTTAGATATAGAAACGACAAGACTTATGATGTAGTAATTAGGTACACTAGGTTGTACCTTTATTTGTTCCTTGAAGACCGACCTTACGATTGACGTATATTAAGTTTCGGGGCAAAACTTATTTTAAGGGGGGATTGATGTAATACCCGGAAATTTTATTTCCGGCTATCTTAGGAACAAATAAGAACAAGATCGATTGTGACCCTTTCCGGCCCTTTATTTGTTTTGTAGCAACTCCGACTATATGTCGTTATCTTTTAAGTTTCGGGACGAAACTGATTTTAAGGGGGTACTGATGTAATACCCGAAAATTTAATTTCTGG
Source organism: Fagopyrum homotropicum (assembly GCA_033239125.1). Taxonomy (NCBI): domain Eukaryota; kingdom Viridiplantae; phylum Streptophyta; class Magnoliopsida; order Caryophyllales; family Polygonaceae; genus Fagopyrum; species Fagopyrum homotropicum. The sequence goes on from BSWB01000007.1 coordinate 105,631,411, forward strand.
TAAATCCCGAGTCATCATAAACCTTGTCATACTATGTGAACAGTTAAGCCCATAAAATGCTTTTATCAACTTCTATAATTTTATGTGAGGCTTCAATCTTCTTACATAATCCTTAGTTTTATAAATTAACACATTTTATCATTTTATGTGAGGACCTTACTATATCCTAGGTGACACCGGTTTCTTATCCTTTGATCATTTTTATCATTTTATGTGAGCACCTTACTCACATAAAATACACAAGTCAATCTACCTTCTTTATTCTTTAAAATGGACCCATCCGAGCCCATCTGCAGCATGCCTTCCGGGCCTTTACAAAGCTGAGTATTTTAGGCCTTTGTAACCCTACTATCTGGGCCGTCATGGACAGCCAGCTGGGCCGTGAGCTCTCCCTTCTCTCCTGAGCCCATCCGCCAACCTCCTTGGTGAAACCCTAGTTGTTGTTTTTTTTTTCACGCCCAGTTGGGAAGCAGCCCAACCGTTCCTTCTTGCTCCTCACGTACAGCAACCGTCTGCAATGGGAAGGATCTTGGATCATGTTCTGCACGCTTGGGCTCCCAACAGCAAGGCAGCCGACACTCCTCTCCGCTTCTGCACACCCCAGCCGGCGCTCCTCTCCTCTTCTGCACACCCCAGCCGGCGCTCCTCTCCCCTTCTGCATACAGCCATGGATGGCGCTAGCAATCCAAGTCCAGCCGACCTCCTCTCTAGTCTATTGCGAGCCTCTCACACGCAGATCTTTCTGCAACAGTGCCTCCTTCATGTGAGCAGCAGTGGCGGTTGCGAGCATGTCTTCGGCCTCCTTCTCATTGAATAGGTGAATCGGAGCCTTCATAAGCAGCGGCATCCTCCTCTTCATCGAATAGGTGAGCCGGAATTCTCCTCCTCTAGCCAACAAGCAAGTGTAGACAATCTTGATTCTATTTAGACATCGATATACTCAGCCTCGCGAACAACAACAACAACCTGGTGCTGCTCCCTTCACCCCTTCGAGTCGTGGAATCGAGTAAGGCTTGTACCTCTCTCCCTTGCTTTTCTGTCCATGTATCCCATGCCTAACAAATGCATGTCATGCCTTCTAAACCTACACAGAGCATTCGTAGATGAGTAGTAAGGAGGCACGCGTTTCGGCATTTTTATGAAGTGATGAGCATTCATCTTCGAGTCCAATTTTTGGTAAGCTAGGCTCTTCCTTTTTTGCTGATTTTCGGATATGTCGTAGTCAGTAGTACATAGTAGATCATACTAAAATTGGGGAAGCATCGGAGTTACGGTTTGAGAGTTATGATGTTCCAAAGTTGATGCCTCATGCAGTTTTTATAAATGTGCTGAGTGTTGGGGAAAACAGCAGGGGATGCTGTTTTGTAAGACGGTTTTGAATAAGCTCTTGATCTCCGTTGGGCTTGAATTTTGGATATGATATAATTGACATATTGTTGTAGAACATATTAAAATTTGAGAGGAATCCAGCGAGTGGTTTGGGATTTATGATTTTTCAAAGATTTAGTCATAAGCAGTTTTTCTGTTGTGCTGAAATTCGGTTTTGTGAGATAGTTTTAAATAGGATTTTGATCTCCTTTGCGGCTGAATTTTGGATATATTATAGATAAGATTTTATAGTAGAACATATCAAAATTTGGAATAAATCCAGCGAGTAGTTTAGGAGTTATGATTTTTCAAAGTTAAGACAGTGTGTTGTTTGTTAAATGTTGTAACCAACTTTGGAAATTTTTGTAGAAGTGATGGTTGAACAGTTTTAATAAATTCTTGCTCCTAGGAGTAGATGAGATATCATTGATGATCTAGGGAATTATTTTGGAATTTTTATAAGATTATGCGAATTTTATATTTGAAGCTGAAGTTAGACCTTAACGATCTTTTCGAAAATAGGAAATGGGGTAAATTGCCAGTTTGTAACCAAACTCATCTTTAGGAGTTAGAATATGACTCTTTAGTCTCAAATAAGAGTTTAGGCATGAATTAGGGAATTTTTGGAAGTTTCGAGACCAAGGGTAAAATAGTCATTTTACCATAAATTAATACTGTAATCAATTCCGTTCTATTAAGACCTACTATCTTAAAGTCTTTGACTTCTAATCTCCCAGAAAGTGTGCTAACACACTTGCCTCCTTTGACAGGCCACTGAATTCCTACTGTACAGATCAATTTGAAAATTAGAAAGTCGATATCTGATTCAGGTAAGTCCACGGACTTACTTAGCTGGCTTCTTGTATGAGTGTAATGTGTATGAGTGGTGTTTGTTAGTTATGATAAACAACGAAACTGGATTAGGCCGACTTTATTATTTACGTAATTGACCCAAGTGTATGATAACGGGTCGTTACATCATCTGCCTAGCTCTTGCGAGAGTCTAGGAGGTTCCCTGCGACCAGCCCAGTCCGGTAGACGGTCAGATGCATTAGTACCATTCCGCGTTGGTAAACGGGGAGAGGGGCGAAGTTTGGGAATCCCTCGTGTCACAAAATAAGTATCATTAGTAATGACATATCACCTAATTAAAGATAATAAAAGATTTGACTGTTACATGTTGATTGTGTATCATGTGTGATTGTGCTTTTACCTTTATACTTATGAATAGAATGTTAGCTAACGGTTTTATACCGCTTGTAGATGTCTTGTAGGTTAAGACAGTTGTAGAGAGATCCGGAGGCAATGGTCAGCCGGGTCCACGTACTCATTTAGTTGGGGACGGGAATATCTTCTGTTCTTCATATGCGTCGTTTTAGTATCTTTTCTTGTAAGGCTGATACATATTCTCCATGTATATATTGTTTAAAGTTTTCAAATGTTTTAAATACTTTTGTGCCTTGTTGTAAGATCCAAGTAAAATTGTTGTCAAACTAAGGTCGGAACCCATTTTGAGGTCCTAACCAGTAGCTCCCCGAGTTCTCAGAATTTTGGGGTGTTACAGTCTAGGCATTCATTTAGATAGTTTTTCCCGTTATTCATGCTTGGTTTGTCATTAGTTCATGATGTTTACGCTTAATTCATGCATATTTCTAGAAAAGACGTCTACACGAGCTTTTGTCGGTTTTGTAGGTATTTCGGGGATCTTTTGGACATTAATCGATACATTCGAGGGTCAAGCCTCATGGTGGTACATATCCAAGGCTTTGAAGGAACATAATTGGAGCAATGAAGGACAAAAACACACTTATTGGTGCAAGCAATGGAGCAACTCATGGCTAGATGATCATTACAAGCTCCTGTTGAAGAAAATCGACCTAACACTCAGAAAAATCGGAAGATTTTTCTGTCTAGGTCGATTTTCTGGCCTTTGACAGCTTGTGCCACGTGTCCCACAATCTCTTTTCTCGGCCCTTGCTCTTGATGGATAATATAAGTGGTCTTGCAGGCTGTTGCAAAAGGACACCTCCCACATTCTCTCACACACACCTCATTCCATTGGAGGAGAGACTTGGAGAAGAAGAAAAACTCTCTCATTTGGGGAAGAAGAAGAACAACATCAAACTTAGAGTGAGAGTGAGCTTTTGAGTGATTTTTAGGGATTTTGGTTGAAGAACTTTTGGAAGCATTGTTAGGAACGTTTTGGACCTTCTTTTGAAGGGTTATAAGTCTTGCTTAAACTTATATTCAGCTGAGATTTCTTGTTTCTACTTGCTTTTCTTTCATCATCTAGCTATGAAAACCATGTACGTTTGTGTGATGATTTTAGATCTTGAAATGCATGTTATTGGCTAGTTTATTGTGATTCTGGAGTGATGGATTGATGGTTATGGCTTGGGTGATGATAGAATGGACTTGTATGTTAGTTTAGGATGATTCGTATGCACAAAACCTAACCCAAATAGAAAAATCGACCTATTCATAGGCCAGATCGTCTGATTTTTCTTATGATCCACCCGATTTTTCTCTCTGTTGTTCTTTAATTGATGAATCTGTATCTTAGGATGTTAGGTTGTTGAAATCCTAGTGTTTGTTAAGCATATGATAGCTTAGGGTGACCTAATGCTAGTGATAGCATGAATTATAGTCTATATTTTGGGGTTTGTTTGGACGTTTTATCTTCAATAATCTGCATGTTTGTATGTATAATATGTGATTAAGTTACCATTTCATCTACCTTTGCGGGAATCGAGGTCTACACCTAGTTTTGTTGTTATCGTAGGTAAAATGGCACGTTTTGCATCAAAAAGGAGCAAAAGGAGCTATGGAGTCATTGGAGCTACATTCAGGAACATAAGGAACCATCCAAGAAGCATAGCCATGGATTAAAGATTCATTTTGGACCAGATTTGAGAGATTTCACATTCAGTTGTGATTCACCTCGGTTGACTACAGAGTCACCTCGACCGAGGTGATCCAGAGAAGTCGACTCGACCGAGGCGAACACTTGGGACGCGGCGAGAATATTTTATTCTTAGCTGAGATCTTTTATCTTTGGAAAGAGGATCTTATATTTTTGGGCTTGGCTCCTGGAAGGAAGAAGATATGCTAGATCATATATTTTACCTATTTTTATGGGAAGAGATCTTTCTAAGATATCTTATCTTTGGAGAGTAATTTCCCTATAAAAAGGGTTGGATTTTCCACAAATCCATATCATGCTATACCACCGATCAGGATTTATACACCGCAGTAGCCATACTTTAGTTGGGAGATTTGAAGAACCTTTTTGAAGGTTGAAGAAGGAAGATTGTAGCTTTTATAGCTTTTGAAGGGTTTTTGTAAGATTGTCTTAGATTCCCTTCATTGTTGTCTTGTCTTGTTGGATTTCCATCCAAGGAATGCTTTGTTGTGATATTTGATTCAGTTATTGAAGTCTTTTCATTAAATTCTTCTTGTTCAAATATTCACTTTCCTCTCATATACTTGATTAATACTTTCATGATGATGAGTGGCTAATCTCTTTGTGTGATTCTAGGGTGATTGGCTGAAGGTTGTGGGAAAAACAATTATAGAATGATCTTAATCACAGTAGGATCCTGAAAGTTCGAGTCTTTAACCTTAACCCTAAGTATCTCGCTCAGTCGATGAACATCTCGGCCGGGGTGGAATTTGGCTGACCGAGGTGACTTATCTGATCCGAAACTGAGAGTTAAGTGTTAGAGTTTGCCAAATCCTATCCTTATTACACCTTTCCTGGTTCAATGCAAGCCTAGGATGAGACTTACCCGGTAATTCCTTAGTTTGTTTACCCAAGATCATAAGTGTAGGTAATAAAGGTTTATCCTTTATTGGGGTTTGAGTGTGCTTTCATCCCATCTTTGTGAGTTAGCCTGAGATTTACCCGGTAAAGGTTGATTCTATTCCCTTAGTTGGAGTGTTAGTTTGAGATTATAGTTCTTTATCTTAATTCCTTGAGACTTACCTGGTAATAGGAGTTACGGTTTGGGATTAGTGAGTAGCGAGACTTACCCGGTGATCTATTCCACTTTAGTAACACCTTCCCTATGCATAAACCTCAGCTTTGTCCGCTTATCTTTAGATCTTGAGTTGAAACCACAACTAGATGCTTTAATCCCTAGAATTGCATATTTCCTTTATTGACTTTTATCATCTTTGATTGTTTTAATTGCTTTGTGGTTAGTGATTGCTAAAGCTTACCGTAATTGGACTTTGTTTCACTAAGTCCCTGTGATCGACCCCTGGAATTCCTTACTTTTTACTACGATTGACCCGTACACTGCGGGTTTGCATCCTTGTTTTAAGCTTATATCTAGGGTTATAAATTTAAAGCTTGCACACACCGTTTGGAGCGAACAGCTAGCAAACTAAGTGAGGAAAGAGACCTACCCGGTGATTTCCGATCTTAGATACCTAAGATGATGAATTCTAGGTAGTAGTGAGCCTCATAAGCCGCTACTGGACTGAGTGTGCTAGAATTGTTGCTTGAGACTTGCCTTTTCCGAGACTTACCCGGTGAGGAGAGGTTTGCCCCTTAAGTATTGTCCGGTTTGTGTAGAATTTCAAACTTTAGCCCCTTGAGCCTTACCCGGTAATAGGAGTTTGGTGCGGGATTAGTGGAGCATGAGACTTACCCGATAATTGCTTCCATTAGAGAAACACCCTTTCCCAACACCGCAGCCTTGTCCTTAGAATCTTTAGAAGCTTGAGTCCAATGCCATAACCAGAAATCTTGATCTCTAGAATCCGCTTTTCTCTCTTGATCTCATATCTTGTGTTTGTGTTGTTTGTTTGATTTATAATCTTGCATGATTTGTGATCTTTGCTTGATCACCATAAAAAAAAAACCTAACAAAAAATATCATGATTTTCATTTCTTTATTTCTTTCTCTTTTCTTAGACTGGATTTGCACTATCTATGATCACTTGTCTGATTTGATTTCACCTTAGTCTTCGTGTTCGACCTCGGAATACTATCCTTGCTACAAGACGACCCATACACTGTGGGTTCACTAGGAGTTAGTAAATTATATCGAGTTAAAAATTGTAAGACTTTTGTGCTATAAATTTCTAGCGTAACAAGTTTTTGGCGCCGCTGCCGGGGGCTAGGTCTAGATTGAATCATTGTGTGTGATTGTCTATTGTGGAGGTCTTTCTTGTTGCTTTTGATCTTGTTTGGTTTGTGTCTTTGAATTTTCAGAACATCTCTCACTCTTTAGGCGCAGGCGAAGATCTCGTGGCAAGGATTTATCTCCATTCGATCCGAACCGAAGAAAACCCTTAAAACTAGATCCAAGAGCATTAAGAAGAAGAAGGAGATGGCCGGAAGAGATCTTCAAGCTGAGTTGGATGATGCCTTAGAGCAACTTAGGCTAAGGGATGAAGCCTTGGAGAATGAGAGGAGACTTGCAAATGAGAGGCAAGAAGCAACTAGGAGGGAAATTGAAGAGATTAGGCAAGCTCTTGTGCAAAGGGAGCTTAATCGTCAACAACCTCCACCACCACCGCAGCCGGCGGTTAATGTTCGGTTCGAGCCAATCATCATTGAGGAGCCACAAACGCTAGGGCAACGTATGGATCTAGCCCAAAGAGTGCAGCGTCCGGGGGTAAACTTAGGAGATCCCGCAACCCATGACTATGAGCTCCGTCCTCAAGTGCTACAAATGATCCGGCACAATCAATTTGGAGGGATGGAAGGAGAGTCTCCTCATCAACACTTGATGAATTATGAGATCTTGATGGAGACTCTAAGGCCACCTAGATTGGAGAACAACAACCACAAGCTTAGGGTTTTTTCCTTCTCACTTAAGGATAAGGCCTTGGCTTGGTATCAATTCATTCCACAAGGGCGTGTGGGTACTTGGGAGGAGATGACAACCGAGTTCTTGACAAAGTTCTTCCCACCTTCCAAGACAACCGAGCTAAGAGGGAAGATCAATGCCTTCGTGATGAAGGATAGAGAGAGCCTATTCAAATCTTGGGAGACGTTCAAAGACCTCCTCCTAGATTGTCCACACCATGCGATACCGAAGATAGAGCTATTGGAGATTTATTTCAATGAGCTTGATGAGGATAGTCAATTCAAGATCCAATCACTTTCCAGAGGAACATTCATGGAGAAGAATGTGGATGAAGCTTGGGAGTTTGTAGAGAAGCAAGCCTTGGTGATAGAAAAGTACTCCCATAGGAAGAGTGATGGGAGGAAACCGGGAGTATATGAAGTAAGTGAAGTCACCATGAGCAACTACAAACTTGATGCAATCAACAATGAGCTTAAGTCTTTGAGGGAGTTGTGTGCCACAACCTTAAGGAATCAAGCAAGTCCTCAAGTGCAAGTGCAAGCCAATTTGGCTTCCAAAGAGGAGGACATTAAGTACATGGGAAGGGGTAATGTAAATCCCAAATCCACAAGACTTGGAATGCTACATTAGGCTAGGATCTCACAATGGATCCTGACCCTAGCCTGACAACAAGTTCACTGGATCTTACAACAAGGCACAAGTAGAGGAAAACCAAATACATAAAAGCTTTATATGATACATCAAAAGTGTTTACAAACACAAAGCTGAGTACAAAACATCAAACATACACATCTGATACAAAAGATCTCAACCCACGCATCCTAATGTACAGAAGTCCTCAACTGGTCACACCATCTGGCTCACTCTGCAGTCTTCCTAACCTGCAGATCATCTACAACACGGTATACACCGTTAGCTACAGCAATAGATAAGTATGAAGGTTATAGCACAAACACACATCAACATCTCATACATGCAATGCCACACACATTCATTTATTATCTTTCATTACGTTATTCGATTACTAATTCAACTTCTTTTGTAACACGAGAAGCCTCAAGAACCTCGTCCCTTTCCCCGTTAAAACAAGGGTTTTGCATGGGGGTGATCGTCACTCGTCCCCCCTGTGTTACTAGCTTCCAAGCACCTCCTCCTAACCAGCAGGCGGAGACCGGTGGTTACCGCCCTATTATAATACACTTGGGCCATTTAAATGTAATAAATGGTCATCCTAGTCCGACTTAGGTTATAAATGCACAATAATATGAACATACACAACCATCACAATCACACAAACCCATAACTGAACGCTAAGTAAGTTCCATGGACTTACTCATATACTCGTATCCAATACCACGTCACAACTTCCCTTTGGGGAAGAAATCAACGCCTGCAATAGCAAGGCACACAACATCATACATTGCAAGGGTTAGGAGACTCGTCTCCATAACCATAACCAACCTACAACCTCAATATAAACCTCAAGATCACAACAAGCTCACATATACCTACAACATAACCTCAACATCAACACGAGTGCCTGAGGCACATCTCTATCATACAACACATCCTAACCACACTATCATAGCTACCAACTAAGCTAAGGCCAAAGGAAAGGAAGGAAGGAAGAAATACCAACAAGGTATGCACCAACAGAAGCAAGAGTACAAGGCTGATCCAGTGAGGCGCAGGGGCGGCTCACACACCAGGAGCAGGGGTGGCTGGAGTTAGACGCAGGGGCGGCCAACTGTGTAGAGAGTTGGTCCCGACTTCTCTTCGATCCATTTCTCGACTTTCTTCACTTCTTCAACATACCACAACAACATATATGATCATCAACCATCCAAGAAAGGATCCAACACAAGCCTAGCTTGTGATCCTAAGCTAGAAAGGAAGAAAAAAGCAAGAAAGAAGGAAGGAAGAGAGGTGAAGGAAAAGAACTTACCACAACAAGCCCTAAGCTATAACTATGGAGCATCAGCACGTCTATCATCTCAACACAACACCAACAACCTTCAGCAACATCCTCATGAGCATCCAAGGCAAAAGCTACACTCAAACTTACAAGATCCCACTCACAAGAGCAAGAAGAGATCAAAGAAGATGAAGAGAAAGCAAAGAAGAAGAAGAAGAACTTGAGGAGGAAGAGAGAAGCTGAAGAGAGGTAAGAAACCCCTTATATGAAGCTAAGGCATGGCTTATAAGAGAAGCCAGCCGCAAAGCACAAGTCAAGAGTCAACGAAAGCGGCTGCACCATCATAGAACCGCGGGGACGGCTAGCCCAGGGCACAGGGGCGCCTAGCCGTTGGGGCGGCCCAGGTGGTGCGCAGGGGCGGCTAACAGGGGTCAAGGCAAGGCTCACTAAGGCTCAGCAAGACTCTTAAGCTCCAAAGACTAAGGCTCGTACAGGTAACTTCAACAATTATCAAGGCCCTAGGAACTTCAACAGCAGCCGACAATACAACAATTACCGGCCTAATCACAACCATCCCGGGTTCTCCTATTCTAACCCGGATGGTGCCTTGAACCCTCCCACTTCCACAAGCGTAGCCCCACCACCTAAGGCTTCACAAGAGCCTCCAGCCGGTTTTGCTCAACCTCCAAAGGATAGAACCGAAATGATGTTTAAACAATTGCTTGGAAGGTTGAGTGGACTTGAGAGCACGGTGACATCCATTTCCAAGGCTCAAAAGGTGCTAGAAGCACAAGTGTTCCAAAAGGCGGGTGAAGCACAAAGGGATCCGGGAAAGCTTCCCGGAAGGACCGAGGACAACCCAAGAGGCCAAGTGTTGGACATTACCACAAGGAGTGGGTTGAGCATGAAAGATCCCTTATCCAAGGAGAATGACAAGGGAAAGCAAGTAGTAGTGGAGGAAGAACCATTTCAAGAAGAAGGAGGCAAGAACAAAGATGATGAGCCAACATATGTGGCACCTCCTCCATACAAGCCACCACTACCATTCCCACAATCACGAGCAAGAGCTCGTTTGGATAAACATTTCGGTAAATTCCTTGAACTCATGTCTAAATTACATATTAACATTCCGTTCATGGATGCAATTCTAGGTATGCCGGCCTATGGAAAGTTTTTGAAAGAGATACTCTCCAACAAGAGGAAGTTGGAGGAGTATGGAGAAGTTAGAATGACAAAGAGGTCTTCCGAGTTGATTCAAATCATGAAGGAGGAGATGCCTCCTAAGCTGCAAGATCCGGACTCTTTTTGTGTGCCAATTGGAGTAGGAGAAGTACAATATGAGGCCCTTTGTGACCTTGGTGCTAGTGTAATGTTCGCCCCTAAAGGTGTGTGCGTCAAAGTCTTAATATTTATATCTAGAACTCAAAGCAAAGCAAACCCGCAGTGTACAGATCAACTGTAGTGAGGTAAGAATTCCAGAGTCGAACTCAGGGATTTGGTGAGAATAAATTCGAATTCAATTATCTAGCGAAAATGCAAAAGCTTTTGTGATTAATAAAGGGGGAAATGATTCCAAGGATTCAAGTATCCAATTTTGGCTTTCGATTCAAGACACTTCTAAATGGTATAAGGACAGAGTTTATATTGCCAAGATTATGTGTTCAAAGGCAGATATCATACGGTGAAGTTCCGAAACCTATTTGTCTAATCCAAAGATTCTCTCTATAAGGGTTGTTGAGGCTGCAATATAGAAAGATCTAAAGACAAGAATTATGTTCAAACTAACTATCTAAAACCTCAGGATATGACTCTCCAAGATAAAGAATAAAAAGCACATTTAAAATCTTAATAAAGGATGTTGAGTCTCTATTACCCAAATCTTGAAATCTTAATCTATCAAATGTAGAATCAAGTTTGAAGTCTCTTCATACATTCAATTAGAGGTTAAAAAGGTTAATCAAGGTTGGGATTTAGGCCAGGGTTAACTTTGGTTAAGGAATGAATCAATTAAAGTTCGACAGGGTATTAAATTGACCTACCATAAATAAATCGCCCGATTTATCTCAAGAACAGGGCGATTTTATTGTTTGTCGCAAAGTTAAAATCTAAACTCTCAGGGTCCAAATGTTTGAATGAGTTCAGTCTATCATCATCTAAACCTTAGTCATCAACTATTCTCCCCAGAATCACAATGGTTTTAGCCAACCATTTTCAAAATCAAATCAAATTAAAGATTGAGTGAAATAATGCAAATAAACCCGAATCTTGAATAAAAACTCAATAACCTTCAAATCTGTAAACCAATCTCAAATGTAATCAATGTATCTCTCAATTAACTCAATATCGTGTTCAAAAACCACAAAGACTTCAATGAAATACAGAAATCTCACAAATATGATCAAGATTGACTTCCCGGTAAAAGTGTTTCAATCCTTCTCCTTGAATCTTCAATCTCTCACTAACATGTAAAGATTTCCCGCTTTGGCCTCCTCGATTTCGTTCCCAGGGTTCCCAACTATAGTTTCTTGCTAGTGGGCCGTTTGGCAAAACCCTTCTCGAGCCCAAAGTTGATGGGCTTTATGTCGTCTTTTTATTTGGCCGAAAAACAAAGTAAATCGGGCTGGCCGATTTATACATAAAACCGTTCGATTTTTAATGATAAAAATCGTCCGATTTATATGTTAAATGGCACGATTTTCTTCAACAGAAAGTGCTCGTCTTTTGGCTTGTTTTCTTCCTCTTCCTTGTGCTTCTTTTACGTAATTCCTTTGCCCTTTGTGACTCCTCTAAGACTCCTTTAGCTTCCTTAATGACCTTAGATGCTCATTGCTCCACTTTTGCTTTCAAATCCACTCCTATTTACCTATAATCCAACCAAAACTCGTGTAGACCTCTATTTCTGAAATATTATTGAATAGAACGCAAAAGGTACACAAGTTCTCCTTAAATGCAAGCCAAATCGAGGTAAAAATCTACAATATGCATGATTATAATGGTAAATAATTCATGTCATCATGTAAGTATAATCCCGCTTGCACTTTGCAAAAAGGTTGGGCTAGGAGAACCAAAGCCGGTCAAGATGACCCTCTACATGGTGGACTGATCCATTACTCACCCCGTGGGGATCCTAGAAGACATACCGGTTCAGCTTGGGAAGTTCTATGTGTTAGTCGATTTCGTTGTTTTGGACATCCCAGCGGACTACCCGGTTCCTATCATTTTGGGAAGACCTTTCTTAGCCACCTCGGGATGCTTGGTGGACTGTAAAAATGCAAACCTCTCATTCAACATTGGAGAGGAGAACATCAAGTTTAATTTGTCCACAATGGTAAAGGGGCCAGCCCTAGGTGAAGATGTCTTCAACATTGTTGAGGAAGAGGAGTCTAGAGAAGTTGTGAGCTCAATCTTGATCAAGGATCCACTTGAGAAGGTTCTTAGCTTGAGTTTGATGGAGGAAGGATTTGAGGAGAGTAGCAATGAAGTGATCAAGGCTTTGAATGCATTGGAAGAGCTACCAAGTGTTGGATTTGAAGTGCTAGAAGAAGGGACAAATTCCTGTAGAAAAATCGGACCAGAGGGCCAAAAATCGGACGATTTCTGCAATAATTCTGAATTTTCATCCGAGTTTACAAATGCCGTAGCTGAAATCGATCCTCAGATCATCCGATTTTCTTCACAGGGGGTCGATTTTCCTGAGTCTTTTGAGCATCATCCAAGTGTTTGTGAGCAATCATCAAGGGACTTAGGTGAAGCTTCCTTGGCTTTGGAATTATCTCAACCTACATTGTATGGATCATCTCCAACCGATAAAGGTCCTCCTAAACTTGATCTAAAGCCTCTTCCTTCTCATTTAAGTATGCTTTCCTTGGTTCAAATTCTACTTATTCGGTGATTGTGAATGTGATAGCATGAATTATAGTCTATATTTTGGGGTTTGTTTGGACGTTTTATCTTCAATAATATGCATATATTTTACCTATTTTTATGGGAAGAAATCTTTCTAAGATATCTTATCTTTGGAGAGTAATTTTCCTATAAAAAGGGTCGGATTTCCCACAAATCCGACAACCGCTATCACCTCGCTTACACCTAATACACCACAGCAGCCATACTCCAGTTGGGAGATTTGAAGAACCTTTTTGAAGGTTGAAGAAGGAAGATTGTAGCTTTTATAGCTTTTGAAGGGTTTTTGTAAGATCATCTTAGATTCTCTTCCTTGTTGTCTTGTTTTGTTGGATTTCTTTCCAAGGAACGCTTGTTGTGATATTTGATTCAGTTATTGAAGTCTTTTTATTAAATTCTTCTTGTTCAAATATTCACATTCTTCCCATATACTTGATTAATACTTTCATGATGATGAGTGGCTAATCTCTTTGTGTGATTCTAGGGTGATTGGCTGAAGGTTGTGGGAAAAACAATGATAGAATGATCTTAATCACAGTAGGACCCTGAAAGTTCGAGTCTTTAACCTTAACCCTAAGCACCTCGCTCAGTCGATGAACATCTCGGCCGGGTGGAATTTGGCTGACCGAGGTGACTTATCTGATCCGAAACTGAGAGTTAAGTGTTAGAGTTTGCCAAATCCTATCCTTATTACACCTTTCCTGGTTCAATGCAAGCTTAGGATGAGACTTACCCGGTAATTCCTTAGTTTGTATACCTAAGATCATAAGTATAGGTAATAAAGGTTTGGCCTTTATTGGGGTTTGAGTGTGCTTTCATCCCATCTTTGTGAGTTAGCCTGAGACTTACCCGGTAAAGGTTGATTCTATTCCCTTAGATGGTGTGTTAGTTTGAGGTTATAGTTCTTTATCTTAATTCCTTGAGACTTACCCGGTAATAGGAGTTACGATTTAGGATTAGTGAGTAGTGAGACTTACCCGGTGATCTATTCCACTTTAGTAACACCTTCCCTATGCAAAAACCTCAACTTTGTCCGCTTATCTTCAAATTTTGAGTTGGAACCACAACTAGATGCTTAAATCCCTAGAATTGCATATTTCCTTTATTAACTTTTATCATCTTTGATTGTTTTAATTGCTTTGTGGTTAGTGATTGCTAAAGCTTACCGTAATTGGACTTTGTTTCACTAAGTCCCTGTGATTGACCCCTGGAATTCCTTGCTTTTTACTACGATTGACCCGTACACTGCGGGTTCGCATCCTTGTTTTAAGCTTACGTCTAGTGTTATAAATTTAAAGCTTGCACACACCGTTTGGAGCGAACAAGTTTTTGGCGCCGTTGCCGGGGACTTGGTCTAGACCGAGCCGGTTACGGTTTGCTCTTGGGGCACTTGCCCCGTGTCTACTAACCACTCTACTTGAGTGACTTTTGCAGGTTCTTTCTTAGGTTTATGCGAAGAACTCGCACTGGGAAGGAAATCGTTCCTTACGATCCCGAACCAGAAAAGACATACAAACGACGCTTACGAGAAGCGAAGATGGCCAACCAAGACAATCGCGATCTTGAGGCCGAGTTGAAAGAGGCGCTAGAGCAGCTACGCCTCAGCAGGGAAGAGCTAAGGCAAGAGAAAGAAGAAACTTGCACCAGGACTGAGGCGATCGAAGCGGATATGGCAGCCTTACGAGACCAATATCAACTTCGACCGAGGGAAGATCCAGTTCCCGATGCTTGACCGATGCAGGTCCCAGTCGCTGACCCTCGACCGAGGTAGGTTCTAGTACCTGACGCCCCGGCCGAGATACTTCCACCTCGGATGCCAGTCCGAGGTGTTCTTCTTGCAAGAATCCCACAAACCCTAGGTCAAAGGATGGACCCCAATCAACAACTGAGGCGTCCATGAGTTAACTTAGGAGATCCAGCGGACCATGACTACGAACTTCGACCGCAAGTTCTATCCATGATTCGCCTATGCCAGTTCGGAGGGCTAGAGAAGGAATCCCCACATCAACATCTCCAAAACTATGAGATCTTGATGGAGACCTTGAGACCCTCAAGGATTGAAAATAACAACTACAAGCTAAGACCTTTTTACTTTTCTTTAAAAGATAGAGCTCTTACTTGGTATCAATCTCTTCCTCCAGGAAAAATCAGCACATGGGAGGAGATGACTACGAAATTCTTGACCAAATTCTTTCCCCCTCAAAGACCGCTGAAATGAGAGGGAAGATCAATGCTTTCATTATGAAGGACAAGGAGAGCTTGTCCAAGTCATGGGAGCGGTTCAAGGACATTCTTTTGGATTGCCCACATCATGGGATTCTAAAGATAGAGTTATTGGAGATATACTTCAAAGGACTGGACAGAAGCACCCAGTTCAACCTCCAACTACTCTCCGCCGGTACCTTTATGGACATGGCGATTGACGAAGCTTGGGACTTCATCGAGAAGCAAGCTTTGCATATGGAGAAGTACACCCATCAAGGAGCTGAAGGTGGAGTTAAAAGAGTTAACTTCCAAGAAACTCAGCCCAACAACAATCAACTCACGTCTTTGAAGAATGATGTGAAGCAATTGAAGGAACTCTTGGTTGCTCAAACCAAGAAGGAAGATCAAGGACAAAGGAACAACAACAATGGATACCGTAACAACAACAACGGTTCCCGGAACAACAATTACAACAACAACAATAGAGGATCCAATAGCAACAATTGGAGGGCGAACAACCAAAATTCTGGTAACAATCATTCAAACTCCAATTCTAACGATTCCTCTAATCCTTTCCTCTCTTCCCCTTCTTCTTCTTCTACTCCATTAAAGAGGCAGGGGCAAGGATCAAGTTCGTTTCAGCCGGAAAAGAAAGATGCAGTGTTGGAGGCTATCTTGATCAATCTTAGTGCTATGGAGACTTCTATGACTTCATTTTCGAAGGCCCAAAAAGCCTTTGAACAACAACTTGCAAGTAGGGCGAATGAAGCACCAAGAGATCCAGGGAAGCTTCCAGCAAGGACGGAAAGCAACCCTAAGGGCCAGATCATGGCCATAACTACGAGGAGTGGACTGAAAACTGTAGATCTAGTGCCTCGGTCGGTGCCAATACCGACGAAGACCACCTCGGTCCAGGTGCAGTCGAAGAACACTTCGGCCGAGATGCCAACCGAAGTGGAGCCACAGAAAGCGGAGGAGAAAACTGAAGTTTATGTTCCACCTCCTGCATACAAACCACCACTTCCATTCCCCCAGTCAAGGGCCAAAGCACATCTAGACAAGCACTTTGGTAAGTGCCTTGACTTGATGAATAAACTGCACATTAACATTCCTTTCCTTGATGCTATTCTAGGAATGCCCGCCTATGGGAAGTTCTTGAAGGATATCCTATCAAGGAAGAGGAAACTGGAAGATTTTCGTGAAGTTAGGATGACATCTAAATCCTCGGAACTTATTCAAATCATGAAGGAGAAGATGCCACCTAAATTGAGAGATCCCGGCTCATTTTGCATTCCCATTCAAGTTGGGGATGTCACTTGTGAAGCCCTATGTGATCTAGGAGCCAGAGTGAGCATCATTCCGCTGGAGCTATGTGTGAAGATCGGACTTGGAGAGCCCAAGCCGGTCAAGATTCGACTATACATGGCGGATCGCTCCATCACCCATCCCGTGGGAATTCTGGAGGACGTTCCAGTCAAGTTAGGTAACTTCTATTTACCAATAGACTTTGTTGTACTTGACATTCCCGCAGATTATCTTGTTCCTATTATTCTCGGGAGGCCATTTCTAGCAACTTCGGGTTGCAACGTATATTGCAAGAACGTCAAGTTGAGATTCAACATTGGTGGCAATAAGGTGGAGTTCGCATTACTTGCAGCCATGAAAGGGGAGCAGCTAAGCGATGATATCTTCAACATCTACGATGAAGAAGAATCAAGAGAATTGGTGAGCTCTATCCTTATTAACAATCCACTCGAAAGAGTTATTAGTTTCAGTTTAATGGAGGAAGGTATAGATGCTTCTTGTGATGCAGATATACGGAGCTTAAAAGCACTGGGAGAAGATCCAGGAGCTAAAACTGAGAAGCTAATCCAGGAGACGAAGATCTTCAGTTTCGGTTCCAGTTGCAGTACCTCGACCGAGGCACTTTCTGGACTGAGCGAGGCGACTAAAGAACATCTCGGTCAACGCCTCTGTGCCTCGACCGAGGTCGAAGGCGAGATGATGTCAACTGAGACTGCTGAAAATAACAAACTTCTTACTCCTTTCTCTGACATTCATCCTCAGTTAGTGGAACATTCTATTCACCAACTTTCTGATAATAAAGGACCTTGGTATGCTGATATTGTGAACTATCTTGTTTGTCAGGAAGTACCGCCCGGATTGACGTACTCTCAAAAGAAGAGATTCTTCAAGGAAGTACGCCATTACTACTGGGATGAGCCACTACTATTCAAGCGCGGGCCGGATGGGATGCTTCAAAGATGCATTCCGGAAGATGAAGTTAATAGCGTCATACGGCATTGTCATTCACTTCCTTGTGGAGGACATGCTAGGACCGACAAGACATGCGCTAAGGTATTACGTTCCGGTTTCTTTTGGCCTACATTATTTAAGGATGTGCAATCGTTTGTTGTCTCTTGTGATTCATGCCAAAGAACAGGAAATTTATCAAGGAGGAACGAAATGCCGCTTAATAACATCCAAGAGGTAGAAATCTTTGATGTATGGGGGATAGACTTCATGGGACCTTTCCCATCCTCCGGAGGAAACCTCTATATTCTTCTTGCAGTTGATTACGTCTCTAGATGGGTTGAAGCCATCGCTTCTCCCACTAATGACGCCAAAGTGGTCGTGAAGTTCTTAAACAGAACTATCTTTTCACGTTTTGGAACTCCACGCATCATCATCAGCGATGGAGGAACGCATTTCATCAACCGGAAGTTCAAAGAACTTCTATCAAAGTATGGGGTAACCCACAAGGTATCAACCCCTTATCACCCTCAAACTAGTGGACAGGTCGAAATCTCGAATAGAGAAATCAAAGCAATTTTGGAGAAGACCGTCTCTAGGACGAGGAAGGATTGGTCCATGAAATTGGATGATGCTCTTTGGGCCTACAGGACCGCATTTAAGACTCCATAGGTACCACCCCTTATAATTTGGTATATGGGAAGTCTTGCCATTTGCCCGTTGAGTTAGAACACAAAGCATATTGGGCGATCAAATGGTTGAACTTCGACATTAAGGAGGCCGGCGAGAAGCGGCTATTGGATATCAACGAGCTGGAGGAGCTGCGTTTGAACGCTTATGAGAATTCCAAAATCTATAAGGAGAGGACGAAGAAATGGCATGACAAGCGTATCATCCCAAAGGAGCTTAACGAAGGAGACTTAGTTCTACTCTTCAACTCCCGCCTCCGCCTCTTTCCAGGTAAGTTAAAATCTAGATGGACCGGACCTTATGTTGTGAAACATGTTTTTCCTCATGGTGCAGTTGAGATATGGGGCGAAACGAGCGGAAGCTTCAAGGTCAACGGTCATAGACTCAAGAAATACAAACCGGAAAATCCGGTTGAGGAGGTTGCACCAATATACCTCGTTTGAGACGCATCATGGTCCAGCTAGCGACCTTAAACCAAGCGCTTCTTGGGAGGCAACCCAAGGTATTGCTTTCTTTTCCCTTTTTCTAGTCTAGCTTAGATAGTTTTGCTTTTGCTTTGCTTTGTTTTTGTTTTTGGCGTTCTAGACAGACAACAGGTGACATCTAAGGAGCATAACTGGAAAGACAGAAGTTCGAGAATTCGAGAAGACGAAGTTTGACTGAGGCACATATCGGTTGTTGTCAGAGCACCTCGACCGAGATGATTCTTGAGCAACCGAGGCGACTAGGATTTCTGAAGAGCCACCTCGGTCCGTACCACCTCGGTCCAGTCGAGACCACCTCGACCGAGGTGACAGCAGTTCCAGAAAGGGTATAAAAAGGGGAAAATTTTCTCTTTCTTCTCTTTACCAACCTCCCTCGACCGCGGCGCTCTCTTTCACCTCGCCTCTTCGTTTCTTGCTCATTTTCGAAGATTTTCGCTTCCAAACTGCGATTAAAGCGTAGAGGATCCCAGTGCATCGTCGATCTACGAAGAAATTGAACCGAAACGGCCGAACGAGGTAAAGCGATAACGAAACCCTAACTCGCTGATTTCGCTTCGATTTGGGCTAGGATTGCCCTGCATTTGCTGAGAAACAGATTAAGTACCCCATAGGAACCAGTTGTAGTGATTTTGGGGGAAAAGAACTGGAATTTTTGAAGAAATTAGTACGCAGTTTTTCGCCTCGGTCTAGACGTGTTGTGCCTCGGCCGAGGTGTTCCTGAGTATTGTCAGACCGACCGAGGTGACCTGACAGAGAGAAATTTGAAAATGAGTTCTGAGAGACGTCTTGCCATTAGGGATAGATCCTCCCCTTCCCCTTCCTCCTCTTCTTCCCGACCCTATCGACCGGTGATCCACGAGCGACACCGGGTCGATTACGACCGTATTTCCGGCCATCCAGTGATTGCACCTCGCTTCTTGGACGTGTCAGCCTTTGACTGTCTCCATGTTGATGGAGACCTTAGACGGATGATATCGACAGTAGGGTTAGATCAGTTTACTGAGATCCGAGCCCCTGCCTATTTGGAGCCCACCCTAGAGTTTGTTAGCTCCTTTACCTACCTCCCCACAGAGCGTTCTGTGAAGTACCGGTTGATGAACCGGAACTTCTTAGTGCCATTAGAGTATTGGAGGGACATTTTTGGTTTTCCTGCCCCGACAGCTGTTGATTTTCCTTCCCGATCTGTAGCTAGGGAGTTTTAGGGACAAATTGCTCACGTGGTTGAGCACGCAGATAGGTGGCACCCTGGAGATTCCAGGGAGAAGGTCATCTTTCACTTAGCTTTTAGGTTAGCCCA
This sequence comes from Fagopyrum homotropicum, assembly GCA_033239125.1. Lineage (NCBI taxonomy): Eukaryota > Viridiplantae > Streptophyta > Magnoliopsida > Caryophyllales > Polygonaceae > Fagopyrum > Fagopyrum homotropicum. The sequence goes on from BSWB01000007.1 coordinate 105,651,349, forward strand.
CCGCATTTTTAGCGAGACGCTTCTGGCGCGTACTGAGACGCCCCAGAAGGTCCGACAGGGGGAGCTGTTTAGCCTATATTGCATGGTGATAGGAGGGATCCCCGACTTTGGCTTGATGCTGGCAGAGGATCTGCACAGGATCAAGGCCAAGGCGAAGGGGGACATCTGCTGCGGAAGGATTGTGACCCACATTGCCAGCTATCAGGACATGGATCTCAACGCTTGCACTATGGTGGCGGCTGCCAAGCCGCTTGGGCTGCAGGAGATGATCACTCGGCGGATTCTGGTTCCCCGAGGACTGACTACACCATACGTGGCTATTCCATGGGAGCTGACTGCACCGCAGGGGATCAGGTAGTCAGCACAGTTTACAGTTTATGACTCTCATTACTGGCAGACCGCCTGGGCCCCACTGATGGAGGATTATAGAGAGGCAGCAGCTGCCCCAACTGAGGAGGAGGAGGTAGATGATGAGGAGACTACTGATGACAGGGATGGTGGAGTCCCGATAGATACAGGGACAGATACTGCCGGGACGAGTGCGCCGGTTATTGATTTGGATGATGATGATACTGAGCCGGCACCTGCTGCATCACCATTGAGACCTGCTAGGCGTAGGGCACGCCGACATAGAGATCCAGAGGCTCACCGTCGGATCGATGATCTGACAGAGCAGATGATAGACTCTTATGCTGCTCTTACTGTTGACATCGATGAGAGATTTGCCGCCCAGCACCGACATATCGACAGTTGGACTCATCAGATGCTAGAGAGCCAGCATTATCAGCGTAGGATGATGGAGATCCAGTTTCAGCAGGCTATGGGTTATCCATTTGACCCATCTCAGTACCCATACGTGCCACCACCACCACCACCGGATCAGGATTATTGAGAGCTGCAGGATTTTCTTTCTTATTTTTATGCAGTTCAGCTTATTATCCGGTGAGTATTTTATTCCTTAGACTTGTTTTGACCCACTGGGACAGTGTGTCCCAAGTATGGGGTATTTGTTTATTGATGTATTATTTGACACTTATGTGATGTATGACTCTACTTGATCGGATATTTATTTATATTTATGCTCCAGTTTGCTTCTATGTGATTATCTGAGACTGCATGCATACTTAAAGGTTATTTGATTGAGAAATACGTTGAAAAACTGGTTTTTTAAAAAAATTTTGACCTCGACCGGGGCAGTTCTGGCCAAACGAGGTGTTTCACCTCGGTTGACCTAAGAACACCTCGACCGAGGTGGGTTAACTGAGAGTTTTCGAAACGATTTTTGTGCTTCTTATCTGGATATGATCTCAGTGAAGATCTTGCTTACTGATAGGTTTTGAAATCTTTATGTGTTTGAAAGGTTTTATAATATGTTTAATTTGCTAAATGCTTTGTTTGAAATTTTTGGCATGTTTAATACTTTGTTTTTATCCAAATTATGTTGAGTTTGAAGGTTGACACCGCAGGATAAGTTCTCTCACTTTCTTCTTGGAAAGACCAAGGCAATTCATTCTTCTCTCTTCTTCTTCTTGATCATGCTTAGCCCCTCATATACATTATTGCCTCCCTTTACCTATCCGGGAATTTGGAAGCAAGCGAAGTGGTGAAAGCAAGTGAAGGTAAAGTTGAGAAGTTGGCTGGAAGTGAAAGTGTTAGAAAGCAATAAATAGGTTTGGGGAAGTCAATCATGATGATGAGTAACTCGGCACCATTCACATAGCCGGGTGTTTGTGTCTTGCCAAAGTCGGATTGAGCGATATTCCTAACGGGTCATGGTATGTGCATCAAGGGTTTGATGCATCTCAAGAAATTGATGATTGTTGATTTCCTAGGCTTCGGTTATTGTGCACCTCTGTCCATGCATCCCAAAAAGTAAAGTAAAAGAAAAAGTGTGAAATAAGCAAAGCTTATTGGTGGAAGATGTTGAAAGTCAAAGTGAAAGTGAAGTATATCCTTTTCCCGGATTCTAGCACCACATAACCTTACATACATCCCTACCCTACACGTTTCTTGACCTTTCTTTTGGGAAGCCCTTGAGACCTCGAGCTTGTTGATTGACTTAGTAGTTTAAACTGGATTATGCATGATTAATTTCGATAATTATGACTTATTACACATTCTATGATTTTACGCAAAGATGAACTTTCTTATATTTATAAAATGTTTTGATCATATTTTGATTTTAAATTCCATGAAGTATTCTCTTAGAGTGATCTATGATTGCAGCACACCATAAAAATGTTTTGAAAGACTTTTTCATTGATTTTCTTGACTTATAATCCATTCTATCTTGCCTTTTATATGCGGAACTTGCTTGGGGACAAGAAAGGGCTAAGTATGGGGTATTTTGATAGCATGAATTATAATCTATATTTTGGGGTTTGTTTGGACGTTTTATCTTCAATAATCTGCATGTTTGTATGAATATTATGTGATTATATTACTATTTCATCTACCTTTGCGGGAATCGAGGTCTACACCTACTTTTGTTGTAATTGTAGGTAAAATGGCACGTTTTGCATCAAAAAGGAGCAAAAAGGAGCTATGGAGTCATTGGAGCTACATTCAGGAACATAAGGAAACATCCAGGAAGCATAGCCATGGATTAAAGATTCACTTTGGACCAGATTTGAGAGATTTTACATTCAGTTGTGACTCACCTCGGTTGACTACAAATTCACCTCGGCCGAGGTGATCCAGACGAGCCGACTCGACCGAGGCGAACACCTGGGACGCGGCGAGAATATTTTATTCTTGGCTGAGATCTTTTATCTTTGGAAAGAGATCTTATACTTTTGGGCTTGGCTCCTGGAAGGAAGAAGATAAGTTACACCATATATTTTACCTATTTTTATGGGAAGAAATCTTTCTAAGATATCTTATCTTTGGAGAGTAATTTTCCTATAAAAAGGGTCGGATTTCCCACAAATCCGACAACCGCTATCACCTCGCTTACACCTAATACACCACAGTAGCCATACTCCAGTTGGGAGATTTGAAGAACCTTTTTGAAGGTTGAAGAAGGAAGATTGTAGCTTTTATAGCTTTTGAAGGGTTTTTGTAAGATCATCTTAGATTCCCTTCCTTGTTGTCTTGTTTTGTTGGATTTCTATCCAAGGAACGCTTGTTGTGATATTTGATTCAGTTATTGAAATCTTTTCATTAAATTCTTCTTGTTCAAATATTCACATTCTTCCCATATACTTGATTAATACTTTCATTATGATGAGTGGCTAATCTCTTTGTGTGATTCTAGGGTGATTGGCTGAAGGTTGTGGGAAAAACAATGATAGAATGATCTTAATCACAGTAGGACCCTGAAAGTTCGAGTCTTTAACCTTAACCCTAAGCACCTCGCTCAGTCGATGAACATCTCGGCCGGGGTGGAATTTGGCTGACCGAGGTGAGTTATCTGATCCGAAACTGAGAGTTAAGTGTTAGAGTTTGCCAAATCCTATCCTTATTACACCTTTCCTGGTTCAATGCAAGCTTAGGATGAGACTTACCCGGTAATTCCTTAGTTTGTTTACCTAAGATCATAAGTATAGGTAATAAAGGTTTATCCTTTATTGGGGTTTGAGTGTGCTTTCATCCCATCTTTGTGAGTTAGCCTGAGACTTACCCGGTAAAGGTTGATTCTATTCCCTTAGATGGTGTGTTAGTTTGAGGTTATATTTCTTTATCTTAATTCCTTGAGACTTACCCGGTAATAGGAGTTACGATTTAGGATTAGTGAGTAGTGAGACTTACCCGGTGATCTATTCCACTTTAGTAACACCTTCCCTATGCAAAAACCTCAGCTTTGTCCGCTTATCTTTAGATCTTGAGTTGGAACCACAACTAGATGCTTAAATCCCTAGAATTGCATATTTCCTTTATTGACTTTTATCATCTTTGATTGTTTTAATTGCTTTGTGGTTAGTGATTGCTAAAGCTTACTGATAACACGATTTATAACATAGTTTTAGGTGTACATTTAGATGGAATTCTCGTTCATTCATGCATGATCTAGCATTAGTTCAAGACGTTTTGCACCCAATTCACATATTTTGTCGAGGTAGACGTCTACACGGACTTGTGCGCGTTTTGTAGGTATTACGGGAAGTTTAGGAGCTTAAACGATGCGTTTGAGGATCGTTCATTTAAATGACGCACCCTCGGAATCATTAGGACACAAGCCAAGGGCTAAGAAGGACTCTTGGGACCTTGCCAACACAAGCCATGCACCAAACCACAGCTTAATGATCCAAGGCGAAGTTTCTGCATAGAATCACGGTTCTCTGACGAACCATGGCCGTGGAAATGAGCGTGGATTTTACCAGATTCTCGTGACAGTTGTGCCACGACTCTCATGGCCAGCTCATGAAGGATTTGTTATAAAAGTGGTCCTTCATGGGTTGTTTGAGGAGCGGGGGTAGTTTGGGAGCAGCTCATCCATTATCCATTTCTCTCTAACAAATATATTCTCAAAAGAAGAAGATTTTTCTAGGAAGGAAAGTGTCAAAGAGAAGAAGGAGAGTTCCATTGAAGAAGAGGAGGAGGAAACACACCATAGCTTTCTTGTATTTCGGATTTTGATTTCTAGAGATTGTATGAACCCTTGAACCTTCTTTTGGAAGGGTTGTAAGTGACTCTATTCTAATCTTCAGCTTAGTTTTGAATTAAGTTCACTTGTGCACCTCTCTTATCTCATTATCTTGCAATGGATGTTTTGATTTTAAGTTTGTTTGCTTCGATTTCCATTATGAATGTTGTAGGCTAAATTGATATGGTTCTAGAGTAAGGAAAGGATGGTTATGGCTAGAACCGTGATAGGATGAACTTAGATTTGCCTTTGGATGACTTTTGCTTATGAACGTAGTTGCTGTTAGGAATCACGGGTAGTTCTTGAAGAACCACGGTCGTGGTTTAGGAAGAACAGCCCGTGATTTTCCCTGATTTGAAGGATCTTGCCTTAAACCTATAAATGTTGAAAACCTAATTGTTGCTGAGTTTAACCTACCTAGTGTAGTGACTAAGTGTTAGGAGAGACTTACCCGGTAATCCTTACCCTTAGAATCTAAAATAGCAAACCTTAGGTAGTGGTGAGCCTAATAAGCCACCATTGGATTAGATGTGCTAGGATAGTTGCTTAGGACTTCCCTTTCCAAGACTTACCCGGTAAGGATAGGTTAGATCCCTAACTTACAATCCGGTTTGTGTAGAATTCCTATCCTTAGGCTCTTAGAGACCTACCCGGTAATAAGACCTTAGGTGTGGACTAGTTGGACTCATGAGACCTACCCGGTAATTGATCCCAAAATAGATACATTTAATCCCAACATATATTAGCTAATCCAAAGAACGAATAGATAACTTGAGTTCTATGCCATAATCGGAACTTCCGACCCCTAGAATCTGTCTTTCTTTTCCTTGATCATTATCTTATTTGGTTTGTTCATTTGTGCTGATTTTTAGTCTAGTTTAATTGCCTTGCATGAATTGTGATCTTTGATTGATCACCAAAACCGACCAAAAACAATTTAGATTTTCACTTCTTTGTTTCCCTCTTTTCTAACCTTAGACCTTCACTAAACTAAATCACAAAACCGAGTCAATTTCACCTTAGTCTTTGTGTTCGACCTCGGAATACTATCCATGCTACAAACGTCCCGTACACTGCGGGTGCGCTAGAAGTTAGGATAATTATAACGAGTATAAATTTAAGGCTTATTGCGTGCACACTTTTTAGCGTAACACTTACCGTAATTGGACTTTGTTTCACTAAGTCCCTGTGATTGACCCCTGGAATTCCTTGCTTTTTACTACGATTGACCCGTACACTGCGGGTTCGCATCCTTGTTTTAAGCTTACGTCTAGGGTTATAAATTTAAAGCTTGCACACACCGTTTGGAGCGAACAGAATGCATCTTTGAATGATGATGAGCTTGATAGATTGTTACTGAATTGAAACTGCATAGAAAGGCAATAGGATACACCATTGATGACCTTGTTGGCATTAAGCCCTCTTTGTGCATGCATAAGATATTGATGGAAGATGACCATAAACCCTCTATTGAACATCAAAGAAGATTGAATCCTATAATGAAAGAGGTAGTAAAGAAAGAGATCATTAAGTTGCTAGATACGGGAATCATCTACCCGATTTCGGATAGTAAATGGGTTAGTCCCGTACATGTGGTTCCTAAGAAGGGTGGTATGACCGTAGTAACTAATGTGAATAATGAACTAATCCCTACTAGGACGGTTACGGGGTGGAGAATGTGTATTGATTATAGGAAACTTAATGTGATCTCTAGGAAAGATCACTTCCCTCTCCCCTTTATTGACCAAATGCTACAAAGGTTAGCTCAACATTCACATTTTTGTTACCTTGATGGATATAGCGGGTTCTTTCAAATCCCGATTCACCCGGATGACCAAGAGAAAACCACATTCACTTGTCCTTGGAGAACATTTGCATATAGGAGGATTTGGGTTGTGTAATGCACCCGCCACCTTCCAAAGGTGTATGATGGCTATTTTTTCTGAATATATTGAGAACATTATGGAGGTGTTTATGGATGATTTCTTGGTGTATGGCTCTTCATTTGATAATTGTTTAGCTAACTTGTCTTTGGTGTTGAAGAGATGTGAGGAAACTAACCCTGTATTGAATTGGGAGAAATGCCACTTCATGGTTAGTGAAGGCATAGTATTGGGACACTTGGTTTTCCACCGTGGAATCGAGGTTGATAGAGAAAAGATGATAACGATAGAGAAGTTGTCACCACCTACCTCGGTGAAAGGGGTAAGGAGTTTCTTAGGGCATGCCGGTTTTTACCGGAGGTTTATAAAATATTTCTCTAAAATTTCTAAGCCTCTCACTAACCTACTAATGAAGGATGTTGAGTTTGTTTTCTCCAAAGATTGTCTTGAAGCTTTTTGTAGGTTGAAGGATGTTGAGTTTGTTTTCTCCAAAGATACAAACGATAATGAAGGATGTTTGCTATAGGGGCTGTTTTAGGACAAAAGAAAGATGGGCTTACACGTGCCATCTACTACGCTAGCAAGACACTAGATGATGCCCAACTCAACTATGCCACAACCGAGAAGGAGTTGCTAGCGGTGGTGTATGCCTTTGAGAAGTTCCGGTCGTATCTTGTTGGAGCAAAGGTTATTGTGTACACGGATCATGTTGCGATCCATTATCTCCTCACAAAGAAAGATGCCAAGCCTCGCCTCATTCGGTGGATCCTTCTCCTCCAAGAATTTGACTTGGAGATTCGGGACAAGAAGGGCTCCGAAAATTCAGCAGCGGACCACCTTAGTAGGCTACGACCATTGAAGATGGGAAGAGATGACATCCCGATTGATGACTCATTCCGGGATGAACTATTGTAAGTGATGGAGGAGTGCTTACTTCAAGTGTCTAGAGGGAGTGATGCGGATATAGTGAACTACCTTGTGTGTGAAGAGGTGCCACCCGGTTTATCATATGCCCAAAGGAAAAAGTTTTTCAAGGATGTGAGGCATTATTATTGGAGTGAGCCTCTCTTGTTCAAGAGAAGCCGGATGGAGTCTTTAGGAGGTGCATTCCAGAGGATGAAATGGAGAGTATGATCCACCATTGCCACTCCTTGCCATGTGAGGCCATGCTAGCTCACACAAGACGTGTGCAAAGGTATTGCAATCCGGTTTTTATTGGCCTAACTTGTTTAAGGATGTGCAGAATTTTGTAGTAGCTTGTGACGCTTGCCAAAGGACGGGCAACATCTCAAGAAGGAATGAGATGTCCTTGAACAATATACAAGAGGTTGAGATCTTTGATGTTTTGGGTGTGGACTTCATGGGGCCATTCCCCTCTTCATGTGGCAACCTCTACATTCTATTGGCGGTGGATTATGTGTCGAGATGGGTGGAGGCAATCGCCTCTCCCACAAATGATGCCAAAGTTGTGGTGCGGTTTTTCAACCGAGTCATCTTCCCTAGGTTTGGAACACCAAGAGTGATCATAAGTGATGGAGGGAAGCATTACACAAATAGGAATTTTGGGACACTTTTGGCTAAGTATGGGGGTGACTCATAAGGTGGCCACACCTTACCACCCCCAAACTAGTGGTCAAATGGAGATCTCCAACCGGAAGATAAAAGGAATACTTGAGAAGACGGTTTCTAGGACGAGAAAAGATTGGGCTATGAAGCTTGATGATGCTTTGAGGGCATATAGAACCGCCTTCAAGACACCAATTGGCACCACTCCCTACAAGCTAGTTTATGACAAGTCTTGCCATCTTCCGGTGGAGATAGAGCATAGGGCATATTGGGCCATAAGGTGGCTGAATTTTGACCTCAAGAAAACCGGTGAGAAGAGGTTGGTAGACATGAATTCTCTTGAGGAGATCCGGTTGGATGCTTATGAAAATGCCCGGATTTACAAAGGAAAGGATCAAGCGTTGGCATGACAAACGTCTCATCCCAAAGGAGTTGAGTGAAGGTGACTTAGTCCTTCTCTTCAACTCAAGGTTGCGGCTCTTCCCCGGAAAGCTAAAGTCAAGATGGACGGGTCCTTATGTTGTGAATAAGATATTTCCCCATGGAGCGGTTGAGATAGGTGGGGAACATTGTGGATATTTCAAGGTGAATGGGCACCGTTTGAAGAAGTACATCCCGGAAGCTCCAGTGGAAGCGATTGTCCCACTTCCCCTTGAGTGAAACGCTCCCGGATTTGATCAAGCTAATGACCTTAAAAGAGCGCTTAATGGGAGGCAACCCATTGGTACATATCTTTCCCTTTTATTTTTCTTGTTTTTGTTTGATTTTGTTCTTGGTGTGCTTTGTTTTTATTTTGTGTTTTTGGGTGCTAGATCTTGTTGTTTATCATGTGTGATAAGATGTTGGAGGTCATGTGAAAACCTCATGAAACTGTTGAGAAGAAGGTACAAGATCCGAGCACATGGACAAGGAAGAAAGCACCCAGGAAAATCGGACTGTTCTTGCACAGAAATCGGCCGATTTTCCTGGGGTTGTGGTCCAATTTTTCCTTCTGTCAAGCAAAGTGATGATCCCCAATCAAGCATGGGTGGAGCGGACGTGGAACTTTGACGGCTTACGGTGCCAAGCGCGGGTTCCGACACCAGAATGAACATCAAGAGCTCTCTACCATCCTTGATCGATCATCCACCATCATCATTCGATGTAAACCGAAATACCAAAGCATCACCATTTTTACATTGTGAGAACTCTCTTTCACTTCCTTATTTAATTTGCACATTGGGGACAATGTGGTTTTAAGTATGCGGTGGGGTTTATCATTTGCATGATTGCATCTAGGATAGTTTCATATTATTGTCACATGTTTCATTATGTTTTGCATTGTACATATTTATCTCAAAAATTCAAAAAAAACCAGAAAAGTTTAAAAAAATTTTGTGCTTCCTAGTTTGGATGTGACCCTTATGATGAGATTGTTTTGTGAATTGGCTATGGATGGCCTTATGTGTTTAATAGATCTATGCATATGTGGACTTGAAATACTTCTCTTGAATCCTATGTATGAATTGTGATTATGATGCTTGCTTGATTGGATTGAGAATTGATAGTCGAAATCACATGCTAGTTCTTGCACATCATCTAGGAATGATTAAAGCAATTCATCTCTCTTCTTCTCATCTTGATCATGTTGTTTGAGCACCTCACTTAATTCAAAATTTTGACCTCTTTTGACCCATCCGGGAATAGGAGCATGCTAGTGTGTTGAGTGTGTGAAAAGACAAGTGTGGGGTGAAGTTGTTGATGAATGAATGTTGTGAATAAAGTGTTGAATTTGTTGTGAAAATGTAGAAAAAAATATAGGTTTGGGGACTTTAGTTTTGATGACGAGTAACTCGGCACCATTCACATAATCGGGTGTTTGTGCCTTGCCAAAGTCGGATAAACTGAATGTCCTAACGAGCCTTGATATGTGTGTCCGGTGTGGGGCACCTCGGAAAAATCCCGAGGGCTGCTAATCACCAAGGTTTCGGCTTTTGTACACCAATGCCATTGTCTCAAAAATAAGTGAAAGAAAAAGAAAGTGAAAAAGAAAAGAAAAGAAAGAAAGGATGGAGAAAAATATAAACTTGTGGGGAAGTTGATCAAAAAATGAAATTGTGAAGCTAGTTCCTTTCCCGGATTAGCATCACATAACCTAAAAAATTCCCACCTATAACAATGTTTCTTGGCCTCTTCTTTCCTAAGTCTTTGTGACCTATTTGCATATGTGTATGACTTAGTGATCTAGATTGGATATTCTCATGATCATCTTGACCTCTTCATTTTCACCTTTCATGCATGCTTTCGAGTTAAGAATAATTGTCTTTCCGTACTTTCATTCATTTAATACATGATTGCTTGTCCATTGCCATGAAACATAACTATGAAGGTGATCCAGTTCTAGAAGCACAATTCCAAAAATATTTTCTTTTTTTTGCATTCATAAATCATGCCATCTCGTAGCCTATAGTTGGACCTTGCTCGGGGACGAGCAAGTGACAAGTATGGGGTATTTTGATGACATGATTTATGACGTTAGTCTAGGCATTCATTTAGATAGTTTTTCCCGTTATTCATGCATGGTTTGGCAATAGTTCATTACGTTTACGCTTAATTCATGCATATTTCTAGAAACGACGTCTACACGAGCTTTTGTCGGTTTTGTAGGTATTTCGAGGATCTTTTGGACATTAATCTATACATTCGAGGGACAAGCCTCATGGTGGTACATATCCAAGGCTTTTAAGGAACATAATTGGAGCAATGAAGGACACAAAGACCCTTATTGGTGCAAGCAATGGAGCAACTCATGGCTAGATGATCATAACAAGCTCCTGTTGAAGAAAATCGACCTAACACTCAGGAAAATCGGACGATTTTCTGTCTGGGTCGATTTTCTAGCCTTTGACAGCTTGTGCCACATGTCCCACGATCTCTTTGCTATGCCCTTGCTCTTGATAGAGAATATAAGTGGTCCTGCAGGCTGTTGCTAAAGGACACCTCCCACATTCTCTCACACACACCTCATTCCATTGGAGGAGAGATTTGGAGAAGAAGAAAAACTCTCTCATTTGGGGAAGAAGAAGAACAACATCAAACTTAGAGTGAGAGTGAGCTTTTGAGTGATTTTTAGGGATTTTGGTTGAAGAACTTTTCGAAGCATTGTTAGGAACGTTTTGGACCTTCTTTTGAAGGGTTGTAAGTCTTCCTTAAACTTATTTTCAGCTGAGATTTCTTGTTTCTACTTGCTTTTCTTTCATCATCTAACTATGAAAACCATGTATGCTTGTGTGATGATTTTAGATCTTGAAATGCATGTTATTGGCTAGTTTATTGTGATTCTGGAGTGATGGATTGATGGTTATGGCTTGGGTGATGATATAATGGACTTGTATGTTAGTTTAGAATAATTCGTATGCACAAAACCTAACCCAGACAGAAAAATCGACATGTTCATAGGCCAGATCGTCCGATTTTTCTTACGATCCACCCGACTTTTCTCTCTATTGTTCTTTATTTGATGAATCTGTATGTTAGGATGTTAGGTTGTTGAAATCCTAGTGTTTGTTAAGCATAATATAGCTTAGGGTGACTTAATGCTAGCAAACTAAGTGAGGAAAAGAGACCTACCCGGTGATTTCCGATCGTAGATACCTAAGATGATGAACCCTAGGTAGTATTGAGTCTCATAAGCCGCTATTGAACTGAGTGCACTAGAATTGTTGCTTGAGACTTGCCTTTTCCGAGAATTACCTGGTGAGGAGAGGTTTGCCCCTTAAGTATTGTCCGGTTTGTGTAGAATTCCCAACTTTAGCCCCTTGAGACTTACCCGGTAATAGGAGTTTGGTGCAGGATTAGTGGAGTATGAGACTTACCCAGTAATTGCTTCCATTAGAGAAACACCCTTTCCCAACAACACAGCCTTGTCCTTAGAATCTTTAGAAGCTTGAGTCCAATGTCATGACCGGAAATCTTGATCTCTAGAATCCGCTTTTCTCTCTTGATCTCATATCTTGTGTTTGTGTTGTTTGTTTGATTTATAATCTTGCATGATTTGTGATCTTTGCTTGATCACCACAAAAAAAACCCAACCAAAAATATCATGATTTTCATTTCTTTATTTCTTTCTCTTTTCTTAGACTAGATTCGCACTATCTATGATCACTTGTTTGATTTGATTTCACCTTAGTCTTCGTGTTCGACCTCAAAATACCATCTTTGCTACAAAACGACCCATACATTGTGGGTTTGCTAGGAGTTAGGAAATTATATCGAGTTATAAATTCTAAGACTTTTGTGCTATACATTTCTAGCGTAACACCTGGCACTCCTCCGGCGTGCGTTTCGATCCGATGGCAAGGGACGCGGTTCAGCAGAGGTGCACAAGGAGGGGGCGGTGGTGCAGCGCCGGAGAGATCGAAGGGGAGATGTGCAGCAGGGGCTGAAGACGGTGGTCCCGATGGGCTCCCTCTGGCGGCTACAGATGGGTGCACGAGGGAGAGGAAGAGAGTGCAGGGAAGGGCCCTCGACAGACGACGGTGGTGGTGAGCGATGGTGGTTCCCGGGAGATCGATGGCTGAACCTCCTCTGGCGAGTTGTTGCGGTTGCGAGGCTCTGACTCCTGGTGGTTGCAAAGAAGAATTAGAGGGAGGAGGGCTTCTCTGCTAGCGGCAGTCGAGAGGGAGAGGCGAACAAGGATGCCCAATAATGGCTCCTGGTATTTGATGATAGGAGTAAGGTAAGACAGAACATAGAGTGAGAGTGAAGAGAGATGGGAGCTGGTGTGAGTCTTCAACAAAGATGGAAGGGAATGGTTAATGCCAAAAAAAACAAAGAAAAGGGGTTGTAGTGCGGGGTGAAGGAGATGCAGATGGGTAGGAGTGAGGATGGTTCGATGGTGAAGAGAGATTGAGAGGTGTGAGGGATAAACAGAGGAGGTTCAGTGTTGATACAATGTGAAAACAGAAGAGACATAAGGAGGGCAAAGGCTACAAGGTCACGAGAGAGGTCGAGGGGTCGGTCTAGCTCATTGGTGCAGAGCTAGGGCTAGAAGCAGCTTGGGCGGCAAGGACAACCAAGGACCAAGAGAGGCAAAACGCCCATATCAACTGGCGCATAAGAAAAAGAAGGCAAAAACAAAGGAGAGGGAAAAGAAAAGGAAAAATAAATAAAATGAAATAATATCAAATTCCAAAATCGGAAATTAATAAAAGTAATACGGTATCCAAAATATAAATATACTCGGAATAAATACTTCTCGTCGTAAAGATACTTTTATTAAAAATATTTATGCTAGTAAATTATCGATAAAAGTCGGAAAAATGAAAATCGAAAACGCGCCAAAATTTTGGGCGTTACAACAAATCTGAGCATGAACACCAATCGAGATTCACCTTCTCCCAGCAATGGTGACACACATGATCCACCAACTCCAATTCCTCCTTCAACTGATATAGATCAACTTTTTCTTCATCATTCTGATGCTTCCTCACTAAAACTCTCCACCACATTGCTAAATCCAAACAACTACAACCGATAGAAATGTTCTATTGAAGTATCTTTGCTTGCAAAGAGCGAAATTGGTTTTGTCACCGGTGACAACAAGAGGCTTCTCTTAGATGCTAAATTGATCGCCAAATTTGATCAATGCAATAACATGTTGATTTCATGGCTCCTTCAGTCGATTGACAGAGACATTGTTGAATCAATTATGTACAGTAAATCCATTACACATATATGGAAGGAGCTTGGTGCAAGGTATGATAAAACTAATCGCACTCATCTTTATCAATTTCAGAAAGATCTCAACTCAATTTTCCAAGGCAATGCCTCAATTCAATCTTATTTCACTCATTTAAAAACTCTATGGGATGAATATTTGCTTGTTGTTGAAGATCAAGTGTGTTCTTGTTGAAATCAATGAGATTGCTCTCTCATTCTTTCAAAATCAACAAATTTTGCAATTTCCTGTTGGTCTTAATTATTCGTTTAGCACGTTGAGATCTAACATTTTGTGATGAATCCTTCTCCAAGCTTAGATGTTGTTTATAAGCTTCTGCTTCAAGATGAATCTCAGTGAGGCTTAACTTCATCCATTGTTGTTGATAGTGATGTCACTACATTATACTCTCATAATCGAGGATCTTACAAGCCTTCTCCTAAATCTTAAAATGCATCTCTATTTTATGAACATTGTAAAGCCAAGAACCACACTGTTGATAAGTGTTGGAGGCTCCATGGTTATCCTACTATACATGCAATACCTAGAGTTGCTTTTTGTGAACACTGCAAGATTGCAGGTCACACTCTTGCTCGTTGCTGGAAAGTAAATGGATATCCACCAACACATAAACTGGTAGCCATTAATTTTTCTCAAGATTAGGTTACTCAATTGCTCTCTTTATTGAAAAAATCTCTTTCATATGTCAACAAAGAGGATCTCACTGCTTTTCTTGACGGTAAGCCATTATGTTTATTCTCTTATGATCTCCAACCACACTTGGTTATTGACAGTGGAGAAACTGACCGTATCACTCCTCATCTCGACATGTTTTCCTCATCTAAACCTGTTTCTCATCCTATATCCATTACCATGCCTAATGGTACTAATGCTAAGGTCACTAACATTGGATCCATCCAGTTGACTCCAGATATCATATTACATGATGTACTTCATGTGCTTGAGTTTTATTTTAACTTATTATGTGTCCAAAAATTATCTGTCACAATACTCACTCATGTTACCTTTTCTTTTGATAAATGCTTTATCAAGGACCCTTCATGAGGCTATCTATGGTGAATTGTAATGCATACAAGGGACTATATGTGGTTCACAGACTTCCTACTTCATCAGCTATATCTCATAAATCTTCTTATAATAATGTTTTTATTCTTCCCAAACTTTCTGCTTATTCTTGTTCTAATGTATACAACACTTTGAGTCCTGAACTTTGGCAATGTCGATTGGGAAATATTCCCTTTGATAGGCTAGCATATATTGATTCCATTTTTGTCAAAACCAAACATCATATTTATACTTGGGGACCTTATCCTTTGGCAGTGTGTCAAATTTGTCTTCAAGCAAGATAATGCAAACAACCATTTCCTATCTCTACTACTCGAAGTTTGCATGCTTTGGATCTTATTCATATTGATACTTGGGGACCTTACAATCAATCTACATAACAATGTATTTTCTTACTTCCTAACCATTGTAGTTGACTATACTCGATGTACATGGACATATCTGTTCGCTCCAAAAGGTGTGTGCAAGCTTTAATATTTATAACCCAAGAAGTATGCTTGAACAATATTCGAACCCGCAGTGTACGGATCAATTGTAATAAAAGTAAGAATTTCAGGGGTCGAACACAGGGACTATGGTGAAACAAAGCATGGTAATCAGGTTGTCAAATAACTACTAACAACAATTGAAGCAATCAAAGATGATATAAAAATCAGATAAAGGGAATGCGGATTCTAGGGATTAAAGCATCCAGTTGTGGTTCCGACTCAAGATCTCAAAAGATAACATGGACAAAGCTGAGGTTTGCAAAGGGAAGGTGTTTCTAAGGTGGGAATAGATCACCGGGTAAGTCTCACTACTCACTATCCTAAACCAAAGCTCCTTTTACCGGGTAAGTCTCAAGGTACTAAGGAAAGGAACTATAATCTCAAACCAACACACCACCCAAGGGGATAGAATCAACCTTTACCGGGTAAGTCTCAGGCTAACTCTCAAAGATGGGATGAAGGCACACTCAAGCCCCAATAAAGGATAAACCTTTATTACCTACACTCATGATCTTGAGTAAACAAACAAAGGAATCACCGGGTAAGTCTCATCCTAGGCTTGCGTTGAACCAGGAAATGTATAACAAGGATAGGATTTGGAAAACTTAAACTCTTAACTCAGATAAGGTTTAGGAAAGGTTCACCTCGTTCAGTTAAATTTCATCCCGGCCGAGATGTTCAATGACCGACCGAGGTGTTCTACGGTTAAGGTAAAGACTCGAGCTTTCAAGGTCCGTTGGGATTAAGATCATTCTATCATCGTCTTTCCTACAACTTTCAGCCAATCACCCTAGAATTGCATAAAGAACGTAGCCAACAATCATCATGATAACAATAATCAAATTTATGAGAAAGGAATCAATATTCAAACAAGAAAACCTTAACACAAAGGTCTCAATAACTTAATCAAACAAACAACAATCAGCGTTCCTCAAGTCACAAATCAGAAAAGACAATAAAACCAAAAGCAATCTAAGAAGATCTTACAAACTCCTTCAAAGCCAATTTCAACTTGATTCCTTCCTTCCTTGAACTTCAACCTTCAAAAATTTCTTCAAACTCTTCAGAAAATACTCCAGAAATCAGTGATCTGAAGATGGCTGAATTGTAGAAAATCAGCCCATATATATAGGAAAATTATCTTCCAAAGATAAAATATCTTAAAAAGATAATTTCCTTAAAATATAACTCCATATCTTCCAAAATATATCAGCCAAATATAATATCTTCCTTCCAGAAATCCAGCAAAAAATATGTGATATTCTCTTTCTAAAAATAGAAGGCGGTGAGGTGTTCGTCTCGGTCCAGACGCTCCTCAAGATCACACTGGTCGAGGTGATACTGTAGCTGACCGAGGTGATACTGTAGCTGACCGAGGTGAATCTCAGCTGAATGTAAATCATCTCGAATCTGGTCCAAAATCAATCCTCTAAATCATTTTCATGCTTCCTGAGATCTTCTCGAAGCTCCATAATGTAGCTTCAATGACTCCTTAGCTTCCTTAGCTCCATTTCGGTCCAAAACGTGTCATTTTCCCTACAATTACAACGAAACTAGGTGTAGACCTCGATTCCCGCAAAGGTAGACAAAACAACAATATAATCAAAGAATTATACATCCATACATGCAGATTTATGAAGATAAAATGTTTAAACCAATCCCAAAATATAGACTATAATACATGCTATCAATATCTCATGGCTAATAAGTCAAATGCCTTAACCTTGTCGACTTCTTTTCTCAACTTTGTCAAAACACATTTCCATGTTCAAGTCAAGACTATTAGATCTGACAATGCTTCTGAATTTCTAAGAAAATCTGCCTCTACTTTATATAGTCAAGAAGGCATTATTCATCTAACATCATGTCCTTATACACCTAAATAAAATGGTGTTGTTGATCTTAAATACAAACACATTCTTGAGGTAGCACGAGCTCTTTATCATCAATCTTTTATTCCTTTATCATATTGGGGTGATTGCATACTCACAGCCACACGTATCATTAATCGATCTCCCCTCTCCATTCTAAACAACAAGTCCCCCTATGAATTGTTGTTTAGCAAACCACCTTATTACTCCACATTTCTTGTCTTTGGTTACTTATGTTTTGCTAGCACCAAAACCTCTCATCGTGACAAGTTTCATTCTCGTGCTATACCTTGTGTTTTCTTGGGATATCCATTTGGCAAGAAAGCTTTCAAACTTTTGGCAGTCACATCAAGAGGATTCGCGATGTAATCTTTCATGAGACTATCTTTCCATTTCATCACATAAAAGCTCCTTCTACTCCCCTACCTTCTCTCCCATCCGTTGCTTTTGACTCTTCTATTTTTCTTCCATCTGACCATACTCCTTCTTTCACCATGGATCTAGATACCAAAATCACTCCATCTGACCATACTTTATCTCCCTCTCCCATCATTCAGTCATCTATACCTCCCACAGAGTTATCTCTTCCTTTATGACGTTCTAGTCGTAATCGTCAAGCACCACAATACCTCCAGGATTTTGTGTGCACATATAGTTCTCGTACATCATCATCACCATAAGGTATGTCTCTATCATCAAACACCTTTTTACCTTCTCAGCATGCCTTTATTTCCTCTATTTCTTCATATATTGAACCTATTTCATATTGAGAAGCTTCTAAAGATCCTCATTGGATTCATGCCATGCATGATGAGTATCAAGCTTTACAAGCTAATTACACATGAGATCTTGTGCCTCTCCATCCATCAAAGAAAGCAATCGGGTGTAAATGGGTTTACAAAGTTAAACTTAAGGCCGTGGAACTCTTGAGAGATATAAAAACAAGACTTGTTGCAAAGGGATTTAATCAACAAGCAGGGATTGATTTCCATGAAATATTTTCTCGTGCTGTTAAGATGACAACAATTCGTAGCATTGTTGTAGTGGCTGCTTCTAAATCCTGGAAATTGCATCAACTCGACGTAAACAATGCATTCTTGCATGAGGACGTTTACATGACCCTTCCTCCAGGCATTCCTAACCATCTCTCCTTGGTATGTAAACTCCGAAAGTCTTTATATAGACTTAAATGGCCTCTCGATAGTGGTTTAGCAAGCTTACACAGGCTCTAATTGACAAAGGGTTTATTTAGTCTAAAACGACTATTCCTTATTCACTCAGAAAAATGACTCGCTCATCACTGTTGTTGCTATCTATGTTGATGATTGTTGTTTACTGGATCAGATATGGATAATATCACTCGACTCAAGCAGTATCTAGACAGAACTTTTAGTCTAAAGACCTTGGTGTCTTACACTACTTCTTAGGCATTGAACTCAACTATGTTCCTACTAGCATTCTTATGACTCATAAAAGTTTACTCTTGAGTTATTGAGAGATGCAGATTTACAAGATGACAAGATTACTAGTACACCACTCCCTCTTAATCTCAAACTTGAAGGCCAACCATTACAAGACAATTCCATGTACAGATGTTTAGTTGCGAAATTAATATTTCTAACTCACACTCGACCTGATTTGTGTTATGTAGTCCAATGTTTGAGCCAATTCATGCAACGTCCTTGTGACAGTCATTTATATGCCCTTCAACATACTCTCAGATATGTCAAAGGCACTCTTGATCATGGAATTTTACTTAATGGTTGTGAGTCTCCTTCTCTTCTAGCCTACACATATACTAATTGGGTTGCTTGTCCTACCACTTGTCGGTCAGTTGGTGGTTTCGTTCTTTTTTTAGGACATTCTTCCGTGAGTTGGAAGCCCAAGAAGCAACGAATTGTCTCTCGCAGCTCAGCTGAGGTTGAATATAGATGAATGGATCATGCTTCAGCAGAAGTTACGTGGCTTGGAAGGCTCCTCCAAAAATTGGTGTATCATTTCCTCACCAGTTCATCTTTGTTGTGATAACAACTCAGATTGCAAACAACCCAGTTTTTCATGAGCGAACGAAGCATATAAAGATTGAATTTGTTCCTGCTTCTCAACAGTTAGATGATGCATTCACCAAAAATTGTGTCTTCTGCACGAATTAATAAACTTCTATCCAAACTTGACATGTTTCGTCCCTCACCTTCCAGCTTGCGTGGTGATGAGAGTGGCACGTGCACCGTAACAAACTCTCCAAGTGAAAGAGTATTATAAATACATTGTAACAGTTATAACAGAATATAGAATATACACAATCAATCTTTCCTTTCTTTCTCTCTCTCAATACTCTCTTTATTAGATTGTGACACCTTCGATTACTTCATTCCACCATAAAATCAACAATCTAAACAACCGAAAAACAATATTTTAGAGCAGACCACCGGTCTCCGGCAAGCTATACCCACCAGAGGTGAACGAAGGAGAGGTTGTTGGCGCCGGAACTAGCTGTAGATACTCGGACGAATGAGTGGTGACGAACAACAACGGTCGGAGGCGTAGAGGAGAGGGCTCGGATCCGCTGGCACTGGTGGAATAATCCAAATGGTGTCCGGAAGAAAAGAGGACAAAGGAGAGGCGGAGGAGCAGTGGCGACGCGGGGCACCGGCTGGCAGAAGATGGCTCACGTGAGGGCGGAGGTTGTGACGGGGTTGCTCCCGGTGGCTCAGCTCGCAACGGCGGCAGCGCAACGCCGGTGGCTCTCCAAGTCCGGTCGGCGGCAACAGGTGATGAGGAAGGAAGAGTTGCAGCTCTCCTTGATTTGTTTTTTTTTTAAAACGGAAAGCGGTTAGGAGAGAACTACCTTCTAGAGGTAGTCCATCCTAAGCATCCTTGCGGATGAGAACACTAAGTACGGGGTCGTTAGAAAAGGGTGTGTGGGGGTTCGAAATTCCCAAATGGGTCAATCGGTCAGTAGCACAGTTGCTTTCTTTGAATACATGCCTGACCTGGACTTCCTCAAAGAAGCGAAGATCCAATATGGATTCAGATATGATCATCTCGATTTCCCAGGGGAAACTCCAAAGTCCTTGGAGTGCCTTGATAACACAAATGTTATCACCCTCAATTTCAATCTTTTTTATATTTAGTCTTATTGCTTCTTTAAGTCCAGCTTTCAGCGCAAAAGCTTCTGTTTAAACAACCGAGTTAAAGTTATTTTTTTGCGTCCAAGCTAATAACATCACCGTAATGATTTCGTATAACAAAACTAATGGAGGTTATTTCTCAATCGAGTTTTGATCCATCAAAGTTGAGTTTGTGAACCCAAGTTTTGGTTTATCCCATTTAATATTATTTTTCTTTCTTGTGTAATATTATTTTTCTTTCTTGTGTAGGGTAACCCAGCTCTCCTTGATTTGTTGTTTGAGCGTGAAGGAGAAAGCAGGGATGGATAACAAGCGGTTCCTTATATATAGCTACTCACACCTTGCTTTCTGTTCAATATGGTAGGTATATGTAGATCAACTACGATGAAGAGAGGGTCCTTATCTTCTACGTAAAATATGCAGTCGATAACCAACGTTGGGCGCATTTAATACAAACAAACACAGGCAAGTAGGTTTTAGCGGTTTGATATCCATAAGCCTAAAATTCTCATAGGAGTTTGAACAAACACCTTGAGGGAATCTTCAAACTGATTTATACCCTTACATTTAAGAAGTTATGAAACTACATATTTGCACATTTAAATCAGCCTAGCATCATAATCACAATAAAAGCAGCAACCAACAGTTCTCAAGAGCAAAGCAAGGAACTGCTTCAGGGTAATTTTATGTACCGTTATGGCATGTTGTTTGCGTCATCTGTATTTCTTCTTTCCAATGACGCTCAACATTTAAGTAGTTATATTGATCTTTGAATTGAATGTATATGCTGTCAAACAAAGGGCTAGCAATTGCAACGCAAAGACACTAAGTACAACTGCTGGCATGAATTTCCATTGTGCGAGAAAATCTGTTGGCATAAATTACCAAGCACAAATAAATTGAATGGTGTAAAATACGCTACCTCGGCTCTGAGTAGAACTCTTGAGAAATTGAAGGGTATGAGGCGTCTATTTTGTAAGCAGCGACCCCAACGGCCAACTTCTAAGGGCACTGGCGCAATACAAGGCGATGTGCCCAGCCGAGGTCTGGGCGAACAGGTGGGTTTGTGGAAGGAGGGTTCCAGCAGCTGCTAGGACGTTTATTGAAGTGAAGAGGATGAGGTGAATGTTTTTAGGGATCTGCAAGGTTTCTTTCGGCGGTGTAGAAAGAGGCAACAGCATGGCCGATCGCCGAAACAAAGAGGTGAAGGAGAAGGCTAACGTGATTGTTTTTTGTAATTCCTTAACTATTTGACTATTCCTAAGGAGTCCTCTACTTTCATATATATGACCAGTTTGAGCATGCATGCTACACACACTTTATAAATCGATTATGAATATATGATTTGGTTGTTAACCTGGTATATTATTGCTTAAAATACATTAACACGACCTTTTATACAAAATTAACAACTACCACCAAAATTACATATGACTACCGATCATACATGATAATAGTTTAACCTTTATAGTCATTATCAATAAAAACATGTACAAAATGTCCTTGATGCTTTTCTATTAGGCATTGTGATACCATATATTCCAAACAAACAAAATGTCCTTGAATACTCTTTTCAATAGATGACTTGAGTTGGGCTTTCACTTTCTCTAGCCCTTCCTTCTCGAAATCAAAAAAGTTACCTAATCCCAACACTTCTTCAACACCATTCTTTCCTAGCCTAACTTGATGCCTGATGATATCAAAATCAACTCAGAACAACTTCAGCAAAACGCCGCAGAAAGCTATGATCAATTAAGTGACTGTTTCATACAATGCATTGTGGTGGCCAACTTTCATTTTATAAACAAGTCAGTAGAGAGTTACCTTGGATGCAAAGAAAGGTAACTCGGTGATATTGTAATCGACAAAGGCACATTCCACAACATCTGGTACTCCATTAAGTCCCTTCAAGCAGGCATCCGCGAAGAGAGCTCTAACATAACTGCATGCATAAAGGTTTAGTCCAACACTATTTCCGAACTGAGCTTCATTGGTCATTACAGGCTTAGTAACCGATTTTTATGGTCATGATGTACCCTAAAATTATATCATATGTACAGTTATGCCAATTAGGACCATTATAGACAAAACACAGAGGTAATGATATGCACTTACGCCATAGATAGTGTTGTTAATCCTTTTCCAGCCTTTGCTTCAACAACTTGTGTGCCTCCATCTTGTGTTTTTTTTATGTCAAGTCCTTAATGTCTTCATCTGACAAATTGCCTTGTGGGGTGACTTATACACGATTCAGACAATTCAATTCTAGTTCAAGAAACACAACACATTCAAATAGGAGCTTGTCGATATATATATATATAACACTTTTTAAGTTCAATTTTTTTGTACAATTCGTCACAATTGTTGATGTTCATGTCCGGTGATCTAGTGATTTTGACTAGAAAATATATAGGGTAGTGACATATCTATTAGAATACTTACTTGCATACATTTACACACTGATTTTGAACTTATGGTTCAAATTTGAACCTAGATATAAGTTCAAATTTAAACCTAGATATTTTCAGAAATTGAAAGAAATTGCTATCACAAAGGTAATCAGGTATGATATACTAATTTTGAACTTATGATTTCAAGTAGCTATCACAAAGGTGATTAAGTATCTTGAATTATTGACACAATTATCCATATTTTTCATGTTTTCAAGCTTCTGCTCACCTACCAATCTTTTTAAGACCCACTTCACCATTTAGTCTATCTTGGTAGGTTCCTTTGATGATTGACTTATGTAATTTTGATTGTAAAAGATGAGCTCTCACCGGTTTGGTTGAGTTCTTAACGATTGTGCTCTTAGGAGTAGATTCCTTTGCGCCGTAAATCCTAAAACTTGGATGAGTTCTTAACGATTTGGTTTTTATTCTCTTCGTGTGATTGAGTATGATGTTTATTTCTTTTTTTTTTCAATTTGCGAACAAGTATTTCTTCTCAACAAATAATTTGCCTTCATACCAAAATGTCCTCATCAAACAATGTTTAGTTGTTTTCTTTCACAGGATTAACCTTTAAGCAAGTTGAATTCAAGACCAAAGAGTACCAAATGTACATGCCATTTGATGGGCAACATCTAAATTGGGTTGGATACACTTTGTAAGGGAAACTATTGGATATTAGAAAATAGTAACCACTATTACTCATACTTGTCTTGATTATATTTGTAAGGTAACTGAAGAACCGGTAGGTGAATAAAAAGGATAAAAGATACTCTAGAAGGGGGGATTGAATAGAGTATGGGAACTTTTAACAAAACCAATCTCAAGGCCATGAAACCAATTTCAAGGGCCTTGAAGTCGAATGTAAAAGATCGACACTTTGATTTCAAGGGTTTTGAAACAACTTTCAAGGGCCTTGAATTTGTATTCCTGCAAAAAAAAGTTAGTCACAATAAAGCAAGATATAAATGCGGAATGTAAAAGATCGACACGAGGATATGTTTACGAAGTTCGGCTCAAATAGCATACTCTCCGTCTCAGGGTATATCCTTAGGATCTAACTATCTATTATCAGCTTCAAAGAGTCCTAGATATAAACTAGAAGAAATCCCCTTCTTCTCTCACTGTAGCCAATGCTACGATCTAGCTACAACTCTTCACCTTACTATAATAGCCTAGTTACTTCGCAGAGTAACACACACTCGAGTATAACAATCTTTAGATATACCAATGGAGCTCTCGATTTTTATCTCTCTCTAGGGGATAATGCTTTTTAGAGAAAGAGAGAAAGAAAAAAAACTATTTGATCGAATGAAGATGTTTTTGGATCGCTTGAAGACTATTGATGTTTCCGTGTAAGCTTGTGTCCTTGTTCTTCAATCACCATCTTCATTTATAGCCTTCTATGGAGAGGTCTTCTAGCCGTTGAAAATATGACCGTTTGAAGATGATACTTCTCCATGAAGATCGCTTCTTGGTTGAGATGAGATAGACGTTGTGGATCTTCATCTCGTGAGAACACGTTGATCTCTCGGCTCATTAATCTTTTCGTATTTTTTGTGATGATATCAAATTCCAAAGGAGAGAATCTTCATGCTTTCATTTGAGGATCTTTCTAAGATCTTTACTAGCCGGTTGAGATCTTCATTCAATCATATCTTCTTGTTGAGCAAATCTTTCCTAGAAGATCTTCTTTAGTGTTTTAAATTCCTCTAGCGTGCAGCCTTGACTTCTTTGTTCCCTTGAAATGAATTTCAAGGCCTCCGTCTTTTCAACACTCTAAACTCCTTGTCTTTCCTTGCATCCGATTTCAAGGTCTTCCAAGGTCCTTTGAAGTGTCTTTCAAAACGTGCACTAATTCAATACAAACCACCAAACCAAATCAAGCAACTCGATATATAATCAATAAACTGTTAGTGTATAAAACTACTTCATTTGTGTTTAAGTCTTCCATCATCAACACCTGTATAACTATATAATCAAGGTGGAGTTTCAATCTCCCCCTTGATGGAAGACAACACAAATGTTTTGTACCTGCATTGTAAAGTTAGCGATGCATATATGAATATCAAACTAACTAAAAATACAGAATGCAAAATATCGAAAAATGTCTCGGATCACATTTATTTCCCCCCCTTTGTCTTTCAAAAAGGGAGAAAAATAGTCAAAGCAAGAGAGTTTTAAAGCGTTACAACCCAGAAAAAGTATTTCACAAAACCACAAAAACAAGCAAGTTCCCTCAAACATCAAACTCAGTCCTCCTCATAGAACCTCCTTTTTCCCTTAGATGAATGTTAAAATAGATTTATGCCACTAAAATATCATTGCCTCTGGTTTTGATAAATAAAGTTTTATCAATCAAACATCTTTTGAATTTGTTTTCGAGAAGATACTTGGACAGTCTTTCATACCAAGCTCGAGGAGCTTGCTTAAGACCATAAAGAGCTTTGTTCAATTTAAAAACGTGATCAGGAAATTCATCATTTTCAAAACCAAGAGGTTGAGCAACGTAGATTTCTTCTTCTAAGAAGCCGTTTAGAAAAGCACATTTTACATCCATTTGAAAAAGTGTTATACTCATAAAAGATGCAAATGCAAGTAACATACGTATGGCTTCTAACCTTGCAACCGGAGCAAAAGTCTCCTCATAATCAATACCTTCTTCTTGGTTATAGCCTTGTGCTACAAGTCGTGCTTTATTTCGTATGACTTTGCCACTTTCATCCAACTTATTTCGAAAAACCTATTTTGTGCCGATGACGGATTGATGCTTTGGTCTTATAGTAAGAGTCCAAGCCTTTTTTCTCTCAAACTCATTTAGTTCGTTTTGCATGGCAATGATCCAGTCGGGTTCTTGAAGAGCTTGAACATAATTTTTTGGCTCGATAAGAGACACGAACGCAGAGAAAGCACATAGATTGTTTACTTTAGATCCAGTTTGAACTCCTGCGTTTGGATTTGAGATCACATTCTCTTGTGGATGGTATGAAGAGTGTTGAAATTTTCTTTGTTTGTAAGATGGAGTAGATCCTAAAGGTTGAGCCTCGTATGCTTGACTAGACTCAGGTACCGTTGATGTATTGCCCTTGGTTCCTATTTCAAGGCCTTGAAGTTAGGTTTCAAGCCCTTGAAACGGAGTTCTGACATCACAGTTTTCTGTTTCAAGGTCTTGAGGGTTTTCTTCGGTATCTTGAATCTTTTCTTGCATACTCTTTTCTTGATCTTTAGGATCTTCATCTTCATCCGAATTGTGATCTTCTCGTTGATTCAGATTTAGATCTGCAAAACTTTCACTCAAAGTACCATCATTGCTTTCATCAAAAATAACATGGATACTTTCCTCAACAATTTTGGTACGTTTGTTATAAACACGATAAGCTTTGCTATTTGAAGCATATCCAATGAATATAGTTTCATTACTACGTGCATCAAATTTCTCAAGGTTATCTTTGCCATTGTTATGAACAAAACAAGTACATTCAAAGGGTTTGAAATATGAAATATTTAGTATCCTTCCTTTAAAGAGTTCGTAAGGAGTCTTTTTCAAAATAGGACGAATTAAACATCTATTCAAAATGTAATTAGCAGTGTTTACTGCTTCAGCCCAAAAAATTTTTGGCTAACTATTTTCTAAAAGCATAGTCCTAGACATATCCTCAAGAGTATAGTTCTTACGTTCCACAACTCCATTCTGTTGAGGAGTTCTAGGAGTTGAACAATTATGTGAAATACCATATTTTGCACAAAACAAATCAAACTTTAGTTGATCAAATTCTCTATCATGATCACTTCTTATAGAAACGATAGGTAGGTTTTTCAAAGTTTGCAACTCCTTACATAATTTTGAAAACTCAAACAATGCTTCAAATTTTTCTCGTAGGAAAGAAATCCACGTGAAACGAGAAAAATCATCCACAATAACAAGGATGTACTGCTTGCCTCAGGGATATTTGACACGCATAGGTCCACAGAGATCCATGTGTAAGAGTTCAATGAGTCGAGAAGAACTTACAACTTTCTTAGGTTTGAATGAACCTCTTGTTTGTTTACCTTGTGTACAAGCTTTACATAGTTCATCTACCTTGAAATTTAGGTTTGGCAAGCCACGTACCAAATATTTTGAGAGTAGCTTCTGCATTGTGTGCATACTTACGTGACCGAGTCTTCTATGTCAAAGCCTTTGATAACGTGATTTATGACGTTAGTATAGGCATACATTTAGATAGTTTTCTCCGTTATTCATGCACGTTTTGGCACTAGTTCACGACGTTTACACTCATTTCGTGCATATTCCTAGAAAAGACGTCTACACGAGCTTTTGTCGGTGTTGTAGGTATTTCGGGGATCTTTTGGACATTAACCGATGCATTCGAGGGTCAAGCCTCATGGTGGTACACATCCGAAGCTTTGAAGGATCATAATTGGAGCAACAAAGGACACAAAGACCACTATTGGTGCAAGCAATGGAGCAACTCATGGCTAGACGTTCATAGCATACTTTTGTTGAAGAAAATCGGACCATCACTCAGGAAAATCGGCCGATTTTCCTGAGTAGGTCGATTTTTAGGCCTTCAACAGCTTAAGCCACGTGTCCCACGATCTCTTGATCCGGCCTTTCTCTTGGTGGAGAATATAAGTGGGCATGCAAGCTGTTGCTGAGCATCTCCCCTCTCCCACATTCTCTTATTCACAGCTCATTGGATTGGGATAGACTTGGAGAAGAAGAAAAACTCTCTAAAATTGAAGGAAGATGAAGAACACCAAACTTAGAATATAGTGAGTTCTTGAGTGATTTTTGAGTGATTTTTGGAGTCTTTGATTGAAGAACTATTGCAAGGATTGTTAGGAACGTTTTGGAACTTCATTTGAAGGGTTGTAAGTCTTGCTAAAACTTAGATTCAGCTGAGATTTATTGATTTTACTTGCTTATCTTTCATCATCCATCTATGAAAACCATGTATGCTTGTGTGATGATTTTGGATCTTGATATGCATATTATTGGCTAGTTTATTGTGATTCTGGAGTGATGGATTGATGGTTATGGCTTGGGTGATGATAGGATGGACTTATATGTTAGTTTAGGATGATTTGTATGCACGAAACCCATTCCAGAGAGAAAAATCGGGCTGTTCTTCAGTCAAATCGACCGATCTGGCCATGGTCCACCCGATTTTCCTCTCTGTTGCTCTTTAATTGATGAATCTGTATGTTAGGGTGTTAGGGTGTTGAAATCCTAGTGTTTATTTAGCCTAATTTAGCTTAGGATCACCTAATGCTATCGACCTAAGTGAGGAAAGAGATCTACCCGATGATTTCCGATCTTAGATACCTAAGATGATGAATTCTAGGTAGTAGTGAGTCTCACAAGCCGCTATTGGATTGAGTGTGCTAGGATTATTGCTTGAGACTTACTTTTCCGAGACTTACCCGGTAAGGAGAGGTTTGCCACTTAAGTAGTGTCCGGTTTGTGTAGAATTCCCTACTTTACCTCCTTGAGACTTACCCGGTAATAGGAGTTTGATGCGGGATTAGTGAAGTAAGAGACCTACCCGGTAATTGCTTTCATTAGTGAAACACCCTTTCCCAACACCGTAGCCTTGTCCTTAGAATCTTTAGAACCTTGAGTCCAATGCCATAACCGGAAATCTTGACCTCTAGAATCCACTTTTCTCTCTTTTATCTCATATTTTGTGCTTGTGTTACTTGTTTACCTTGCTAGTTTGAGTTGTTAGTTTGTTTTATTATCTTGCTTGATTTGTGATCTTTGCTTGATCACCACAAAAACCAACCAAAAATATCGAGATTTTCATTTCTTTGTTCCTTGACCTTTTCTTAGACTAGATCCACACTATCTATGACCATTGTTTGACTTGATTTCACCTTAGTCTTTGTGTTCGACCTCGGAATACTATCCCTAATACAAAACGTCCCGTACATTGCGGGTTCGCTAGGAGTTAGGAGAAATATAACGAGTATAAATTTAAGGCTTATTGCGCATCTATTCCTAGACGTGACAAGTTTTTGGCGCCGTTGCCGGGGACTAGGTCTAGATCGAGTCATTTTTGTGATTGTTTATAGTGTAGATCTTTCTTGTTGCTTTTGATCTCTTTTGGTGTGTGTCTTTGCTTTTCAGGACATCTCTCACCCCTTAGGTGTATGCGAAGATCTCGTGGCAAGGATTTAGCTCCATTCTGTCACGCTCAGGATGTGTGCACAATAAGCTTTAAATTTATACTCGTTATATTTCTCCTAACTCCTAGCGCACCCGCAGTGTACGGGACGTTCGTAGTATGGATAGTATTCCGAGGTCGAACACAAAGACTAAGGTGAGGTTGATTCGGTTTATGATTGAGTTTAGTGAAGATCTAGGTTAAGAAAAGAGAGAAATAAAGAAATGAAAATCTCAATTGTTTTTGGTTGGTTTTTAGGTGATCAATCAAGGATCACAATTCATGCAAAAGTAAGCAATCAACTAAGCTAACAAATCAACACAAAGAAACAAGCTAAACACGAGATATGAATCAAAAGAGAGAAATGGATTCTAGGGGTTGGAAATTCCGATTATGGCATAGGACTCAAGCTATCTAATCATTCCTCGGATGATCTATGATATGTCGGGAGTAAGTGTTCTAGAGTGGAATCAATCACCGGGTAAGTCTCATGGTCCACTAATCCATTCCTAAGATCTCATTACCGGGTAAGTCTCTAAGAACCTAAGGATTGGAATTCTACACAAACCGGATTGTTGCCTAGAGGTCTAACCTATCCTTACCGGGTAAGTCTCGGAAAGGGAAGTTCTAAGCAACTATCCTAGCACACTTAGTCCAATGGCGGCTTGTGAGGCTCACCATTACCTAGGGTTCGTAATCTTCGAAGTCTAAGGGTAAGAATCACCGGGTAGGTCTCTTCTAACACTTAGTAGCTAACACTAGGTCACCCTAGGTTAGATTAACTCAACAAACACCTAGGATTTCAATATTCTAACAATCTAAAGCTAGATTCATCGAGCCAGGGAAAATCACGGGCTATTCTACACATCCACGGCCGTGGAATGGGAAGATCCACCTGTGGACTTCAACAGAGAGTTCGTTCTTGTAAGTTACTCATCCAAAGGTAAATCTAAGTGCATCCTATCATAGTCCTAGCCACAATCATCCTTTCCTTACCCTAGAATCACATCTATTTAGCCTACAACATTCATCATAACAATCGAAATCATCATACATAAAATCATAGCATTCATTTGCAAGATAATGAAGGGGGAAGAGATGAACAAGTAAGGAAACAAAACCAAGCTGAAGTTTAGATAAGAATGACTCACAAGCCTTCCAAAAGAAGGTTCAAATGATTCATACAACTCTAGAAATCAAATCCGATACTCTTCACTACAAAAGCTATCAAGTTGTGGCAATGGTGTGTTCTTCCTTCTCCTCTCCAATGGAGCTCTTCTCTAATGGTAGCCTTCTTCTTCCTTCCTTGTTTGAATCTTCTTGTTGAGAGAGTATTTTTTTTTTATTGAATGATGGTGGATAATGGAGGGCTGCTCCAAGATGATTCTCTCAGCCAATGCAGGACCACTTTTATAACAATTTTGCATGAGCTGGCCATGAGAATCGTGGCACATCTGTCACAAGAATCTGGCAAAATCCACGGCCGTGGACTTGCTCCTAACCGTGGTTTTGCTCCAGAAACCTTCTTAGGCTCGTTTAGCTATGATTTGGTGCATGGCTTGTGTTGGCAAGGTTCCATGAGTCTCCTTTGGCCTCTAGTTTACATCCTAATGAGTTTGAGGGTGTGTCATCTCGAGGATTGATTCTCGAATGCATCGGTTTAGCTCCTAAATCTCCCAAAATACCTATAAAACAAGCACAAGTCCGTGTAGACGTCTATCTCGACAAAATACATGAATTGAGTGCAAAACGTCGTGAACTAATGCTAAACCATGCATGAATGAGTGAGAAATCTATCTAAATGACTACCTAAACCTAAGTCATAAATCGTGTTATCAAAATACCCCATACTTAAGGTTTGCTCGTCCCCGAGCAAATTCTCAACTATAGACTACTAGATAACATGATTTATGTATGCAGAAAAATGGCAAAATCTTTTTGGGTTTGTGCTTCTACTATTGGATCACCTTCATAGTCATGTTTCATGGCAAAGGACAAGCAATTATGTATCAAATAAATAAAGGCATGGAAAGACAATTGCACTTAACTCAAAAGCATGCATGAAATGTAAAAATAAAGAAGCCAAGAAGATCAAGAATATATCCAATCTAGATTACTAAGTCTTGCAAACATGCAAATAGGTCATAAGGTCTTGTGAAATAAAAGGCCAAGAAACGTTGTGATTAGGTGGGATTTTTTTCTAGGCTATGTGATGCTAATCCGGGAATGGAACTAACTCCACAATCTTGTCCTCGATCAACTTCCCTCAAGTGTATATTTTCTCTTTCTTTTCTTTCTTTTCTTTTTCTTTGACTTATTTTTGAGACAATGGCATTGGTGTACAAAAGTCGAAACCTTGGTGATTAGCCGTCCTCGGGCTTTTTCTATTTTTCGAGGTGCATCCACACCGGGCACACATACCAAAGCTCGTTAGGACTATTGGTTTATTTGACTTTGGCAAGGCACCAACACCCGATTATGTGAAGTGTACAGAGTTACTTGTCATTTAAGCCAATGTCCCCAAGCCAATATTTTTGGCTACACTTTCACAACAAATTCAGCATTTTATGCATGATATTCTTTTATCAACATCTTCACCCCACACTTGCTTTTCACACACATCAACACACTATCATGCTCCTATTCCCGGATGGGTCAAAAGAGGTCAATTTATATCCATTGAGGTGCTCAAGCAATCATGATCAAGATGAGAAGTAGAGAAAGATGAATTACCTCATTCATTCCTAGATGGTATGCAAGAACTAGCATGTAATTTCGACTTTCAATACTCAATCCATCCTAGGCAAACATCATGATCACAAATCATCCATGGAATTTAAGAGAAGTGCTTCAAGTCCACATATGCATTCATCAATTTAACACATAAGGCCATCCATAGCCAATCCACAAGACAAGGTTCATCATTAGGGTCATATCCAAGCCTAGAAAGCACAAAATTTTTTTAAATTTTCTGATTTTTATGGGATTTTCGAAATGAATAATGCAATACATGTGCAAATATTAAACTACCCTAGATGCTCATTATGCAAAGGATCATGCAAACCCCACCCCATACTTAGAAACACATTGTCCCCAATGTGTAAATGAAGTAAAGAAGAGTGAAAGAAGGTTCTCACAATGTAAAAATGGTTGCTATGGTATTTGGGATTTCTCAAGTGGAATTGATGTTGGATGATCCTATCAACAATGGTAGAGAGCTCTAAGTGTTCATCAAAGCGTCGGGACCTGCGCTAGGCACCGCTAGCCGTTTAAGTTCCGCGTCCGCTCCACCCATAGTTGACGAGGGGTTCATCATCATTATTCACATGCCAAGCAAGGCTTCCAATGCTACTAAGGTTCTATCATACACACAAAACACACCAAACACACAAAGCACACAAAAACAGAAAAATCTAAGCAAAAACGAAAAATGAAAAGGGAAAAACGTTACCAATGGGTTGCCTCCCACCAAGCGCTTCTTTAAGGTCATTAGCTTGACCAAACTCGGGGGCATCTACTCAAGGTGAAGTGGGGCAATTATGTCCACCGGAGCTCCCGGGATATACTTCTTCAACCGGTGCCCATTCACCTTAAAGTTCCCACAATGTTCCCCTCCTATCTCAATAGCTCCATGGGGAAAGATCTTCTTCACCACATATGGCCCGGTCCATCTTGATTTGAGCTTTCCGGGAAAGAGCCGCAGCCTTGAGTTAAAGAGAAGGACAAGGTCGCCTTCACTCAACTCCTTGGGGATGATCCTCTTGTCATGCCACCGCTTGGTTCTTTCCTTATAGATCCGGGCATTCTCATAAGCATCCAACCGGATCTCCTCAAGGGCATTCAATTCGAGCAATCTCTTCTCTCCTGCCTCCTTGAGATCAAAATTTAGCCACTTAATGGCCCAATAAGCTCTATGCTCCATCTCTACCGGGAGGTGGCAAGACTTCCATAGACCAACTTGTAAGGAGTAGTGCCAATTGGTGTCTTGAAAGCGGTTCTATATGCCCATAAGGCATCATTGAGCTTCATGGCCCAATCCTTTCTAGTTCTAGATACCGTCTTCTCGAGAATGACCTTTATCTCCCGGTTGGAGATCTCCACTTGGCCACTAGTTTGGGGATGGTAAGGTGTTGCCACCTTATGAGTCACCCCATACTTAGCCAAAAGTGCTCCAAAGTTCCTATTTGTGAAGTGCTTCCCTCCATCACTTATGATCACCCTTGGTGTTCCAAACCTAGGAAAGATCACTCGGTTGAAGAATCGCACCACCACCTTGGCATCATTTGTAGGAGAGGCGATTGCCTCCACCCATCTTGACACATAGTCCACCGCCAATAGGATGTAGAGATTTCCACATGAAGAAGGGAATGGTCCCATGAAGTCCACACCCCACACATCGAATATTTCCACTTCTTGGATGTTGTTCAAGGGCATCTCATTCCTTCTTGAGATGTTGCCTGTCCTTTGGCAAGCATCACATGCCGCTACAAAACCTTGCACATCTTTAAACAAGTTAGGCTAATAAAAACCGGATTGCAATACCTTTGCACACGTCTTGTGTGAGCTAGCATGGCCTCCACATGGTAAGGAGTGACAATGCCGGATCACACTCTCTACTTCATCTTCCGGTATGCATCTTCTAAACATTCCATCCGGGCCTCTTTTGAACAAGAGTGGCTTACTCCAATAGTAATGTCTCACATCATTGAAGAACTTCTTCCTTTGGGCATATGACAAGCCGGGAGGCACTTCCTCACACACAAGATAGTTCACAATGTGGGCATACCATGGCTCACTTCCTCTAGATACTTGGAACAAGCATTCCTCCACCATTTGTAATTGCTCATCCCGGAATGAGTCATCAATTGGGATGTCATCTCTCTCAAGCTCTAATGGAGGCAATCTACTAAGGTGATCCGCCACTGAGTTCTCGGATCCCTTCTTGTCCCGTATTTCCAAATCAAACTCTTGTAGAAGAAGGATCCACCGAATCAACCTAGATATGAGCGGAACTTCTCAAAAGCATACACAACCGCTAGCAACTCTTTCTCGGTGGTAGCATAATTGAGTTGGGCATCATCTAGCGTCTTGCTAGCATAATAAATGGCATGAGTGCGCCCATCTTTCCTTTGTCCCAAAACAGCCCCAACAGCTACATCGCTTGCATCACACATGATCTCAAATGGTAGATTCCAATCCGGAGGTTGCATGATAGGTGCGGAGATCAATGCGTTCTTTAACCTACAAAAAGCCTCAAGACAATCTTTGGAGAAGACAAAATCAACATCCTTCATTAGTAGGTTAGTAAGAGGCTTAGAAATTTTAGAGAAGTCTTTAATAAACCTCCGGTAAAAACCGGCATACCCTAAGAAACTCCTTATCCCTTTCACCGAGGTAGGTGGTGGCAACTTCTCTATCGTTTCAATCTTTGCCCTATCAACCTCAATGCCACGGTTGGACACCAAGTGTCCTAACACAATACCTTCACTTACCATGAAGTGGCATTTTTCCCAATTTAAGACAAGATTTGTCTCCTCACATCTTTGTAATACTAATGACAAGTTAGCCAAGCAATTATCAAAGGAAGAACCATAAACAGAGAAATCATCCATGAACACTTCCATGATATTTTCAATGTATTCCGAAAAGATAGCCATCATACACCTTTGGAAGGTGGAGGGTGCATTACACAACCCAAATGGCATTCTCCTATATGCAAAAGTTCCCCATGGACATGTAAAGGTGGTTTTCTCTTGGTTATCGGGATGGATAGGGATTTGGAAGAATCCACTATAGCCATCTAGGTAGCAAAAATGAGAATGTTGAGCTAACCTCTCTAGCATTTGGTCAATAAAGGGAAGAGGGAAGTGATCTTTCCTAGAGGCCATGTTAAGCTTCCTATAATCAATGCACATCCTCCACCCCGTAACCGTCCTAGTTGGGATTAGTTCATTGTTCTCATTAGTCACTACGGTCATCCCACCCTTCTTAGGTACTACATGAACGGGACTAACCCACTTGCTATCCGAGATAGGGTAGATAATTCCCGCATCTAGCAACTTAATAATTTCCTTTTTGACTACCTCTTTCATTATAGGATTCAATCTCCTTTGATGTTCAATAGAGGGTTTGTGGTTATCTTCCATCAATATTTTATGCATGCACAAAGAAGGTTTAATTCCAACCAAATCATCAATAGTATAGCCAATGGCTTTCCTATGCAATCTTAGTTCATGCAACAACTTAGCAAGTTTATTATCATTCAAGCATGCATTCACAATCACCGGATATGTAGAATTATCACCAAGGAAAGCATACTTCAAATGAGAGGGGAGGGGTTTGAGTTCGAGTTTAGGAGGACCTTTATCGAGCGGAGACGATCCAAATAAGGTCGGATGAGATGAATCTAAAGCAAATGAAGGCTCTCCATGGCTCCTAGAAGCTTGATCATCTTCCAGGGCTGATTCAAGGGAAACCACGGCTAGAACCACGGTTGGCTCCACTTCCACGGCCATGGACCTTGCCTGGCTTGCTTCTTGGAGTTGTCCAGAGAATTCTACGGCCGTGGAACCACTTCCACGCCCGTGGAACTTCCAGTTGCTCAGCTCCTCTTCGTGGCCTTCATCTTGAGCACTTGTCTCCTCCTCTAATGCTTCTAAGGCTTTGATCTCTTCATTGCAAGCCTCCTCAACACCTTCCTCCATCAAACTTAAGGTAAGAACCTTTTCCAAGGGATCCTTGATCAAGATCGAGCTTACAACTTCTCTAGATTCTTCTTGCTCGACTATGTTGAAGACATCCTCATCAAAGGTTGGTCCTTTCATCATTGTGGATAACTTGAACTTGATATTCTCTTCTCCAATGTTGAAGGAGAGAGTCCCATTCTTGCAATCCACTAGGCATCCGGAGGTGGCTAGGAAAGGTCTTCCTAAGATGATGGGAACCGGATAGTCCACCGGAATATCCAAGACAACAAAATCAATTGGCACATAGAATCCTCCTAGTTGCACCGGAATGTCTTCTAGGATCCCAACCGGATGAGTGATAGATCGGTCCGCCATATAGAGGGTCATCTTGACCGGTTTTGGCTCTCCTAGCCCAACCTTGTTGCAAAGTGCAAGCGGTATGATGCTTACACTTGCCCCAAGATCACAAAGGGCCTCATACTTCACATCTCCCACTCCAATTGGGACACAAAAAGAACCCGGATCTCTTAGCTTAGGAGGCATTTCCTCCTTCATTGTTTGGATCAGTTCCGAGGACCTCTTTGTCATTCTTATCTCCCCATACTCCTCCAACTTCCTTTTGTTGGAGAGTATCTCTTTCAAGAACTTGCCATATGCCGGCATTCCTAAAATAGCATCCATGAACGGAATGTTAATATGTAATTTTGACATTAGTTCAAGGAACTTACCAAAGTGATTGCCCAACCGAGCTCTTGCTCGTGATTGAGGGAACGGTAGTGGTGGCTTGTATGGAGGCGGTGCCACATAGGTTGGCTCTACATCCTTGCTCTTGCCTCTATTTCTTTGCAAAGTCTCTTCCTCTATCACCACTTGTTTCCCTTTAGCATTCTCCTTGGGCAAAGGATCTTTCATGCTCAACCCGCTCCTTATTGTGATAGCCAACACTTGGCCTCTTGGGTTGTCTTCGATCCTTCCGGGAAGCTTTCCTGGATCTCTATGGGCTTCACCCGCCTTTTGGAACACTTGTACTTCCAATACCTTTTGAGCTTTAGAGATTGAAGTCACGGTGCTCTCAAAACCACTCAACCTTCCAAGCAATTGCTCAAACATCATTTCGGTCCTATCCTTGGGAGGTTGAGTAAATCCGGGTGGAGGTTCTTGTGAAGCTTTTGGTGGTGGAGTTGAGCTTGTGGAAGCGGGAGGGTTTAAGGCTCCATCCGGGTTAGATTAGGAAAACCCGGGATGGTTGTGGTTGGGCCGGTAATTGTTGAATTGCCGGTTGTTGTTGAAGTTCCTTGGGCCTTGATAATTGTTGTAATTGCCCCTTCCCATGTAACTCACATCCTCCTCCTTGGAAGATAAGTTAGCTTGTGGAAGCACTTGAGGAGTTGCTTGGTTCTTCAAAGTTGTAGCACACAACTCCCTCAAGGACTTCAACTCGTTGTTGATGGCGTCAAGCTTGAAATTGTTCATGGTGACCTCACTCACCTCATATGCTCCCGCCTTTCTCCCTTTACTCTTCCTATGGGAGTACTTCTCAATCACTAGAGCTTGCTTCTCCACAAACTCCCAAGCTTCATCTACATGCTTCTCCATGAAAGTCCCACCGGAAAGGGATTGGAGCTTGAATTGGCTATCTTCATCAAGTCCCTTGAAGTAGATTTCCAATAGCTCAATTTTCGGTATGCCATGGTGTGGACAATCTAGGAGAAGGTCCTTGAATCTCTCCCAAGACTTGAACAAACTCTCTCTATCCTTCATCACGAAGGCATTGATCTTCCCTCTTAACTCGGTAGTCTTGGAAGGTGGGAAGAACTTAGTCAAAAACTCGGTTGTCATCTCCTCCCAAGTACCAACTCGCCCTTGTGGAATAGATTGATACCAAGCCAAGGCTTTATCCTTAAGAGAGAAGGAGAAAGCCCTAAGCTTATGGTTGTTGCTCTCCAATCTTGGCGGTCTAAGAGTCTCCATCAAAATCTCATAGTTCATCAAGTGTTGATGAGGAGACTCTCCTTCCATCCCTCCAAATTGATTATGCCGGATCATTTGTAGAACTTGAGGGCGGAGTTCGTAATCATGGGCTGCGGGATCTCCTAAGTTCACACCCGGACGGTGTGCTCTTTGTGCCGGATCCATACGTTGCCCCAACTTTTGTGGTTCCTCCATAGCTATGGGCACAACCCTAATATTAACCACCGTCGGCTGCAGTTGTGGTGGAGGTGGAGGAGGTTGTTG
This sequence comes from Fagopyrum homotropicum, assembly GCA_033239125.1. Lineage (NCBI taxonomy): Eukaryota > Viridiplantae > Streptophyta > Magnoliopsida > Caryophyllales > Polygonaceae > Fagopyrum > Fagopyrum homotropicum. The sequence goes on from BSWB01000007.1 coordinate 105,689,198, forward strand.
ACGGTTAAGCTCTCTTTGCACAAGAGCTTGCCTAATCTCCTCAATCTCCCTCCTAGTTGCCTCTTGCCTCTCATTGGCAAGTCTCCTTTCATTCTCCAAAGCCTCATCTCTTATCCTAATTTGCTCTAAAGCCTCGTCCAACTCCGTTTGGAGATCTCTTCCGGCCATCTCTTTTCCCTTCTTAATGCTCTTGGATCTAGATCTAAGGGTTTTCTCCGGTTCGGGATCGAATGGAGCTAAATCCTTACCACGAGATCTTCGCATACACCTAAAGAGTAAGAGATGTCCTGAAAAGCAAAGACACAAACCAAAAAGAGATTAAAAGCAACAAGAAAGATCTACACTAATAATCAATCACAAAATAGACTCAATCTAGACAAGTCCCCGGCAACGGCGCCAAAAACTTGTCACGCTCAGGATGTGTGCACAATAAGCTTTAAATTTATACTCGTTATATTTCTCCTAACTCCTAGTGCATCCGCAGTGTACGGGACGTTCGTAGTATGGATAGTATTCCGAGGTCGAACACAAAGACTAAGGTGAGGTTGATTCGGTTTATGATTGAGTTTAGAGAAGATCTAGGTTAAGAAAAGAGAGAAATAAAGAAATGAAAATCTCAATTGTTTTTGGTTGGTTTTTAGGTGATCAATCAAGGATCACAATTCATGTAAAAGTAAGCAATCAACTAAGCTAACAAATCAACACAAAGAAACAAGTTAAACACGAGATATGAATCAAAAGAGAGAAATGGATTCTAGGGGTTGGAAATTCCGATTATGGCATAGGACTCAAGCTATCTAATCATTCCTCGGATGATCTATGATATGTCGGGAGTAAGTGTTCTAGAGTGGAATCAATCACCGGGTAAGTCTCATGGTCCACTAATCCATTCCTAAGATCTCATTACCGGGTAAGTCTCTAAGAACCTAAGGATTGGAATTCTACACAAACCGGATTGTTGCCTAGAGGTCTAACCTATCCTTACCGGGTAAGTCTCGGAAAGGGAAGTTCTAAGCAACTATCCTAGCACACTTAGTCCAATGGCGGCTTGTGAGGCTCACCACTACCTAGGGTTCGTAATCTTCGAAGTCTAAGGGTAAGAATCACCGGGTAGGTCTCTTCTAACACTTAGTAGCTAACACTAGGTCACCCTAGGTTAGATTAACTCAACAAACTCCTAGGATTTCAACATTCTAACAATCTAAAGCTAGATTCATCGAGCCAGGGAAAATCACGGGCTGTTCTACACATCCACGGCCGTGGAATGGGAAGATCCACCTGTGAACTTCAACAGAGAGTTCGTTCTTGTAAGTTACTCATCCAAAGGTAAATCTAAGTGCATCCTATCATAGTCCTAGCCACAATCATCCTTTCCTTACCCTAGAATCACATCTATTTAGCCTACAACATTCATCATAACAATCGAAATCATCATACATAAAATCATAGCATTCATTTGCAAGATAATGAAGGGGGAAGAGATGAACAAGTAAGGAAATAAAACCAAGCTGAAGTTTAGATAAGAATGACTCACAACCCTTCCAAAAGAAGGTTCAAATGATTCATACAACTCTAGAAATCAAATCCGATACTCTTCACTACAAAAGCTATCAAGTTGTGGCAATGGTGTGTTCTTCCTTCTCCTCTCCAATGGAGCTCTTCTCTAATGGTAGCCTTCTTCTTCCTTCCTTGTTTGAATCTTCTTGTTGAGAGAGTTTTTTTTTTTTTTTGATTGGATGATGGTGGATAATGGAGGGCTGCTCCAAGATGATTCTCTCAGCCAATGCAGGACCACTTTTATAACAATTTTGCATGAGCTGGCCATGAGAATCGTGGCACAGCTGTCACAAGAATCTGGCAAAATCCACGGCCGTGGACTTGCTCCTAACTGTGGTTTTGCTCCAGAAACCTTCTTAGGCTCGTTTAGCTATGATTTGGTGCATGGCTTGTGTTGGCAAGGTTCCATGAGTCTCCTTTGGCCTCTAGTTTGCATCCTAATGAGTCCGAGGGTGTGTCATCTCGAGGATTGATTCTCGAATGCATCGGTTTAGCTCCTAAATCTCCCAAAATACCTATAAAACAAGCACAAGTCCGTGTAGACGTCTATCTCGACAAATTACATGAATTGAGTGCAAAACGTCGTGAACTAATGCTAAACCATGCATGAATGAGTGAGAAATCTATCTAAATGACTACCTAAACCTAAGTCATAAATCGTGTTATCACATTCGATCCCGAACCGGAGAAAACCCTTAGATCTAGATCGAAGAGCATTAAAAAGGTAAAAGAGATGGCCGGAAGAGATCTCCAAGCTAAGTTGGATGAGGCTTTAGAGCAAATTAGGCTAAGAGATGAGCTCTTGGAGGAAGAAAGGAGACTTGCCAATGAGAGGCAAGAAGCAATTAGGAGGGAGATTGATGAGATTAGGCAAGCCCTTGTGCAAGGAGAGCTTAATCGTCAACAACCTCCACCTCCTCCACCACAACCGCAGCCGGCGGCGAATGTTAGGGTTGTGCCCATTGCAATTGAAGAGCCACAAACATTAAGGAGACGTATGGATCCGGCACAAAGAGCACACCGTCCGGGTGTGAACTTAGGAGATCCCGCAACCCACAACTACGAGCTCCACCCTCAAGTTCTACAAATGATCCGGCATAATCAATTTGGAGGGATGGAAGGAGAGTCTCCTCATCAACACTTGATGAACTATGAGATTTTGATGGAGACTCTTAGACCGCCAAGATTGGAGAGAAACAACCATAAGCTTAGGGCTTTTTCCTTCTCTCTTAAGGATAAGGCCTTGGCTTGGTATCAATCTATTCCACAAGGGCGAGTTAGTACTTGGGAGGAGATGACAACCGAGTTTTTGACTAAGTTCTTCCCACCTTCCAAGGTTACCGAGTTAAGAGGGAAGATAAATGCCTTCGTGATGAAGGATAGAGAGAGTTTATTCAAGTCTTGGGAGAGGTTCAAAGATCTTCTCCTAGATTGTCCACACCATGGTATACCGAAAATTGAGCTATTGGAGATCTACTTCAAAGGACTTGATGAAGATAGCCAATTCAAGCTCCAATCTCTTTCCGGTGGGACTTTCATGGAAAAGCATGTGGATGAAGCTTGGGAGTTTGTAGAGAAACAAGCTCTAGTGATTGAGAAATACTCCCATAGGAAGAGTGAAGGGAGAAAGGCGGGAGCATATGAGGTGAGTGAAGTCACCATGAGCAACTTCAAGCTTGATGCCATCAATAATGAATTGAAGTCTTTGAGAGAGTTGTGTGCTACAACTTTGAAGAACCAAGCAACTCCTCAAGTGCAAGTGCAAGCAAGCTTGTCTTCCAAGGAGGAAGATGTGAGTTACATGGGAAGGGGCAATTATAATAACTACCAAGGCCCAAGGAACTTCAACAACAACCGGCAATTCAACAATTACCGGCCCAACCATAACCATCCCGGGTTTTCCTACTCTAACCCGGATGGAGCCTTGAACCCTCCCGCTTCCACAAGCACAGCTCCACCACCAAAGGCTTCACAAGAACCTCCACCCGGATTCACTCAACCTCCAAAGGATAGAACCGAAATAATGTTTGAGCAATTGCTTGGAAGGTTGAGTGGTCTTGAGAGCACGGTGACTTCTATTTCTAAGGCTCAAAAGGTGTTGGAAGCACAAGTGTTCCAAAAGGCGGGTGAAGCCCGTAGAGATCCGGGAAAGCTTCTCGGAAGGACCGAAGATAACCTAAGAGGCCAAGTGTTGGCTATTACAATAAGGAGTGGGTTAAGCATGAAGGATCCCTTACCTAAGGGAAATGACAAAGGGAAGCAAGTGGTGAATGAAGAAGAGCCATTGCAAGAAGATGGAGGAAAGAGCAAGGAAGATGAGCCATCATATGTGGCACCACCTCCATACAAGCCACCACTACCGTTCCCTCAATCACGAGCAAGAGCTCGTTTGGACAAGCACTTTGGTAAATTCCCTGAACTTATGTCTAAATTGCACATTAACATTCCGTTCATGGATGCTATTTTAGGAATGCCGGCATATGGCAAGTTCTTGAGTGATTTTTGAGTGATTTTTGGAGTCTTTGATTGAAGAACTATTGCAAGGATTGTTAGGAACGTTTTGGAACTTCATTTGAAGGGTTGTAAGTCTTGCTAAAACTTAGATTCAGCTGAGATTTATTGATTTTACTTGCTTATCTTTCATCATCCATCTATGAAAACCATGTATGCTTCTGTGATGATTTTGGATCTTGATATGCATATTATTGGCTAGTTTATTGTGATTCTGGAGTGATGGATTGATGGTTATAGCTTGGGTGATGATAGGATGGACTTATATGTTAGTTTAGGATGATTTGTATGCACGAAACTCATTCCAGAGAGAAAAATCGGGCTGTTCTTCAGTCAAATCGGCCGATCTGGCCATGATCCACCCGATTTTCCTCTCTGTTGCTCTTTAATTGATGAATCTGTATGTTAGGGTGTTAGGGTGTTGAAATCCTAGTGTTTATTTAGCCTAATTTAGCTTAGGATCACCTAATTCTATCGACCTAAGTGAGGAAAGAGATCTACCCGATGATTTCCGATCTTAGATACCTAAGATGATGAATTCTAGGTAGTAGTGAGTCTCACAAGCCGCTATTGGATTGAGTGTGCTAGGATTATTGCTTGATACTTACTTTTCCGAGACTTACCCGGTAAGGAGAGGTTTGCCACTTAAGTAGTGTCCGGTTTGTGTAGAATTCCCTACTTTACCTCCTTGAGACTTACCTGGTAATAGGAGTTTGATGCGGGATTAGTGAAGTAAGAGACCTACCCGGTAATTGCTTTCATTAGTGAAACACCCTTTCCCAACACCGTAGCCTTGTCCTTAGAATCTTTAGAACCTTGAGTCCAATGCCATAACCGGAAATCTTGACCTCTAGAATCCACTTTTCTCTCTTTTATCTCATATTTTGTGCTTGTGTTACTTGTTTACCTTGCTAGTTTGAGTTGTTAGTTTGTTTTATTATCTTGCTTGATTTGTAATCTTTGCTTGATCATCACAAAAACCAACCAAAAATATCGAGATTTTCATTTCTTTGTTCCTTGACCTTTTCTTAGACTAGATCCACACTATCTATGACCATTGTTTGACTTGATTTCACCTTAGTCTTTGTGTTCGACCTCGGAATACTATCCCTACTACAAAACGTCCCGTACACTGCGGGTTCGCTAGGAGTTAGGAGAAATATAACGAGTATAAATTTAAGGCTTATTGCGCATCTATTCCTAGACGTGACAGCCTTGGATCATCAATCAAGGCCTTTAGACATTTTAGCTTAGTTCCTGAAACTTGGTTAGTACTCATAGAATAAACATTGTTACATCTAGGAGCAATAAGCACAATGTCACCCGCCATTTTGTCATGAACTTCACATTTTTCTGAATCAAACAATACTTTGTTGCCCTTATCACATATTTGAGAGATGCTAAGCAGATTATACTTTAAACCGTCAACCAGATATACATCATCAATGATGTTAGATGAATTATAACATATTTTACCAATGCCAATAATGTCACACTTTCCTTTATCACCAAGCGTAATGGTTCCAGATGATTGCTTCTTTAAATCTGAGAATAGTGAGCTTTTTTCACTCATGTGTCTTGAGCAACCACTATCTAATATCCATTTATGCTCCTTTACCTTGGCGATATCCTGCAAAACAGCAAACATTAACCTTTTCGGGTCAACCAAATGACATATTTTGGTCCATATTCAGGTTCGATCATGTTTGGTGGTCTAGTACCTTTAGGAACCCAGATTTATTTGACCTGTTTCCTTAAACATAGAGGATAGGTGTTTTTAATAATATAAGGGTCATTTCTTCTATATGGACATGTAGATTTCACATGACCCTTTTTACAACAGTAGAAGCAAGTATACAAATGAATACTTCCTCTGGCTTTGACAAAAGTGGTAGCTGGTTTTCTAGGAAAGCTCCTATGATAACCTATACCATTTTTGTTAAGTGAGGATTGTTGTTCACCCATCATTCTTTCAAGATTAGCTTTTGAACGAGTAAATTTAACAAGTGCTGCCTTTTGGTCTTGACACGTTAAAGTTAGATCAACTTTCTGTCTCTAGATCGATATAGTTTTGATGAAGAGAGGAGAGGTTGTCCTTGAGAATCGCATTTTCCGATTCCAAGGTCTTGATATTGTCATCAATGTCTACCTTTTCCGTGTTAAGATTTTCAATCTCCAGAGCCATCTCACTTAGTTGTTTTTCTTGTTCAAGAAGCTTTTCTTTTAGAGAATTTATCCTTATTTTATGTTCCTTGTCACATATAATAATGTCTTTAAGGAATTGTTTCAAGTTATATTCAGGTTGAGACATAATAGTACTTACCACATTGTCAACATAGAGATTTGAATCTTCTTCATGATCGGCCATGACACATAGGTTTGCTTGTTCTTTTTCGTCTTCTGATTCATTTGAAGATTCTGAATCACTCCATGAAGCTACCATAGCTTTCTTCTTTCGATCATTTTTCTTGAAGTTGGTCCTCTTCTTTTATGGACAATCCTTCACAAGATGATCTGTTTTACCACATTCAAAACAAGTTAGCACTCTAATTTTTTTGTTAGAGTTAGAAAACTTACCTTGGGGTTTTGATGTTCGTGAATATTCTCTATTGTTTTTAGATTGTTTCTTTATCTTGAGAATTCTTGCGAGACCCTTAGTGATCATGGCAATTGCATCTTCTTCTTCTTCATCATCACTATCTTCCTCTTCTGATAGTAATTCATCCTTTCTTGATTTTAATGCTAGATTCTTAGTGTTGGATGGAAGCTCTCCATCTTCTTCACCAAGAACCATTTCATGTGTGTTGAGTTTTCGAAGGAGGTCATCAAGAGGAAGAGTTGAGAGATTCTGAGCCTCTTTGATGGCAGTCATTTTGGTCCCCACTTGGCTTTAGGTAAGCTCCTTAGAACCTTCCTAACTTTTTCTTCATTTGTGAAGACCTTTTTCTAGTGAGTCCAGGTTGTTCATGATCTTAGTGAATCTTGTGATCATTTCTTTGACTGGTTCATTTGGATTCATCTTGAATAGCTCGTATTGTTTGAGGAAGATGCTAATCTTTGTTTCCTTGACTTGACTTGTTCCTTCGTAAGTGACAACGAGTTTGTCCCATATTTCCTTTGCACTCTTGCATGATGAGATACGGTGCAATATAGTAAGTTCATAGCTTTGTAGTTCTTTGACACACTGTCCAAGTCAGCTTGTGTGAAGTAAGCTTCCTTCTTTGGGGCTTGGACACCTTCAACCGTCGTAGTTGGGACTTTGGGGCCATTCTAAATGATGCTCCATAATTCCATGTCCTGATCAATAATGAACATACACATGAGTGCTCTCCAATGGGAAAGTTGTTTCCACAAAAGAGTGGTGGTCGAGATGAGGATCTTCCTTGAGCAAATCCTCCATCACCTACAGGATTCATGATTAGTCTCACTGATGGTTAAATCAATATTCGTGAGCCTAGCACTGATACCAATTGAAGAACCGATATGTGAATAAAAAGGATAAAAGATACTCTAGAAGGGGGGTTGAATAGAGTATGAGAACTTTTTACAAAACCAATCTTAAGGCCCTGAAACCAATTTCAAGGGCCTTGATGTCGATCTGAGCTCTTTGTGATACACTTTGATTTCAAGGGCTTTGAAACAACTTTCAAGGGCCTTGACTTTTTATTCTTGCAAAAAAAAAGTTAGTCACAATAAAGCAAGATAAAATGCAGAATGTAAAAGATCGACACGAGGATATGTTTACGAAGTTCGGCTTAAATAGCCTACTCTTCGTCCCAAGGTATATCCTTAGGATCTAACTATCTATTATCAGCTTCAAAGAGTCCTAGATATAAACTAGAAGAAATCCCCTTCTTCTCTCACTGTAGCCAATGCTACGATCTAGCTACAACTCTTCACCTTACTATAATAGCCTAGTTACTTCGCAAAGTAACACACACTCGAGTATAACAATCTTTAGATATACCAATGGAGCTCTCGAGTTTTATCTCTCTCTAGGGGATAATGCTTTTTAGAGAAAGAGAGAAAGAAAAAAACTATTTGATCGAATGAAGATGTTTTTGGATCGCTTGAAGACTATTGATGTTTCCGTGTAAGCTTGTGTCCTTGTTCTTCAATCACCATCTTCATTTATAGCCTTCTATGGAGAGGTCTTCTAGCCGTTGAAAAGATGACCGTTTGAAGATGATACTTCTCCATGAAGATCGCTTCTTAGTTGAGATGAGATAGACGTTGTGGATCTTCATCTCGTGAGAACACGTTGATCTCTCGGCTCATTAATCTTTTCGTATTTTTTGTGATGATATCAAATTCTAGAGGAGAGAATCTTCATGCTTTCATTTGAGGATCTTTCTAAGATCTTTACTAGCCGGTTGAGATCTTCATTCAATCATATCTTCTTGTTGAGCAAATCTTTCCTAGAAGATCTTCTTTAGTGTTTTGAATTCCTCTAGCGTGCAGCCTTGACTTCTTTGTTCCCTTGAAATGAATTTCAAGGCCTCCGTCTTTTAAACACTCTAAACTCCTTGTCTTTCCTTGCATCCGATTTCAAGGTCTTCCAAGGTCCTTTGAAGTGTCTTTCAAAACGTGCACTAATTCAATACAAACCACCAAACCAAATCAAGCAACTCGATATATAATCAATAAATTGTTAGTGTATAAAACTACTTCATTTGTGTTTAAGTCTTCCATCATCAACACCTGTATAACTATATAATCAAGGTGGAGTTTCAGTAACCGTTGGATATATATAGCAGTTACTATTTATATATCACTCTCACGGTAATACTCGACAGGCCACCATCGTATTGTTGCAACTACGCGTGAAGCGCGCGGTGTACCACCTAGTGATTACCATGGTTCAAAGTTGATATTAAAGTACTTCTACGTTGTTTCTTGTCATAAAAGGAGCATACCTTTACAAGAAAAAAAATAACACACAAAAGAAGATCAAAAGTAACAAAAAGACTTAAACAAACGGATTCGACTAATGACAACCAAATAAACCGAAGTCCCTGATAACGGCGTCAAAAAAATTGATGTGTCTCAAATAAGATAATACAAACTGCAAGTGCACGGTGCATATAATTGTAGCATATGATAAAAATCAAGTGTTGTATCCACAATAACTTGGTTATCCGATTGACATAATTCAATAAACTTGTCTAAGTCAAAAAAGGTAAAAGGTTTTAAGGTGGATATAAGACTGGTGACTAAACTACCAATCCATTGTGATTATCTAGCTCATATAACTCATTCAATCATACAAAACATTTAACATGCTTTTTTAAGAGGTTTCACCAAAGAAATTCACACATCTTTTGAATGTGTGGAATGACTTAAATCGATAAACATATGCATCATCATGGTTAATGCATATCAAAATAAACTTAGGCACTAAATGTAAAATCATGGCTTTCAAAATGCTTCTTGTTCTCACATTAGGAATAACTCATCACAATCAAGACATTTATGGGTGAAATTCACAACATTAGGAACTTAAGTCTTACTTTCTCTTATAGACAAATCCAACTCAAATTCTAGTTTTCTAACAATGCATCTCATCTAGATTTTTACTTCTCGGTTGAGACCTAGATGAAGAAGTTAGCAATAAGAACACAGTTCAAGCATTTAACATCTACGAAGAGTAAATATCAAGAAAGTTAATCGACCTACGTGGAAACCCAAGAGTATACGCTGAAACCCTAATTTGAAAACCCTAAAATAACACTAAAATTAAGCACTTTAGTGTCTAACATTCATGAACGAGCTCTAATCATAGCCAAAACTCAAAACACCAACTCAACTATACCCGACTCAACCAAAATCCAAACCTTCCCTCTAATACCAACTTTTGTAACACCCAAAATGGAATAACGCTACAACGCTAGGAATCCGGACAAGGATTCCTTCAGGCTATTAAGAGATGAAACAATGGCATAAAAACTTGCCAAGATAGAGGTATAAAAACCACCTGTCATCCATGACATCAAGCATAAATGTTCCAAATACAATCATACAATCGGGTCAAACTTGAGGCCAATAACAGGGTTTAGAAACAATCACGTGATATGTAAATGACCCGTTATCTTTTTAGGGGCAAAAATACAAATTCCAGAAGTTTGGGCCCTTTTTGTAGTTATAAAACGTGGACATTTTTAGTAAATACTTTTTTAGGGTAAATTTGCAAAATCTGTAAATATGGATCATTTACATAAAATAAGGTTTGGTAAAATTCTATAAATAGTCAAACAAGGGCGGAAATGAAAAACACAAAACGTGGGTACAAAATGTAAATAGAAGTTTGGGAGCTAAAACGTAATATACCCAAATAAGCGGGAGGGCCAATTCAAAATAACGTTTGAGAGGCGGCTTGTTGATTTCTTCCTTGGTAGCGACTCTGGCGGCACTAGGGCGGGGAGGCGGCAAGGAAGGCGATGAACTATAGCAGCTCCGGATTCCTAGGCGAGGTTGCAAGCGACGTAACAGGAGGCTCGAGGAAGTGAAGGTGACGACGACAATAGCTGGCGGTGGCAAGGCGACGACTGAGAGGGAGGACGTTGACGACTCTGTTGGCTCTTGTTTTCTCCCGGTTCCAGAGGTGGAGCGAGAGATGAAGCTACGGGGTTCGGAGGTTAAGTTGCAAGGAGTATGTTCGAGGATGGAGTTGCAGGGAGATTGGCGAGGTGAAGGCTGTAGTAGTGAGGTCGGATGAGATTGCTTGGGAAGGTGTAAGAATGGAGGGAGATGGAGGGGTCCGGTTAGCTGAAGTATGCAAGGAGTAAGAAGTAGCTGGGAAAGTGAAGAAAAGAGAAGAGTGGCACGAGAGGTCCAAGAGAGAAGAAGGAAAGGAGAAGGCTCGAAAGAAAAGGAAAAAGAAAGAGATAAGAAAAAGAAGAAAAAAAAATAATTTGCACTATATTTCTTAAAACAAAACAAACTCGATAAAATATATTAGAATACTTGGCATTATGAGTCTTTTACATCATAAAGTTGAAAATTAGGGCTCTTTCAATTTGTAATTGAAAAATTTAGCCTCTATATAATAGACTAAATCAAAAAGTAAAAAAGTGGGCAAAAAGTGACATCCCATCTCATTTGATGCTGACACTTTTGATGTACATTTTGGATGAAACTTGTGTCCAAAAAACACAGCCATCTGCCCAATAAACGCAACCCCCTTCTTCTTCTTTTATGAATTCATTTTCATGTTCCAATACAAAACTCCATGAAGAGGAGAGCCCAAAAAACGCAGTCCCCTTCTTCTTTGTCGCCGGAATCCTAGAACGTCTGTTTGTTTATAGGTAAGCATCCTATCTTCAATAATGCATACCCAAACACACACACATATACTCAATAAGCAATACTAAAAAAATGCATATCAATCACTCAATAAGCAATACCCAAAAATGCATACTCAAAAAAATGCATATCAATCACTCAATAAGCAATACCCAAAACTGAACACCCATATAATAAAAAATGCATACCCAAACTGCACGCACATATACTCAATAAGCAATACCAAAAAAATGCATATCAATCACTCAATAAGCAATACCCAAAAATGCATACCCAAAAAAATGCATACCAATAACTCAATAACCAATACCCAAAAATGCACACACATATACTCAAAAATGCATACCCAAACTACGCACACATAAACTGAATAAGCAATACTCAAAAAATGCATATCAATCACTCAATAAGCAATACCCAAAAATGCATACCCAAAAAAATGCATACCCAAAAAAACAAAACTGCACACACACATATACTTAAAATTGCATACCCAAACTGAACACACATATACTCAATAAGCAATACCCAAAAAAAGTCTATCTTCAATAATGCATACCAATCACTCAATCTATACCCAAGTAAATACATTCATGGAGTAATCAATTACTCAATCCATACCCAAATCAAAACTTACAAAAGCCTATCTTCAATAATATATACTCAAATTGCACACACATATACTCAATTCAAACCAATACCCAAAAAATGCAAACATTAAGTAACCATTTACTCAATTCATTGTACTCAAGGGTAGTACGGCTTACCAGTTTCTCATCAATGGCAAACTCGAACACCCTTTCCTCAGGAACTCTAGCCTCCTCAAGAACTCCAGCCATTCTCAACTCCTCAAGAACTGTAGCCTTGCCGGAATCGGGGGCCAAAGTATTGGCGGAAAAGCCTTGTTTCTTCAGCCTTGTTTTTGGCTACGTTTTTTAAGCAGCAGACCTTATTCTTCTTTTCCGACTACGTTTTTTTGAATAATGATGAGATACGTTCTTCAACCTTGTTTTTAGAGCAATTTTTTATTTACAAAACCAATAACCGAAAAGTAAACGTCTATTTACTATTTCAATTTTTTACAGTCACCATCATTCCAATATGGTGTAACACCCCGGAAAATTGTTATCCCGCATCGTTGAATGGGGATTTATGGTTAACTTATAAGGATGGGTTGCTACCCATGTCAACAAGAATTCTTCTTTTTCAGTGGTAGAATTCTTCGTTGAATGGGGAAAATTGTTATCCCGCATCGTTGAATGGGGATTTATGGTTAACTTATAAGGATGGGTGACCTCCTGGGAAGTTTTCTGCGCGAGCATGGTTGGCATGGGGACAACGTCCCTAAGACCTCGGGTCGTACATATGGGCTGCAATAGTGCACTTATTTTCTAGGGTGCAGACCTAGAATATATTATTTTGTATAGAGATCCATTTTACAAAAGTGAAATTTTAAGGGGCCCTATTTCTCTAATTTATTCAAATATATTTGTATATGTAAGAATTGGGAAATTTTTGAAAATTTAACGAATATAAGATACAAAAATATATAAAAATCATACTCGTAAAACTTACGATATAAAATAAAGAGAGAAAGAGAGAGAGTGTAGATCATATGAGAACAGGCTTATCGAGTAATTATGAGAACAAATTCGTAATTAATATTAGTTTTGTTACGAAGGTGTCATATCGTTTAATGTATTATTTGTAGTTATTGTTGGTTGAGTGAATTTATGGTTATTGTTGGTTGAATGAATTATTCCTAATTATTATTATTCGTAATTTTTATTAATTATGATATCTACATTAAATCTCGACCCTTAATACTCACCATCCGACGGTTTAAGATTGTTCTCATGATTACACGATAAGCCTGTTCTCATGGAAACCACACCCTATATATATATATATAACCCTAAAAGTAGGGGCGTTTCAATACGGATTGATCGAATATAAATAATTTAATTTAATTTAATTTTATAAAAATTTAAAGTGTGTATTTTGATTTTGAAAATACTCGAGTATATATAAAATGTAGAGATAATATCTAATTTAAATATAAGTTATACACAATAAAAATACAATATTATTAATTAGAAGTTGTAATCAAAATAAAAGTAAGTATTTAATATACATATAATTTATTTAATAATAAAAGTTATATTAAATTTTAGAGTTTGTTCTCTTGGTGCCCTCAACGTTTCGACTTCTCTTCTTGATATCAACTATTTAATTTTAGAGTTTATGACCTCATTACATTTTAAACTATAAATCTATATCAATCTATATACTAAAGCAGCCAGTGAACTTCCACTTGGCACAATTTCGTACAGCCACATCATCAAATATACACGTGTCAGATATTTGTTAAGCCACGTCACACTATTATTTAATTAAATAATTAATTAATTTTTTTAACCATACTTATTCAAATCTGAGATCCTAACAAACTCTATTTTTATTTTCCCTACAATTAGCATCTCCTCCCTTATATTATATAATAAATTTTATTAAAATTTAATTTAATTTAATTATTATTCTAATACCAATTAATTTAATATTATTTATTTTGTTAATATATAATAATAAATTTATTAAAATAGAGTAGGATTAATATTCTAACAATATTTTATATAATTTAATTATTTTTAAGTATTTTGTATAATTATATATTTTATGTGATTTAAATTTTTTTTAATTATAATTTATTAGTTCGATATTATATAATAAAATCCCTTAAAATTTACTTTAATTTGATTATTATTCTAACAAATTTTTATTTTATTTTAATTTATCTATTTTGAAGTATGTTATAAATTGTTATTTTACAAATTTGAACATTTCAACAATATTATTTCGAGCCTTATATTTTACATATAAACCTTGAAATTAGTATATTACGATAAAACTAAATTTTATTATCACATCACATAGCGTAAAAATTTAAACTACAATCGTTGAAATTAGTATATTTAACTATAATTTAAAAAATCTCGTGCAGGGCACGGGTTTGAAAACTAGTACTCTACTAAAGTACACTACACTGATGCTGACGGCCCACGATTTATTTCGGATTAAATTTTTTTACAAAATTACGAATTAAGTCAATAAATTTTTTTTACTAAAACAAAATCTAAAACAAATATAATTAATAATAATTAGTTAGCTGGCCATAAACTTCTCTTGTATGTTTTATCAAATAATAATATTTCATAATAAATCTTTTCTTACTAAAATAAAATCTAAAACAAATCTTTTTTTAACTAATCTAATAAAACAAAAACTAATTAGTTAGCTCACCATAAACTTCTACAGTACATTTTATCAAATAATAATTATCAAAATCTACTAAATCTAAAAATATATATTGATTCCACGATTTACGTTGGCTGACCATAAACCCTAAACTTCTCCTATACGTTTTATTTCTCACACTATATATGTAGATAATATTCCATCAATATTCCATACAGTTCTTGAGGATCAATATTGATCATATCTCTTGTATGTTTTATTTGAAGAAATTTCTAACTTGATTAGTCTGAATTTTTAGGTTATTTTCTACGTTCTTATCCCCTTACTATCATTCCTTTTTTCATACTGATTGTCAATCTTTACATTCGTTTTGATAGCGTTTATTTATTCCATGATTTGTTTTCAAGAATTGTTGTTTTAACAAGTTGTAAGAACAAGAGTTTCAATAGCCTCTGTGGCTGGTAGCCACTAGTCAACCATTTTTGTTTTTAATTGTTTTTTTTTTTCAATCTCAACTATTAATTTCACGTCTACTGTAAACCTCATAATAGCTTTTGTATCTTTAAAAGATTTTATTATTTTTATTTCAATATTTCTCTTAAGATCTTTTTAACATTTAAATCAACTGCAATTTCATTTTTTTATGAAATATTTTTTTAACAATTATTTGATTAAGTTTCATTTTTTTTATATTTAAATGTTTCTTTTATTTACAATCAGATTTGTTAAGTTTCGTTTTTTACATTCAGATTTGTTGATTTTATTAAGTTTTATTTTTTACAATCATATTTGTTAATTTTATTATGTTTTTTCTTTAAAAAATTTCATTTTTTTAATATTTCTCTTTCAATTTTGTTTTAACATTTAAATCAACTACAAAATTCAGTTTTTAACGAAGGATTTTGTTTTAACAATTATTTTATTAAGTTTTATTTTTTTATATATATTTTGCTTTTTTATTCAAATATGATTTTTTTAAAAAAATTTTTTATTGTAATTGAGATTTAATAATTAATTTTTGTTATTCATATTCCAAGAGAATATTTTTTAAATTTTTTTGTTCATATTACTTCGACTATAACTCTTCGTGCCATCAAATGTTTTAACAGTTTTTTTTCTGTTTTAACAATTACTTCAACTGTAAATCTTCATTATAATTACATTTTTTTTTTCTAGATTCAATTGTTTGAATATTTCGTATTTTTTATTCAAGTTCAATTTTGTTACAACTATTTTCACAAAACATAAGATTTGAAAATGAAAATGCTAATTTGAATGATATTTTTGCATGGTATAGAAAATTGTCTTTGTATTTACCTATTGGAGTCTTTTTTTAATAATTATTTCAAACATTTGTATTTACTTTTAAAAAATTTCAAAAATTTCGTTACTTTAAAATAAAAGTTTAATGCAAAAACAAGTATCTTTAAATGATTTGATTACCGATTTTTGAGATTTTTCTCTTAATAAATTATTTTAACAATTATTTCAACTACAAATTCGGTTTCTTACAATCGGATTTCTTTTTTATTTAACAAATTTTTTTTATTAAGTTTCATTTTTTTAAAAAAAATTTAGATATTTTGGTTACTATTACTAAAAAGAGTTTTTTTTGAATCGTCACAAGAAAAACGTTTTCAAAAAAGTCCTTCTTTTAAAAATTTAAAATCCGTTTTTTATTTTTTTATTTTGGTTTTTTTTAGAAAATCGATTACAATTATTTTACTAACAAATAAGATTCGATTGATACCAAATTTTTTTTTTTTAAATTATTGTTATATTTACTAAAAATAAGATTCGATTATTTTAACAATTATTGCTATTGTTACTAAAAATATTTTTTAAAAAATATATTTTTGAATCTTAACAAGAAAAAAATTAAATAAAAAATTGTTTGTTTTACTAAAAAAACTCTTTTCGGTTTTGATTATTGGGTTTTAAAAAAACTCTTTTTAAACCTGTTTTGTTATTTCTATTTTATGGTTCTTATACAAACAAAATTGGATTACCATTCTTTTCTTAACAAAGAATATTAAGTTGTTACAAATTTTGATTTGTTATGCTAAAAAAGAATAATTCGAATAATAATTTTAACCCGATTTTTTAGATTTTGTAAAAAGAAATCGAAAAAGTTTTGGATATTTCGGTTACCGTTACTAAAAAATTTTTTAAAAAAGAAAATAAACAAATTCTGAACCGTGACAAGGAAAATATTTTTTTAAAAAGTGTTTCTTTTAATAAATATTAAATTCATTTTTTAATTAACATTTAATAAGATTTGTGAACCTTTTATTATTTTTCACGCAATATTCTAAAATATGTAACACGGTCTTTTAAAATCGGTTTTTAAAATGAGATTTCAAAATCAGTTAAAATCTGTTTTTTACGCAATTTTTTAATGCAATTTAGTTATTTTTACGTAATTTTTTAACGCAATTTTATTATTTTCTACACAATCTTTTAAAATATGTAACACAATTTTTGATAAAAAGTAAATCAGTTTTTAAAATGGTTGACGACGTCTTATACAGAAAAACATCAAATATATACCCGATATGAACTAGTTTATAATAAAAGTTCAAACCTTAAGTCTTTTATCTTAAATAAGGGTAATAAGATATCAATTTTTTTAAAAAAAAATATTGTGATGATATAAAATAAATTTTGAAACCTGAAATTTTGTGACGATGTAAAACAAACTTTTGAAATCGAAAATAAAATTCATGTAGATAAACTTTGTGAACGGTAATTAAAAGAAAGATTTTAGAAATTTTCTTTTTTCACCGAAATGAATTCTAAAATAAAAGTTAATATTTTTTAATTTTTTTATAACGAAAAAAATGATTTTATGACATAATGAAAATATCTTAGAGATATAAGATAATGAATAAAAACAAAAATAATCGTGACGGCATAAAACAAAAACGTGAAATCTGAAAATCAAAAGTAAAATAATATATATTCAGGAGGAAATCAAACGTAAGCAAATATTGTGGAAAAGATTTTTTTTTTGAAAAGATGTGGAAAAATCTGAGTAATTTAAAAAAGGGCAATAATATGGAAACATCTAGAATGAAATTAATGTGGAAAAGATTATTTTTGATAACAGGTGGTAATTGGACAGCTGCACAACACATAGTTTTCCCTTGATTTTCAGGGAAAAAAAGAGAGGAAAATATCAGAACAGAGGATTGTCGTTATTAACATCCATAAATAGGACTCCACTTGCCTTTAACCCTGTCATCTCTCAAGGCTCGAGACTCAAGACTCAAACACTCAAGAATGAAGCAAGGAAGAAAAGAATGGCGGTCTGGATCTTCAACCTCACCAAATTCTTATCCATCACAAAGTCAGCCAAGAAAGAAGGGGAGGGAAGGAAGAAGAATCACAAATTCTTCTAAATGCCTTTGCTGCTTTGCATTATCCGCGCTACACAAAATCCGATTACGACATCATGGAGGAATGGAAGGTCGACATCCTTCTCCAACAGTACGGCCTCGACCACTGTGTCCAGACCGATAGCCTGCCAGAGAAGAGGAATTTCTCCATCGGAGCTTTTCTTTGGCCTGATCAATACTGATTTCTGACAAGACGGTATTGGTATTTACAAGTACAAACATATTAGAGGATATTATTGTTGTTCTTCATTCTTCTGTTCATTGATTAGTATTATGTATGCCGTTGATTAGTATAATATACTTCTCTTCATTCCGATTAGCTTTCTTTCAATTCTTATTGCAGATAATATTTATAATTACAAAGAAGGAACATCATTCCTTACACTAAAAATAGGGATAGGGACTTGTTGCAACCCCTGATTTCTCAATCCGTCTCTCAAGACTCAAATCAAGATATCAAGAAAGATAAGAAAAGAATGGCCCTCGACTGGATCTTCAGCCTCACCCAGTTCTTATCAATCACAGTGAGAGCATGAAGGAATGGAAGCTCGATATCCTTCTGAAACAGTACGGCCTCCGCCACTATTTCAAGACCGATAGTCTGCCGGAGAAGAGGAGTTTTGCCATCTGAGCTTTCCTTTGGCCTGATCAACTTTGAATTCTCGCCACGGTTATGGGTATCATAGTTACAGATATATTGGGAGGATGTTATTGTTGTTCTTTATTCTGTTCATCAAGTTACCTGCATTATGTACGCCACCGGTGATGGTATAATATACTTTTGTTCATTCCGATCATCTTTCTTTGAATTCTGACAAGAAGATATTGGTATTGATGATAAATATTTACAATTACAAACATATTAGAGGATCTTGTTACTATTCTTGATTACTCTGTTCATCGACTTACTACAGTAGTATGTAGGCTGCCGGTGATTACTATCATATACTTTTCTTGATTATTATGCAATTAGTCTATCAAATTGGCTTTTGCCCTTTGCGCTATCAAGTTTGCTTTAGTTTTTGTTTGAATTAAGAGCTATTACTATCCAGGGTAGAAATTTTAATCTCCAAACATAATGGAAAATCATTTACCTTTAATTTCATGTTATTTTATTTAGCATTGCCAAACATATTGTTGAACACCTTCTTACTTGTGAAAGATGCAATGCTGCGAGAATGTGTGCTTAAACCATATAACATGCAATTTATAATGCTGATTAGAAGGTTGTCAGTTAGTGTAGTCAAGGCCGCAGAGGCGCAGACAATACCTTATTTTGTCACTTGTTTAAGCACACATTCTTGCTCAGATTCACAGCATTGCATCTTTCACAAGTGAGAAGGTATTCAACAAGCACGACAAATATTCATCATTTTTGTGAAAATACAATATGTTTGGCAATTCTAAGTAAAAATAAAATAAAAGGTAAATGATTTTCCATTATGTTTGGAGACTAAAATTTCTACCCTAGGTAGTAATAGCTCTTAATTCAAACGAAAACCTAAGCAAACTTGATAGTGCAAAGAGCCAAAGCCAATTGGGACCTTTTACATTTTCCAACATGATAAACTAATTGCATAATCATCAAGAAAAGTATATGATACTAGTAATCACCGGCGTACATTAACTGAACTAAACTCTCACATAAAACTAAACATGGTGATGGGAAAATAACTATAAGTTATTGATAATAGTTTTTAGTGTAATTAGTTTTGATTCGGTATAAGACATTAACTGAACTAAACATGGTGATGGGAAAATAACTATAAGTAGTTATGCAGCAACCTCGATATACATAATTGTATACGGAGAAGATACAAGCGCAGAAAGAAAAGTGAATTTAATACAAGTAAATATGGAGAAATTACAACCACATAAAGAACAGTTTAAGAACGAAAACAACATTTTTTTTTTTCCAAGATCTTAAGTCTTAATTAGAAAGTGAAAATAAAACCATTTAAGAAAGGACGGACATTAATAAGTCTAACAAGTTTCAAAAACAGAAACATCCTAATTTCAATGCATTGTCCAGAACAATGGTCTTGTCTTGAGCGTCCATTCACAGTTTGAAGCAACTATGCAGCTTATATAAATTCAAAGGCAAGACTTCAATTAAGCAAAAAAAAAAGTCCCGGTAATTGGACAAGAAACTCATATGTATCATATAAGCTAGTTGTGAAAGCAACCTAAGAGCGAAGAAGATACAAATCCTACTTCATTGTTTTTGGTTTCTTACCATTACCAAGTCCTTTAATGGAAATATCATCAAGAAAAGGACCTTTTGCAGACAAGCTCTTCACTGAGCATTAAGGGTGTGGCTTCTTCATCAATAAGTGTCAATAGGATCAAGAGGGTGGTTTGCACCCGAAAACAATCTACCACAAGATCCTCCTCATCCTGCAAAGAGTATTTTCCTTCCCAAACTCTCACATAAAACTCCATCTCCCCAAAGTCTTGTGATCCAGGTCGACTGATCTTCGCCCACATACCCAAAATATTGGCAAATGATTTGTATAATACAAACTTTTAGGAAACATTGTCAAATCCGGTGCCCTTTGCAAATGTAAAAAAAATGCATTAAAGTGGGTAAATATGAGATTCTCATGTTCTAATAATCAAACTTCTTTCAATCAAACATGTCTGAAATGTTATGCAACACGATAATAGCTAAGGAATTGGAATTATCTAAATATAAAAATCATCAATCCAAATAAAACTTCTAAAATTTTTAATGGGTTAAGGGAATGTTTAGTTAGCGCAGATTTCAAATTTTTTTAGCTTTTTAGTGGTCCCAAAATTTGATACTCTGTTTAGTTACGTATTTGCAAATTAGATTAGGTTTATGATCAGATTTTAAGGGGGTTTAAAGGGAGATTTTAAAAATCTGAAATTTCAAGATTTTAGAAGATTTGGAAACAAAAGTTTAGGATTCAGTCATTTTTTTCCATTTCTTCCTCTTCCAGATTTGATATCTTCTTCCTCCACGGATGTTGCTGATTCCTTCTATATCTGATATTTCCTTCCCGATTTGTTCTTCTCGCTCTTTGACATCGAGTATTTCTCCGGCCTTTCTTCTCTTACGATCGTCCATGGCATACTTGAAATCGACTTTTCCTGTTGCGATTATCCATGAGCTTGGAGATTAGGGTTTACATAGGTGAGAAGATGAGGTGGGGAAGAAGTCGGTTGGACCTTCTTTCGTTCATAGAGTCTGACCCTATCCTGACAACAAGTTCAATGGATCTTACAACAAGGCACAGTTAGATTAAAACCAAATACATAAAAGCTGTATATCATACATCAAAAGAGTTTACAAACTCAGAGCCGAGTACAAAACATCAAACCACAACATCTGATACAAAAGATTCCATATCCCGCGCATCCTAATGTACAGAAGTCCTCGCCTGGCCACACCATCTGTCTCACCCTGCAGTCTTCCTAAACTGCAGATCATCTACAACACGGTATGAAATCGTTAGCTACATCAATGAAAAGCATGAAGGTAATAGCACAACCACACATCAACATCTCATACATGCAATGCCGCACACATTTATTTATTATCTTTCATTACGTTATTTCATTGCTAATTCAACTTCTTTTGTAACACGAGAAACCTAAAGAACCTCGTCTCTTTCCCTGTTAACACAGGGGTTTGCATTGGGGGTGATCGTTACTCGTCCCCCCCTGTGTTACTGGCTTCCAAGCACCTCTTCCTAACCAGCAGGCGGAGACCGGTGGTTACCGCCCGTTATAATATACTTGGGCCAAATAAATGTAATAAATGGTCATCCTAGTCCGGTTTAGGTTATAAATGCACAATCATATGAACACACACAACCATCACAATCATACAATCCACAATTGCACGCTAAGTAAATCCTATGGACTTACCTGATATACTCGTAACCTGTACCACGTCACAACTTCCCCTTGAGGAAGTAATCAACGTCTGCAATAGCAAGGCACACACAATCACATACTACAAAGGTTAGGAGACTCGTCTCACTAACCACAACCAACCTATATCTCAAATTTAAACCTCAGATCCTCAACACATTCATAAATGCCTAAGGCATATCCTCAACATAACATCTCATCATACTCGTACACATACTAAACCTTAAAGCCATAACCGATATCCATAACATTATCATGATCCTCAACTCATTCTGACGCCTAGCATGCATCTAATCAGTATTTCTCAATCTCAAATTTAATCCTAATTTATTTATTTAACCTTTAATTAATTAATTAAATTTTACTAGAATAACGTTTTGCCCGCGGGGCATTTCTAAACCCACCTGTCATCAGATTTCATCAAACAAACAACCCATAAACACCAGAATAATATAATGATCATAATGGAATTTCTAATTATCCATTTTGAAAAGTCTAAGGTCAATTTAGGCCAAATCGCAGTACGGAAAACGAATAAATTCATAACTTATTCGTTACTAACCCGATTGACAATCTGAAACAAGATGCGGAATCACAACGACGCAGGCTACACATGTACAACATCAAATTCACCGGAATCTGAGCGACGGAACTGTCCTGGTGACATATATGCTCGACCAGGTCCTTATCTGCTCGGAAATGCAGAAACTTGGTACCGATATGAAGAGAATGAAGAGATGAATCCAGAAACTCAAACGGAATTGAAATTGGATTAGAAACGGAGAGTAGATATGAGTTTGAAGTTTGAGAGAAATTAAAGCTTTTACGAGGAAACGTGAAAGGAAATGAATTAATAAACGATTTTCCGCTATTTATAGTGAAATCGATAATTATCCTTTATCGAAGTCGATAATTATACTTTAACCGATCCAATGGCGGGTTGAACCCCCTTCTCCAAACTTCTCAAAATTGGAACAATAAATCTTGAATATTGTTGGGATAATTATTCCACAATTGTCTCGGAAAACGTGTATTCCTAAGCCGTCTTTCTTAGCCGTTAAGAAACGAAATAGCGACTCTTTTGGCCGTTTTGCCTTTCCATGTTATTTCATATCTAGGACATGTCCGATGTCCTCATCATTTCTCTCAACTGCATTTTTATTAATTGGAGCTCCCAAATGCTCCAAATAATACCGGAGGGTAAAAATAATTACCCGGGGAAAAAAGTGAAAATTTCACCATAAGCCCAAAATTACGCCAGGAACATAACGGTGGGACTTATACTCAACAATTACGCAATCTTCGCGAGTTATATGTCAATTACTATCACTGATTAAGTTAATCAACATTAATTAGAATTCGGAAATCCTAGCTATTACATCACACACCCCTTAAGAAAAAGTTTCGTCCCGAAACTTGAACAATTCCCAAATCCTCTCGGACCCATACGCCGAGGTATATACACTCTCTCTATCGGAGGTATCACATCTCCGTTCAAACGTATCAACCTATAACACTATATAACCTCAAAACACAACATGGAGGAATCACCAACTCCAGCAACAAGATCATAACGCTATCAAAAGGCATAGAGGAAAAATCATCTCTAGCCAACTACTAACCACGTCACAAGGCATGGAGGAAAGCCGTCTCCAGCCAATCGTACTCGTAACACAACTATGTGGAGGAAAACCGTCTCCACTCACACTATGTCCATCAATAATAGCATGGAGGAAAGAACCATCTCCAACTAATCCTAAACATATTACAATAGCATGGAGGAAAAAACCATCTCCAGTTATACCTATATCGTGCTAGCAAACAAGATCTAACAGATCACATGCACATATCAAAGCTAGCACGAAAACACATCATATCACATAAGCACATAGCATACAAGCACTCACCAAAAAGGCACTAAGATCTACTCGTGGATCCTACGGGTGCCTCTAACTCCGCATAGAACTCTGGATAGTTCCTCTGGATACTATCCTCTGTCTCCAAGTAGCCTCATCCGGTCCTCGTCTCGACCACTGTATCATCATAGGAATATCCTTCGAATGCATGCGTCTCGCACCTCTCTTTCTAGAACTGCAAAAGGTTGTTCTGCAAAAGTGTGGTCCGGCTCAACCACTAGATCATCATAACTCACAATGTGCCTCAGGTCTGGCATGTACTCCCTCAGATGAGACACATGAAATATAGGGTGAACACCCTCTAACTTCGGTGGCAAATCCAATCTATGCACTACTCTCCCAACTCTATCCAATATCTCGAAAGGACTGACATATCGGAGACTCAGCTTCCCCTTTATGCCAAAACGTCTGACGCCTCGCGTCAGAGTTACTCTTAACCAGACATGAGCTCTTACCCTGAACTCTAGAGGTCGACGCCTCCTATCTACATACAACTTCTGGCGACTTTGTGCAGCCAGGATCCTCTCTCTGATTAGCATTACTTGAGCCATATCATCCTGAATCTGTTCTGGCGCTATCCCACTGGTACTGCTAGGCTCCTCTCAGCAAAAAGGTGTATGACACCTATGTCTACACAACGCCTCATAGGGACCATCCCTATAGATGCATACCAACGGTCGTGGTATAAGAACTCAACGAGTGGGAGATAAACAGATCGTCCCTGTTCTCAATCCATCCCACAAGCTCACAACATGTCTTCTACGGTC
This sequence comes from Fagopyrum homotropicum, assembly GCA_033239125.1. Lineage (NCBI taxonomy): Eukaryota > Viridiplantae > Streptophyta > Magnoliopsida > Caryophyllales > Polygonaceae > Fagopyrum > Fagopyrum homotropicum. Next base: position 105,713,804 of record BSWB01000007.1, read on the forward strand.
TGGAGGGTTCTCTCAGACTGACCGTATGTCTGAGGTAGAACTCAATCATGATATGTGGACGCGTTCCCCAAGCAGTCTGAATCTGCTATCAAAACCTCAAAGTAAACCGTCTACTACAATCATAGTCGATAGTCCTCGGTACACTTATGGAGTCCCACCATCTGTCTAGTGTACTCCTTTGTTACTTCATTCACTGGCCACATCTTTCTGTAGATATGAAACGTGTCGCCTTCGTAAATCTGTTACTAATAATCTGGATAACACCAAAACTCTTACTAGGTCTCAATCCCATCACAAGTCCACAGAGAAGTCCTTTCACTTTCACTACATCACTGGTAGTGGATGAGCTCATCTCCAGGTCAGTAACACTTTAACCTGATTTACTACTTCGTGGTACCTCTTATCCGTACATGAATGTACTAAAGAAGGTGTACTATGAGTGTACTGTAATCTTCTCCACTCGACTCCACATAAGCGGTTATATTGACGCAAATGCGACGCCTCATACTCCTTCTGTTCCATTAAAGAACTGTGGTGCCTCGCCATGAGGCATCCTTCCATCAAGTTCCCTCAGGGTCAGGCAAGTCCCCTGTTTTTGTTGGACCTCATCCAACAAACCAGGCAAAATCCCTAAACATGAAACTAACGTCCTTATTAGCAGTTGTAGGTCCAACTCTAACCAAGATAGATCATTTTGAAACCGAGATTGTACAGAAATTCCAACAATCGTCTTCTCTCGAGGCGTCTTCTTGTTCAATGCACCAGTGACCACATTCTCCTTGCCAAAATGGTACAAATTTCAAGGTCAGCGTCCTTGATCAACTCAAACCATCGACGTTGGCAGTTATTCAACCTTTATTGCATAAATATATGCTTCAACCTCCTATGATCTGTGAAACTCTGACACGAAATGTCACAAAGGTATTGTCTTCAAATCTTGTAACTTGAACTACCACCACTAACTCGAAATCATTAGTCGGGCAGTTCTCCTCATACATTCTCAACACCGTAGTCACGTGATTTCCAGAATCTTCTGATTATCACCGAATAGAAGCAGAGGTCAAATGCTTCCTCTACTCTTCAGAGCTTCGACATACTACTTCAACCACATAATTATGGTGGTCTTCCTTAGAAGACTCGTAAATGGATGCACAATCACATAGAATCCTTCTTCAAAGCGTTGGTAGCAATCGGCTGGGCCGAGAACTGTGCATTCCCTTAACGTTCATCAGTATCATTCATAAGACTTCATACTTACTCCTCGTCACATCAATCATGATCCTACTGGCGGAACAACATGACCTTGAAGGTTACTTCTGGCATCTCAATTCACATTTAGGGAGCATAGCACACTCGCTTCTATCCCTCGGATTCTGCAAAACCGTCCTCAAATAATCGGTACGTTCCTCTCCATTGTGAGAGTACACCAAACGTCATCAATAAGGTCTACCACCAACTGATCAAGGAAGTAGATGAAAACACTGTTCATCAACTCCTATAATGACTACTAGGATGTTCCTCAACTCAGATGACAACACTACAACTCGTAGTGTCCATAACGGGTATGGAATGTTGTCCTATGCCCACGCTGCTCTCTCATCCTTAGCTGATGATATCCTAAGCATACGGAAATCTTAAAAATACAATTGCTTCTCTTAGTTGATCCAACAAGTCATCCATATGTAGCAATGAACGTGCTAGGGCGAACGGAGCCCGTCTCTAACCACTCTTCAAATTGCTTCTTCAATTTTCAACAACTCAACATTGCGCTGAGGCGATAGATTAGACGGTTCAGTAACACGTCTATAAGATCATATACCACTGGAATACTCTTCAGCGTGGAACTTTCTCTTTCCTTCATGGCACAACATAAAAAAAAATCACCCTCTGGTGTTATCAACCTCGCTGATCATACGGCACTAAAGACAACTCACCTCCTCAAAGGTCATAACCTCGGAAAACCTCTACTGAGTCGATCTCAGTAGAGACTATAATAGTCCTCCTACTGCTATCTAAACCAACATGATATCTATTCGTCCACCACACACATAAAGACCTTCTCATGCACCTAAGGCATGACAAAGAAGTCTTCAAGCCATACACAAGTCCCTGAACAAAGGGAACAACCACATATCTCGCGGGTACCTAAGACCCGTAACTCGTAATAAAGGAAGATCTATCTTCTACTGTACAGTTAACTATTAACACATGTATCGAAAGACAAGAGGTGCATAACACTCACAACTAACAAAACTCCACTAGGTAAACCATTAACAAGAATGGTACCTGTAACAGCTAACGCCCGAAGCTCTACTACATATTATTACTCAACCTCAGACTTATGCTCCTCAGGTATCACTTAGGTCATCGCCATAGCCTCCACTTCCACTCTTTCTGCATCGGAAAGAGGAATGTCTTGATGAGAAGAAACACTACCTTGCTGACAGAAAGGGGCCAGATTTCCTAGTTCATCACAGGTGAAGCAAGCTATCGGTGCCATGGGGCACTCAAAGCGCACATGATCTAGATAACCACAGTTGAGACATATACGTCTCATCCCTGCCACTAGTACGGGTGGCTCCTCTGCACTGCCCAACTCAAAGGCTCTACCTTGAGCTCTTCTAGTATCCGTGGTACTCCTACCACGACCCTTACATCTACTCAGCCTGGGAACGGATCCCTGAGTAAAAGGATGATCTGGGACTCTCTGCTATCCCCGCATTTGCCGCTGAGGTGTCTTCTGACCACCTCCCGTCACACTAGCAGAAGTAAAACCCTGTCACGATGCCACTCTAGTTTGCTTACAGAAGACAACTCTATGACCTTGTCTACCACAGGTAAAGCAAGTCACTAATGATCTTGGACATTATGGTCGTATATGTCCAGGCTTCACAGTTGTAACAGGTCCTCGTCTCATCAGAAGTCCGTGTGAAACGAGAAGTTCTCGGACGTCTACAAGTCGGGCTGGGTTTGCAACCCAAAGATCCAACCTCGTCTTTCACTGATTCAACCTGTTGTTTCTTCTTTAATCTAGAAACTTCAATTGATCTTACAGATGTTGGTAAATCCGGTGTAGGTCTACCCGCTATCACCGCCTCATATACTTGCTGCATATACTCTTGAAACTCGAATCTACTCATGAAGACACGATCAGCCTCTTCAAACTCGTTCTTTGCCATAGGCAACACAGTAGCGGATATTGGTCCCTGACTTGACGCTATTGGAGGAAGAGGGGGTGTACCCCTACCTCGTCCCACTACAGATACTGCTCCAGTCTGAGCCATCTGTAGAATATACGCTCCTAACTTATAAGGCTGTATATATATCTGCCATATGTATCGATATATATATATATATATATATATATATATATATATATATATATAGGGTCCAGTTCCGGTGAGGAGGATCCTTGCAGATAGGAATGAGGAGAGCCGGGGTGGTGACATGTGGCATGCCACGTCACCTTTTTTTTTTTTTTTTTTTTCCAGCTTTTCTTTTTGTAAATAAAAATTGGTGTTCATATTTTTATGAGTATGTGTTCATTTTTAAAAGAGTCATTGTTCATATTTTTATCAATAAATGTTCATTTTTTCGTAACACTAACTATTCGTTTTTTAACATTAATTGTTCATTTTTGTATTTTTGTAAAACATTTTTTTTTGAATTTTTAAAAAAAATTATACTATTCTTTCAAATCGTGTTAATAAAATATGATGGTCATTTTTTACAAGTATGTATTCATTTTTTATACAGTTATGGTGTTTATAATATGATGTTCATTTTTTTTGAAAATTATACTTTTCTAAAAAATCGTGTTTATAATATTCAAAGATCGATAACATAAAAAATTGTGAAATCAAAGAGAATACAAGACGATTCAGGTTTTGTTTCTTCGAATTTCTACTCTAACTGTTTAGATTTCCATTCTTAAGGTTTAGGTTTCATTATGATTGATGTTTGTGTTCGTAATTAAATTTGTTTAGGTCATTTTGTGTTTGATAAGTTTGATTGAAAAAATACATGTATATACATATGTTGAGTTGGTCTAATAGCTCCAATTGAATAATCTATATGCTCCTTTTAGTGTGCACGCAAAATGTTCGGTAGAATGCCTTATAGAAAAATAGTTTATAATATTCACAGGAACAATGATATAAAAAGTATGAACACTAACGAATAAAAACATGAACAATGACGTATAAAAGTATGAACACCAATTAATTATCTATAACTTTGACACATACATAACATATTATAATAATCTTTTAACATTTGTGATGAGTTTTTTTTATTTTTTGTGGTTATATACTGTAAATGAACATCTATGCATTATAAAATGAACACAAAAAAATAAATGGACATGACACTTTGATGAATAAAAATACTATGAACACCGATGTATAAAAACATGAACAATGACATATAAAAGTATGAACACCGATGACTATTTTGAATGTAAGGGTATTTTTCCAGATTTTTAGTCAATTTACAAAAATGCCATTAATGATGAGCGTGTGAGAACCCTTGATTTAAATTCATCCAATGGCTTACAACCCTCCTAATTCCTATCTACAAGCTCTCTCCTCACTTGAACTAAAATCTATATATATATATATATATAGGGTCCAGTTCCGGTGAGGAGGACTCTTGCAGATAGGCATGAGGAGAGCCCTGGTGGTGACATGTGGCATGCCACATCACCATTTTTTTTTCCAGATTTTCTTTTTGTAAATAAAAATTGGTGTTCATATTTTTATAAGTATGTGTTCATTTTTAAAAGAGTCATTGTTCATGTTTTATCAATAAATGATCATTTTTTCTCAACACTAACTGTTCATTTTTGAACATTAATTGTTCATTTTTGTATTGTTTTTTAAAACATTTGTTCGGATTTTTTTGAAAATTATGCTATTCTTTCAAATCGTGTTAATAAAATATGATGTTCATTTTTTTACAAGTATGTATTCATTTTTTTTACAGTTATGGTGTTTATAATATGATGTTCATTTTTTTTTTGAAAATTATACCTTTCTTTATAATTGTGTTTATAATATTCAAAGATCAATTACATAAAAAATTGTGAAATCAAAGAAAATACAAGACGATTCATGTTTTGTTTGTTCGAATTTCTACTCTCACTGTTTAGATTTTCATTCTTAAGGTTTAGATTTCATTATGATTGATGTTTGTTTTCGAAATCAAATTTGTTTGAATCATTTTGTGCTTGATAAGTTTGATTGAAAAAATACATGTATATACATATGTTGAGTTGGTCTAATAGCTTCAATTGAATACTCTATATGTTCCTTTTAGTGTGCACACAAACTGTTCGGCAAAATGCCTTATAGAAAAATAGTTTATAATATTTACAGAAACAAGACATAAAAAGTATGAACACTAACGAATAAAAACATGAACAATGGCGTATAAAAGTATGAACACCGATGAGTTATCTATAACTTTGACACATATATAACATATTATGATCATCTTTTAACGTTTTGTGATGAGTTTTTTTATTTTTTGTGGTTATATACTGTAAATGAACATCTATGCATTATAAAATGAACACAAAAGAATAAATGGAGATGACACTTTGATGAATAAAAATACTATGAACATCGATGTATAAAAACATGAACAATGACATATAAAAGTATGAACACCGATAACTATTTTGAATGTAAGGGTATTTTTTCAGATTTTAAGTCAATTTACAAAAATGTCATTAATGATGAGCGTGTGGGAGCCCTTGATTTAAATCCATTTAATGGCTTACATCCCTCCTAATTCCTATCTACAAGCTCTCTCCTCACTTGAACTAAAATCTATATATATATATATATATATATATATATATATATATATATATATATATATATATATATATATATATATATATATATATATATATATATATATATATATATATATATATCGATACATATGGCAGATATATATATACAGCCTTATAAGTTAGGAGCGTATATTCTACATACTATCCCAAAACATTTGTACTCGCTTTAAAACCAAAATCCTTCAAAAAGTCAGACCCCGTGTGGGTTCTATTTATTTATCCACTCTACCTTTATTGCAGATAGCAAGTGCCATTGTTGTCAACCTAAGGCTCTGATACCAACTCTGTAACACCCCAAATCCACGGGACTTGGAGTGTCACATTGGGCTAGGATCTCACAATGGATCTTGACCCTACCCTGACAACAAGTTCACTGGATCATACAACAAGGCACATGTAGATTAAAACCAAATACATAAAAGTTGTATATGATACATCAAAAGAGTTTACAAACTCAGAGCCGAGTACAAAACATCAAGCCAGAACATCTGATACAAAAGATCCCATATCCCACACATCCTAATGTACAGAAGTCCTCGGTTGGCCACACCATCTGTCTCACTCTACAGTCTTCCTAACCTGCAGATCATCTACAATATGGTATGAAACCGTTAGCTACAGCAATGAAAAACATGAAGGTAATAGCACAACCACACATCAACATCTCATACATGCAATGCCACACACATTCATTTATTATCTTTCATTACGTTATTTCATTACTAATTCAACTTCTTTTGTAACACGAGGAACCTAAATAACCTCGTCCCTTTCCCTGTTAACACAGGGGTTTGCATTGGGGGTGATCGTCACTCGTCCCCCCTGTGTTACTAGCTTCCATGCACCGCCTCCTAACCAGCAGGCGGAGACCGGTGGTTACCGCCCGTTATAATACACTTGGGCCAAATAAATGTAATAAATGGTCATCCTAGTCCGGTTTAGGTTATAAATGCACAATCATATGAACACACACAACCATCACAATCATACAATCCACAACTGCACGCTAATTAAGTCCTATTGGCTTACCTGATATACTCGTAACCTGTACCACGTCACAGCTTCCCCTTGGGGAAGTAATCAACGCCTGCAATAGCAAGGCACACACAATCACACACTACAAAGGTTAGGAGACTCGTCTCACTAACCACAACCAACCTATATCTCAAATCTAAACCTCAGATCCTCAACACATTCATAAATGCCTAAGGCATATCCTCAACATAACATCTCATCATACTCGTACACATACTAAACCTTAAAGCCATAACCGATATCCATAACATTATCATGATCCTCAACTCATTTTGACGCCTAGCATGCATATAATCAGTATTTCTCAATCTCAAATTTAATCCTAATTTAATTAATTAACTTTTAATTAATTAATTAAATTTCACTAGAATAACATTTTGCCCGCAGGGCATTTCTAAACCCACCTGTCATCAGATTTCATGAAACAAACAACCCATAAACACCAGAATAATATAATGATCATAATGGAATTTCTAATTATCCATTTTGAAAAGTCTAAGGTCAATTTAGGCCAAATCGTAGTACGGAAAACGAATAAATTCATATCTTATTCGTTACTAACCCGATTGACGATTTGAAAGAAGATTCGGAATCACAACGATGCAGGCTACACATGTACAACATCAAATTCACCGGAATCTGAGCGACGGAACTGTCCTGGTGACACATATGCTCGACCAGGTCCTTATCTGCTCGGAAATGCAGAAACTTGGTACCGATATGAAGAGAATTAAGAGAGGAATCCAGAAACTCAAACGGAATTGAAATCGGATTAGAAACGGAGAGTAGATCTGAGTTTGAAGTTTGAGAGAAATCAGAGCTTTTACTAGGAAACGTGAAATGAAATGAATTAATAAACGATTTTCCGCTATTTATAGTGAAGTCGATAATTATCCTTTAGCGAAGGCGATAATTATCCTTTAACCGATCCAATGGCGGGTTGAACCCCCTTCTTCAAACTTCTCGAAATTGGAACAATAAATCTTGAATATTGTAGGGATAATTATTCCACAATTGCCTCGGAAAACGTGTATTTTTAAGCCGTCTTTCTTAGCCGTCTTATTTAGCCGTTAAGAAACGAAATAGCGACTCTTTTGCCCGTTTTGCCTTTCCATGTTATTTCATATCTAGGACATGTATTATGTCCTGATCATTTCTCTCAACTGCATTTTTATTAATTGGAGCTCCCAAATGCTCCAAATAATACCAGAGGGGAAAAATAATTACCCGGGGAAAAGTGAAAATTTCACCATAAGCCCAAAATTACGCCAAGAACATAACGGTGGGACTTATACTCAACACTTACGCAATCTTCGCGAGTTATATGTCAATTACTATCACTGATTAAGTTAATTAACATTAATTAGAATTCGGAAATCCTAGCTATTACAGTCTGGGAGGTTCTCTGCCGTTAGACCAGACTGGTTTACAGGAAGGGCACAATCCACTCCCATAGAGTACACAAATTAGTATTTGTGTGTTTCTGCTTGAGCTGTACGAGATCCAATTCTCATATATGGTTCTCAGAGGGGGAGTCCCCCGGGTTATATGTATATATATATATATGTACATACATATGTATATATATATATACATACATATATATATATATATATATGTATATATATAGATACATCTATATATATATATATATATATGTAGGTAAGATACATTATTCCGGTACGGGCGTGCGGCTGAACGTACAACCGGCCCGTGTCCCAAAAATTTTTTTAATTTGTTTTTCCTTCAGAAACGAGTGAAAGTAATAGTTCAAAACTTATTAAGGAATAGTTCATAACTTATAAAAGGATAGTTCATGAATTATAATAGAATAGTTCGTAGTGCAAAATTTATAAAGGAGTGAAAGTAATAGTTCAAAACTTATTATGGATAGTTCATGAATTATAATAGAATAGTTTATGAATTATAATAGAATAGTTCATGAATTATAATAGAATAGTTCATGAATTATAATAGAATAGTTCAAAGTGCAAAATTTATAAAGGAGTGAAAGTAATAGTTCAAAACTTATTATGGGATAGTTCATGAATTATAATAGAATAGTTCATGAATTATAATATAATAGTTCAAAGTGCAAAATTTATAAAGGGTAGTGCATAACTTATAAAATGATAGTTCATGAATTACAATTGAATAGTTCATAACATATAAACGATTAATTTATAAATAATTTGATATAATATATTAAAAAGTAATAGTTCATGGATTATATGGGAATAGTTCAAAGTTTATAGGAGAATAGTGCATAAATTATAACATGGTAGTTCAAACAAATTTTTATTCGTTTCTGGGAAAAAAAAAACAAAAAAACATTTGTTTCGGGAATTTTTTTTTTCTGGGACACATGTCGGCCGTACGTTCGGCCGCACGACCGTACCGTCAATTAGCAGCCGCACCTGAACGTTTACCTATATATGTATACGACTTGAGTGAATGACTATTATATAAAGATGATAAAATGGGTAAATGTGTGATATCATGCTGATGTGTTTATCCTTACATGATTGTGTTTGTGCTTATGCATTACTCTATATATGTATGGTTAGCTAATGGTTTATTACCATGTTGTAGATGCCCCACAGGATAAGCGTGATACTAAGTGATCTAGCAGAGTGACAGGTTGAGGACCTCTCGTACATAGTGATGTGATCGAACTCGATTCGAACACGAGGATCCACCGGTACAAGTTCACACTCGGATTGGAATCGGTGAAATGGAACTCCTTTTTTTGGATTTTGTGTTTTTGGATATGAAGAGCAAATTCCCTCGGCCTCTCACTTTGGGAATCCCTCAACTCGAACGAACTACCCTCGGAATCTCACTTTGGGGTTCGAACCTTCGTTCCTAGGCCTCTCACCTTAGAACCACCTAAGCATCTCACCTAGATGTTTGAAAACTAAGCATCTCACCTAGAATTCGGGTTTTGTTTTTCTCAAAGTGAAAACACAACTTTTGATTGATAACTCAACTCTATTTCGTCCTCTAAAAACATTTGTGGGAGAGGCCTTATATAGGCTGAAAATTCAGCACCTACTCCCAACATTAAAGGTTTACAAGTTCAAGAGTTGTGACATTAAACAAAGAGCAAACATAGGAACTTTCAACCACCTACTTTCTCACCTACTTTTCCACCTACTTTTCTCCACCAACTTTCACATAATTAATACATAAATTCATGCATAATATATGAATAATATGAGGATGATATGCTGCATAAAATATGTATTGGGTCGGCGTGCATATGTTTGTATAACCATCTTTCATGCCTCCATGCATGATCTTGCCCAACAATCCATACAAGTACCGTAGTTGCTGCAATGTAGGATCATTTTCACCCTCTTCCTCTTGGAATCTCGACTTTGTGTAAACTAGAAAGTTGTAGATATTGAAAAGACCTTTCAAAGTAGTACTCATGGGTATTTTAGTTCCAAGTGTCTCAGTTATAGTCGTTTTACTGAGAGTGCGCAAACCTGACAGCTTATCCGGAGAGAGTGAAAATTGGCTTCCATTTGGCATGCTCGGAGCAAGCTTTTTCGGTTTGATTTCAATAGGTTTTGGCTCAGTTTTAGGAATGACCTCCAACACATAACTATTGATTTTGATATGTTCCGGCTGAGTTTTTACTTGGACGGTTGGTGGCAAAACGATTGGTTCCGGCTTGATGACGATGATTTCTTCCCCGGTGGGGATCACATCATCCCCTTTCCCTTGAAAAGGATTCGTCCTCGAATCCGTCATGCCATCATTGGGAAAGTGATTGTGGGATGTATTACCATGGTAACTACTTCTTTCGACTTCGTCGCCATCATGTCGAGATGCTTGATACCACTTGATGTGATCGAACTCGATTCGAACACGAGGATCCACCGGCACAAATTCACAATCGGATTGGAATCGGTGAAATGAAACTCTCTTTTTTTTTGGATTTTGTGTTTTTGGATATGAAGAGCAAATTCCCTCGGCCTCTCACTTTGGGAATCCCTCAACTCGAACGAACTACCCTCGGAATCTCACTTTGGGGTTCGAACCTTCGTTCCTCGGCCTCTCACCTTAGAACCACCTAAGCATCTCACTTAGATGTTTGAAAACTAAGCATCTCACCTAGAATTCGGGTTTTGTTTTTCTCAAAGTGAAAACACAACTTTTGATTGAACTCAACTCTATTTCTCTTCCAAAAACGTTTGTGGGAGAGGCCTTATATAGGCTGAAAATTCAGCACCTACTCCCAACATTAAAGGCTTACAAGTTCAAGAGTGTGACATTAAACAAAGAGCAAACATAGGAACTTTCAACCACCTACTTTCTCACCTACTTTTCCACCTACTTTTCTCCACCAACTTTCACATAATTAATACATAAATTCATGCATAATATATGAATAATATGAGGATGATATGCTGCATAAAATATGTATTGGGTGGACGTGCATATGTTTGTATAACCATCTTTCATGCCTCCATGCATGATCTTGCCCAACAATCCATACAAGTACCGTAGTTGCTGCAATGTAGGATCATTTTCACCCTCTTCCTCTTGGAATCTCGACTTTGTGTAAACTAGAAAGTTGTAGATATTGAAAATACCTTTCAAAGTAGTACTCATGGGTATTTTAGTTCCAAGAATTGTCTTAGTTATAGTCGTTTTACTGAGAGTGCGCAAACCTGACAGCTTAGCCGGAGAGAGTGAAAATTGGCTTCCATTTGGCATGCTCGGTGCAAGCATTTTCGGTTTCATTTCAATAAGTTTTGGCTCAGTTTTAGGCATGATCTCCAACACATAAGTATTGATTTCGATAGGTGCCGGTTGAGTTTTGACTTGGACGGTTGGTGGCAAAACGATTAGTTCCGGCATATTGACGATGATTTCTTCTCCGGTGGGGATCACATCATCCCCTTTCCCTTGAAAAGGATTCGTCCTCGAATCCGTCATGCCATCATTGGGAAATTGATTATCGGATTTATTACCATGGTAACTACTTCTCGTGACTTCGACGCCGTCATGTTGAGATGCTTTAATACGATCCGGGGACCCAAGGGCACGACTATTCAGATTTTGTTCTCGATGGTTGTTGCTTCGTTCATTCCGGTTTGCATGGTTGCTACCTCCTTGTATTTTGTCATGAGGGTTCAAGAGAAGGAGCGGAAACCTTCTCAATATCTCAGCTAGTTGGGCTTCAAGCCTATCCAAACGTTGGTTGATTCGATTACCACCGTTTGCATTGTCGTTGATGATCGTCATCCCCGAAAGCTTGAGGAACTCGCACCGTTGGGCTCTGATACCACTTGATGTGATCGAACTCGATTCGAACACGAGGATCCACCGGCACAAATTCACAATCGGATTGGAATCGGTGAAATGAAACTCTCTTTTTTTTTGGATTTTGTGTTTTTGGATATGAAGAGCAAATTCCCTCGGCCTCTCACTTTGGGAATCCCTCAACTCGAACGAACTACCCTCGGAATCTCACTTTGGGGTTCGAACCTTCGTTCCTCGGCCTCTCACCTTAGAACCACCTAAGCATCTCACTTAGATGTTTGAAAACTAAGCATCTCACCTAGAATTCGGGTTTTGTTTTTCTCAAAGTGAAAACACAACTTTTGATTGAACTCAACTCTATTTCTCTTCCAAAAACGTTTGTGGGAGAGGCCTTATATAGGCTGAAAATTCAGCACCTACTCCCAACATTAAAGGCTTACAAGTTCAAGAGTGTGACATTAAACAAAGAGCAAACATAGGGACTTTCAACCACCTACTTTCTCACCTACTTTTCCACCTACTTTTCTCCACCAACTTTCACATAATTAATACATAAATTCATGCATAATATATGAATAATATGAGGATGATATGCTGCATAAAATATGTATTGGGTGGACGTGCATATGTTTGTATAACCATCTTTCATGCCTCCATGCATGATCTTGCCCAACAATCCATACAAGTACCGTAGTTGCTGCAATGTAGGATCATTTTCACCCTCTTCCTCTTGGAATCTCGACTTTGTGTAAACTAGAAAGTTGTAGATATTGAAAATACCTTTCAAAGTAGTACTCATGGGTATTTTAGTTCCAAGAATTGTCTTAGTTATAGTCGTTTTACTGAGAGTGCGCAAACCTGACAGCTTAGCCGGAGAGAGTGAAAATTGGCTTCCATTTGGCATGCTCGGTGCAAGCATTTTCGGTTTCATTTCAATAAGTTTTGGCTCAGTTTTAGGCATGATCTCCAACACATAAGTATTGATTTCGATAGGTGCCGGTTGAGTTTTGACTTGGACGGTTGGTGGCAAAACGATTAGTTCCGGCATATTGACGATGATTTCTTCTCCGGTGGGGATCACATCATTGGTGAAAATGATCCTACATTGCAGCAACTACGGTACTTGTATGGATTGTTGGGCAAGATCATGCATGGAGGCATGAAAGATGGTTATACAAACATATGCACGCCGACCCAATACATATTTTATGCAGCATATCATCCTCATATTATTCATATATTATGCATGAATTTATGTATTAATTATGTGAAAGTTGGTGGAGAAAAGTAGGTGGAAAAGTAGGTGAGAAAGTAGGTGGTTGAAAGTTCCTATGTTTGCTCTTTGTTTAATGTCACAACTCTTGAACTTGTAAACCTTTAATGTTGGGAGTAGGTGCTGAATTTTCAGCCTATATAAGGCCTCTCCCACAAATGTTTTTAGAGGACGAAATAGAGTTGAGTTATCAATCAAAAGTTGTGTTTTCACTTTGAGAAAAACAAAACCCGAATTCTAGGTGAGATGCTTAGTTTTCAAACATCTAGGTGAGATGCTTAGGTGGTTCTAAGGTGAGAGGCCTAGGAACGAAGGTTCGAACCCCAAAGTGAGATTCCGAGGGTAGTTCGTTCGAGTTGAGGGATTCCCAAAGTGAGAGGCCGAGGGAATTTGCTCTTCATATCCAAAAACACAAAATCCAAAAAAAGGAGTTCCATTTCACCGATTCCAATCCGAGTGTGAACTTGTACCGGTGGATCCTCGTGTTCGAATCGAGTTCGATCACATCAAGTGGTATCAGAGCTCAATTGTACGAGTTCGAATCACATCAAGTGGTATCAGAGCCCAACGGTGCGAGTTCCTTGTAACGCCCCGTTTATTCGGGTGCATGCCGACTTCGTATTCTTCTCCCTTCTATCGATTGTTAAATAGCTCGAGTTATTATTTAAATTATATATATATATATATATATATAGAATTTTAAAAATATCTTTTCTGGATATTTTATTACCTTGGAAGTACATGTATGTATTTCCGTACTTTTATTTATTTGATTTTTTTTGTCGGAAAGTCGGAATTTACCGATCCGGAAATCCCGTTCCGATCGTTTTAACGAGTTTTGGCCTAGTCCCTTTTTCTTTATTCTTTTATACTTTTTTTTTCCTCTCTTTACTCTCCCTTCTCTTGTTTTCTCTGTCACTGGCATGATGAGGCCGCTCAGAAGTCGACTCTTCGTTCCCTCTTCTGCTGCACGCTGCCTGCAGCCTACCCTAGCCTCGCGTCCGACCCCTCGCTCCCCGCTGCCTGCAACCGATCTTCCCTTGCCCTCTGTCTCCTTCTGTATCCCCAGCCCAATTGCTCACTTTCCTTCTGTGCAACCCAACTCATCCTCTATCTCTCTTTTTCTCCTTCACCCCAGTGCAGGACCTTCCAGCTATTCGAGCCACCACCGCCGGGGATAGATGCCGCCTCCCGTACTCTCTGTCTAGCGCCTCCCATCTCGCCCTCCTCGTCGCCTCAATTTCGAGTTGTGTTGTCAACAACAGGGAGAAACAGAGGGGAGAAACTGCAACCGTTGCCTCCGGAATCGGACCACCGGAGCCCCCCTCGCCACCGTCGACCACCGGAAACGGACGCCGCCGCCTGCACGAGCCTCACCGGGTCCACACCGTGCCTCCTCTCCTCCGTATGGCAGCCGCCGGATCCCCTTCCCCATTGTTCTTCTTTGTCGATTCCACAGTAGGTGAAGGGAGTTTTTGAAATTGTAAATGTGACCCCTTCTTTTGTGTTTTTGCGATTTTGGCCCCATTTTATTGATAATTACAGTTGTGACCTAAGAGCTTTGAAAAATGAACCGTTATGCCCCTGCAGTAATTTATTATATTTATTGAACCCTTAAAATTTGTTGTAGTTGTGACCCAACTTCTTTGCCAAATATTTTGGTGGCTTTGATGGTTAAAATCCGATTAATAGATAAATTTGAATTGCGGTTTTACAATCGACTTTCCATTTTGGATATTTTGCCCGAAAATGGTTTTAACAAGTTTAGCCTCGGTTTTGGAAAATGGAGTTTTCATTGGAATATCTTTTTACGCTAAATCTTCCTTTCAAAATTAGCGTTTGAGCTAATTTTGCTTAGTTTTGTTCTTAGGACCGGAAGCGCCCGACAATGGCCATTGAACCCATTCTTGATTCTGTAGACCGTGCTTCCACCTTTGACCCCGAGTGAGTACCTCTCTTAATCTAGTTATGTTTAGTAGTAGTAGTAGTAGTAGTAGTATTATGATAGGATGGATCTAGCATAACTTAGAGTTAATGCCAAGTAGTGGCTTTGAACCTTAGGTGAGTTTTGAGGATTTGATATTGTTTGATAGATTAATGTTGATTCTAAGCTTAAGGTGGTATTGCGGTCTAGTGAGGTTGTTATAAGGATTCGAGTATATGGTTTGATCTTGTGAGAATCATTAGGCTTGAGGATTAAGATTACATGCTGTTGTGAGAGCATCGAGACTAGGGACGTGTTATCCTAACATGTGAGTTGTATGACCTTATAGAGGTCATTTGGGCTAGAAGTCTAAGATAGATATTGATCGTGTGCCTTGTTTTGTCCAGGAGTTGAGTATCTTCCTGCGGGAAGTTGAGAGATATTGTTGATCGGTTTAGCTTTTGGACGAGGTAAGTCTCCGGACTTACTTAGCTCGTATTCTTTGTATTAGCATTGATGTGTGTTGGGTGGTGTGTGTTTACTGTTTATGTTATAACAACGGAACCGGAAATAGGATTACCGACCTTTATATTATTTTGGCCCAAGTGTATGATAACGGGCGGTGACATCATCTGCCTAGCTCTTGCGAGAGTCTAGGAGGTTCTCGGCGACTAGCCGTGCTGGTTAGACGGTCGGAGGCATCCGTACCGCTCCATGCCGGAAATAGGGACCGAGGCGGGACCACGGTGGTCTCGTGTCACAAATCTAAGTTGAATTAGAACGGGATATGACTTAATAATAATAAGATAATAAACCGGACTTGTGTGCTTTGGAGTGTATTGGGTGTTTATGATGATTGACTTGTGTTTGTGCCTTTCACCTTGATTCTAATGCCTCGAATATTAGCTAACGGTTTTATACCGATTGTTGTAGATTGTCTTGCAGGTTAGGAATGCGGCCGAGAGATCCGGAAGAGTGGGCAGCCGGGGTCCGTACATTTTAGGAAGGGTTGGGTTGGAGTCGTGTTTGAGTTTTGTATTCATTATATATTGTATGCCGCGTGTATGACATTTGGTCTTTCGGTTGTATCTCGGCTGAAGTCTTTGGTTTGTATGATTTTGGGTTTCTTTGCATTGCATAAAATGTATTTGGTTTTGGCCTTTATTTGTGCCTTGTTGCAAGATCCGGTGAAATTGTTGTCAGGCTAAGGGTCGGGACCCATTGTGAGGTCCCAACCCGTGGCACCCCGAGTCCCGCGGATTCGGGGTGTTACAAAAGTGGTATCAGAGCCCTAGGTTGACAACAATGGCACTCGCAATCTTCTAATGGCCGAATAAGAAATAAACAGAACCCCACGGGTTCTTAGTTGTTGTTTTCAAAACCACATGCATGAGTCGGGGTAGAATGTACAGACCACCACTCCTTCCGCGGATCTCGGCAGCTTAGTTTATTGGATTTTGATAAGTATATATATGTATAAATAGATATG
The DNA here is from genome assembly GCA_033239125.1 of Fagopyrum homotropicum. Lineage (NCBI taxonomy): Eukaryota > Viridiplantae > Streptophyta > Magnoliopsida > Caryophyllales > Polygonaceae > Fagopyrum > Fagopyrum homotropicum. Next base: position 105,730,662 of record BSWB01000007.1, read on the forward strand.
GATATAAGGTTTATAGTTATGCATGATAGAATTAATGTGTATCTTTGTGATTGTATGTTGCATGATGAACTGGATATATGTGTATAGATATATATGTGGACTATAGTACATGTTTAGATCTTGTATTGTTGCAATGGAATGCCAGATATGTTATATTATTAGTTATGTGGACATAGGACTTATATAGTCTTATATACAGATTCTTATATATATATAGTTATATATACATACACATATGGTATACTAGTATTAAATTAGAAGTAGTAGACCTTATAGTTAAGATGATAGGAAGCTATCATCGCCCTCGGACAAACGTCTTTTTGGGCTTAGGATATTGTACATACGAGGACGAATATGCTCAAGCATCGAGTTGAGAGTTACGTTCGGGCGAACACCTTGGAGTTCTTGTACTCCTTTAAGAGGATGTCGAAGAGGAGGATTAGAGATGACAAAAACGAAGGACAACCAAGTAAAAGAAAACTCGTGACAACTTAAGAGAAATTGAGATGGGGAACATACAAGAAAAAGGAGTAACACAAAGGTGTGGAAGTGGTTACAAAGAAGTCGCGATTAGAAAGACAACGGGACAAATAGGGATAACAAACCTAAGTTCTTCAAGAAGACGTGTGGACAACTAAAGATGCAAATCGAGGAGGAGAGGGATACATTCTAACAAGGTTAAAGGTACATTCCATTAAGATGTGAAGTTTTCTTTAGACGCTCCTAAGCATTTGAGTCAAGACGAGAAGAGTGATCGAACCATTTGCTAAAGATTTAAGACACCGTACGAGAGTAAAGTTTCAACGTTACTAGAGTTATGGGAAGAAAGCTATGGTGGGGATTCACGTGGAGTTGACCGATTTCCATTATGATGATAAGACTAAGAAACGCCAAGAAGAAGGAAGTGTGTATAAATGATGATCCCAAGAAGATGAAAGACGAAACGAGGAGCTTTGATCGAGAGACTTAAGATATCAACCGAGAGGAATGCAAGTGGATGCTAGCTAGTGCTATAATGTTTGGGAGGGCGCACTTGAAAGACATCAAGAAAGAATGGTTAAGTCTATGAAAAGGAGTTATATAGAACAACAAGACAAAGAAGATATAGTTATCTTAGAGAAGTGGAAGGAAGTGTGGAACGTAGAAAGAGTTAAGAAAGGGTGTGAAGAGTGATACGAGCAAATGAAGTTTAAGGTAGAGTACCCCGAGAGGGTAGCCTTTAAGAGTATGATAACATGGAGGGTAGGAAGAATGGTGAGCCGTTGAACTTGGGGAAGACCAACTATAAGCTACTCGGTGACAACCAAGAACGCATCGGTGGGTTGTATACTGGTGACTGTAGAAGGGAAGGGTAACCCAGGATGTGAGATCATGAAGAAGGGGAACAAGAAGTGGAACATTCGTGGTGGATGAATGTCAGTAATAGGAGGTGCATTAACGGAAGCATAAACATTTTAATAAAGTAACATCTTAACGATTCTAACAAGTGATGATAACGTATGTTGCGGAGGGATTGTAATGATCTGGGACGGCCTTCTTAGGTCATGGGGATTGTTATGTGTAGAAATGACACGGATCAAGGTAAGTAAATTGGAAGGATAAGGAGGAAGGTGAGTCTTCTATAGTTGATGTACGAAATAAGGAATACATAAAGAGGATGCATGGTATGTTGAGGATGCATGGTATATTTGTGCTAATGAAATGGAGGGTATGTTTTCGTTACCAAAAGATGAGATAGGGGCGTTAAACTCACATGTAAGAGACACGGTGGCTATGGCGTGAAAAGGAGGACCTAGATTAGGGCAACGCTTCAAGCTTGGAATTATGATGTTGGTGCTTGGTGGAGTAATAAGTGGATCTTTTTGTGATTATGGTTGGGAATTTTGCCTGAAGGCATACTAGTACGGTTGTGAATATGTTCATGGATACCATGAGATACATAAGATGACCAACGAGAGTAAGAGAAGGCTGAGGTTTTGAAGTTTTATATCGATATGGGATATATAAGGAATACATGAAGATTGAGGTTAGAGCCTCGACGATCGGTTTGAGGTTACATAAGGAAATGAAATATAAATTTCCATACCTACTTGAAGAAAGGATGTTTGTGGTGAGGGCTGATGTAGAATACGAGGAGTTCCTCCCATATGCTAGGGTGTCAAAAGAAGCGGAGAAGATTGTATCGATTTGTTATGGCATGCTTGAGTCTTGTAGTTAAGACCTTTGTAACTGAACACATGCGCGAGATCATAAGAGGTTACTATCGCCATTCCTTTGAAGTGAGAAAAGGGATTAAGCTGAACTATTGCTTAACCAAGGCTTCAAGAGTCGGAAAATTTGAGCAAGTCTCTCGAGTTCTGTAGATGAAGGATCTTTGAAAGAGGACGGTGAACATAGTAGCTATAGAAGGAGCAATACACGGGTTGAAGGACGTCACCCCAATAGATCGGAGTGGACCACTTGTCAAGAGTTTGGACCAAGTTGTATCGGTCATTGCGAGATGAGATGGGAAAAGAAAAGATAGAACCCGAGATAGAACGGATTCGAATGCGGCAGTAGGTGGGTTTTACCATTAAGCTTGATTTGTAGATCGTGTTTGGATATATCTTCAATTCTTGAGTTGAAGTTATTATAGAGGACATCAGTTTGCGAAGAGAGAGACGGTTATCTCCGTTTGTACATCAATTTATATAAGTTGAGCAAGATGACAATGAAGGACAAGTACCCCTTACAACGAATGGATGATCTACTCGATCAGTTCTGAGGGCTGATAGTCTCTTATAAGATTAAGTTAAGAACTTGATTTTAACCATTTGAGAATTCGAGATAGAGATATTGCAAGTACGGCATTTGGACCAATCAGAGTCACTAAGAGTTGTAGTTATTCCATATGGGCTTACTGATGCCCGGATGAGATGTTTTAGGTCTACTCTTGAAAAAGAGAGAAGATGTATGACATGGTGTCTCAGGATGACAAACCCCGAAAGATGTGAAAGAGGTTACAAGTTTTCTTGGATGTTTACCAGATCTGTGAAGAGAGAAGTTGTATAGCACCAATTATGGTAACCTACTCCGGATGACAATGTAGTACCGTATGGGACGAAGAATTGACAAAAGAGTTGCTGAGAGTTAAGAGGGGATTCATTGGTGCAATTATTTTGGTTAACCTTGAGGTATTATGGGTTTGAAGTGGACAAGTGATTCTTCAAGACAAGGTCTTGATCGAGTATTAAGGAGCGATGTAAAAGTAATAGCATACGTGTCTTGTTAGTAGAAGTAGTATGAAGTAAAGTACTTCCTTCGTTACTTGGAATTGCAACAAGCATTGAGGAAATATAACGTCAAAGTTCGGTTTGACAAGAACCAAAGCCAACAGTGTAAATCGTAAGTTCAATCGTCTTTGTTAGAGACAAGCGAAGAAGAAACATGATGGAATTAATGTATTGAGAAAGATCCGAGAATAAAGTTGAGTTCCGATACATCGAATCTTTTTGAGTTCTTAGCGCGAGTTAGGAAAGTGGTTTACCGGTTGGCGTGGCCGCCGAGAGTAGAGGGTATTCACCCGGTGTTTCAGGTGCTTCCAATCATGACGATCTGGTAGTAGACAAGAACTGATGAGGCTAACTAGAAGACGGAGAATAGTATCTTCGGTTGAGTTTTACGCTAAGCTAGTAGCTTCGATAGATTTGACGGGTTGGACTTAGTTCTTCCCTTAGTTGTGTATAGGTGTGATGTTATATGTTGTTTGTGTCGTGCGGGAATTTGTTTTATGACCGATTATATATATTGGAATGTGCTATATGACTTGATATACCTTGTAGTGGTAGTTCGAGTAATTTATGAGTAAAGATTAGAAGATTTAAGTCTTCTTAGTTTTAGAGTTCATACCTCGGCTTTAGGGACCGAGAAGTTCGTCTCATAGCAAGTTTCGGGACGAAACTGGTTTTTAGGGGGATCTGATGTAACGCCCCGTTTATTCGGGTGCATGCCGACTTCGTATTCTTCTCCCTTCTATCGATTGTTAAATAGCTCGAGTTATTATTTAAATTATATATATATATATATATATATATAGAATTTTAAAAATATCTTTTCTGGATATTTTATTACCTTGGAAGTACATGTATGTATTTCCGTACTTTTATTTATTTGATTTTTTTTGTCGGAAAGTCGGAATTTACCGATCCGGAAATCCCGTTCCGATCGTTTTAACGAGTTTTGGCCTAGTCCCTTTTTCTTTATTCTTTTATACTTTTTTTTTCCTCTCTTTACTCTCCCTTCTCTTGTTTTCTCTGTCACTGGCATGATGAGGCCGCTCAGAAGTCGACTCTTCGTTCCCTCTTCTGCTGCACGCTGCCTGCAGCCTACCCTAGCCTCGCGTCCGACCCCTCGCTCCCCGCTGCCTGCAACCGATCTTCCCTTGCCCTCTGTCTCCTTCTGTATCCCCAGCCCAATTGCTCACTTTCCTTCTGTGCAACCCAACTCATCCTCTATCTCTCTTTTTCTCCTTCACCCCAGTGCAGGACCTTCCAGCTATTCGAGCCACCACCGCCGGGGATAGATGCCGCCTCCCGTACTCTCTGTCTAGCGCCTCCCATCTCGCCCTCCTCGTCGCCTCAATTTCGAGTTGTGCTGTCAACAACAGGGAGAAACAGAGGGGAGAAACTGCAACCGTTGCCTCCGGAATCGGACCACCGGAGCCCCCCTCGCCACCGTCGACCACCGGAAACGGACGCCGCCGCCTGCACGAGCCTCACCGGGTCCACACCGTGCCTCCTCTCCTCCGTATGGCAGCCGCCGGATCCCCTTCCCCATTGTTCTTCTTTGTCGATTCCACAGTAGGTGAAGGGAGTTTTTGAAATTGTAAATGTGACCCCTTCTTTTGTGTTTTTGCGATTTTGGCCCCATTTTATTGATAATTACAGTTGTGACCTAAGAGCTTTGAAAAATGAACCGTTATGCCCCTGCAGTAATTTATTATATTTATTGAACCCTTAAAATTTGTTGTAGTTGTGACCCAACTTCTTTGCCAAATATTTTGGTGGCTTTGATGGTTAAAATCCGATTAATAGATAAATTTGAATTGCGGTTTTACAATCGACTTTCCATTTTGGATATTTTGCCCGAAAATGGTTTTAACAAGTTTAGCCTCGGTTTTGGAAAATGGAGTTTTCATTGGAATATCTTTTTACGCTAAATCTTCCTTTCAAAATTAGCGTTTGAGCTAATTTTGCTTAGTTTTGTTCTTAGGACCGGAAGCGCCCGACAATGGCCATTGAACCCATTCTTGATTCTGTAGACCGTGCTTCCACCTTTGACCCCGAGTGAGTACCTCTCTTAATCTAGTTATGTTTAGTAGTAGTAGTAGTAGTAGTAGTAGTATTATGATAGGATGGATCTAGCATAACTTAGAGTTAATGCCAAGTAGTGGCTTTGAACCTTAGGTGAGTTTTGAGGATTTGATATTGTTTGATAGATTAATGTTGATTCTAAGCTTAAGGTGGTATTGCGGTCTAGTGAGGTTGTTATAAGGATTCGAGTATATGGTTTGATCTTGTGAGAATCATTAGGCTTGAGGATTAAGATTACATGCTGTTGTGAGAGCATCGAGACTAGGGACGTGTTATCCTAACATGTGAGTTGTATGACCTTATAGAGGTCATTTGGGCTAGAAGTCTAAGATAGATATTGATCGTGTGCCTTGTTTTGTCCAGGAGTTGAGTATCTTCCTGCGGGAAGTTGAGAGATATTGTTGATCGGTTTAGCTTTTGGACGAGGTAAGTCTCCGGACTTACTTAGCTCGTATTCTTTGTATTAGCATTGATGTGTGTTGGGTGGTGTGTGTTTACTGTTTATGTTATAACAACGGAACCGGAAATAGGATTACCGACCTTTATATTATTTTGGCCCAAGTGTATGATAACGGGCGGTGACATCATCTGCCTAGCTCTTGCGAGAGTCTAGGAGGTTCTCGGCGACTAGCCGTGCTGGTTAGACGGTCGGAGGCATCCGTACCGCTCCATGCCGGAAATAGGGACCGAGGCGGGACCACGGTGGTCTCGTGTCACAAATCTAAGTTGAATTAGAACGGGATATGACTTAATAATAATAAGATAATAAACCGGACTTGTGTGCTTTGGAGTGTATTGGGTGTTTATGATGATTGACTTGTGTTTGTGCCTTTCACCTTGATTCTAATGCCTCGAATATTAGCTAACGGTTTTATACCGATTGTTGTAGATTGTCTTGCAGGTTAGGAATGCGGCCGAGAGATCCGGAAGAGTGGGCAGCCGGGGTCCGTACATTTTAGGAAGGGTTGGGTTGGAGTCGTGTTTGAGTTTTGTATTCATTATATATTGTATGCCGCGTGTATGACATTTGGTCTTTCGGTTGTATCTCGGCTGAAGTCTTTGGTTTGTATGATTTTGGGTTTCTTTGCATTGCATAAAATGTATTTGGTTTTGGCCTTTATTTGTGCCTTGTTGCAAGATCCGGTGAAATTGTTGTCAGGCTAAGGGTCGGGACCCATTGTGAGGTCCCAACCCGTGGCACCCCGAGTCCCGCGGATTCGGGGTGTTACATTCCTCAAGCTTTCGGGGATGACGATCATCAACGACAATGCAAACGGTGGTAATCGAATCAACCAACGTTTGGATAGGCTTGAAGCCCAACTAGCTGAGATATTGAGAAGGTTTCCGCTCCTTCTCTTGAACCCTCATGACAAAATACAAGGAGGTAGCAACCATGCAAACCGGAATGAACGAAGCAACAACCATCGAGAACAAAATCTGAATAGTCGTGCCCTTGGGTCCCCGGATCGTATTAAAGCATCTCAACATGACGGCGTCGAAGTCACGAGAAGTAGTTACCATGGTAATAAATCCGATAATCAATTTCCCAATGATGGCATGACGGATTCGAGGACGAATCCTTTTCAAGGGAAAGGGGATGATGTGATCCCCACCGGAGAAGAAATCATCGTCAATATGCCGGAACTAATCGTTTTGCCACCAACCGTCCAAGTCAAAACTCAACCGGCACCTATCGAAATCAATACTTATGTGTTGGAGATCATGCCTAAAACTGAGCCAAAACTTATTGAAATGAAACCGAAAATGCTTGCACCGAGCATGCCAAATGGAAGCCAATTTTCACTCTCTCCGGCTAAGCTGTCAGGTTTGCGCACTCTCAGTAAAACGACTATAACTAAGACAATTCTTGGAACTAAAATACCCATGAGTACTACTTTGAAAGGTATTTTCAATATCTACAACTTTCTAGTTTACACAAAGTCGAGATTCCAAGAGGAAGAGGGTGAAAATGATCCTACATTGCAGCAACTACGGTACTTGTATGGATTGTTGGGCAAGATCATGCATGGAGGCATGAAAGATGGTTATACAAACATATGCACGTCCACCCAATACATATTTTATGCAGCATATCATCCTCATATTATTCATATATTATGCATGAATTTATGTATTAATTATGTGAAAGTTGGTGGAGAAAAGTAGGTGGAAAAGTAGGTGAGAAAGTAGGTGGTTGAAAGTCCCTATGTTTGATCTTTGTTTAATGTCACACTCTTGAACTTGTAAGCCTTCAATGTTGGGAGTAGGTGCTGAATTTTCAGGCTATATAAGGCCTCTCCCACAAACGTTTTTGGAAGAGAAATAGAGTTGAGTTCAATCAAAAGTTGTGTTTTCACTTTGAGAAAAACAAAACCCGAATTCTAGGTGAGATGCTTAGTTTTCAAACATCTAAGTGAGATGCTTAGGTGGTTCTGAGGTGAGAGGCCGAGGAACGAAGGTTCGAACCCCAAAGTGAGATTCCGAGGGTAGTTCGTTCGAGTTGAGGGATTCCCAAAGTGAGAGGCCGAGGGAATTTGCTCTTCATATCCAAAAACACAAAATCCAAAAAAAAAGAGAGTTTCATTTCACCGATTCCAATCCGATTGTGAATTTGTGCCGGTGGATCCTCGTGTTCGAATCGAGTTCGATCACATCACATAGGATATTGTGGGCTTTTGGGTTTGTTTACCTTTCCCTTCTACGTGAGGATGATCTTTTGTTACCTCCTGTGTGAGGGTGTTGGTTATATACTTGGCTATGTTGTTTTACCTTTTGGTTGTACAGTTTATACAGTTTTATGAATTTTTTTTATATCTGTCAGTGTCATGTTGTAAGGTACAGTGAACTTGTTGTTAGGCTAGGGTCAGGATCTATTATGAGATCCTAGCCCAATATGACACTTTGAGTCCCGCGAATTCGGGGTGTTATAGCAGAAGTGCTATCTGATGAGGCTCCTCATCTGATCATATTCGGTGACTCGACCACAAGTGGTCTTCCATCAATACTGTGCTAGATCTCAAAACAGAGTCTGCACTAACTCTACATGCCCCTCCTCATGGAAAGTAATCGACTCTAGTGCTTAGTCCACATGCCCAATCCAGAGTGCGACCTCTAATCCCACTTTTCTAATGAAAGGGGGTACTCCCATCTGGTGAAAAGTCTTAAACCAGGAATCTAGTCGCGATGCATGCGGATCGTCCTGAGCTCGAGCAACCTCGGCTATTCGTACAGGTGCAGCTGGCACCTGTGTTACTCTCTACATGACTTCAGTTGATCCTGCGGGTGTTGGTGGATATGAGGCACGCCTACCTGCCCTGGAGGCCTCCTCAGCTCGACGGATATAAACTTGGAATTCTGATCCCTTTATGGAGACATGATCTATCTTATCAGACCGTACTGGCAGGATTCTCTATCCCGTTGCCATCTCGTTCTCAGCCTCAGGAACGATACTCCCAGCGATCTCTTATGTTCTATCTTCTGTCTCTAGCGGATCAACAATGGGGATTCGACCCCGACCTCTCGCTACTAGAGGTCTACTAGCTCGTCCACGACCTAGGACTACCGAAGATAGAGGTGGTCTACCTCTTCCCCGTCCTACAACAGATGTTGCTTTAATTTGAGTCATCAACGATAATATCATAGCTATGTATAAGGTCATGGAAAACCACACACACACACACACACACATATAGGTCGTACGCAAGTCTAAAAATACATACGCAGTCTAGTATATAAATATATATATATATATATATATATATATATATATAGATATAACTAAACCGCTGAGATTCATGGAAGGAGTGATGACTTCCTGTACATTCTTTCCCAAGTCGACTGTGAACATGGTTTAAAACCAAAACTTTCTTGGGCTAATTTGGAAACTAGGCTTTTTTGAGATTTTGCTTTAGTAACTAGTCTTTTAGGTTTTCTAATTAAGTAAGTGTACCCCAATTGAATTTTTACTGTTCAGATCTACTGCAAGTTCACAAGAGATGCTTCAACCCTTTACCTCCCCTTGTACTTGTCTGCACTCTTCTCCAGCTTCGTAGCCTCCAAGTTCGAAACATAGCAGGCTATGTTATGCAAGCATTAAAATCCAATGGGAAATACACAGAGATAGTATGGCACTCCGCCTATTTTTAATTTTCCAAGGGGATTTGATGTTTGAAACATAGCAAGCTATGTTATGCAGGCTTTGAGTACTATTTTGTAGGCTAATAGCTATATCTATCAACTAAATACGGCATTTTGCATATAACCTCCTTTAAAATGAAACTTGTTCAAAACAGTTCCTCAAATTTATTGATCTTACCCAATGAAACATCAATACTAATTTAAGCTTACATATCTGAAGGCTTGGAGTAGCAGATTCACATTGGAGATTACTGAGTAAACATGGAAAAGTGAAATTGACATAAACATGATGAAATCATTGTAAAAGGGTAACGGTATAATATGATAACTTCCGACATGATAACTTCCGGTATTATAACTTTCGGTATGTTATGATAAATTCCGGTATGATAACTTTCGGTATAATAACTTCGGGTATGTGATGTGAACTTCCGGTATGTGATGTGAACTTCCGGTATACATTACAAAAAAAATAAAGTAAATCAAAAAGACAATAAATAAAATTAAAAAAATTCCGGTATGATAACTTCTGGTTAACTTCCGGTATGATATGATAATTTCCGGTATGATATGATAACTTCCGCTATGATATGATAATTTCCGGTATGTGAACTTTCAATAGAGAAACTCCGGTATGCATTCCAAAACAAATAAAAACTATAAAAAAGACAAAAAAATTCTGGTATGTGAAAAATTATAGTATGTGAAGAATTCTGGTATGTGAAAAAATCTGGTATGTGAAAATTGATATGTGAAAATTTTGGTATGTGAAAATTTTGGTATGTGAAAAATTCTGGTATGTGAAAAATTATGGTTTATGAAAATTTTTGGCATGAGAAATTCTGGTATGATAATTTCTGGTACTAGCAACAATACCAAAAATATTCTGGTATGTGAAAATTTTGGTATGTGAAAAATTCTGGTATATGAAAATTTTTGGGATGAGAAATTCTGGTATGATAATTTGGTACTAGCAACAATACTAAAAAAATTCTGGTATGTAAAGTTCTGGTATGTGAAAAATTCTGGTATGTAAAAAAAATCCGGTATGTAAAATTCTGGTATGTGAAATTTTGGTATGAAAACATTCTGGTATGTGAAAAATTCTGGTATGTAAAAAAACTTCGGTATGTAAAATTCTGGTATGTGAAATTCTGGTATAAAAAATTTCTGGTATGAAAAATTTCATACCAGAAATTTATTACATGAAATATAAAAAATAAAATAAAAAATATAAAAAATAAACAAATTCAGTAATAGTAATTACAACTTAACACTAACTAATGTCTATTATTCTTTTTTTATTAAAATAAAGGGGTTAATAATACTCAAAGTGGTAAATAATTTTTTTAATAAACAAATTCAGTAATAGTAATTACAACTTAATACTCAAAGGGGTTAATAAATAAATTCTGGTATGAAAAATTTTGGTAATTATACTCAAAGGGGTTAATACTCAAAGTGATAAATTTCTGGTATTAAATTTCTGGTTTGAAAATTTCTGGTATGAAAAATTTCTGGTATGAAAAATTTCATACCAGAAATTCATTCCAGAAAATAATAATAAAAAATAATAAAGAAAAAAAACAAATTCAGAAATTAGGAATTAAGCTTAAGTATTAAAATCTAAAACTTACATTTATATAACAAATAACAAAGATTTTTTTTAAATAGAAGGGTTAATTATTTTTACCTACCATTAAATGAAAGTGGTAAAAAATTATTTTTTATTAATGTTTTTGGTATCAAATTTCTGGTATTTAATTTTTGGTATGTAATTTATGGTATTTAATTTCTGATATTTAATTTATGTTATTTAATTTCTGGTATATAATTTTTGGTCTATAATTTCTGATATCTAAATTCTGGTATCTAATTTCTGGCATGATAATTTCTGGTATGATAATTTCTGGTATGAAATTTCTGGTATGAAATTTTTGGTATGATAATTTCTGGTATGAAAATTCTAGTATGATAAATTCAAGTATGATAATTCCGGTAAGAGAAGTTCAGTCCAGAAAATAAAAAAATAAATAAATAAAAAAAGGAAAGAAAAATAATAAAAGAAAACAAATTCAGTATTTAAAAATTAAAACTTATACTTATATAACAAATAACAAACATCATTTATTCTTTCATTCTAAATAGAAGGGTTAATAATTTTTACCTACTATTAAATGAAAGTGGTAAAAAATTTGGGGTACACTTTCTTAAACAAAAACTCAAAAAAGCCTAGTATGTCAAATTCTCCCAACTTTCTTTTGAAACTCAAACTCCTTTCGGGTTCTATTTATTTTATCTAATTTGAGCCATCAACGATAATATCATAGTTATGTATAAGGTCATGAAAAACCACACACACACACACACATATAGGTCGTACGCAAGTCCAGAAATACATACACAAAGGTTGTTTTATATTTATTTGTGCTTTGTTGTAAGATCTAGTGAACTTGTTGAAAGGCTAGGGTCAGGACCCATTGTGAGGTCCTAACCCAGTCGCACCCTGAGTCCTACGGATTATGGTTGTGACACGAGAAGTATATCATTCTCGTCTTTGGGTACTATAACCATATGGAGTGGAATCAGGCGCACTCCCCGTATACGTCAGAATGGCGAAGTACCCTGCCCGTATACCAGGTATGACCTAACCTCAAAGAACCTCTCAGATTCCTTACAAGAAAAAATGAGAAAGGTTATCACCGCCCGCTTCAAGGGGGCCAATCATACATCGGTAATAACCAATATCGCATGCTATAAAGCACATAACAATCACCACTCATGCATACATTCAATATAGGAATGCAACTAAGTAAGTCCTACAGACTTACCTGACTCACAATATAATCCTCAACCAAGATCAATCCTCCAATTCCCGTAGGGATGAGCACTACCTAATAACAAGGCATAAAGATATTTCAAATCTCGTATCATCAACTAAGGGATCACACCTAGATCCAAGGGATCCGATACAGATCATAAACATCGTATAAACCTCGAATATCATACTAAATCTCAAAGCCACATTAGGGCATACATCATCATCATGATATCATCATCATACTCACATACATACACCCTAGCATGCGTCTAAACCCAAGCCAAAGGCAAGGAAAGGAAGGAAACATACCAACACTTGGTATGCTCTAATGGACGGTGATGACATGATTTATGGCAATAGTTTAGGCACTCTTTTAGATAGTTTTCCTTTCCATTCATGCATGTTTCTACATTAGTTCATGACGTTTACGCTTAATTCATCCATATTGTCAAAATAGATGTCTACACGAGCTTTTGTCGGTTTTGTAGGTATTTTCGGAAGCTTTTGGACTTAATCGATACATTCAAGGATCATTCCTTGTGGTGGCACACATCCAGACTCTTTAAGGAACAAGCTAGGAGCAAAGAAGAACACAAAAGACCTTATTGGTGCATGCCTTGCACCAACTCATGACTTAGTGATCCAAGGAGGGCTGGACTGTAGGAACCACGACCTAGAGGGCCAAACCACGCCCGTGGTTTCTGTCTGGACAACTTTGACACTTATCACACGATTCCTTTGTCCAACCCTTGCTTTTGTGAAAGTACTTAAGTGATGTTGCATGCTGTTTTTGGGAGATCTCCCCTGACCTTTTTCCCTTTTTCCTCTAGCTCTTCTCCAACACTCTTTCATTGTAGCTTCTCTTTCAAGCACTCTTGTGGGTGTTCTTGGGAGAGGTTAATGTAGATTTTAGTTTTATAGTGAGATTTGAGTGGTTTTGAGTGAGGTTTCCATTGTTGACAGCTTGGAGCAGCTCTTGAAGCCTTTGTAAGACTTGGTAACTTCTATTCTAGCTTATAATGTATTTTCTTTGGTTCATTCTTCATTATCTAGCTATGACTTGCAAGCATGCTCTATTTATGAAGTTTGATACAGAAATGTATGTTGTTGGCTGAGTAGATGTGATTCTAGGGTGAGGAATGATGTTTATGTTTTGGACTATGATTGTATAGACTTGCATGTTAGCTTAGGATGAATTGTGTTCGAAAGCCTAACTTTGAATGAAATCACGGCTTGTTCTTCATGCTTCCACGACCTTGGTTTCCATGATCCACCCGTGGTTTTTGTTCTGTTGTCCTTAATTGATAAATCTGGATGTTACGTTGTAGATGTGTTGAAATCCTAGTATTTGTTGAGCTTAATCTAGCCTAGGGTGACCTTTGCTAGCAACTTGAGGAATGAGATTTACCCGGTAATTTTCTCTCTTAGATACATAAGATGATGAACTGTAGGTAGTAGTGAGCCAAAAAAGGTGCTATTGGATTGAGTGTGCTAGGATCGTTGCTTAAGACTTACCTTTTCCGAGAGTTACCCGGTAAGGAGGGTTTGACCCTTAGGTAGTGGCCGGTTTGTGTAGAATTCCCGTCCTTAGGTTCCTTGAGACTTACCCGATAATAGGACCTTAGGTGCGAGACTAGTGGAGCATGAGACTTACCCGATAATTGCTCCCATAAGAGAAACACCCAAATCTGAACAACCGCAACTTTCCTTTGATTTTTTAGAAGCATGAGTCCATTGTCATAATCGGAATCCCGAATCTCTAGAATCCACATTTCTTACCTCTTATCACCTATCGTTGTGTTTGTGTGTTTGCTTGCTTGTTTATGTTGCATATTTTGTGATCCTTGTTTGATCACCCAAAACCAACAAAAAATATTGTGTTTTGCATTTCTTTATTCCTCATCTCATCTTAGTTTAGATTTGCACTATACATGATCATTGAATGATTTGATTTCACCCCAGTCCTTGTGTTCGACCTCGGAATACTTTCCTTCCTACATAACGATCCGTACACTACGGGTTTCGCTAGGTAGTTTAGGATTTTAGATCGAGTTTATAAATGTAAAGCTTTTTGTGCTACATCTCTAGCGTAACAGACGGCACACCCACGGGAATGGAAGGGCACGGGGACGGTGACAAGGTCCAACAAAGCCGCGACAGTGGTGGACATGGCTGTTGGGACGGTGACAAGCTCATGCCGTAGGGGCGGCCAAAACCAGGCGCAAGGGCGGCAACAATTCAGAAGGCGATCTTCAAGCTTTCACAAATCTCTTGCGCGATTCTCTTCTCTTCTAAGGTGCCAAAGGAAACCAACCATCATCATACATGTATATACATACACAAACGTGCAAGAGCTTAACACAAGAGCAAGCTTGTGGGGCTAAAAGCTAAGGAAGGAAAGAGGAGAAGAAAGAAGAAAAAAGGGGAGAAGACTTACCCCTGTAGATCCAGATATGGAAAAACCAGCACAACAACAACAACAACAACAACTACACAACCTTAACATCCACATACACGTTCGTCATCAATGCCATCAAAGCTCTCGTCCAAAGTTAGAGGAAGATTCAAAGGAGAAAAAGAAAACCAAGAGGAAAGCAAGAAAGGAAAAGGGTGAGAGAAAGAGAGATGAGAAGAAGAGTAGCCTGCAAGGGAAGAGGAAACCCTCCTTAAGAGGCAAAGAAGAAAGTATAAAAAAAAAAGCAAAAAGGGAAAGGCAAACAACAAAGGTGGCGCCCATCCTGCTAAACCGTGGGGGCTTCACCGCACCTGCGGCCAAACCAAGGTGCGGTTGCAGGGTCTCAAAAGCATTAAGATATCACACTACCCCCGAAGAACGAGCCACACCTAGTCTAGTCTTGTCGGACCGCCACCGTAGCTATTGGAACGTGAACACCATAGTTTTGTGATTTAAACCCTAGTGGAGTTTCAATCCTATTTTTGTAATTATTTTATTTAATTGAATAAAAGAAAAGAGATCATTTGAAGTAGATAAAAAAAGAGTATAGAAAGTTCCATTTTTCATTTTTGTTTTTATTAAACTTTGTGCGCCATTCCCGGATTGTTCCGAAGTTGAGACCTGACCCACCTTCTATCCCTAACTCTATCATATCTCTAACTTATTTTAAGGTTGTGTTTGTCTTTTATATGTTATTGTTTTTTCTTGATAAAAGTAGGTGAGTCTATTTGTGCTTTTTCCTTTGTTAGCACCACTCTAAAAATCCATTTCCCTTTTGAGATCAAGGATTGCTCATGTTTATTAGTTGTAGTTCCTGAACGCATTGACTTGTGCTTTGAGGTATCACTTGAAGATTCACATGTGGACTTCCCAAACCTACTAAGATAAGCTAGACAACAACAAAGAAGTGAGGGGAAAAGAGAGATACACTTGTGAGGTAGACCTCATGAAAGGAAGTTGATAACATTGTCCCATAACCCATCGATGTAAGTGAGTTCCTTGAAATGGTGAGGAAGATGAATACCACGATAGAACGGATGACCACTTGGAGCAAAAATTGCCGGCACCGACGCCACCGAGGATCGTTGGTCACGCCATCGTCAATGATCCACCACTTCCACCACCTTGACACCTTCCCCGTTAAGATAATCCCTAAATCATGCAACCTAGGATATTTATGAGGAGAGCTAGATTTCAATGAAGAATGAGAATAAATAAACCCCGTTTTAGAAACTGAAGTATTCTCCAAAACTAAGGTGAAGATACCATCATTTGAAGGGAAGTATGATATTTGTTGGTAACTTATTTGAGAAGTGAAGGTAGAGCAAATATGGAGTTTCCATAACATCCCAAAACTCCAAAAGGTACAATACGCTGCCCTTGAACTTAGTATTAATGCTCTAATATGGTGGAGTAATTTAGTGAAGGAAAGGAGAAGAAATCTAGATGCGGATGTCATTACTTGGTACCAGATGAGAGATATCATGACGGCTCGCTTTGTTCCATCCTATCATGAAAGAGAGCTTCGCCAAAGCTGGAGAACCTTAAGCAAAGTTCAATGAGTGCGGAAGAGGTGTATACGACCATGTAGATGGGCATGGTTCAGGCTGATTTGTAGGAAGAAGAAGCCACCATGGCGAGGTATCTTAGGATCTTACACCGTTATTTAGCTAACGAGATAGATTTGTATATCTACTCTAACATAATAGATCTACTACATCTCACGGTGAGCGTTGAGAGGAAGCTCAAGGCTAGAAATCAAGAGAGACGGAACCCACCAACCTAGAAAAGTCGGTCCATCCGTGATCCATATAGCTATGAGCCAGCATGAGAGCAAGGCCCCAGCCGTAAACCGGCTCACAATCTCCGTAACCCTACGACCACCCTTTTTGCACCGTCTTCAAGCAAGACACCCGCCCAAACATCTCAAGAAAGTACTTCTACTTCTAATTCTTGAGGTAGAGATATTACTTGCTTTAAGTGTTAGGGAAGAGGACATACGACTCGAGAATGTCCTAACAAGAGGACATTAATTGTTAATGATATGGGGAATTTTAAATCCGATTCCGATAAGGGAGAGAAGGAGAAATCACATTTCTAGTCGAACAGGAACAACAGAGGATAATCATGAAGAGCTGAAGCACGCGGAGATTGGCTCGAGTACAGCTACTGTTGCATTAGTAAACAGTGGTTATGTTGAACTTTTAATAAAGCGACGAGAATGTTGAATTTATTCTTGTTGGTGGCCGAACCATAACTGAGATAGAGAAATAGGAGGCCACACCTATAATTGATAGAGAATAATAGAATATTTTTAAATAAAAATCTATGTTCAAGTGGAAAGACAAGGTAAACTTCAACATATGTAATAGTTTTCTTTTTAAAATCCTGCTCTCATTCATATACAGTACAATATCCTTCTTTTGTCCAGTATTTTATAATATAAGTTTGGATTCCTATACATGATTTATCAAGGTTAAGTACTCGACTAATATGCACTTGGCAAATGAATGCATTCTTTGAACATCATAAACATGAAAGGAAATCTCTGTTAAATGCAACCAATCAATAAATATCCTTAACATCTAAACATGAATGACGGGAAAGAGCAGGAGAGCGAAGAATGTACACAAGTTCTTCACAGGGACTCATGAGCTCACCATGACAAATGCAAGGTCAACACTGTCTCATCATTGCCGTTATTTTCCGCTGCCGCATCATCAGAATTAACATCTTCAGCTATCACTGCTCCAATTCAACCTTCAAGATCACCAAAAATGGCAGCTAGAAGCACCTCTCCATATTTCTATCGTATGGTTCAAAATCTACCACCTCCGTGATATAAAACTCTGAATGCCAGCATTGAACTTGGAAATTTTTACTTTGCAAACTCGTACGGCCTTTTTGGCTTCTCCAAATTGTTTTTCTACCCCATAAATCATAAAAGACTGGAAAATCTTACAAATTGTTTGTTTACTTTTATTACAGCTCGACAACTTTTTATTTATTTATTTTAGATTCTTCAAGTGTAAGATGCTTAAGCATTTAGCCATGTAGTTCAGTACTAACAATATGCCCGGACCCTTAAGAAAAAACAAAAGAACATCTTGTTTTCATAAAATTTGTAAATCTATTTCAAGTACAAAATACAAACTATTTATAAGTTATAGCACCAAAACATTCCCCATACCATTTTCATAAATTAGGTAAGAGAAATACAGTCATAGGAACACACAACTAAAGATTGAACATTTTAATCTTCATAGACTCCCAAAGTTTGTAATTTTCTATGAACTTACAGTGCTTTAGGCTCATATTCCCTCTTCCTATTCGCAATGGACAAAGAAGCCGCGACTTTTGCTAGCGTCATCTCTCCTCCTCTCTTGTTGCACTTTCACATTGAATTGCCTGCGGATTACCACACGACCATGGAAAAAATATGTAGTATGCATATGATGAGTGGCACGCAGTACAAAGATATGTGCTATTCTTCTTTATATGAGCAAAGGACGAAAACTCATGAGTTGCAAAAAAGTAGAGAACCAATGACAATTGTCTGTTTCCTACTATCATTATTCACAGGAATCCAAAGAGGAAGCAACCAAGCAAGAAAGGTGTAAAATGCCTATTAATTGGGAATTCGAATGATTATTGCTATAAAGACAAGGTTAATATTCACATATGAATCAATTTACCGTTGCCAGAAACTTCGATACCTTGGGGTCCAATTTTACATCAGATGCTTGAGATTATTTTAATGCGGAAATCTGTGTGAAAGTAGACAAAACGTCAAAATCAGGTCAATTTTACATCAGATGCGTGATTGTGTCAAATTTTAAGCGCATGTCACATGCAAACATTAATTTGACATTTTTTTCAGCCCAAAGCAGACACATGGTAAATTGTAAATCCTCAAGAGCAAAATAATTATACTGTGTCCCACTTTTTACGGCTTGGTTAGTGACATGTGATACTTTTCCATGAATTTTGGCAAAGTAGATTTATTACTTTATCATAGGGCTGTTAATTTGGTCCGGTTCCATTAGGAACCGGAGGAACCGAACCGGAATTTAGCGGTTCGGTTCGGTTCCTAAAATAATTTCTGTAGATTAATTTGGAACCGGACCGTTTATATACGGTTTGGTCCGGTCCGGTTCGACTTTTAAAAAAAATTTCAAACCGTTTAGAACCGTTTATAATTAAAAATTAAAAAAAAAATTAAAAAATGAAGATGCGCTGGCTGCTTTCCCGTCCCAAGCCCTAGTTTCACAGTTTCACATTCTCACTTTCACTTCTCTTTTCTCCCGCCCCACGCTGCTGCTCACCAGCCGTCGCTGCCGCACACAATCCGTCACTGCCGCTCACGCCTCACCGTCCCTCGCCGCCGGTCACCAACCCTCGCCGCACCTCAACGCCTCTCGCCGACCCGAACCGTTTACCTCGCTGCTGCTCAGTTTCTCTGTTTCTCACTTTCTCACATCTCGCTAGTCGCTGCTCACCAGACCTTCCGTCGCCGCCCCTCGCTCCGTCTGTCGCCGCCGTCCATCCCTCCATCCGTCTGTCGCCGCCCTCCATCCCTCCATCCGTATGTCGCCACCCTCCATCCGCCTCTCGATCCGTCTTTGTTGATTTGTCGCTGCGTCTGTTTCTCAACTTTCTCACATCTCGTCTTTGTTGATTCATCAATTTCATCTCAGTATCTCACTGCTCAGGCATTTTTCAGATTTTTGATTTTTCCTTCTTACTGATTTTGTTCATATAACGATTTTGAGTTTTTCTGTTTTAATTTTGTCAAGAACCAAGGCATGTGATGATTGGATAATGGATATCAAGGTTGATAAAATAGTAAAAATAGAATTCAGAATTACTTGCAATCTGATTTTGGTCATCTCACTGCTCAGACTTGTAGTTCTACTATTTTGGTCATATCACGTTTTTGAATTTTGGCACTGGCATGTAAGTTGTTTGATTTGATGGTTCATGATAAAATTTGATTTGTATTTACAGGTGCATAATGTCTGAACTATCTGGGAGTATATCTCGTTCTCAATCTCATGAGTCTGAAAGCGATCAGGAGTGTAGGGAGATTGCATCTCTATCATCTCAACGACAACTAGAACTCAAAAAAGCTAGGAGTGAAAAGAAACCGGTGGGTACTGCTGAATCTGTTTTGAAACCTATTGAAACAGTAAAGAAAAGAAGAAAAGGAGCGCAAAGGGCTGAAATATACTCTCATTTCGAGACTAAGAGTCATCCGTTGAGGGATGTGGTCGATGGTATTGAGAAAGTAGTTGGATCTTTCCAAAGACTTCACTGTAAGTATTGCGATACTTCATTTGTTAAAAGTGCATCTACTCATGGTACTTCTACACTTAGGAAACATATTGAAACTATATGCAAACTTTATCCGGGTAGAGCTAAGGTATCATCTGGGCAACAAATGTTTAGTGGAGTGATGGATGGTCAAGGCACACCAATGATGGTTAATTGGACACAAGATAATTGTGTTACTGCTGCAACTCATATGATTGTTGTTGATGAACTTCCATTTAGCTACATTGAAGCTCCTGGATTTAGTTATTTTTGCTCACAGGCTGTACCTTTGTTTAAAGTTCCATGTAGACAAACCATAATGAAAAGATTCTTAAAGATGTATGATTCTAAGAAGGAGGAGTTGAAGAAGGAATTGAAGTCTCGTAGTGTTTGTTTGACCACAGACACTTGGACTTCTTGCCAAAACATAAACTATATGGTTGTCACTGCACATTTCATTGATAGAGGATGGAACATGCATAAGAGAGTGCTTGCTTTTTGTGTGATTCCAAATCATGAAGGTGTTACAATAGGTCAGATTTTGGAATCTTGTCTGCTAGATTGGTCAATTGATAATGTTCTTTGTATATCTGTTGACAATGCATCTGCTAATAAAATTGCCATTGAATATGTGAGAGATAAGTTGTGCAGTTGGGAAACTAAACCAATTCTTGGAGGTAGGTTTATGCATGTGAGATGCTTAGCTCACATCATAAACATTATTGTGAGATCTGGCTTGAAGACCTTGGAGAAGTCTGTTGTAGCAATAAGAAATGCTGTGAGGTATGTAAGGGGTTCTAGTGCAAGAAATGATGAGTTTAGAAAGTGCGTGGAGAAGGAGAAAATTGATTGTAAGAAGGTTTGTGTCTTGGATGTTCCAACAAGGTGGAATTCCACCTATCTGATGTTGGATGGAGCTTTGGGATACAAAAAAGCTTTTGACAGATTGTATTATGATGATTTGAGGTTCAGAAGATATTTTGATGAGGATGAACATGATGATGATGAGGACGAGATGCTTATATCGAGTGAGAGTGTTGTGCCTACTTCTAGGAGAGTGAAGAGAGTTGGACCGCCCACAGTTGAAGATTGGGACAATGCTGCGGTATTTGTTAAGTTCTTGAAAGTGTTTTATGAAGCAACTGTGCATATTAGTGCATCTCTTAAGCCAACATCTCACAAGGCCTTCCAGGATATTGTTACCGTTGAAACTGAGCTAGAAGATCTTTGTGCAGTTGACTTAGGGCCTGATTCGAGTGAAGCAGACAAGGTTTTATATGGGATGGCCACTAAAATGAAGGTAAAGTACAACAAGTATTTTGGTAAGTTGGATAACATGAACTCTATTTTCCTTGTTGCTGTGGTTTTGGACCCTAGGTACAAGCTGAAGTACTTTGAAAGAGTATGTAAAGCACAACTGAATTTGCCTACTTTTGAGATAAAGAAGAAATCTGATGAAGTGAGACAACTTATGGTTGAGTTATGTGACTTGTATGGAGCTCAGTTTGATAGTGCAGGATCAAGAGGAAAAAAGAGGGGTGTGAGTGATAGGGTTGAAACAGTAATCAAACCTATTAGTGGGAGAAGGGCTGCTATGGAAGAAGATTGGGATAGGGAGATTGAACAGAATGAGGAAGTTGTTGTGGGTCACGAGGTTGATAGATATTTGTTGGACCCTATTGAGAAAGTTGTTAAAAAACCGGGTGTAGAGGTGGATTGGTCAATCTTGGATTGGTGGAAGGTGAATGGAGATAAATATCCGAACTTGCAATCACTTGCAAGAGATATACTAGCAGTACAAGTGTCTACAGTTGCAAGTGAGTCGACTTTCAGTACCGGTAAAAGGGTGATTGATCCTTACAGATCATCTTTGTTGCCTAAGACAGTTGAAAAACTGATTTGTCTTCAAAATTGGTTGAAATCTGATGCAATTATGGGCTTGCAATACGTTCCAGAACCAGGGGAAATGGAGACATATGAAATCATTGAAGCAGGTAAATATATAAATTGATTTTCTTTCAATTATGTACTTGTTTATTTGCAAATTCTCTCTTAACATTTTTTTTGTTGTAGAACATATGAAAGGGGTACTTGACAACAATGATCCTGTTGTTGAATCTGCATCCAATCCATCCATACCAAGTGTGAAAACAAAAAGTTCAGATGCTTCAGTTTCGGCTCGTGCACTAGTCATCAAAGAGTCCAAAGCTAGGAACAAAAGACAAAAAAAAAACTAGAGGAAAAGGTATAAAATATGAACTACTTTTGATTATTTTCTATTTAATATGAAATTCTTTTATGATGACATTATTCATTATTGTAGGTTGAAGAATTCCACTTTGTGTTGCCGGTTGCCTAGTGCATTTCCACTTTGTAAACTTTGGTTTGTAATTGAGCTTGCAATTTGCAACTATGCACTTATTTAAATTGCAAGCTTGTTTTTGGAACTTTTTTTGTGTAAGGATTATTTTCTTTTGATAATTTGTTCTTGTTGATTACTTAATTTTGTTTATAGTTCCAATTGTGTGGTAGAAATTTATAATAGGTCAGGTACGATCCGAAACGGATCAAATTAGGTACGTTATAAGCGGTTCAGCTCCGGTTCCAAACAGGTTTTTCGGTCCAAATGGTTCCGAACGGTTCCGGTTCTAAACGGTTCCGGTTCTAAACGGTTCCGGTTCAAAACGGTTCTGCACGGTTCCGGTTCCAAACGGTTCCGGTTCAAAACGGTCCTGTACGGTTCTGGTTCCAAACGGTTCGTCCCCGGACCGGTTCTAAACGGTTCCTTGTATTTCTTAAACGGTCCGGTTCCGGTTCAGGAAAAACGGTTCCTGACCGGTTCGGTTCCAAACGGTTCCGGCAGGAAAAAAAAAAGGAACCGAACCGTTTACCTTAAACGGTTCGGTTCCCGGTTCCACAAAAAAACCACGGGTTCAGGAACCGTTAACAGCCCTACTATAAATTATAATACAAGAAATTGTAATACTATAAATTGTAATACCAAAAACACCCAAAAGATTCAAATACTCTATCAAGCACAAATCTCAGCCAAATGTACCAGTCTTCCTAACTTCCGGGAATTAATGCTAGCTGCAAAACTAAACTACAGTCAGAAGTCTGCATAGGCAGCACCACCTCCGCTAACAAATCCTGAAGTATCACAACGATCCATTTATACTGAATAAATAGATGTAACTGAGCTTTGTACTCAAGGGTGACCTATGGAAAACCCAACTGCATATAGCTTCTCAATCCAGAATATTGTAATGTAATCACAAGAGTGATCCTGTTACACAATGGAAAGAAGAAAGTTAAGGCACATGCACATGACTATCAGATTTATCCCTTCTTGACAGTTGAAAATATGAAGGAAACAATTAAAGCATAGTCAACCTTACTGATTGCAATGGTTAGTAATAACAGCTTAACAAGTGACCGAATCTTTCTAATTAGAGAGTATTAAGTGGCCATTGAATATATGTGTCAAACCATCAAGCCTAATGACAATAATAACTCCAGAAGTTATGGTCAAAGATGCGCTTAAAAGGGATTGCAGCAAGTAATGGAGCTCTTGAGTAGGGTTCACTGTCCCAAATTTAGTAATTAAGAACTGGTAATGACAAATTGACAATACCTTTAGTAGGACCAACGCGGAACCAATCTAAGACCAATATAAGTACACGATCCTTGCTCATATCAAAACGAACCTCCAATAATCAAGCCTTCATTTTAGATCGGAAATATCAATTCATGGGTTGGTCACGACGGGTCGTTTGCCTGGTGTTGATGGCGGCGGCGTTGGCTGAGGTTGCGACTCCAACAATACTAGCTCCAGCTCCAGGGCCATCAGGACAACGGATGAGGGTTAGGGCGAGAGAAGCGGAAGAACGAAGGAGAGGCTAGGGTTTGGACGGTAAAAAATATGGGAGGGGTATATTTACTAATTGGAAAGCTAATAAAAACCTACTTAGTGTACAATATTAAAAAAAAAAGCCTACTTACCTAATTAGCCCTTTTATTTTTACCATATATCAAATATCCTTTTAAAATGATGATTGAACATTTTGTACAAAATATTTAATAAATATAATTATTAAAAACTATTCTCATAACACTTTCAATTACTGGCCCTTAAACAAAAAAAAATAAAATATATAAAACTTAGACAAAATCTAAATGATGGAACGGCATTTTTTATTTTATATTTCCACTTATTATTTTGACTTAATACAATTGTATGTATTATAATAATTAATATAATATAGCATTATTCCACTTCAAGTATGTTAGTATTTTATTAAATAACTAATTGTATCCATGGTATATTATAAACAAAATAATATTATAACAATTAACAAAATAATATGTACAAAATATGCTAATTTATGATTAATATATTCCAATTATTTGTTCAAATGATCTGTGATGTTCTGGAATTTTCTTTAGACGCTGTTAGAATCAACTAGAACCTTTATTAATCGGTTCAGCTTCCGTGAAGTTATAAAAATTTCTACGGTAAAATTTAAAAAATCTACACCGATAATTAAATTAAATGGTTGAGATCCTTTCATTGGGGATAACTAGAAAGTTAATTTAAAATTAAATTATTTTAGAAGGTAAATAATAAGAAAAACGGAGCCATTCAGATACGCTGAATCTCAAAACTTTTTGCTTCCTATTTCTTAATTTTCAAAAGTTTTGAAGACAAACGATGGAGATAAGCAATCGATCGATATATACATAGAGATTTGAGACGGCGGTGAAGAGTTGTAGCAATCGTCTCCAATTCGTAGATATATCCAAAGAATCGATGGTTGTGAATTAAGAACAGATTACCAGGCCTCCCTCTCGAATCACGTGATGTTCTGTTATGTCTTCGATCAATTATCAGGTTTGTCTATTTTCAAATCTTGTATGCAAATGATCGAGAAATGATTTAGTTCCAATTATCAGGTTTGTCTATTGTCCAGAATTTTGTATTAGGAAAGATGTTTATATAAACTGCAATGGTGCATATCACCTGCTCGACATAATGCCCAAGGGAGCAGGGTATATCCTACTGTCATTATCTGCACTTATGCTAAACAACAATCGGATTGTTTCCTCCCTTCCATCAACACACCTTAGGAAAAGGCTGGTGGAAGAGAAGCAAATTCCCCTTCACACGTCTCCTCATTGGATTCGGCAACATTTCCTTGGAAAGGTAACCTTTTGATCTTCCTCTTTAGAAGAATGCAAGCTATCGAAAGAAGTGATACATAGTGGTTATCTTTGCAGCTAAGGAGAGAAGGTGCACTGCTCTTAAGTGGGCTCGACTCTAGGCTTTCCAAAGATCTCCCTCCAGACCTTCAGAAGATCCGTTGCAAGGTAAAAAAAAAAAAAGGCACCATCTTGTCATTAGTTATGACATAGCAGTAGTTGATACCAAATTTGATGAATATGTGGTTTGTTTGGTTAAGGTTGCTTTTCATGCACTGAGGTTTGCACCCCGCATTATGGAGATTGGAAACAAGATTGCTGAGAGGATGCAGAGTATTAATTGTCACCATCTTGTTGCTGCTAAATACAAATTTTGATTGTCAATGAAGATTTGAGTAAATGTTTTTAACTTACAGTAGGTGCTGAATATTGACTGTCAAGGGATTTGAGTAAATTTATTTCATTTACAGTAGGTGTTGATTTTGTATGTTGCCAAGACTCTAACTGGTTGCTTCATGTCTATAATACTCGATTTGTTTAACCTATTAGCTCAATTGGAAGAGCATTGTGCTTGCGCACAAAGATATGGGTTCGAATCCCATATAGGTTATTTTGTTGCTTTTCTCTATAATAGAAATGGTTACCAGTTTACTGAAGGGAGGCTCTAATTAGTATCTCAGAAACTAATGTTAGTTCAAATGTCAGGAAGCAAATATGTAGAGTTTGTAATTGGACTTAAGGAATATATATTGTGCTTAATCATGGATTTTGGTGACTTTGTAATTTGTTAATTCTTTCTATTCTATCTTGATGGAGTTCGATGAGACAAGAAACTAGTGAAAGGGAATTGGCTCCTAGAATCAGGAAACTAGAGGAAAGAGCTCAAACACGAGCAAAAAGAAGCAAGCCCTGTCCATTTTAGTTGGAATTTCTTGTAGTTAGCAAAACATTAGACCAATTGGATCATTAAAAAAAGTGTGACTAACAAGTCATATGAATGGATAAATTATTTATCCCATCAACATATACAAAGAAGGTTGATCAGAGAATGATTGAGATCAATCGATCCTGCCCTTTTCTCTGCATTTCATTACACAATCTCAAAGTTCAAAAGAAATACAACATAGAAAGAATCAACAAAAAGTCATCAAAACCCATAATCAAGCACAATTCATCTTCCTTAAGTCCAATTACAAACTCTATATATTTGCTTCCTGACATTCTAACTAGCATCAGTTTCTGACATTCTAACTAGCATCACTTCAGTAAACCGCTAACCATTTATGTTAAAGAAAAAAGCAAACAAAATAGCCTATATGGGATTCGAACTCATATCCTTGTGCAAGCACATTGCTCTTCCGATTGAGCTAATAGGTTAAACAAATCCAGTATTATAGACATGAAGCAACAACTATATTGGCACCATACAAAATTAGTCTACTATAAATTAAAGAAATTTACTCAAATCTTCATTGACAATCAATATTCAGCACCTACCGTAAATTAAAAAAATTTACTGATATTTAACTAAGAAACAAGAGTAGGTCTCAAAACAACAATCTCAAACTGTTTTTGCTGTCTAGCAATGGATAAGTGCATACAATGATAATAGGGTATGCCCAGCTCTCTTGGACATTTTGCAGTTTATATAAACACCTTTCATAATACAAAATTCTTGACAATTAATCTCTTAATTGGAACAGAATTCATCTCTCGATCATTTGCATAAACGAGTTGAAAATAAACAAACCTGATAGTTCAGTTTTTTGAGGGAGAAGAGAAGACATAAAAAAACATCACGTGATTTGGAAGGGAGGCCTGATAATCTATTCTCAATTCACAACCATCGATCACTTTGGATATATCTACGAATTGGAGACACTTGCTACAGCTCTTCATCTCAAATATATATGTATATATCGATCCATTGCCTCCGTCAAGTGTGTTCAAATCTTTTAAAAATTAAGAAATAGGATGCACGAAAGTTTTGAGATTCAGCGTATTGAATGAATCTGTTTTTAATTGTTTCTATCTCTTATTAATTACCTTCTAAAATAATTTAATTTTAAATTAACTTTTTGCTTAATGGTGTTGATTTTTTAAACTTCACCTTGGAGCTGAACCGCTTCGTAGTACATAATTTGAACTGCCTTCAATTTTCGAACTTCGCATATATATAATATATATAAGCTTTCGATTCCTATTTCAAGCTCCAAGCAGAAGAATCAATCATGGCGAGCAAGGGGGAAGGACCGGCAATCGGGATCGACCTTGGAACAACCTATTCTTGTGTAGGAGTTTGGCAACGCGATCGTGTCGAAATCATCGCCAATGACCAGGACAACAGAACCACGCCTTCCTATGTTGCGTTCACCGACACCGAGAGGCTTATCGGAGATGCCGCCAAGAATCAGGTTGCAATGAACCCTGTCAACACTATATTCGGTACGTGACACCTCTTTGTCATTGTAGCTACTCAAATTGACTTCTTCTTCGTCTTCTTTTTTCCTTTCAAATTGCTAGCCGGATGTGTGTGCTTTGGCTTTCAACTTTTTATTACGATCTACAGCATGCAATTCAGTACCGTAAGCAAACTGTATTCGCTTACAAGTTAAGCGTTGAATGGAAATCTTATGAATATGGATCTCATCAATAAAATATAAACAAAACGAAGAACCTAATTAATGGATCAAACTCATCCTACAATTGAGAAGAACGGACAAATATTTGGTTCTCACTTGTGTGTATTTTTTCACCTGATACGAGCATGTGAATTGACAACTATGTTGCATTTTCTATTGTTAGCCTGTAACAGTATTCTTGCAATGGCTATTCCATCTGCTAATCTCGGTGGCAATGGTTTCCATCTTATGACATAACCTGTTACTTGTTTTCCATGTGCAGATTCTAAGAGATTGATAGGTCGACGGTTCAGTGATGTATCAGTACAACAAGACATGAGGCATTGGCCATTCAAGGTCATTGCAGGACATACTGACAAACCTATGATTGTAGTCAACTACAAGGGCGAGGAGAAGCAGTTTTCTGCTGAGGAGATCTCTTCTATGGTCCTCATTAAGATGCGTGAGATTGCTGAGGCCTATCTCGGAATCACAATTAAAAATGCAGTGGTGTCGGTCCCTGCATACTTCAATGACTCTCAGCGACAAGCCACCAAGGATGCTGGTGTCATAGCCGGACTCAACGTCATGGGCATCATCAACGAGCCTACAGCGGCTGCCATTGCTTACGGTCTCAACAAGAAGGCCACCAGTGTTGGAGAGAAGTATGTGTTGATCTTTGATCTTGGTGGTGGCACTTTTGACGTGTCTCTCCTCACGATTGAAGAGGGTGTTTTTGAAGTGAAGGCCACTGCTGGAGACACCCATCTAGGAGGAGAAGATTTCGACAACAGAATGGTAAACCACTTTGTGCAGGAGTTCAAAAGGAAGCACAAGAAGGACATTAGCGGAAACCCGAGAGCTCTTAGAAGGCTGAGTACTGCCTGTGAGAGGGCGAAGAGAACTCTCTCTTCCACTGCACATACCACAATTGAGATCGACTCCTTGTACGAGGGTGTCGACTGCTATACCACTATTACGTGTGCTCAATTTGAGGAAATGAACATGGATCTCTTTAGGAAGTGTATGGAGCCGGTGGAGAAGTGTCTGAGGGATGCCAAGATGGACAAGAGCTCTATCCATGATGTTGTTCTTGTTGGAGGGTCCACCCGAATTCCCAAGGTCCAGCAGCTATTGCAGGACTTCTTTAACGGCAAGGAGCTTTGCAAGAGCATCAACCCAGACAGGGCTGTTGCCTATGGCGCTGCTGTTCAAGCTGCCATTTTGAGCGGTGAGAGAAATAAGATGGTGCAGGACATGCTGCTCTTGGATGTGACTCCGCTCTCTCTCGGTCTGGAGACCGCTGGTGGGGTTATGACGGTATTGGTCCCTAGAAACACCACAATCCCGACCAAGAAGGAAAAGGTGTTCTCGACCTACTCCGACAACCAGCCCGACCTTCTTATCCAGGTGTACGAAGGAGAGCAGGTGAGGACCAAGGACAACCAGTCCCTAGAGGTGTTCTTCAGATCACGGTGTGTTTCGACATTGATGCCAACGGTATCCTGAACGTGTCCGCTGAGGACAAGACCACGGGGCAGAAGAACAAGATTACGATCACGAATGACAAGGGAAGGCTTCAAGGAGGTGATCGAGAAGATGATGCAAGAGGCAGAGAGGTACAAGTCGGCAGGATGAACTGATGTGTATAGTCTTTTTTAGTATGTTTGGCTTAATATCAACTCGTAAACAATAAATAAGTTTTCTCTTTCCAGTTGTTGCGTAGGTTTTAGGTTGGATAATACTTTGGTGTACTATTGCAAATCTTTGAGGTATTATATAGAGTGTTGAGTGTTGTTTACCATTTGATCAGTATTAATTTCTTCTCATCTTCTTTTTACATGTTATTGTCAAAAAGTTAGTTGTTGGATAATCTTTTTAAAAAATCAAATGGAATGCATAAGATATGCATTTGATCTACTTGAAATTGATTGTTCCGTGGACTTTGGAGAGCCAACTCTATCTTTTTACATGTTATTTGGATGTTTATTGTGGAATTCTACAAACATATAAGAACTACTAGTTTACGGCATTTGAATGTTTAATGAGAATTGTAATGTGATATTTGCAAGCTAAGGCTTAACATAACTGTGTGACGTTACTTGTCGTTGGCATTCTTCCTCTATTTCTAAGTCTCTCTCATTTCAGCATAATGTTTCATCCATTGCATTTTACATCAGGCTCATGTTCTATATATGTATAAATCCGCACCTGCTTTCTTACATCTTCTCTTACGAAATGAGTGAGTTCTAATAAATTCAAATTCAATTTATATACTAATTATTATATTATTTTTCATGTCACTCTCTACATTTCAGAGTTATTGATAGCTATGCTGTTTTAAAGATGAAACAAGACAAAGATCATTAAAATTCAAACTGATGTTGTGTCATGTAAAGACATATATAAGGTTGCTCTCTTTTGTTGAAAAGAGGCCTAAGAGCTCAACCTTAGCATCTTCGTAAACGTGGGATCTATGATTTGTGATCCTAACTTGTTCTTCGTGCTAATTACTAATTAGTATATGTGACAACACTAGTAGAGGATAACAGAGTAGCAAGTCACCTACATTTTACACACTTGGTTTAAGATTCTACTTAAAACAACAACCCACCTAATTTCATACTTATCTACCAACCATTACGGCAATGCCTCTCTTCAGACCAAGAGGCATCAAACTGCAAAAGACCAAAAGGAAACCACTGTTGTAAATAAGGTCACTTCCAGAGCTTCACAATCTTGTCATGGCTACCCGACGCCACCAGACCCGTCGCGCTTGACACCGACAATGCAGCAATCAGTCCCTCGTGTGCTGACAACGTCATCGTCTTGTTCTCATTCATATTCCAAAGCTCCAAAGACTGCATCATGGACAATTACCCCAAACCAGCTAAGTTCATCATCTTTTTTTTTTTTTTTATATCAGATCTCAGTGCTTACAAGAAAGACACTTGCCTGGTAACAACCGATCACCAAGAGCGAGTTGTAGGTGGGATGGAAAGCGCACGAGTAGAATTTGTTACCGTTGCAGGTAAGCTCGTGTAC
Organism: Fagopyrum homotropicum; assembly: GCA_033239125.1. Taxonomy (NCBI): domain Eukaryota; kingdom Viridiplantae; phylum Streptophyta; class Magnoliopsida; order Caryophyllales; family Polygonaceae; genus Fagopyrum; species Fagopyrum homotropicum. The sequence goes on from BSWB01000007.1 coordinate 105,761,604, forward strand.
ACATTCACCTTCGCTTCCTGACCCTAAAGACCACACTCGAACACAGTCCTCGCTCACAGATGCCAGGAGTTCACCAGAAGCATCCCAACACACAGAATGGATGGGCTTTGCATGTCCCTGCACAATCAAAATACCCAGACATTTTGCCACTCTTATTATGCTCTATGCTTATGAATCTCAAAATGTGCATGCACTTTCATAATTCATCCTGACCCTCTATTCAACAATTCTAGCCATTTCAATCCACACAAACAATCATGAGTGTTGACAAATAGATTAAAAAGCTACGTATCCGAAGCTAACTAGAGGAGATGAGAAATAAAACCTGCAATCTGTGCTGGCAAGCTTGTGTCTCAACATCAAAGATAGATATCACATTCTCAGCAGCAGCAGCTACGTATCTTCCGAGTCTTGGCTGGAACCTCACTTGAGTGGTCCCACCCTGCACAAAGCAACTTCGTAAGAACTCACTTCCCTTTTTGCAACATAAGAACTAAAAATCTTCTTCCATTTAAACTTTACACGCCCAATTTCATACATTCCCTACATTTAGTAGGACTTTTAAAGAAAAGAACGGAAAGTGGTAAATACTTTTGAACAGTGACAGTGTTGAAATGCTAGGAAACTACAGACAAACAATGGTCAAAACTAATTTATCTGGTTAAAATAGTTAGAGTAATCAAATGCATTTTTACTTGTAAAGGATGGTGATCTGTAGTTCACCTCACAGAGAATGATAGTCGAGCTGCATGATAAATTACTAATATGATAAGTGGTAACATCACATGTACAGTGTACCTTAAACACCCTACTGCAACTTCCATTAGTAATATTCCAATACCGGATGTCACCATCACCGTCACAAGAGCAGACAAGATCGTCTTTTTTCGGATGAAAATCTAATGACATGACTGATGCAGAATGCCCTGTAAAATTGCGCAGTGAATAGCCAGCCTGCAAAATCCAGTCATTTTTAATTAACATCTCATGAAGTATCATCCCCAACCATCTACTTTTCTAATTCTGATTTACTTTAAACCGGAGAAAGCACATCATATTTACTAAATAGGATCTTACACATCGTAGTCCTACCTAGGATCTTGAACATATGCAAGCCTTATGGTTTTTTATATTAATATAAAAATACTTAACCCTGTGCTTTCAACAGATGAGAGAGCAGTTGCATGAAAAAACAGATGAAGCTTTTGCTAGAATTTTGGGAAAGATTAATTTCCATCCCTCTTTCGATGATATAGCTGTTGAAAGGTGACACAGCAGATCAGCCACTCAAACAGTAATGACGAGAAAAGCAACATAACTTACATTGTCAGCATCCCAAACCCTGACAGATTTGTCAAATGATGAAGTTGCTAAACGCTGCATACTTGGACTGAAGCGAACATCAGTGATCAGTGACGAGTGTTCTTCAAATGTAGCCTTTGGCTTCAAGGTATCAGTGTACCATAACACCACCTGCATCATGATGTGCGGGAATGAATTCTAACAAGAAAGCATGGCTTACACCTACAGACTAATTGATAATTTAATGCTCGGGTTCATTTGAGAAACTTAGCAACCTTTTTATCATGGCCACCACTAGCAAGAATTTTTCCATCTGAGGAGAAGTGGCAACAGACAACTTTGGCCGGGCTTGCACGGACAGAATTAACCTCCGCAAATGTGAATCCTACAGCAAGGATAAAGAGTTTTCAATGTTGGTTCAGCTATTTTGAAATAATTGTATTTTCCTTAGATTGGCCTAGCTACTTATATACCTTATTTATTTTGCTATGTTTTAGGTTATGCTTATGGTTGTAGTTTTATTACCTAGGTTAATGATAACTTTGTTACTTCTGTCTTTTTGGGTTTCCTTCTCGTTTTTAAATAGTGGCAACAGACAACTTTTTGGGTTTCCTTCTTGCACTTTAAGTTTAGGCCAGTAGCGAAGGAGACCATAGTACCACTTACCTTTACTGAGCTCATTAACACAACCAAATGCATCTCTAGGATCTGTATCATCATGTGACAAAAAAGATTCCCCATTGTCGTCTAGGGATCCATCCTCTACAAAGTGCTCTATATCAGCCTGTAACTCAAAATTATGAATAATCTTAGAACTGGAATCTTATGACTCTCGAGTTACTTGCCATGTCTGCATATCAAAGGCTAGGCAGATCAGAGTTAGTCAATAACCAGAATGTTACAAATATGTTTAATGGGCAGTTGATTTGTGGCATTAACTAATCACTAATGAGAATGTTGCAAGAAGATGCTCAAGAAAATCCGAAAGCGAAAGATCGGAAAAACATTTTGGTAACCGAACCGAGCATTAGAGGAAATGACCATAGAAGAGTTTACTTTAGATGGAAGAATTCATGGAGGGCATAAAGAGATGAAAAACAAGATATCAAAATATACAGAAAGATATTAATTGAGCAACATAGCCAATGGTAAGGTTAAGAGATGTCATGTGGTTGGTGTATGATGACACAATCCTTCGTGTTCATATATGGAGCAAAGGAACTTCAAAAGTAATAATTTAAAAGAGTCCGAAATACAAGATAAAGCTAAACCAAAGATAAAGAAAGGAAAAATTCTTAATCTAAGCTAGATATCAAAATAAACAGAAAGATATTAATTGAGAGACATTAATGATTAAAACCACACAGCAAAAGAATACTTCCAGTGCTCCGATAAGGTAGGAAAAATTGGACAGAATGATATCGATCTGAAGGGGAAAGGGACATGGTAGGTGATTTTAATAAAATAATATCATTGTGAAAAATAGAATGATGCACCGTAAGCTGCATATTCTTTTACAACAGAGGCAAACCTAGTATGAGAGTGGGGGAAATAATCAAACAAACAGAAAAGCAGAAGATGCTAACCAGTTTATTAGATGTTGCTGCAAGATTGCCAGCACTCCCGGAGCCAAACATGAGCATTGGTTTAGTGGAAGTGGTACCATGTGTCAAAGAGGGCAAGGACATCATATCTCCAGGTGTATGGTTTGAAGGAGTTGAAGGCAATGACATAACATCTCCTGGTGTGTGGATTGAAGGTGTTGATGGTCCTGCAGTATTTGCAGTTCCTGAGCTATTGGCTGGTCCAGAAGATGACACGGGCTGCTTCCTTTTTCGCCCAGTCTGGTTTTTGATAGTCTTCAAAATTATAGAAACTAATATTAGGAACCCATGAAAGAAAACAAACCAAAACAAATAGCATATGCAAACCTTTTTCTGATAATAGATGGTTACAGTTTCTTTGTTTATAACCATAAGACTACTCATAAACACTTTTGCATCATGGTGGTCAAATGATGAAAAAAAATGAAGTAAAGAAAATAAAGAGATTATACAGGATCTAAACAAGATAACTAATAAATTATGCGGACTCAGAATGTTCTCAATGTTGTTGTAGTTGGAAATGTGACTAACATATTTCCAGTCTTTTTCTTTAATCTTTTTCCCATCCATATGATTTGAAATAGATAGGCAATACCAACTACAAAAGAACAGACCTGATCATTTCCTCGAAAAGAGTTTGGCATGCTAACATCCATTGTCATACTGTTGGCAGCCCCAATCTTGTCTGTCAAATTTTGATTGTGACTTGGAACCTGAGGCTGCTGACAAGAAAGAGCATTTTGCTGAAGCTGATTATAATTCTGTTGTTGTTGCTGCTGCTGCAATTGCGCCATTTTCAACTGCAATTTCAAACCAACTTCCACCAAGTAAGAGAAAAACATGGGTAGGAACTAGGAAATACAACTGATGTAGATAAAACAAGATCACACTGCGGAAAAGTTCATGGTAAAAGTAAAGCAACCGAAAGTAAGAAACCTTGATTAACATATCTGCATCTCCACGGGGCAAAACAGGACAAGCAACCTGTAAAGGAGATCCAACATTGGGAACTATGTCTCCTACAGAATTTGAGAGGCCTTCCTTTCCAAGAGTCATCATCTTATTATTGAGAAGCATCCGGAGTCTTCTATTTTCCAGATCATTGGCAGATGCTGATGTCAGATTGTGTTGGGCAAGCAGAAGTTGCTGTTGATGCTTAGATGTTAGCATCTGAAGTTGGTGGAATGGCTGGGAAGCCTGCATAAAGGATTTCTGCTGTTGTAGAATACCGGGACGTAGTTGATCTAATCCCTATTTGATGCAACAAATAAAAAAAGGTTAGTCAAAAGTTTCTTAGATACATTGCTATACACATCCTTGAATCCTTCCTATGCATTACTTATGTCTAGGTCGGTTGTCTTGTTGTTGTAACAAAAACCACAGGCTACGAGACTAAGGGTCGATTTCAATTTTTTTATGGTGAAACAAATATATCTTGGCCAACTACAATCTAGGAAAACATACTGATTCATGATTGATAATTCGACAAGAAGAGGACTTAACTGTTAGTGGCCATCCTTTCAAGGTCAAATTATTACTACTTTGATTTGATCCTGAAACAAGAACATGCATAGTTTCAGTTGAAGTTAATACAAAGCTAATTGAGTTTGATTTAGCAAACTTATGAGAATACCAGGAATGCCAATCAATGAACCATCAGGACCAGGAGTCCTTGGGTTCACCATGGGGTTGGCATCTGTTTTCATGTCCTGCTTAACAGAAACAACAAAAACTACTGTAAGGATAGCCACAAATGCACATCAGAGGTAGGTAAGAGAAAATGAATGCCACATCTTACAGGTGTGGATACAGGATGTTGTTGGGTCCGTGTTTGTATCTGTGTTGACATGCTACCAGCTGTACCATGCAAAACTTGCCTAAAAAAATTTGGATATGTTTTAACAATTGCTCAATATGAAATAAGCACAAGATGTTCGGAACTATGACAAGTAGGTCCCAGTCAAGGGATTAACCTTGTAAAGGAACTGAGTAAACTTAGAGCGTGTTCGGTATCACAACTTTTTTTGTTAGTTTAAGCTTTTTGGATAGTTGTTTGATTAGTTGAAAAACTAATGAAAAATCTAAAGTTTGGTAGGACGTAGGAGAAGATTTGTTGGTAGATTTTCAGGGTACATTTACGGAAAACAACAACACTAAAATACTTCTATAATATAAGAGTTATGACAAAGGGGTAAAATAGGAAGAAAAAGATGAAAGCTCTACAATAAGAACTTCGAACCTATCCCCATTAGCTTCCTAATATATCAAACCAAAAACCCTTCAAAACTAATCTCCTTAAAAGGCTATCATACCAAACAACATAAAGTTTTTTAAAATTTCAAAGCTCCACCAAAATCTACACAATAATCTCTTACAAACGAGCCCTTAATGTTCCTGAATCCTGATCAAGATCGCACAAAACCAGGAAGAAATAGATCCTTCTTCTCCATAGTGCATGGATACAAAGCCACGACTCTTAAGACATTCATACCTTAAACAACAAATTTTCAATGCTATGATCAATCCGCCAAGGAAAATGAGCCAAGAAACAAACAAATAAATAAATAACTTTGCTAGGTTATCAGAAAATAGAGCTTGATGAAATAACACACAATAGGAAATATCATCTTCCCTCAAACACAGCCCAATAGATAAAGGAAGTCAAGGCTAGAACGATATAAATGTATGTAATGTCAATACCACATACCCAGATGGCTGGCTAACTGCTGCAGACTTCAATATTGAAGCATGATTTGAATCCATAATTTGACCCACATTCTCACAAAACCTTTGCTGAAAAGATGGTATTATATAATCAGAACCCAAAAAGAGACCAAAATCTGGTTATTAAGAAAAATAGAGATACAAATCATTGAATCAAGCTATACCTTGACCACAGCTTCATCAAGACAATCTCGTTGACCAGGCAACTTAAGACGCTCTTCATACATCTTCGCAGCTAATGCATTAGCAGTAGCAGAGTTTTGCGGATTATGTGGGTCAGTTGCAACACGCCCATTGGAAGAGCCGTCAACGAGGTGGACCCCATCCCGTATTTGTTGTTGTTGTTGTTGTTGTTGTTGTTGCTGTTGTTGCTGCTGATGTTGTTGTTGTTGTTGTTGTTGTTGTTGCTGATGTTGTTGGTGGTGAGCATGTCGTTGTAGCAGAAGTTGTTGCATCTGCAGGTGTTGTTGTTGCTGCAGTTGTTGTTGTGATGGCGGTTGTTGTTGCTGCTGCTCTCTTGCTTTCAACATCTGACTTGACTGGAGTTATATTTAAAACTTCAATTCTATTCCTTGAATATATATTACAATAAAGGTATGCCGAGGAAGTGAAGCATTATCCATGTGTTGAGACACTAATGATCATATCAAATAAGTACAGTTCAAAGTTACGCATTCATGTACAGAAGTCGCCCTTTCTTCAGCTAGTCCACAAACTAACACTTGTGTTCCAGAATCAAGCAAACACTTGCTTTTACTTTCCTCAACTAGAAATTAAGATTTCTCAAAAAAAAAAACTAGAAATTAAGAAACATCATAATGCCGTTGTAAACCTATTTATGTCAAATAGACTAAATAAAAGAAATTTCTACTTCAGAAACTGATGATAGGCAAGGAAATGCAAAATTACATGTAGTTGTCACATGTATGAGGTGAGGTAATAGAAGTCCTGAACCAAAATACAGAAGAAAATTCTGTAATCAAAGCACAAACTATTCTTACACACCTCAACGTATGACGCAGCAACCTCTGAGTGCTTCTCATTGTTCCTAGCAATGAATATATCCCAGAAGACCGACCACCACTCGAAGAGAAACCCACCGGGCGCATCAATTGCTGGGGAAAAATCAATTCCGAAAGAACATAGTACCTCAAAATCCAAACACAGGCTACTCCTTTAAAATGCCAGTAAGATTTAACTTACCAACTGGGTCAGAAGACACTTTCCCCTCAGCTTGAAAGGCCTGAGCTGTAGCCTTTAAGTCCCTCTTCACCAAATAGTCATGTATATACACATCCAGCCTGATATCAAAGCAATAATAATTACATAACACCCATCACGAAGCTAGAAGGAAAAAGCCCAACTTCACACAATAATTTTGCAAAACAAAATAGAATCAACAACACCAAGGCCTAAAATGATGAACAAAATACAATTGCATTGTGACATGCAAAGTGATGAAGATCTTAACACTAACAAACTCTACACATGGAGCAAAGCCAGTTAAAAGGTAAGTCTCACAACAGTGACACAGAAAGGCAAAATGACCAAATACCCACAAAACCAACTGTACCCGGAAAATCGAGAGATTAATGCAAACCTATAAGTATTACCCGTGACCAAAGTTAACAACTTTACCAAAAGAGAAAGGGTTGCTTACATTTTATCAGCTTCCCAGTTAGTCTGAGACATTCTCCTTCACATGAACTCAAACACAACACAAAGTAGAAAACCTACAATGTCAGTTACCCATCGGCCTATTAAAATTATGAAACCTTGAAAAGGATTTTTCTGAATCAAGAGAGCTTGTTTCTAATTTGTGGCAAACCCAGAACAGTAGAGACAAAATAGAGGAAGATGAAGGGAAAAAAGGAAATAAGAAAAAGAAACTCTCTATCTGGGCTAACCCAAATGCACAGCAGCCTCAAACAAGAGAGCGAAATTTGGCCTAATATTAAAAAATAGAATTGAAATGGTGATAAATGTATAAATAATTGCGAATTTATTCCCATATTGAATGTAGAGTTGGTTCAGGGTTACAGTGAGAGTACAGACATACCTGCAGAGCCAAAAAGACTTTTGCTATATACTTCGGTTTCGGCATCCGCTTCTCCTTTCTCCTTTGGACATTATGATGTCACTAGTAGTCACGAAAGCCCAAGAGGAGGAAGGTGAATGACGAATTCGCCCTTGTTGTGCAGTTGAATTGCTTGTGAAGACAGTTTCTGGGGTTTGTAATTTGGTCCGAGTCTGTATGGATTGAAAGGTAAATGGAAGAAAAATTGACATTCAAACTGAAAGGGACACTTCAATTCATCACATCTTTTTACGGGAAAGTACACGCGTCTTTATGCTATTTTCCTGTGGGTTTTTGCTTTACCATTGATCCGTTTGATGAAGGTGAAAAAACAAATTCATCCCTCACCTAACGGATCCCACGTGGAGTATTTCAGAGATGAACTCATGTATTAGACTTTTGAAAGGAAGCTTTCTACTCTAATTTCTTGCATAAATTTCATATTTGATCTTTATAATTTTGTTGGAGAAAATTCTGTAATTTGGTTGTGTGCATAAATTGTATGTAATTTGGTCCAATTATTCATATTTGGACAAAGTTCAATTTTAATGCTTTTATTGATAGTTTTTTTTTTTTTTTTTTTTTTGTCTTTCGAGGTTTTGAGTTATTTTTGTATTTTTTTCAACAAAATCTTATAATCTTATTTTTCAGTTTATCAATGGTCTTCATTTAAGTTTTATCTCGTTTTTTTTCACTCACTCATTTATCATTTCAGATCTTACCCGTTTTTCTTATTCACCCATTTATTTCATCATATCATATTACAAATATACCTCTACTACCTTTTCAATATTACAATTATTTTAACTATATTTTAAACCAAACTTTCTATTATTATAACATTAAATATTCATTTAATTATTTTTCGTTAACTTAAAATTATTCAATTAAAATAATATTTAATTATGAGAAACACTTAACTTCGTTAAAATTAGCATAAAAAGTATTACACAGTAAAATACATAAAACTTAAAACATGAAACAAACAACATTGAAGTGAACAACATGAAGAAAACAACATTAGCAATCTTGAGTTGATAACCTAATTTCTTTGACTAAATGCATTTCCAAATTTTTGTCAAATATTCTCAATTTAATCATCATGAAGTTGTTGATGTGTAGTTTTGTCTCGAACTTGAATTGTATTTTGGAGGTAGTCGGCACATTAATCAGTCTTGACATTGTGTAATTCGAAGGATTACCGAGCCTACAGTTCCTTCTTAATCATACTCAGGGAGTTCATCTTCGTTTTCATCTCGCTCATCTTCTACAACCATATTATGCAAAATAATGCATGCTCGCATAATTTTTCCAATCTTATGGCCTGTTTGGTATTATATTCTAGGGGATTCATTTAGATTCTTTTTTACGAGATTCTTGGGATGGTAAAAATAACATCGTTTGGTATGAGTTGGAGCTTCGGGATTGTATTTTTTTACGAGATTCTTTTGGTAAAAAAATCCCGTAAAAAGAAGCTTGTCCACCCAAGCTTCTTGGGGATTCATTGGGTTAGATTGTTTTGAATTCCATAAATACCCTTTCTCTTCTACTCTCTCTCGTTCATTCTCATTTCTCCACTGGAACGCATCAAGTAGATGAAACGCAACAATAACAAATATTAACATGCCGAATCGATTACAGTCATTGATGGAGAAATCGATTACAGCAGCCAAAAATCACATAAATTGGAGATGAGAATCGATTTTCGAGTACAGATGGAGCAACAATCTATAGATGAAGAAATCGATTACAACAACATAAATCAAAAATCATAAATGCAACAGCAGAGTGCTTTCTTCACAAACAGTTTAGACCAATTCCAAAGGGGTAAGGGATGGATATGTTTCCGCAATGATCTTTGCACCCTACCAATGCTATGGGAGGAGCCGTAGTTGAGGCTGAAATTGCGGATTGCTATGCAACGAGTGTTATCAACAATAGAAGTAGTTGAAAAGCTACACTGATACTTTCTGTTCATGCGAGTACTCAAATGGATATGCGAATACAAACTAAAATTAAAGGTGGTCCACTCCATCTAATATGCTTTCTGTGTAACACTCAAATTCATTATGCAAGTTGTAATTAATTGTCTCTACTTTAAGACTGCAACAAACGTGAAAAATTTAGGAGTTTGAATGTTTAGATTTAATTCTCAATAGCTGCAATAGAAAGAAGTGTTTGAATGTTTAGGGTTATTCTCAATGTCACATGTTAAAATTAGGGGTATTCTAGTAAACTTTCCGTAAACAATCTATCTAAACAATCCAATACCAAACACGTAAAGTTAATGAAAAAAATCCTTTACAATCTCCATCCTCAAGAATCTCAAGAATCCCCATCCCAAAAAATCTAAAAAAACAATACTCATACGATGTCAAACAGGGCCTTAATCAAATCTCATGAAAGTGTTGGGTTTTGAATGATTGCAAATCGAAATTGTAAGACTCCAAATGCCCTTTCTACATCTTTGCAAACTCCCTCTTGAACTTGAGCAAATAATTTAGCTTTAGGGCTTTGCGGGTGTCGAACGGATTGTACAAATGTAGCCCAAGGTGGATAAATACCATCGGTAAGATAATATCCCTTGTTGTATTGGTGACCATTAACCATGAAATTGATATATGGTGTCCTACCATGTAAAACGTCATCAATAACAAGAGAACGATCAAGCATTAATATCGTTACACGTACCCGGGACACCAAAAAAAATGCATGTCAAAACCATAGGTCATGAGATGCCACAACCTCTAGTTCAATCATTGGATATCCATGATCCCCACGCGTATATTGACCTTTCCATGCATTTGGACAATTTTTCCAAGACCAATGCATGCAAGCGATGCTACCCAACATCCCTAGAAAGCCGCGAGACTTTCCCTTCACAAGTTGACATTGTAAGTCTTCCACTGTAGGTTGACGAAGATATTCACCATCAAATATGGATATGACTCCATCAACAAAATATTATAAGCTCTTCCTGATAGTGCCCTCAGCAAGACGGAGATATGCGTCACCAGCATATGCAGTTGTTCCATACACCAACATGTGTATCGCACTGGTGCGTTTTTGTAATGTAGATAAACCAAGCCTACCAGCTGCATCTAGCCTTTGTGGAAAGTGGTCCACTCCATTCTCGATGCTATCAACAATGCGCATGAAAACATTTTTGTGCATTCTGAACCGACGTCGAAGATTGCATTTGTGTACGTCGATACCTTGGAGAAATAATCTCTGCGTAATTGTGCTTCCCCTTGCTCCCTTCCTCTTTCAATGTATGTTCAACGACGTCTTCTTCTTCTTCTTCTTCTAGAGATTTCTGGTTGTGCATCATCAACTCTTTGGGATGCAAGTTTCCACTCATTGATAACAACTTCTAGCTCATTCTCTATTCAGAGCTATTGCTACTAAAGAATGGGTTAGGGTTTGATAGATCAGAATCAAGGATAGACATTGTGTAGTTCTTTGTTTGAAACAGATAATGTTAGAGTTGAATGAAGTCTCTATACTCATTTCATATTTATATACCACTCGATTCAGATGAACGTTGTATATTTTCATTTAAAATGTCCGTTTGTTCGCTCTCAGACATGTGTGAATATGAAAGAAAATAAGTCTTAAACTTATACTAGAAATAAAGTCCAGCAAATAAGCAAACTTGCAGTGTACGGATCAATCGTAATAAATACAAATATTTCAAGGTCGATCACATGGACTATGGTGAAACCAAATAGTAACAAATAAATCTAGATAGACAATTTGCAAGTCTCGATGATTGCATAGAACAAAAAGCAATGATATGAATATATGTAATAATCAAGAAAGTGAAGATTCTAGAGATCAAGGTATCCAATTGTGGTTTTCGATTCAAGACTTCTAAAGATCTATGGATAGAGCTAAGATCGCAAAGGAAAGGTGTTTCTAAGGTGGGTTAGATCACGAGGGAGGTCTCACTATCCAATATCCCAAACCAAAGGTCCTATCACCAGGTAAGTCTCATGGATCTAAGGAAATGAACTATAATCTCAAACCAAAGTCTCAGACTAACTCACAAAGTCAAGAAGAAGGCACACTCAAAAAACCTAATAAAGGATAAACCTTTACTACCTAGAACTCATCATCTTTGGCAACCAAGAAAGGGAATCATTGGGTAAGTCTCTTCCTAATCTTGGATATAGGCTTAAAAGGTTCAAAAAGGCCATGATTTGAGCAATCTATAACCTAATCATAAAGATATAACATAAATGGAACAATAGAAGAAACCACGGGTTGTTCTTGCTAAAATCTCGGCCGAAATTCCTGAAGAATAGACCGAGATTCGTATTTGCGAAGGTAAAAAACAACTCTTAGGGTCCAATCTAAACTTAAAGTCTTAGTCTATCATCATCTAAACTACAACCATTAACCAATCACCCTAGAATCGCAAGGATTTTAGCCAATATCACACATATTCAAATCAAGATAGATATATGAAATCAAGAAACCAAAATAACCAATAAAACCAAAAGAGGAGTAAAAAATACTTAGAAAATGGTCTTCAATAATCAAAACTGTAGCGTAAGCAATAACAAAGATCCAATCTTGTGTTCGAAAGCAATGATATCTAAAAACTAAGTATTTTCTCCAAGAATCTTCACAATCTCTCTCAATCTTCAATGTTGTTGTAACTAATAATCTAATCTCTCAATGTGTTCTCGTCCTCTATATAATCATCCGTAAATTCGTGACGTAATCGTCTCCCATTTGATGTTGCAACCATGATAACTTATAGAAGGATCTAGGGTTTGAAGTTTGGTTTTGGGCCGTTTTCACCAAACCACGGTTGAGCCCTTACAAAATCTCGGCCGAGATTTTCATAAGTGAACCGAGATTTGTATTTTGTTGCATGTTATCTCTTAGCTCTTCTTTCTATCTTCTTTTATGATATCTTATCTCTCCTTTTATGCTCCAAAATGCTTCTCATATGGTCCACCTTGATGTCTTGTCCATGAATGTTCCATTTTCGCTCCAAATTGTGCAAATTTACCTACAATTGTAATAAAACTTTGTGTAGATCTCTATTATAACAAAATAGGCAAATATAAGCTCAATGGTTGTGAATCTATGTGTTTATGCATGCAAAAGAAAGGGAAAAACTACCTATATGAATGTCTATACTTGTAAAAACTAGGATTTTCGAATCCTAATAAAGGATGTTTAAGGGTGATTAAATTAATCATCGATAACAATTGACTCATAACTCGCGAATTGTGTGTAGATGACGAGTATGAATTTCACCATTATGATTTTGGCGTAAATTTGGACGTATGGGGGAAATTTTACTTTTTCCTCCGGGGAATAATTTTTACCCTCTCGTATTATTTGGAGCATTTGGGAGCTTCAATTAATAAAATTGTAGTTGAGAGAAATGATCAGGACATTGGGTATGTTTTAGATATGAAATAACATGGAAAGGCAAAATGGCCAAAAGAGTCGCTATTTCGTTTCTTAGCGGCTAAGAAAGACGGCTTAGAAATATGCGTTTTCCGAGAAAGTTGCGGAATAATTATCAACACAATATGTCAGATTTATTATTCCAAATTCGAGAAGTTTGGAGAAGGGGCTCAAACCGCCTTCGGATCGGTTAAAGGATAACTATCGATTTTGTTAAAGGATAATTATCGTCTTCGCTATAAATAGCGGAAATTCAATTATTAATTCATTTCCTTTCACGTTTCCTCGTAAAAACTCTGATTTCTCTCAACCTTCAAATTCAGATCTACTCTCCGTTTCTAATCCGATTTCAAATCCGTTTGAGTTTTCGGATTCCTCTCTTCATCCTCTTCATATCGGTACTGAGTTTGTGTTTTTCCGAGCACATAAAGGGCTGGTCAAGCATATTAGTGTTTTGTCTGGTGGCGCCGTCCAAGTTCCGGTGGATTTGAAGGTGTCCGAGCGTAGCCAGCGTCGTTGTGATTCCGAATCTTCTTTCGGATCGTCCATCGGGTTAGTAACGAATAAGTTATGAATTTATTCGTTTTCAATATTGCGATTTGGCCTAAATTGACCTTAGGCTTGTCAAAATGGATAATTGGAAATTCCATTATGCTCGTGACTTTATTATGGTGATTATGGGATATTTGTTTGATGAGATCTGATGACAGTTGGGTTCAGAAACTGTCTGCGGGCAAAACGTTATTTTGGTGAAATTTAATTAATTAATTAAAGATTAATTAATTAAATTAGGAATCTAGAAAACGCTATAAGCTAATTAAATTCAAAGGAATGAATTTACTTGATGTTTGAAGCAAGAAGTTTAATACGAGGAATATGATATTCTCGACAGGTGGTGTTGAAGACGGTAAACTAACTATAGTTTAGTAGCTCAGTGAGCGTATCCAGGTAAGTCTTCAGACTTACTTAGCTTCGATCTGCAGAAACCCGTGCCGGAGAGATTTATATCTCACTGTGTTGATATGTGTTGTTGTTTTGAAATGTCTTGTTGTGTTGAAATGTGAATGTTGATATGCATTGAGATGTGTTATGTGTAAAGCATGCTTGATGTGTTTTATGATGGAAATGACGTTATGATGTGTAAAGCATGCTTAATGTTGTTGTGGTTATTATCATGTCATAATTATGAGAAATGGTTAATTGAACATGTGTTAGCCTATTAAGGTGTGCTATTGAATGACATGATAAGCTTGTTGAAACATGATAATGTATGAGATGATAAGCCTTTTGAGGCATGTGATATGATGATGACCTGTAAAGGTCAATAGTATGTAAATTGTTTAAGACTCTGAGCTAACCATTAGCCAGGTCGCTAGCTATTGCAGTGAATGCCGGAGCTCGGCCAAGCCCGGATCACTTGCGTTTGTATAAGAATGACACCGAGTCTGATGGACTTCAGGCTCGGGTCGCACACTTAATGAAAATGGTAAATGTTTGCATTAACATGAATGGCAAAATGTTGCATGTGGTTAGGGGTTAAGACCATAACCCACCACGAGAAAGCCTGGCCCATAGACTTGATCAGTCTGGCTACGACCTAAGAGCAAATGTCTGAATTAACCTAATCTGTGCAATGGTGAGCTCACACCAAAGCCAGAACCGCATAAGCAATGATTCCGGATTTGGTCCGGGATCGCAAATTGTAAATTTCATACTGCATTCACGTGCATCATTCATAAAAGCATGATATCATCTAATGAGCACGGTATATGGTATTTGAATATATTTGTTGTGTTGTGATGTGATGATATAATCTCTCGTGGATAGATTATGATCGGTAGCTAACGATTTTAAACCGAATCTTTTTAGGTAATGCTGATCATAGGAACGCTTCAGGGATGTCAGCTGCAGGGTGTGGACAGCCGAGGCAGTGTTAACCCAAGGGTTGGTTGAACTACTTTTGAAACTAATCGCTTGCAAGCGAGTCTTTTGTTGGTTGTGTGCAACTGTGTACACATGTTGATTTCAGGCTGAAGTTTTAAGACAACTGTTCAGGTGTCATGTTTTGAAGTGTCGTTTTGGGAAATACATACTAATTTCATGCATGGTTGTTATGTAAATGTTTCTAAATGACAGGTTGAATGTTTTCATTATTTCTTCGTGCTTCTTGTTACAAGGTCCTATTTGTGAAGTTGTTGTCAGGCTAACTGATGGGACCCACTGTGTGGTCCTTAGCCTAGTGACGTCTTGGGTTACTTAAAACTCGGGTCGTTACAGTACCAAGGTCATAATTCATGTCATCAACGTTGTTTTGTGAATGTTGTTATATGATCGTTGTATGTTTAAATATGTTAAAACTTTGCCCATTCCCTGCCACTTTGACATGCATTGTCGGACCCAACATTAACTTTGCCCATTCCCTGCCACCTTCACATGCATTGTCGGACACATCATTAACTTTGTCCATTCCCTACCACCTTCATATGCATTGTCAGACCCATCATTCCTTGTCACCTTCACATGCATTACTAGACCCATCATTAACTTTTCCATTCCCTACTTTAAACCCATGTCTTGTCGAGATGTGACATGAAATGCCACACACTTTCTAGTTTCATTTATCTTGACCACATTTTTGACACAAAGTAGAAAATACATTGATTGCAACACCTACATCTTACATCAAAAGAACTGTTTACAAAAACATCTCACGTAATAAAGTCCAAAACATCAAGATACAACAACAAAAAAAACATAAAACAAGTGCTTAATTACATTAGAAAATACATTGATAACAACTTCCGATGATTGCAATTTCTTCAATCCATGTTGAGTTCATTCATCAACCTTTCCTTCAGTGTCATACCTGAAACAGTCAATTCCTTATCTACCATTAAACCCAACAACACATCCATCTTCTTAACTTTCACATAATCCTTTTGCTTCTCTAACTTACGTGCCTCCCTCAATTTCTTTAACTTCGTCACCTCTTTCATATGTTGTAATGCTTCTTTCTCTCTCCCCCCTTAGCGCTTCATAGTGTTCATCGCTCATTGTTGGTGCATTTTGTTTCCCCTTTCTCTTAGTGCTTTTGATACCTTCAGGACAATCAAAATGTTGATGATCATACATGCTAGTTGGAGTTTCAAGAGTTGGGTTAGAACTCACGTCATCTTTAGTTGAAGCCCTTGATCTTTTGTCACTTAAAACACTTTCCTCCTTCTCTTTCAAATGATCAACTCTCCATTTTTCTTCATTACGAAGAACATACCATGCATGCTCATTTGCAAAATTACACACATATGTAGCTCTATAAATTTCATGTGCCTTATTCATGATATCCTGATCTCCTTCACCGCTAGCTTGTAATTTGAGAGCTTTTTTATGACAACCATCAAACTTACCAACAGTGTTGTTTAGCTTATGTCATCTATACTTGATTTTGTTTTTGTCTCGAGGAACTTGATGAGGCTTCCTCCGCTGCATGTAGTTTCTAGTAATTTGACTCCAAAATGCCGCTGAAGTTTGACAATTGCCATCAATCGAATTAGTCCTAAAATTTATATAACCAGCGATGAGCAACAAATCATCTTCACGAGTCCAATATACACGCTCACCTCCATCATCGTCACCACCACCACCACCACCACTACCACTATCATTATCACCACCACCTCCATGACGACCACCACCACCGCCACTATTAGAACCATAACCTCCACCATTCCGCATCTAAGATGGTGATTTTGTTTGGCTTCACCTAAGAAAGGAGCATTTTCCATCTTACCGCAAAGGCAAGCTCTCGGACCGTGGTGATGGACCACTCCGCATCATATCTCACCATGACCCAAATGCCTACAAGTTAGAGCTTCTAGACACCTACGGAGTTCACCCAACGTTCAATGACAAGGATCTTCCCCCTTATGTTAAGCCCCTATTCGACAATGGTGAAACGGGAACGTTTCAAATCCAAGATGGGGAACTGATGCGCCCTTGACCACCATGTCCGTAGAAGAAGAGGATGAGACATTGCGGGTTCATTGCGATGGAGCACTCGCTCGCTCCCGTGTCAAAGCCATCGACACGGCTTCTGTCTCCTTCATTGCCCACACCTTTGCTTGTCACGGACACGTTAGTGGCATGCCATGTCTTTATTCCAACATGGCATGAGGTATGCCAATTCGACAACGTTTCGAATATTTTCCTTCTTTTGCATTTTTAATAATAATAGTCTTTTTTTTATTTCCGGAACTTAATTTTCGACTTTAAGATTAGACTTTTGGTTTCGGAATTTAATTCGGAAACTTAATTCCGAACTTAAATTCCAAACTTTCACATTTTAGGCTTTTTATTTTCGGAACTTTAATTCCGGGTTTTATTTCCGGCATTTAATTTCCTAGACTTGGTTTGACCACATCCACTATATAAGAGATACTTGACATATTTGTAAATCATGTTCAATTTTAATCAAGTATATTTGAGAAGCATTTCATTATTCGTGATTTTGGGTATCAAAGCTCCCTCCTCTTGAAGTTCTTCTTTTGGATCTTTGATCCAAACTCACCCACATTCGAGTATTCTTCAAGAATCAACTCAATCGATTCACTTCAAGGCTTGATCGATCAATCTAGATCGAATCAACCCCTCAAATTCCGGCTTCATCTCTAAGATTCCGCAATCCATGTTCAACCGTTCGAACGCATCCACACATCAACTAATGAATAGTTGACGCTCTAGCTTGATCTAGATCCATAATTCTTCCTTAACGTGTCCAAGGACGCATTAGAAATGCTTCCGAATTTCCATACAAGACCAGGACATGCCCTGGTACGGTGATATTGTAATCTTCTTAGTTTGCAACGAGTTGCCTCATGGACTCACATATAACAAAATAAAAAGTTCTACAAGAACGTCAATTATTACTTTTGAGAGAAACCCTTCAAGTACAGTAGAGGCTCTGACGACATGTATGGAAGATGTGTCCCGGAAGAAGAACATCCAATATTATTGCCCATTGTCGCTCCCATCCGACAGGTGGACACACCAATACCGTAAAGGCAATCGCTAAAATTATTCAATGTGGTTTCTTTTGGCCTACTCTGTTTAAAGACGTGCGTAAATTTGTTGTTGTATGTGATTCTTGTCAAAGGAAAGGTAACATGTCAAAGAGGAATAATATGCCTCTAAACAACATCCAAGAGATCAAATTGTTTGAGTGTTGGAGAATTGAGTTCATGGGACCATTCCCTCCTTCTGGACGCTACAACTACTTCTTGTTGTCGTTGATTACGTGCCTAAGTGGGTAGAAGCAATTGTCATTCCCACATATGACGCACATGTAATCTCAAAGTTCATCAAAGAAAACATTTTTACAAGATTCGTAGTTTCAAAAATCATCATTAGTGACGGTGGCTCCCATTTTGTTGAAAGACAGTTTGGGATCCCGTTACAAGTATGGGGTGCATCATACAATTTCTACACCATATCACCCTCAAACTAGTGGACAAGTTTAAGTTTCCAATAGAGTGATAAAAACATTCTAGTGAATATAGTGTCTTAGTCCCGAAAAGTTTGGATCTCAAAGCTTCACGACGCTCTTTGGGCCAACCACACTACATTCGAGATCCCTATCGGACATCACCTTTTCGTCCTATTTGTGGAAAGCTTGTCACTTTCCAATTGAACTCGAAGACAAAGCCATATGGGCTCTCAAGTATCTGAATTTGAACCTAAAGGACACCAGAGAGCTTTGTCATTTTCAAATACAAGAACTCGATGAAATTCGACTTGATGGTATGAAAACGCGAAAATCTATAGAGAGAAGACAGAGAGATGTCATGACGCTAGGATACTACTAAAGAAATTCAAAGTAGGTGACCTCGTGCTACTATTTCAATCCAAATTGAGACTATTTCCAAGAAAGCTGAAATCCCGATGGATGGGTCCCTATTGAGTATAGAGAGTTCATCCTTTCGGTGAAATAGATATTGGTGATGACAAAGAAACTTTCAAAGTAAATGGGCATCGCTTGAAACACTACATTGTTGGAGCCTTCCCGAATGATATTCAGAAAGAATTTCTCGACGACCCCACCATCATCTAACCTCATTACGGTCAAGGTAATGACCTTAATGGAGTGCTACTTAGGAGGCAACCAACGCGTCTCTCTCTCTCTCTCATAGATCATGTCGTAACAATGCTATATTTCTATGTTTGCAAGTCAAGAACACACCTTGAGTTATCAACAAAGAAGAACCATCAAGAAAATCGAGGAAACAATGTCATCTTTAGACCAAGAGGCTTCTCTACGTCAAGCCAAACGGCTTCCATATTGTCGCTTGGCCAATTTTCCCAATTAATTCGTAAAAATCAAATTAATTTAGAGAAAAATTATTGCAAGCAGCGTTTTTACCAGACTTCCAAACGGGCTCAAACAGTTTCCAAACGGCTTGTGAAACGTCATACAACCCGTCGCATGGCCGTTTGGATCATAAATTAATTTTGAAATAAAAATTACCGCAAGCAGGCTTTTCGGAAGCGGCTTCCAAACGGCATCTATACGGGCTATCCAGACGGCCTGTAAGCCGTCTGCCGGGCTATTTTGAGTCCGTTTTAATCACGGAAAACAGATTAAACGAGGGTTTTGGCTTTCTCCTCACTTTTTCTTTCCTCTCAAAAACTACTGACAGGTTTGTGCTCCTCTCCCTCTAATTTTCTTGTTTTTCATATGATTTTTGCAATCTAGGTATGAAATTGAACCTTATTTCTATATTTGAGCTTTATGAGAGTAATGTCCTAACTTGAGTATTTTGGATGACATTTGAGTTTTTATTGATTGTTCTTCATATGTTTGTTGTTGATTTACATTATTTGATCCATTTCTATGATTGTTGAGCATTAATTTGCGCTATTTTGATTATTATACCGTTTTGAAATTTTTTGCCCTAGGAATGTCTTGATGAGAATTTGAATATTTGATTTTAGTATTTTCGGGTTATTTAGTTATGTTTGATTATCGTTCTTGAACTTTATTGATTGATTAATATGCTTTGGATTGACATTGGTCGATATTGAGTTTACGAGGAAGTTATGGTGAATTTCATTTTTATTTTCCCGTAATTTTTGCTTGATCTATACTAATTCTTTCAAATTGTTTTGTCTAGAAATGTTTCCAAGACGTGCTCGAAACGGTGCTCCCGAACAATGCATATCATGAACGAGTAAAAACGAGTTCATTCCGTTTATCGATCTTTATGAATGAGACCAACACATTACATTGATATGGGAATGATTGATGCCATCAACGGTTGAGAAGGCCTCGAGTGGCTTGCAAACAATGGAGATTTCTTGAATTACATGACTGCGCCATTTATCAACTATGTGGAGCCGACCCTTGAGTTTCTGTCATCATTCTACACTGATGTCGTGGGGCACATCCTGAACGGCCTAGTCAAATTAAAACTCCTTGGATAGGCTCTTGAGATGACCGTAGAAAAGTTCAATTCACGCTTCGGGGTTCCTTCTGGTGGTATGTGCGTTCTACCCCCCGAGGTATATGAACATATCACCTTCTGGATTTGCCTTGTAGATACACGTGTTGTTTGGGGTCTTCCCGGAATAAAGGCATCACGGATTCCCATCCATTGATCCAAATATTCCATTTCATCCTTTCCTCATGTAATAACCGGAATTTTGAGACTCTGTTAAACCCGAATTTAACCGATTTCCGAAACGTCAATCTTAAATAAATAAATACATAAATTAAATTAAAATAAAACGAGTGTTATTTCTATCATTTTATGTGACATTAATTCACATAAAATGACGAAACCTTGTAATCGGAAATAAAGCACGCACCTTAAAATAAAAAATAATAATAATTTAGATAATACGGAATTTAATTCCGTATTATATAACTTCCCGTACCTAACCAGAATCCGTGCGAGCAACGAGTTCCTATTTCCGTTCTAATAGGAGAGCAGGCCGAATGACCCACTAGCAAGCCCACATATCCTATTCAGCCAGCCCATTTATTTAATTTATCCTAATTCCCCTATTAACCCTAATCCTAACCTAATTAGTCTAATCTATCTCACCCTCCTGCCGTCTCCTGCTTCTCTCTCTCGCGACCTGAACAGACAACAGCAACACACGCTGCCGCCGGATCCAATCTTGCAACGCCGCCACTGCATCTCTTCCGCTTCAACCGGAGACGTCGCCACCGAGCCTGCGCCGCCTTCCGCTGCAGTAGGTCCGGTAAGCCATCGCCTCCCTTTCCCTCGCTTTCTTCCTCTCGTTCCGCAATCGTTAACCACCGCGCCTTCCCTCGGCCTGCAGTAGCACTGCCACCGGACCATCGTCTTCTCTGACGCCGAAGCCAGGGCAGCCGCAGGAGCCGCCTCTCACCGCCGGAACCTGGTAAATAACCGTCTTCCTCTTCCTCGTATTTTCCTTCTCGAACCAGCCTACAACTCGCCTTCTTCGATCTCGCAGTGACAACCCTTCCGGTGCTAACCCGGACACTGAATTGTCGAGCCCACTGCAGGAGTCCAAGGCAGGAAGAAGGTGCAACGACGAGCCGGTTGGGATCCCGGTGAACTACCCTGTAGAATCGAACCGGACTAGCATCTCCTTCGAGTACGTGACGAGTGTGACGGTGCGTGTATACCTCATCTATATGCTTATACGTATAATACATTGTAACAGTAAATGAGTAAAATGAAAACGTGAATATTTATACAGTATATATATGCGTAGAGTTAGATATAGATATGCGAGGATGGACAAATTGTTATGTAGAAGTGCGGTATACGGGTATATATATATATGGAGGTATAAGTCGGAGTATGTGTAATTTGTATAGAAGCATGAGGATAGTAGACTCTTGTACCTATGTAGAATTTACTGGTGGGTACCATATTGGAGTAAATGGATATATGGGTTACGTATATAAGCACGAGTTTGGGACTACGGAATTATGTATACATATATATAAATACCGAGTAGTTACGGAAGTTTACGAGTTAAGGGAAGTAAGAGTATGTACATGCCTATATATATATACACCTAGGTAAGAGTAGAGTGGTCCGAGCTGTAGCTTAGAAATTATTAGAACTATCAGAGAAAGAGACAAATCATGGAAAACAAATCCTAAAAGAAATTTAGTAGAACGCAAGAGTAAACTTTGAGAAATTTTGGCGTTAAGGGTAAAACGGTCTTTTACCGTAAGAAAGCTATTTCCGTAATTCCTTCGCATGAGGTTGGACATCGAGATGTGATTTTGATACACATGCCTTATTTGACAGGCGTTTGAGTTACCACGAGTACGGACTGTTTGAGACGTGTTAGAGTGTATTTTGACTCAGGTAAGTCCTTGCGACTTACTTAGCCAGTTTCTGGATATTAGTTGAGTGGTAGTGGTTGTGTGTGCTATGTGCGTGTTTTAATAATAATAACTTGCTAGGACGACCGTTATTATTATGTTTAAGGCTCAAGTGTATGTATAACGGGCCGTGACATCACTGCCCAGCTCTGACAGGAGACTGGGAGGTTCTCTATACCCAGACCAGGCAGGTACAAGGTGAGATGCATCGGATCCATTCCTGATGGTTACACGGGGGCGGAGGCGAGGTTTGGGAATCCCTCGTGTAACAAAAATAAGTATCATTAGCGTGAAAGAGTAACTTAACTCAAGATAATAAAATGGACTTGTTTGAAAGCATGATGGGTGTTTATATTTTTATGTGTGTGTGTGCTACTATTATTCTTCTAATATTTAGATAACTAGCTAACGATTCTTCTTGTTGTGTTTTTAGATTTACCGCAGGTTAGATCAGCAGCTGAGTGATCCGGAAGTAGTGGTCAGCCGGATCTCCGTACTCCTTAGAGTGGGGGTTGGGGTTGTGTTTGTCTTTTCTTTCTTTTGGTTAAGACAATTGTTCGTTTCCTTTGTTTAAGTACTTTAGGCTGCTAGAACGTGTTGCATTCATTACCTTAAAAATACTATTTTATGAATTTCGGTTTTCCTTATTTGTGTCTTGTTGCAAGATCCTAGTAATATTGTTGTCAAACTGAGGTCGGAACCCACTGTGAGGTTCTAACCAGTAATGTCCCGAGTTCTGAGAATTCGGGGTGTTACACCTCATGCTTGATCCTCAAGCATGACTTGACTAGAGCCATGACTGCCAATGAATTATTCATAATGTACTATTTGCTCCACAGTCTTCAACTTGAACTGAATGTAAATCATCTCGAATCGGATCCACAATCAATCTTCTAAATCAAATCAATGCTTCCTGAGATCTTCTCAACGCTCTAGAATGTAGCTTCAATGACTCCTTAGCTTCCTTAGCTCCATTTTGGTCCAAAACGTGCCATTTTACCTACAATTACAACGAAACTAGGTGTAGACCTCGATTCTTGCAAAGGTAGACAAAACAACAATATAATCAAAGAATATACTTCCATACATGCAGATTTATGAAGATAAAACTTCTAAACCAATCCCAAAATATAGACTACAATACATGCTATCATAGGCCTTTTTGAAAAACTATAGTAGTAACTAGGCTTTTTAATGTTTCAATTAAGTAAATATACCCCAACCTTTTGTATTTATTTTCAAACTCTACACACTCTTCTCTCAAGGGGTACATTTACTAAACACAAAATTAGAAAAAGCCTAGTAAAACAAAGTGTTTCATCTTTTTTTGATGCTTCATATATACCCCTTAACTGTGTAATCAAACACTGATTAACTGAAAATTGAGGTAAATATGAACCAAATCAGCCATCACAATGATTTGAATGATAATTGGATTGAACTTTATTTTACTTTACATGTATATGTGTATATATTATAAATTTTTTACGAAGACTTGGGCTTTGCTAATTGAGTTCACATTATATATATATATAATTCTCTTTGACTATAACACGTTTGCTTTTCATAATTTAACTCAGATGTCTTTGATTGATCGGGTATAAAAATAAATCAAATATATAAATTTATTACAATAGGTCCAAATCAAACCGCAAAAAAAAGAAATTTTTTTTGTGAAACCTTGGACTAAAAACCAAACCTATAAATATTGGTTCGATTTGGACCGAAAAGCTGAAAAATTAAAAATATTTTGACCGAAAATTGAACCTAATAGAGACAATTTTGATTTTGAAGCTAAACGGTCCTAAAATTTAATAGGCTATAAACATTAAAATTATAAAATAAAAAGAACAATAAAAATCAAGTATAATCATTATTCATCCATCCTTGCAAAATATATAACAAATATGAAATATTCAAATTGAATAATGTTAAAAAAACGAGAATAACCCTTGAAAATTCATAAATCCACACTCTTCTACGGCATAAAAATGTTACCCGCTAGCAAAAAAAATTTCAAAAACCGGCCCTAACATAGTTACGCGTTAGCAATTGTCTAAATCTTAACCCAATAAACTACCGGTAACGTGTATATATACACACACACACACATATATATATATATATATATATACTTATTTTATGAGTGTAACATATGTTCTCACTTGTTTCATCGCGATCTTAGCGGTTTTTCATCCAAAGAATATAAATTTCGTCTTATCCCACCAAAAAAATATCCGGAAAAAAATACGTGTCTTACCTTTTTCGCCCCACTAGACTTTTCCCGCATGTATTGCAATTTAAAATTAAATAAAAAATATTTAGTGTTAATGAAACATACACAATGTTGTGAAATCTTCTAAATATTTTAAATACGATTAATTAATTAGAAGAATCACTAAGTGTTGAATATTTTTAATTACTCTAACCACTTATCCGATTAGATAATAATAAGAATTAATAACCGTTCAAATTTTATAAATTATTCTAACTATAAATAAGATTAATTAATCATTAGAATTATTTACCGTAAAAAATAATTGTACCCTTAATACATAATTATATGGATAAAATTAAAAATTAATATTCAAAGTTAAAGTCAAGAAACGCATCAAATATCAATCAGCAAACAAAATCAAAATCTGAGTGGTTTGTGTCTGAACGGCTGTTATATAATCGATTAATCACTTTCATTGTTGGTGGTTATTTATAATTTTAGATTCGTCTCGTATGTAGATTGGGGATTCAAGTTAAATTGTTGTGTGTTCCAAGACAAAAACAAAAACGGGCAATTTTGGTAACTAGGCCTTTTTGAGAAACTAGAGTAGTAACTAGGCTTTTTAATTTTTCAATTAAGTAAATATACCCCAATCTTTTGTATTTATTTTCAAACTCTACACACTCTTCTCTCAAGGGGTACAGTTACTAAACACAAAACTAGAATAAGCCTAGTAAACCAAATTGTTTCAAAATAACGGGTTTAAGGGGAATTTATTAAATTTGTCGATCTAAACTATCGTACCACCACATTCGGATGGTACAAATTAATGAATGGACCTAAACGGATTGTATCTCTGCACATAAATTATATCCTCATTTTTTAAAATATTATATATTATTCTTGATAATTTACGAAAAATTTAAATTTAGTTTCGTTTTATTTACGTTTCATATACGTATATTTTTTATTTGAAAATTTATGTAGACTTATATTTTTAATCTGAAAGTTTATATGTTTAATTTATATTATATATTATATATTATATTCATGTTTCAGATATTATATATATATATATATATATATATATATATATATATATATTAAGATGGTCATATTTTATATTATTATTCTCTCTATATATGTATATGAAATATTTAGATATTTAGTTACATATTATACATATTCATGTTATTGTTTATATATATATATATATATATGTAATTTTTTAATTTTAAATATGTACTTTGTAGTAATATTAAGAATGAAAAGAAGGTTAATGTTCAGGTAAGGCTCTTTTATTGCGGTACGGCCGTACGGCCGTACCGCAGAGCGACACGTGTCCCGAAAAAAAAAAAAAATTTTTTTTTTTTTTTTTTTTTTTTTTTTTTTACGGAAACTAATGAAAATTTATTTGAACTACCATGTTATAATTTATGCACTATTTTCCTATAAACTTTGAACTATTCCTATATAATCCATGAACTATTACTTTTTAATATAATCCATGAACTATTCTATTATAATTCATGAACTATCCCATAATAAGTTTTGAACTATTACTTTCACTCCTTTATAAATTTTTGCACTTTAAACTATTCTATTATAATTCATGAACTATTCTATTATAATTCATGAACTATCCCATAATAAGTTTTGAACTATTACTTTCACTCCTTTATAAATTTTGCACTATGAACTATTCTATTATAATTCATGAACTATGCTTTTAGAAGTTATGAACTATTACTTAATAAGTTTTGAACTATTACTTTCAATCCTTTATAAATTTTACACTATGAACTATTCTATTATAATTCATGAACTATCCTTTTATAAGTTATGAACTATTCCATAATAAGTTTTGAACTATTACTTTTACTCGTTTTAAAAAAAAAAAAAAAAAAAAAAAAAAATTTTTTTCCGGGACACGTGTCGCCCTGCGGTACGGCCGCACGGCCGTACCGCAATAATGGGCCTTACTTGAATAATACCCTGAAAAGAAAGAGAAAAAGTTATTCTTGATGCTAAATAAAAAAAGGAGGCAACTTTAAAAATGAAAATACAAATTCAAAACGTTACGTCAGAGAAAAAGTTATTCTTGATGCTAAATAAAAAAAGGAGGCAACTTTAAAAATGAAAATACAAATTCAAAACGTTACGTCTCACAACACGCAGTCAAATCAAAAAA
Source organism: Fagopyrum homotropicum (assembly GCA_033239125.1). Classification (NCBI taxonomy): domain Eukaryota; kingdom Viridiplantae; phylum Streptophyta; class Magnoliopsida; order Caryophyllales; family Polygonaceae; genus Fagopyrum; species Fagopyrum homotropicum. The sequence goes on from BSWB01000007.1 coordinate 105,788,532, forward strand.
TGAAAATATAAAAAGAGGGGACAACTTTAACCAAATCAGTCAGTCAAATCAAAAATTTAGGACAAATTATTTTGGGATGAAATTAAGTTGACGCTTTTTTTAACCTAGCTACAACCGCTGTTCTTGCGCGCACAACCCTCTTGCAGCGTATCCTTTCTAACAGCACGTAGAGCGACCTCCCCTCTTCTCAAAGACCTCTTGCCCGCTACGTCTCCTCTTCACACGTACATCCCCTCTTGTGCGCGTTGCGTCTCGTCTTCTCAGTCTCTCATTTACCTTCATCTTTCTACCCTTCTTCTCAGTCTCTCATCTACCTTCGCACGTACAGCGCCGGCCGTTCTTGCGCGCACATCCACTCTTGCAACGTATCCTCTTCTCACAGCCGCCGGAACTGCAGGGAGGCCCTTTTCAAGCTCTCATCTACCTTCCTCTTGAGAATTCTTAGCCCAGCCGCCAAATCTACAGGTAACAGTTCTTCCCCAGCCCTAATTTCCGGCCCTATTTCTGCTTCTGCTTCGATCAGCCCTAATTTCCGGCCCCTTTCACGATCGGTGTCTCTCCACTGGGTGACTGCAGCCAACCAGCACCGACGAGACTGCAATACTTGACCGGCCTCCGGCATTCTGTCTCCGCCAACACCGACGAGATTGCAGAACCGCACCTTCCCTACGGGGTGTCACTTTTGGGTATGTGAGACTTATGCAGTACGTATTTGATTTTGATAATTTTGTAGTATTTGATTTTGATAATTTTCAGAATTTGGGTGTTAAATTTTGTGGGTTCGTATATATTATAATTTTCTTCAAATGATTTGAATCTTTTCAATGAACATTGTACACTACTATGACTTAGGTTTTGTCAAACATTACATTATTTCAATTGGGTTAGTTTAATTCGGTAACATTCCTACAAAACAACAATAGAAACACATAATTATTTAATATAAGATTAATAATGGCTCATTTATGGTCGATATCCATACTAGAAAGCTTTAGGAAGTTTTAGGAAGATGTACTATTTTTTTTCTTGCTTCCTGAGTTCGAACATGCGACCTTAGTATCTTAGTTTTGGAAATCAATTTGTGTTTTAGAAGCTTTCTACTTATTGTGAAAAGTACCTAATTAGACATTACTAAACTAAGCAACATATATGTTTTTGCAGAAAATCGATCGTAGAAAGGTTATTTCTACATTTTATAGCTCAAGGAGTTTCTCTTTAAAACTTAAGGTATGTTGAATTGAACAATCTTTATTATTTGATTTTGATTTGGTTAGATCGATATAGTTTAAAGTATCCTTTTCTTGTTAGTGCACTTAGTATAAGTAGATTAGATTAAAGTATCCTTTTTGGTTTTTATGCATAGAAAAACAGTCTCTTATCATGGATAAAACTTGGATGACTGCAAATCGATTGTCCCAAGAATATGGAAATGGTGTTACACAATTTGTAAATCAAGCAATTTGATATTACAGAGAGGGTAGGAGATTACCATGTCCATGTTTAAAGTGCGGAAGTATTCAGGTAGTTAGTAGTGATCAATTGAAAGAACATCTAATAATGTATGAAATTGATAGAAGTTACCAAAGATGAATATGACATGGTGAGGTAGATAATATTACCTTGAATCGTAGAGACGATGAGGAGGAAGAGGAGGAGGAGGAGGAGGATCATGAGGGTGAGATGTTAGAAGATATGATACATGATATTGAAGACAATATACGTGGCTCGGGAAATGAATTTGACCGTCTGTTTAGTGATGCAAAAGTACCACTTTATCCCGGCTGCTCAAAATTTACTCAATTATCCTTTGTCTTAAAGTTGTATAACCTAAAAGCGGGTAATGGGTGGAGTGATAAAAGTTTTACAGCTTTGTTAGAACTTTTGAAAGACATGCTTCCAAATGATAATGTTCTTCCTTCTCGGACGTATGAGGCGAAAAAAATGTTGTCCTATATGGGAATGAGCTATGAGAAGATACACGCTTGTCCGAATGATTGCATTCTGTATCGGAAAGAGTACGCATCGCTGAGTAATTGTCCTAGTTGTAAAGCACCACGATACAAGAAAGAAAATGTTCCTTCGAAAGTGCTTTGGTATTTTCCTATAATACCGAGATTGAAACGTATGGTTAGAATCCCAAAAACTACAAAGAATTTGATGTGGCATGAGACTGATAGGATAAAGGATGGTAAACTTAGGCACCCTGCAGATTCCCCGCAATGACGATATATAGATGCTAAGTATCCAAAATTTGCTAAAGAGGGTAAAAACCCACGTCTTGCAATATCAACCGATGGAATGAGTCCGAATAATACCACTAGCAAAACCTATAGTATGTGGCATGTTCTCACAATAATCTATAACTTACCCCCATGGTTGTGTATGAAACACAAGTATATGATGTTGTCGATGCTAATTTCTTGGCCAAAACAACCCGGTAATGATATAGATGTCTATTTGTCACCTCTAATCGAAGATTTGAAATTATTATGGGAAGAAGGTGTTGAAACTTTTGACGCACATAAGCAGGAAATATTATTCCCAATCCTCCTGCTTATTATCCATTCATTGATGAAGAGATGTGAAAACAATTTATTGCAACTAGGGAAAGTCCCAAGTTTCAGGTATGAATTTGATATTAGTTGCCACCTTTCAATCATGTCTACACATGCAATTCAAATTGTATTGTTTTTTAATTGAATAGGAGGAGAGTGAAAAACATCGAGAGATTGTGAAGAAGAATGTTTATAAATACAAAGGATCTCGTAAAGGATATGCTGCTTTGGAAGAAGAAATGGTAAGTAAATATTTTTGTTACAAATTCTATTATTATTATTATTCAATAATTTAAAATTTGTTGTGCAGATTTTAGAGGCTCAAAACGAGTTAAGAAATTCTGAGGGCCTACCATCGACTGGCCAAATTAGCATACCACGAGATGTGTTGTGGAAAAGGCAAGGGTCGGTAAAGATGGTAACATGGATGAATATGTTAAGCATGTAGTTGATCAAATGGTATATGTATTATACTTTTAATTATATTTTAACTCATATCTTCAATGTATCGATGTTAAAACTCTTTATTTTGTTGGACTACTAATATAATTACTAGGAGTTGGTAGCACAACAAGAAGATAAAGGAGAAGTTGTTCTTTCTGGACGACAAGATCTGTTAGCTACAATTTTGGGAAAGAAAGATCATCCCAGTCGTGTTTTAACAGTTGGGTCAGGGGTGAATATATCGAAGTTTTTTGGTAAAAATGTTACTCCATCTCCTTCCGAAGATAAAGAAAAGATAAGTAAGATGGAAGTTGAAATACGAGTACTGAAGGAGCAGGTGGCAAAATTGCAAAGTGAAAATCTACAGAATCGTAAGCGAGAAGTGGAAATTACAAGTTAAAAGAAAAGTTGTCATGATACAGATTTCCCCGAGGTAAGCTCTAATATTTTGAACTTTTGTTTCACTTGTATTTAGACATTGTTGGTGTTGACAATATCAATGCTCATTAGGGTTGGACTGACTGCCAATTGACTTCATTAGATCCGGGCCATCCAATAGTTGCCATAGGAAAAGTATTTAAGGGCCCTGATTCGGAAGTGACAATGGTTCATAATAAGCCATTAAAACATGGACACATGAAGGTTACCGTCACTGATCCTAAGGTAGCTGATGCATCTTTACCTGTACCTACCGAAGAAGCTTCTGTTGTATTTGATGCTTTGGAAGATTTTGTGGAATGACCAATTGAACTCATTTATTTGGAAAAGGTAACTATTTGATAAGTTTATTACTTGATTACTTATTTTTTGAAAGATCTAATGATGATTTGTGTGAAAGGTACTTCCATTGCTAAATGAGAAGATGGAATGGAGATGAGTGATAACTTTAATAGACTTTCGAAAGCATTAAATACGAGCACAAAAAGTCCACCAATGAAGTTACAAGGGAAGGAGTGGTTGACAATGGATAAATTTGTGAAACTTATAACCTCAACTTTGGGGATGATGTATACAATTGCTAAAATCATGAGATCCACAATTGTGATTCCAATTTCTAAAGCATTTAAGAATGAGGGTGAATTGCAAGTTACTAAGGAGGATATCTTCAAATTATTGAAGCAGGATGATTTTGGACTAGTACATGTGTTTGTGTATATCGGGCAAGTGATTTGTGCTCATTTAATTTTACATGTATGTATATGCCACGATATGTTATTGTTAACGTTTTATTATTAGTGATAAAATTTTGAAAATTTTGAGATAGGTATCTACTAAAGGCTTGTGAAAAGCAAAAGAAACTAAATCAATTTGTTTTTCTATGTCCAAACATTGCCGAAGAGCCCACAAAATTGGATGGATCTCAATCTAAAAACATCAACACTACGCGATCAGTATATATTGCGAACGCTATGGAAAAAGCTCAAACAAAGCAATTGTTCTTTGCTCCATATTTCACCAAGTAAGTGTTGATTATAGTATTGATATGTTATTCATATTACAATTATTTTGTTTAATTTGGTTTATTTGAGGAATTTAATTATATAAATATTGCCTAGGGGACACTAGTTGTTGTGTGTTATATATCCATTTAAGAATGTAGTCTTTTGGCTCAATCCAATTGTAACGACCGGATTTTTCGTTACGCTTGGATAGAGTTAGATGAGGGTAGAAGCCGGGTGCAAGGGCTCACGCCCTTGCGGCTTTGGCGACGCAGTCGAGTAAGCCGCAGGTGCGGCTAGGATTCCCGTTGGGGCGGTGACACGCGTGGGTGGGGTAGCAACGTTTTGGGCAACCGTTCACATTCCGATCCTTTTTAACTCCCCTCTTAAATTTCATGAGGAGTTTTGGGGTGAAGACCTTTGGTATCCTTCCTCTTTTATACAACCAACCCTTCTCCTCCTCTCATTTTCCACTCACGTTACTTTCTTCCTCCTACCCACTTACTCCTCTTGCACTTCCTCTTACATCCTTCTCCTCCATTCTTCCCTTGGAGTGCTCCAGCTTGGATCCACCTTTCGTGAGGCCGGGACCGCAGTGACGGGACGTGGGTAAGGTTCCTTCTATTCTTCTTCTTTCCTTCTTCTCATCCTTCTTTCTTCCTTTCCCTTCCATGGCTTGAATGGAAGACACTCTTGAATCCTTGCTCAACGATCTATCGTTGTTTTGTTGGTTCGATGACGAAGCTAGACCTTGGAGGGATGCTAAGACCAAGCGGAGAAGTAGAAGACGTTCATAGCACCAAAGGAGACCCTAAAGGACCGGCTGCACAATCGAAGAACTCCACAGACGGACTTTCTACACAGACAGGCGCAGGGGCGGACCTAGATAGGCGCAGGGGCGGCTCATGCAGGTGCAGGGGCGGTTTTGCTCCAGTGAGTCCCGAATCTCGTTCTTGCTTTTCCTTCTTTCTTTCCTTAGACTCGTTATACCATAGAAGCATGTTAGGCTGGCCTAGGGTAGTTGAACTGGAATGCTTTAGAGTGGTTGGACCTTAGAAGTCTAGTGTGAGTTACGTGAGACTTGTGGTGGTATGTTGTTGAGGGTTAGTTTCGAGCTTTGTGGAAGTAACCTTTGTGTATCTCGTTATGAGGAGAGTTGGATAGGTCATGGACTGAGAGTGTAGTCTTCTTGGACTAGGTGGTTGAGGAGTTGAGCCTAGAAGCCTAAAGACTTCTAGTGGACTAGAGTGTGGTTTGATTGTGTGCCTTGTCTTGAATAGGCGTTGTACGTTTTCCCGAGGGAACTTTCGAGTGAGGTGATCTTGTGCGCTTCGGAAACTGGTAAGTCTACGGACTTACTTAGCTGGCTTCTTGTATGAGTGTATTGTGTATGAGTGGTGTTTGCTAGCTAGGATAATAACGAAACCGGATTAGGCCGACTTTATTATATTATGTAATGGACCCAAGTGTATGATAACGGGTCGTGACAACATCTGCCTAGCTCTTGCGAGAGTCTAGGAGGTTCCCTGTACCAGCCCAGGCAGGTAGACGGTCAGATGCATTAGCACCATTCCTTGTTTGTAAACGGGATCAGGGGCGAGGCTTGGGAATTCCTGTGTCACAAGATAAGTATCATTAGTAATGACATATCACCTAATTAAAGATAACAAAAGGATTGAGTGTTACATGCTGATTGTGTATGTTGTATGTTTGTGCTTTTACCTTTATACTTATGCATAGATTGTCAGCTAACGGTATTATACCGCTTGTAGATACCTTGCAGGTTAGAGAGGCGATCGAGTGATCCGGCGGTAGTGGGAAGTCGGGGTTCCGTGCATTATAGGACGGGGCTGTTATCTTTATATTTCATGAATGTTGAGACTTATGTTGTTCTTTGGTTTTGAGACTCGGCTGGATTGTTCCTTTTTCAGATTTGTACTTTTCACTTCCGCTCATGTTATATAACTATGTGTTTTGCCTTTTTATTTGTGCCGTGTTGTAAGGTCCGATGAAGTTGTTGCCAGGCTAAGGGCCGGGACCCATTGTGAGGTCCCAGCTCGTATCATTCCGAATCCTCTAGGATTTGGGGTGTTACAATATGGTATCAGAGCCCTAGGTTGACAACAACGGCACTCACTATCTTCAAAAGGCCAAATAAACAAATAAACGGAAACCGCAAGGGTTCCGAACCTTTTAAAACAAAATTTTGTTTTCAAAACCATGAGCATAAATGGGTTGGGATAGAATGCACGGGCCGCCACTACCTCCGTTGAACTCGATGTCATAGTTTATTGGACTTTTGTTATAGATTGTGCTTAATAGTTACATTGTGACCTTTAGAAGCAACCTAGAGTAGTAAGATAGTTATGTCCTTACTAGCCATTAAAGTAGTCTTACACCAATCACTCTCTATCAGATGGCACGTACGAGAGCGACAACTTACGTTGGATGAGGAGGGGGCCGACCTCCCCTTCCTCCTGGAGTTCCGGGACCGGGACATGTGGACAGGCCTCAGAGGGGCCGAGGTCGGGGACGTGCTCCCGTTGTAGATCCGCCAACTGCGGACGTTCCTGCTGAGGAGGTAGCTGAGAGCATTGTTCCCGAGGTTAGGGATGGGACCGCTGCTAGGTCCGGAGTACGGAGTGCGGGGCCTCCTGATTCTGGCCGTGTGTCGATTGAAGCATCGGAGTATCGAGCGTATGTCCAACAGGTGCAAGAAGCATACAGAGACGGAGTACCACCTCCAGCACCGCCGGTGCCAGCTAGGTCGGCTGAGGTCTCTTAGAGAGTGACTCAGGTGGTAGTTCCACCGGTGGTAGCTGCACTAGTGAGGGTTGTTGAGGATGACCGAGTGAGAGAGGAGCTGAGGGTACCAAGGCCGGACGAATGGTTGAAGACTTTCAACCATCAAAGAGTTCCCACATTCGACGGGATTGTTGGACTTGAGGTAGAGCATTGGATTAGCCCTGTGGAGTCCGCACTGGAGGCTATCCGCTGTCCTGAGAGTCGTAAAGTGGAGCTGGTTCAGACCTTGTTTAGAGACCAGGCACAATTCTGGTGGAGGACCGTGCGGGGTGGAGTGTCCCGATTTGAGCAGTTGCTGAGCCTTATGCGGGAGACTTTTTGTCCTACCTCACTGAGGAGAGACCGAGTGCAGGACTTCTTGGAGGCAGGATTTGAGAATGTTCCGATAGCTGAGACGATCAGGAGGTTTCGGGAGGAGCTGTCGCTACTGGGTCCTGCTGCACCACCTGTGGACCAGCACGTGTACCTGTTCTCTCGGAGAATGAGGGAGACTACACGCTCCTATCTGGCAGGGTTTCGCTGCGACTCCCTAGCCGATTACCAGGATCGGGCTTCGGCGTTTGAGAGGGACCGACTGGGTCCTAAGAGAGCTATGCAGTCTGGAGGGTCAGACAAGAGACAGAGGACTGGACCGGCCAACACAGGAGCTGGAGGTTCAAGTCATGGGCGTGGTCAGCCTCAGGGCCGCTCTAGCTACCAGGTTGTATCACCGACAGTTTCTAGGGGACGTCAGTGCTACAATTGCGGAGAGTATGGACACATTAAGCCGGAGTGTAGGAGACCATCAGTTACATGTTTCACTTGCGGTCAGCTGGGCCATAGAGCTACCTTCTGCCAACAGGGCAAGGTGACATCACAGCAGGGGTCCTCGTCTGCTGGTACCTCAGGAGGAGGACAGAGGCAACATCAGCGAGCTCCTGGTCAGGCATATTCACAGGGTTCGGCTCTAATTCCCGGCAGAAGTAGAGGGCGTGGCGGGGGCACTTCAGAGACCAGAGGTACTCAAGCTTGAGTCTTCGAGTTGAGGAGCACCGTAGATAGACCTGTTCATATCCGGGCTCAGGTCGGACTCGGGCCGGGCATTTAAAAAAAAAAGCCCATTTTGGCGGACCCGGGCCGAGCCGAGCCCGGTTCACGGGCCTGCCAGGGCTGCCGTACCCGCCCGGCCGGTACCATTTTTTTTTTAAACTGTGACTTTATTTGTAATTCAGTACTTCAGCAGTATATACCTGTATAATTTGCAGTGTGCCTGTAAAACTCGAAAAATATCATACAAACATAATCAAAAGATTCAACGAAAAAACAAATTCACAATAAAAAACTCAAGAATCAAGATAGAGCAATAATACCTACCAAGTACCAAAGTATCTAGTAACAAATAACAACATATCCAACAAAGGCAACAAGGCAACAACTCAACAAGTAACAACCAAAAGTCTCAACAATCAAGATAACAAAATACCAAGTAACAAGTAACAACATAGAACAATAATTATCCCAAACAACATCTTCAATTCTTCATTATCTATTTGAGATAATGCACGACTCCTCTTCGTCTTCACCCTCTTCAACCGGTACTCCAATTCGAAGGATTTTAGATGAACCTTGAAATGTTAAAAGCAAAGTCTTAAATAATGAACTTCAAATTGAAATATAACACTATTATAGTAGAAAATAAAATATAAAGAGATAAATTACCTTCAAGTAAACCCTTCACACGTAACCAATCTTCATAACATGCAAGTGCTTCAACAGTATCCGCCGCAAGAGAGCTTCTAGTTGAAGTTATCATCTTCTTTTCTAAGCTAAAAGCCGATTCAGATGGAACACTTGAAATAGGAACGGATAGAATATCCCGGGCCAAATAAGAAAGGGCTGGAAAACTATCAACGTTAGACTTCCAAAACTCAAGAATATCAAACTCCTTCCTAAAATCATAATTCTTTTCATCAAGATATTGCTCCAACTCTGGTTTATTACTAGTCTTCATTTTGTTGGACAAATGGTCAAACAAAATCTCATAAGGAGATGAAGCAAACCTCCTCTTAACACTCACATCAGAATCAAGCATCACATTCGATGCCTCGGCCTCGCTATTTTCTGCACTATTTGTGTTCACTCCACGGTCTTTGTAGTCCTCTAATAGTTCCAACAATGTTTCTTTAACCTTATTCATCATCTCTTTAGCCTTTTCAGATCCAAACAACTTTTCATAACAAAAACGAACCCCTTCTAGTTTCATACGAGGGTCCAAAACAACAGCACAAGATAAAAGCAAATTGTAATCACCCCAATATTTTGCAAATTTGAATTGCATTTGAGCAACCATGTCAGACACAACACAATGAGGACCTTCCATAACAGATAGCAAATGCATATGAATACTCCACACTCCATGGAAACAAACATTGGCAGTAGGTGTCTTTGATGCAGAAAATTGATTTGTTACGTCATAAAAAACATGCAGAAACTGTTGAATCTCATCAACTTTGTCCCAATCCTCAACTGTCAAACGGTGTGCTTTCAAATCAGAATCTTTGGTAACAAAACTATCAATTGGATCTCGAAAGTATAGAAAACGATCAAGCATGGTGAAAGTAGAATTCCACCTAATAGGCATGTCCAAACGCAACTTCTTGGTAGGACTCAAACCAAAGTTAGTGCAAGCAATTTCATAAAACTCTTTCTTCTTCGGAATTGAATGCCTTAAATGAATAATAATCCTACGGATTTTCACAACTACTACATCTAACAGCTTCAAACCGGCTTGTACCACCAACTTCATGATATGACAACAACACCGCATGTGAAAAAATTGTCCATTAAATAACAAAGAGTGTTTCCTAATGAGATGATTCCTTAGATCTCCAATCATAGTATCATTATATGATGCATTATCAAGTGTGATGGTAAAAACTTTATCCGCAATTTTCCATTCACCCAAACACAACAAAACCTCTTTTGCAAGTGAAACACCATCAAATGGGGGAGTTAAAGCTGAAAACTTAATCATACGCTTTTGTAATTTCCAATCACGATCAATCCAATGACTTGTCAAGCACATAAACTCTTCAGAACTGTTTTCACTTCTCCAATTGTCGGTTGTAAAACTAATCCTACCAGGAGCATTTTGTAACTCAACACAAACTAGTTTTTTTTGCTTCTGTATAACGAGATATTGCATCTCTCTTAATTGTAAGTCTACCAACAAGTTGAAAATCAGGTGCAACAGTTCTCATCAGATTTTTGAAACCAGGTTCCTCCACAATACTAAAAGAATGACCCCCTGCTACGACAAACTGACACAAAGCATCACGGATTTCATCAAAATCAGGAAAATGACTTCTCAATGACACTTGATTCACATTAATAGCATTACTACTAGAACCAGCACCAAAAATAAAATAACTTTTAACATCACAGACACGACGAGCAGAGCATGAAGAAATATGTCTTTTAAGATGCGATGTACCACTATTTGGATGACCATTTAAAACTTTCTTACAATGGTTACAGGTAGCTGTAATTGAACCACTATCATTCACCGATCTGGTCATGTCAGCCCATACATTTGAAGTAAGCTTTTTTCCACTTGCAGTGCATTGTGTTCTTGCACCTCCGCTTGAAACCTCAACATCATCATTAGTTGTCGAGTCAGGATCAACCATCGTCTACAAATACAAATGACACAAAATCAGAAGACCATAACACTGCAGTCTGCAGTAGACACACTAGACGTATTGATTTTTAATTTTTTTCATATGTTATTGTTTCTGTGATTTGTGTTCATGAGATGTATTGATTTGTTGATTAAAGATGTTTGTAATTGCATAAATTTCGCATCAGCTTCTTATATTGTTGGAGATGATTACACGAGTCAACATGTCTTTATAAGATGTAAGAAAGGAGAAGAAACTTACCAGAAGACGGAGGTAGAGGAGGCTCCGGTGGACAAGACGAGTCGAGGAAGAGGACAGAGGCCGGTGGACAAGACGAGTCGAGGAAGAGGACGACTGGAAGCGGAAGGGGGTCGAGGACGACGACGGGAAGATTTTGAGATTGAGAGGGACAGAGGCCAGAGGGGTCTCGACTCGCGATTGGAGTTTGGACGAGGGCCGACACTCGGCAGCGCCACAACGGCTGGAAGAGAAGAGGGAAGAGAGACGAGGGTTCGGGGTTGTCGCTTGTCGCCTTGTCGGCTGGAACTGAAAGAGGGAAGGTTCAATTAGAATTTAGAAGTTTAGAACTTTAGGGTTATACGAAACTTTCGTATAACCCTAAAGTTCATAAATTAATAATTTTTTTTTTCGGGCTCCGGGCCGGGCCGAGCGGCCCGACCGGGCCTGGTACCTTGTTCGTACCTGGCCTGCTGGGACTGGCGGGCCGGGTCTCTGTCGATGTTCATACCCGCCCGTTTTCGCGGGCGGGTGGTCCGGGCCGGGCGGGCTGGCCCGGACTTGAATAGGTCTAGCCGTAGAGCCAGCAGCCCGCTGCCATAGGTACTATTATGATTCATGGCTTTCCAGTCCGAGTACTTTTTGATGCGGGTGTGACGTACTCTTTCATATCGGATGATTGCATAGATAGGTTGACCTTAGATACAGTAGAGGGGGAACCTTTCCTTATAAGGTTACCCGATGAGAGTAAGGTTCGCGGTTCTCGAGAGATTCACAGTTGTCCCATCCGCTTAGGAGATCGTGACTGGTTAGCCGACTTCCATGTCATGCGCTTAGTGCATGAAGAAGTCATACTTGGGATGGACTGGATGGACCGCCATAGAGCTATTCTGGACGTCAGTAAGAGGACAATGACGGTCACCACGGAGTCTGGGCAGGAGGAGGTCTTTCGAGGGTGGGACCTCGAAAAGATCAAGACAATCATTAGTGTAGTCCGAGCCGCAAAGCTCATAGGTCAGGGGTGCGAGGCCTTCTGGTGTTACGCCATGAAGGAGGAGACGAGATCATCTTTAGCAAAGACCCCGGTAGCTTGTGAGTTCGAGGATGTCTTTGGCGAGCCGCCTGGCTTACCACCGCAGAGGAGCGTAGATTTTGGAATTGAGTTGGAGCCCGACACGAGGCCGATCTCCAAGGCTCCATACCGCATGACACCAGTCGAGATGCTTGAGCTCAAGAAGCAACTCGAAGATTTGGCAGAGAGGGGATTCATCCGACCCAATGTATCTCCCTGGGGTGCACCTGTCCTCTTCGTCAGTAAGAAGGACGGATCTATGAGGCTTTGTATCGACTATCGAGAGTTGAACAAAGTCACTGTCAAGAACAAGTACCCGTTACCGCGTATTGATGATTTGCTGGATCAGTTACAGGGAGCTACGTTGTTTTCCCGCATTGACTTGAGGTCAGGATACCATCAGCTGAGAGTACGGGAGGAGCACGTACCGAAGACGGTGTTTCGGACCAGATACGGTCATTATGAGTTCGTGGTGATGCCTTTCGGGCTCACCAATGCTCCTGCGGTTTTCATGGATTTGATGAATGGCATCTTCATCGACTTCTTAGACCAGTTTGTGGTAGTTTTCATCGACGACATCTTGGTATACTCCCGGAGTAGGGAGGAGCACGCCGGACACCTGAGGACGGTGTTGCGGGTTTTACAGGATAGGGAGCTTTATGCTAAGCTCTCTAAGTGTGAGTTTTTGATACCAGAGGTTGCCTTCCTTGGCCACATTTTCTCCGCCGAGGGTGTCAAGGTAGACATGGTGAAGATAGAGTCAGTTGCATCATGGCCGCTTCCTAAGACGGTCAAGGAGGTACGCAGTTTTCTAGGTCTGGCCGGATACTACCGCAGGTTCGTGAAGGGTTTTTCTGTGATTGCCAGGCCACTCACTTCCTTGTTAAGGAAGTCCATCGGATTTACATGGTACGAGCCCTGTCAGCGGAGTTTTGAAGAGCTGAAGGGGCGATTGACTTCCGCTCCCGTGTTAGCACAACCAGAGGGCATTGAGGACTTCGTCGTTTACAGTGATGCATCTAAGCTAGGTTTGGGATGTGTCCTGATGCAGAGGGGTAGGGTCATTGCTTACGCGTCTCGACAGCTGAAGACGTATGAGGAGAATTACCCTACTCACGACCTTGAGCTAGCTGCAGTCATTCATGCATTAAAGATCTGGCGTCATTACCTCTACGGGGCCACCTGTCAGATCTTCATAGACCACAAAAGTCTGAAGTACATATTCACTCAATGGGAGTTGAATAACCGCCAAAGGAGATGGTTATAGCTGATTAAGGATTTTGACTTAGAGATCCTTTATCATCCGGGGAAGGCGAATGTGGTCGCCGATGCCCTAAGTAGGAGGACACCCCACGAGGCTGCGGTAGCTAGATTGAGCGTTCAGACCCATTTGTAGAGAGATTTGATTTGGTTGGAGGTAGACATCCGGTTTCCGGATACTGACGGTCATTTGTCAACATTAGAGGTTTCACCGGATGTGACGGAAGAGATCCGGCAGAAACAGGAGAGTTATCCCGCACTAGCGAGGATCAGGGATAGAATGTCCAGAGGGGAGGCACCACAGTTTATGGTGGGTGAAGACGGGATTTTGAGGCGCCAAGAGCGCATATGTGTACCCTCTGACAGAGAGTTGAGGGAGCGTATACTACAGGAGGCCCATTCTACACCTTATTCCATCCACCCGGACGCGAGTAAGATGTATCAAAATATACGATGATCTTATTGGTGGGGCGGGTTCAAGCCCGACGTGGCTAGATATGTAGCCCAGTGTACGACCTGTCAGCAAGTCAAGATCGAGCACCACAGGCCCGGAGGAGAGCTCCAACCACTTCCGATTCCATAGTGGAAGTGGGAGGACATTACTATGGACTTCGTTACCGGCTTGAGGTTGAGCAGAGGCTTTGATGCGACATGGGTTGTGGTGGATCGGTTGACAAAGATGGTACGATTTATTCCTAATAAGGAAACGTGACCGGTGTCTCGTTTAGCCGAGGAGTTTACCCGACAGATTGTGAGGTTCCATGGGGTGCCGAGGACGATCATCTCGGATAGAGATGGGTGTTTTACCTCGAGATTTTGGCAGCAGGTACACGCCGCCTTAGGTACGAGCTTACAGTTCACCACGGCATACCATCCTCAGACGGATGAACAGTCTGAGAGGACGATTTAGACCCTCGAGGATATGTTGAGGGCATGCGTGCTTGATTGGGGCCAGATGTGACCCGACCACCTCCCTTTGGTGGAGTTTTCTTATAACAATAGTTGGCATGCGACTATTGGAATGACTCCTTACGAGGCACTATATGGACGGAAGTGCCGTACACCCTTGTGTTGGGATGAGCCTGGGAGAATGAGTGGTGTGGCACCCGAGCAAGTGCAAGATGATATGGCTCGGGTATCTTTGATTCGAGAGCGGATGTTGGCCGCACAGAGCCATCAGAGATCTTATGCTAATAAGAGACGCAGGCCTTTGGAGTTCAGGGTTGGAGCCCAGGTATGGTTGAGAATGTCGCCGATGAGGGGTGTTAGAGAGGCGATCGAGTGATCCGGCGGTAGTGGGCAGCCGGGGTTCCGTGCATTATAGGATGGGGCTGTTATCTTTATATTTCATGACTGTTGAGACTTATGTTGTTCTTTGGTTTTGAGACTCGGCTGGATTGTTCCTTTTTCAAATTTGTACTTTTCACTTCCGCTCATGTTATATAACTATGTGTTTTGCCTTTTGATTTGTGCCGTGTTGTAAGGTCCGATGAAGTTGTTGTCAGGCTAAGGGCCGGGACCCATTGTGAGGTCCCAGCTCGTAGCATTCCGAGTCCTCTAGAATTTGGGGTGTTACACCAATGGGAGAAAAATTGGCAGGCGACATCAAGCATATAATTGAAACGTAAGTATGAAACCTATTATAAATATACCTAAGAAGCCAATACCATTCTACCTTGTATTAATGTAATTTTGTGTAAATAGGGGTATGAAGGTGTGGATTGCTAACAAATCTCTCAACAAGCCTAACAAGGCGATAAAGTGGATTGAAGTAAAGGTTAGTTTTAGTTATCTTTGTTATAAAAAGTTTGTTATGAAATGTGTTGGTTCACTCTTCAATTTATTAGTTTATAAAAAAATGCGATGACTATTCTCTAAATTCATTAATGTTGATTATTTTGTAGTGCCCTCACCAGAAAAATAATGCAAATTGTGGTTATTATGTCCTTCGATTTTTTAAAGAGATTATAGCAGGAGGACAAGATCAAGTTCCTAAGAAGGTATGTGTATAATTGTAGTTATTCTCTAAATATTATTAGTGAAGTTCACTATACTTATGGCTTGCATCAACTATACTCACTTTTCTTGTATTGTCATGTATATATGTCATATATTATCACTAAATCATTTCCCCTTAATTGATAGTGGTTTTTGGAGTCAGCTAAGTCGGTGTCGTATTCACAAAAGCAAATCGATGAGGTTCGAGATCAGTGGTTTAGTTATGTGCAACAATTCATACGTGTGCACTAGTTGCATTGGTTTCATTAAGTTGAAAGAACGGATATTGAAGTAAATAGCTAGGTATCTTATCAAATACTTATGGATTTTTAGTGATTACTAATTTGAGATGATCGAAATGATTATTGTTGTCAATTGACATGGTTATATTTGATTGATCGATCATCATGGTGTTGTTGATGATTGTCTTTGAGTATTATTTGTCGGTTAGGCTACCATTTATCTTGTTCATTGTGTTGGATTACTACAGGTATACGGTATATATGCGCAACAATATAGCATAATAAAAAAAAGAATATATAGCATTACTTCGGTTGTAGATGAAATCATGATAAACACATTTATCACGGTCAAATTCACATTTAACACGCGCTACAAATTTACCACAGTTCAGTATTATTACCAATATTCAACATTACTATCACGGTTCTATAGCACCGTGTTAAACACTTTAACACATTTCGAAGAGAACCGTGGAAAACACGATTAACACGGTTCGAGGAGAACCGTGGTAAACACGATTAACACGGTTCGAAGAGAACCGGTAAACACGATTAATGACACGACAGTTTTAACACAATTGGGATGGAACCGTGGTAAAACTGTATGTGGTAAACATGTTTACCACGGTCCATCTTAAGCGTGTTAAACATGGTTAACACGGTTCGGCGCGAACCGTTGTAAACACGTTTAACACGGTTCACGCCTAACCGTTCTAAAACTGCGTGTGGTAAATGTGTTTAACACGGTTGGGCCAGAACCGTGGTAAACACGTTTACCACGGTCGAAACATGAACCGTGGTAAACCCGTTTAACACGGTTGAAACATGAACCGTGGTAAACCCGTTTAACACGGTTCTAGCCCAACCGTGTTAAATACATTTACCACATGCAGTTTTAGAACGGTTCAAAATCGTGTTAAATAATGCACACGGAACTGTGTAAAATGTGCATTTATGTACTAGTGACATGAGTTATTTCCTCTTCCTCAACATCTACTTCGAAGAAATCCCATCTTGTTGACACCATTATTCATGGTGGCATAAAGACGAGATTGATATCCTCTTTTGTACCAAATACATCTTACTTCACCCATGTGAGCCCTCACCGCCACATTCATGGTTTTAACCACCCTAATCAGAATGAAGGTGATATCGCACAGTGGTGACCTGCTCTAATTGAACGTTTGGGGCGTTGCATTACAACCCCCATGCCTTGATCCAACCCTCACAACTAGCTCGATATTTTCATATGCTTCGAGGATGAGCCTAGTTGATGAGGATGATGTAACACCCCAAATCCGCGGGACTCGGGGCACTACTAGGCTAGGATCTCACAGTGGATCTTGACCCTAACCTGACAACAAGTTCACTGGATCTTACAACAAGGCACAAATAGATTAAAACCAAATACATAAAACTGTATTAAATATATACATCAAAAGGTTTATTAAACACAACCGAGTACAAAACGGCAACACCATACACAAATGTATATAAAAGATCCCATAACCCTCACACAACCTAGTGTATGGAAGACCTCGGCTAATCACCCATCTGGCTCACTCTGCAGTCTTCCTATCCTGCAGAAGATCTACAACACGGTATAAACCGTTAGCTAACAAATCATAGATAAGAATGAAGCACTGACACATGTATCACATCATCATATCATATCATGCAATGCCACACACACAACCCTTTATTATCTTTAGTTAAGTCATACCATTACTAATTCATTTCCTTGTGACATGCGGAGTACACTCGCAATGCCTCTGTCCCCTTTCCTCTCAGGTTTGGAATGGTTTCAATCATCACCACTTGGAGGTTAGGTCGCAGAGAACCTCCCTAGCCTCCCAATTCTGGGCTAGACAAGTCATCACCGCCCGTTATCATACACTTGGGCCAATAATATGCATGTAGGGTCATCCTAGTCCAGTTAGGTTATAAATGCAACACACATATGCGCACACACAACCATAGCACACACTCAAACCCATAACAAATCGCTAAGTAAGTCCCACGGACTTACCTGTCACAACGTCGATCTATACCACGTCATGGCTTCCCCTCAAGGAAACGATCAGCGCCTGCATCAGCAAGGCACAAAGATATCAACATCGTCCCAAGGCTAAGAGATTTCACCTCCTAAACCCTATACCCATCTTTAACTCATAAATCGAAACTAAACCTCAACATCACATCATAACTCACAATTCCTCAAATCTCAAGGTAGCATCTAATCAACCTTCCTCAATCTCAATTCTAATCCTAATTTAATTAATTAACCTTTTAATTAATTGATTAAATTTCGCCAGAATAACGTTTTGCCCGTAGGCAATTTCTAAACCCACCTATCATCAGATTTCATCAAATAAACAACCTATAAACACCAGATTAATCTAACGACCATAATTGAATTTCTAAGTATTCTATTTTGACAAGCCTAAGGTCAATTCAGGCTAAATCGTAGTACGAAAAACAAATAAATTCATAATTATTCGTTACTAACCCGATTGACGATCTAAAAGAAGATTCAGAATCACAACGACCCAGGCTACGCATGAACATCATCAAATTCACCGGAATTTGAGCGACGGAACCGTCCGGGGGATATATATGCTCGACCTGGTCTTCATATGCTCGGAAATGCAGAAACTTGGTACCCATATGAAGAGAATGAAGAGAGGAATCCAGAAACTCAAACGGAATTGAAATCGGAGATCTGAGTTTGAAGGTTGAGAGAAACATAGCTTTTACAAGGAAACGTGAAAGAAAATGAATTAATGAACGATTTTCCGTTATATATAGTGATGACGATAATTTTCCTTTAGCAAAGTTGATAATTATCCTTTAACTGATCTAAAGGCTGGTTGAACCCCCTTCTCCAAACTTCTCGAAATTGGAATAATAAATCTGGACTAATAAATCTAGAATAATAAATCTGGAATATTGTAGGGATAATTATTCCTCAACTGCCTCTGAAAACGTGTATTCTTAAGTTGTCTTTCTTAACCGCTAAGAAATGAAATAACGATTCTTTTGACCGTTTTGCCTTTCCATATTATTTTATATCTAGGACATGTCCGATGTACTGATTGTTTCTCTCAACTGCATTTTTATTAATTAAAGCTCCCAAATGCTCCAAATAACACCGGAGGGTAAAAATAATTACCCGGGAAAAAAGTGAAAATTTTCCCATAAGTCCAAAATTACGCCAGGAACATAACGGTGAGACTCATACTCATCACTTACGCAATCTTTGCGAGTTATGGGTCAATTACTATCAATGATTAAGTTAATCAACATTAATTAGAATTCGGAAATCCTAGTTATTACATCACACACCCCTTAAGAAAAAGTTTGTCCCGAAACAACAATTCTCAAATCCTCTTGGACCCATAAGCCGAGGTATACAACTCTCTCTATCGGAGGTATCACATCTCCGTTCATAAGATATCAACCTATAACTTTCTAAAGCCTCAAAGCACAAGCATGGAGGAATTATATACTCCAGCAACACGATCACAAGACTAACCAAGGCATAGAGGAAAACCATCACTAGCAAACCTAATACCATATCACAATGGCATGGAGGAAAACCATCTCCAGCCAAACCGTACTCGTAACACAACTACGTGGAGGAAATACTTCTCCACTCAAACTATGTCCATAAACATTAGCATGGAGGAAGAACCATCTCCAGCTATAAACACAACTCACGCTAGCAAACAAGATCCAATAAAATCGTATGCATACATCACAACTGACACAAAAACACATCAAAGAACATAAGCACATAATCATAACACTCACCAAAATAGCACTAATATCTACTCATCGATCCTACAGGTGCATCTATCTCGGCATAGAACTCTGGATAGTTCCTCTGGATACTATCCTTTGTCTCCCATGTGGCCTTATCAAGTTCTCGTCTCGACCATTGTATCATCAACATAGGAATGTCCTTCGAATGCAGGCATCTCACAGCTTGTTCTAGGACTGCAATCCGGTGCTCAACAAAAGTGTGGTTCGACTTAACCACTAAGTCATCATAGCTGACGATGTGTCTTGGATCCGGTATGTATTCCCTCAGCTGAGACACATGGAATACAAGGTGAACACCCTCTAATCTCGTTGGTAATGCCAATCTGTATGCTGCTCTCCCAACTCTGTCCAGGATCTCAAAAGGATTGACATATCGGGGACTCAACTTCCCCTTTATGCCAAGATGCCCCGCGTCGGAGATACTTTCAGCCAGGCATGAGCTCCTACCCTAAACTCTAGAGGTCAACGCCTCTTGTCCGCATACGACTTCTAGCGACTCCGTGCAGCCAATATCCTCTCTCTAATCAGTGCTACTCATGCAATATCACCCTGAATCTGCTCTCTAATCAGCGTTACTCGTGCAATATCATCCTGAATCTGCTCAAGCGCTATACCACTGACATTGCTAGACACATCCCAACACAACGGGGTACGGCATCTCCGTCCATACAGGGCCTCATACGGGGCCATACCAATCGATGCATGCCAACTATTGTTGTACGAGAACTCAACCAATAGGAGTTGATTTGACCATCCTTGTCCCCAGCCGAACACACAAGCTCGCAACATATCCTCCAGCGTTTGGATGGTCCTCTCCGACTGACCATCTGTTTGAGGATGAAACGCAGTCGTGAAATGAAAACTCGTCCCCAGGGTAGTCTGAATCTGCTGCCAGAACCTCGAGGTAAATCGTCCATCTCGATTTGATTTGATCGTCCGCGGTACACCATGGAGTCTCACTATTTTTCTAGTGAACTCCTCAGCTAATCTGCTCATTGGCCACGTCTCCCGAATAGGGATGAAACGTGTAGTCTTCGTCAATCTGTCAACCACAACCCAGATGGCATCAAAACTCTTGCTCTGTCTCAACCTTGTCACAAAGTCCATGGAGACGTCCTCCCACTTCCACTGTGGTACTTGCAGTGGGTGGAGCACTCCTTCTGGTCTGCAATGCTCTATCTTGACCTGTTGACAGGTTGCACAATGAGCCACAAATCTGGCTACGTCGGGCTTCAACCCTCCCCACCAGTATGAACGTCTCACATTCTGATACATCTTACTCGCACTTGAGTGCACTGAGTAAGGTATGGAGTGAGCCTCCTGTAAGATCCTTTGTCTCAGATCCACATCAGCGGGTACACAGAGAACTGTGGTGCCTCACCATGAGACATCCTATCTCGTATCCTTCTCAACGTCAGACATATCTCTTATTTCTGTTGGATCTCACCCAACAAATCAAGTAGAACCTGTAAAGTACACAGGTGGGCATCCTCATCAGGGAACTGGATGTCCATCTCTAGCCATGCTAGATCTCTCTACAACTGAGGCTGAATTATTAGTCGCACAATCGCCTTCTCTAGAGGCGTCTTACTGCTCAGAGCGTCGGCAACAACGTTCACCTTCCCTGGATGGTACAAAATCTCAAGGTTAAAATCCTTGATCAAATCAAGCCACCTAAGCTGGCGGTTATTCAATTTCCGTTGCGTGAAAATATACTTCAGACTCTTATGGTTTGTGAAGATCTGACATGTAGCGCCATACAAGTAATGCCTCTACATCTTCAAAGCATGAACTACCGCTGCCAACTCTAGATCATGAGGCGGGTAGTTCTCCTCATACGTCTTCAATTGTCGAGACGCATATGCTATTTCTCTACCACGTTGCATCAAAATACATCTCAAGCCTAACTTGGATGCGTCACTGTAGACTACAAAGTCCTCTGTGCCCTCCGGCTGCGCTAAGATGGGAGCGGAAGTCAAACATCTCTTTAGCTCCTCAAAACTCTGAGTACACGGCTCGGACCATACAAGCCGAGTAGCCTTCCTCAACAGGCTGGTGAGTGGACGGGCAATCACAAAAAATCCCTCCACAAAACGTCGGTAGTAACCAGCTAGGCTAAGGAAGCTGCACACTTCCTTGACGTTTGTCAGTGCCATCTACACTGCTACAGACTCAATCTTCACCGGATCAACCTTGATCCCATTGGCGGAGACAACAAGACCCAGAAATGCTACCTCTGGCATCCAGAACTCGAACTTAGAGAACATGGCATACAGTTCTCTATCCCTCAAAACTTGCATCACTGTCCTCAAATATCCTGCGTCATTCTCTCTACTACGAGAGTACACCAAGATATCATCTATGAAGACCACCACAAAATGATCCACGAAGTCGATGAATATGCCATTCATCAAATCCATAACGATGGCGGGCGCATTCGTGAGACCGAATGGCATCACCACAAACTCGTAGTGGTCATACCGAGTCCGAAATGCCGTCTTATGCACATCATGCTCTCTCACCCTCAGCTGGTGATAACACGAGCGCAAGTCGATCATAGAGAACACAGTCGCTCCTTGAAGCTGATCTAACAAATCATCGTTCCGGGGCAAAGGATATCTGTTCTTGATGGTCATCTTGTTCAGCTGTTTAGAGTCGATGCACAATCTCAACGATCCGTCCTTCTTCCGCACGAAGAGGACAGATGCTCACCACGGGGTTACACTAGTGCGGATGAAGCCCTTCTCAGCCACCTCCTCGAGTTGCTTCTTCGGCTCTAATAAATCGATAGGCGCCATACGGTATGGGGCCTTCGAGATCGGCCTCGTACCAGGTTACAACTCGATACTGAAGTCCACGCTCCTTTGAGGCGGCAAACTGGATGGTTCGGCAAACAGATCCAGAAACTCGTGAACCACGGGGATATCCTCTAATGCTAGACTCTCGCCCTCCTTCATGTCATAACACCACAAGGCTTCGCACCTTGTGCAATCAACGTCGCTGCTCATATTGCTCTAATAACCATGCCCGACTTTCCAAGGTCCCAACCTCGGACAATCTTGATTTGACCCGACTCGATAGAGACCGTCATGGTCCTCCTACCCAGCTCTAACACAACACGATGCCTATGCATCCAATCCATACCCAGAATGACTTCCTCATGCACCACTGGCATGACAAAGAAGTCTACAAGCAAATTACAAGTCCCTAATAAATTGGACAAACACGTACTCTCGTGGTTACCTCTGACCCTACTATCATCGGGTAACCCTATAATAAAGGGTATCCCTTCTATCGTATATAACTCCAAATGCTCACACATAAGACAAAATCATTAAGTGCAAAACACTAGTATCACAAAAAAAACCCTGACAGGTAAACTATCAATCTGAATGGTACATGCAGTAGTTGGTGATGTTGGCTCTTTAGCTCCAACGCTCACAAGTGAATTTCTTAGGTATTCACAAGTCTATTATCACGACTTCGTCTCAGTACAGGATCCACGAAGGAAGATATCATATACTGGAATAACCCGTTCGTTTCTCTATCGAACCTCGTCATTATCATAAGCTCCACTCTTTATATTGGTATACTCTAATCTCTGCCACTTCCTTGGCTTATTAGACCGAACAACTCCTCCAATCAGGTTCACCTCAGCTCAAACCTTCTATCCCTTGAATGACAGATTGACTCCAATGATGTCTCTACATTTTCATACCAATACTCTCTAGTAATTGTAAATATTCAATCATAAATCTGGTGTTGTTATTCTTGGCTTCTCTTGAGCCTTAACAACCTTATTCATCCTCTTTGGTGTAACTAACACCAAAATCACCTTTTACAACACCTCAACGGATCTAGTGATGCCGAAGGATATGGAACATGTCTTTCTTTCTTCGCCACTTATGTTACACGCTAGACGTCTTCTCAAGCTCGTTGCTTCATCGAGATGCAACTTGAATCATCCACATGGGTACTCCACAATCTTAGTAGGGTAACTATCTCGTTCCTTAGTGCGATCCACATGTCGCCGACAACCTTGAAAATTACATTCTCAACGTCTTTCATAACTTGGTCTTCCGCCTCTTGCGACTCAGCAATGGAGGCTTAACCCCGACCTCTCGCGACTGGAGGTCCACCAACTCGTTCATGACTTACGATTACCGGAGATAGAGGTGGTCTACCTCTTCCCCGTCCTATAGCAAATGTTGCTCTAGTATGAGCCATCAACAATAATATCATAGCTACATAAAATGCTATATAATGCCATATGTATAGATATATAATACTCATATCCAACATACATGCACAATTCAACACACAATAGGTATATATATATATATATATATATATATATACTGTCGTGATCCTCAGAAGGGTGATGGCTTCCCGTACACACTATCCCAAAATAGCTGTACTCATTTCAAAACTAAAATCCTTTTGAAAAGTCAGCCCCCTTTCGGGTTTTGTTTATTTATACACTCTACCTTTATTGTAGATTGCAAGTGCCATTGTTTTCAACCTAAGGCTCTGATATGAACTTTGGAACACCCCAAATATGCGGGACTCGGGGCACTACTGGGCTAGGATATCACATTGGATCCTGACCCTAGCCTGACAATAAGTTCACTGGATCTTACAACAAGGAACATATAGATTAAAACCAAATACATAAAACTGTATTAAATATATACATCAAAAGGTTTACGAAACACAACCAAGTACAAAACGGCAACACCATACACAAATGTATAAAAAAGATCCCATAACCCTCGCAAAATATAGTGTACGGAAGCCCTCGGCTGATCACCCATCTGGCTCACTCTACAGTTTTCCTATCCTGTAGAAGATCTACAACACGGTATGAACCGTTAGCTAACAGATCATGGATAAGAATGAAGCAGTAGAACATATATCACATCATCATATCATATCATACAATGTCATACACACAACCCTTTATTATCTTTAATTAAGTCATACCATTACTAATTCATTTCCTTGTGATACGCGGAGTAAACTCCTAACACCTTTGCCCCCTTTCCCCTCAAGTTTGGAATGGTGTCAAACATCACCACTTGGAGGTCTGGTCTTAGAGAACCTCCCTAGCCTCTCAATTCTGGGCTAGACAATTCATCACCGCCCGTTATCATACACTTGGGCCAATAATATCCATGTAGGGTCATCCTAGTCTAGTTAGGTTATAAATGCAACACACATATTCATACACACAACCATAACACACATTCAAACCCATAACCGCTCACTAAGTAAGTCCCACGGACTTACCTGTCACAACGTTGATCTATACCACGTCATGGCTTCCCCTCGAGGAAACGATCAACGCTTGCATCAGCAAGGCACAAAAATATCAACATCGTCCCAAGGTTAGGAGATTTCACCTCCTAAACCCTATACCCATTTTCAACTCATAATCGAAACTATTCCTCAACATCGCATCATAACTCACAATTCCTCAAATCTCAAGGTAACATCTAATCAACCTTCCTCAATCCCAATTCTAATCCTAATTTAAATAATTAACCTTTAATTAATTAATTAAAATTCGCTAGAATAACGTTTTGCCCGCATGAAATTTCAAAAGTCACCTGTCATCAGATTTCATCAAACAAACAACCCATAAACACCACAATAATATAACGACCATAATGAAATTTCTAATTATCCATTTTGACAAGCCTAAGGTCAATTTAGGCCAAATCGCAGTACGAAAAACGAATATATTCATAACTCACTCGTTACTAACCCGATTGACGATCTGAAAGAAGATTCGGAATCACAAGGACGCAAACTATGCATGGACACCATCAAATTCACCGGAATCTGAGCGATGGAACCGTCCTAGTGATATATATGTTCGACCAAATCTGCATATGCTCGGAAATGCAGAAACTTAGTACCGATATCAAGAGAATGAAGAGAGGAATCCAGAAACTTAAACGGAATTGAAATCGGATTAGAAAAGGAGAGTAGATATGAGTTTGAAGGTTGAGAGAAATCAAAGCTTTTACGAGGAAACGTGAAAAGAAATGAATTAATAAACGATTTTCCGCTATTTATAGTGAAGACGATAATTATCCTTTAGCAAAGTCGATAATTATCCTTTAACCGATCCAAAGGCTGGTTGAACCCCCTTCTTCAAACTTCTCGAAATTGGAATAATAAATCTGGAATATTGTAGGGATAATTATTCCACAACTGTCTCGAAAAACGTGTATTCCTAAGTTGTCTTTCTTAGCCACTAAGAAACGAAATACCGACTCTTTTGGCCGTTTTGTCTTTCCATATTATTTTATATCTAGGACATGTCCGATGCCTTGATCGTTTCTCTCAACTTCATTTTTATTAATTGAAGCTTCCAAATGCTCCAAATAACACCGGAGGGTAAAAATAATTACCCGAGGGATTAAGTGAAAATTTTCCCATAAGTCCAAAATTACGCCAGGAACATAACGGTGAGACTCATACTCATCACTTACACAATCATCGCGAGTTATGATCAATTACTATCAATGATTAAGTTAATCAACATTAATTAGAATTCGAAAATCCTAGCTATTACAGATGATGCTACCGGTGCGGATGTTGGCGACGATAGTGATGATGACGATGGTGATGAGCCCCACTTGACTACCATGCTACTGGTTGTTATGTTGGTTCCAAGCTTGTCTGGCCTGGATCTTGGTGATGATGATGACGGTGATGATCGCTTGGCGATAATGATGATGACGAGGATGAGCCACATAATTATTCTCTTAGGGTGGTGGAGGACACCGCATGGAGAGAGTCCATGTAGTCTTGGAGCACCATTGAGAGCCAGGCTAGACAGGCTTGACAGACATATAAGTCCACTACACGACAGGCATGTCAGACCAAGCAGACCATGATGTTCGATGATTTTGGCCACCAATTGACTACCTTTGATAACCATTTGACCTTCATTAACACGCGGTTGGGCTTCTTTGGTTCTTCACTCTCCAACTTTATCTCCCACATAGGCAAGTATGCCCATGGCATGAGAGACTTATGCTCTATTTAGAGCAACATTGAGGACCGCTTGGATGAGTATGCCATTAGTTGCCAGAAGAGACGCATCACCAATGCCACCATCTCTGATGATGAGGATGAAGCAACACCACCTACCTTGATGGACCGTGCCGGCACTTCCGACCCTTCTACCGCTCAGTGAGTATTACTTACCACCATCTCTTCTCAGACTATTTTGTGAAATTATGAGAACACAATTTATTTTAAGTATCGAGTGTAATATATGAGTTATTATGTTGCACTTGGATTGAATGATTGTAATATTTGTGTGATATTTTATGTGCTTTAATTCTCATACTTTCTTATCTTACTTACCTATTTCATGAATTGGAAAAAACCATATGCTAATCTAGATTAATATTTTCTATACTTGAAAAAATAGGTTTTATGAATCTTAAAATTTTCTACCTGACAATACATGAGTTTTTCAGACGGAATTTGTTACGCTAGAAATGTGTAGCACAAAAAGCTTTACATTTATAAACTCGAACTAAAATCCTAAACTACCTAGCGAAACCCGCAGTGTACGGATCGTTATGTAGTAGGGATAGTATTCCGAGGTCGAACACAAGGACTGAGGCGAAATCAAGTCATTCAATGATCAAAGATAGTACAAATCTAGTCTAAGAAAAGAGAAAGAAATAAAGAAATGAAAATGATGATATTTTTGGTTGGGTTTTTGTGGTGATCAAGCAAAGATCACAAATCAAGCAAGGTAATAAAACAAACTAAAAACTCAAGCTAGCAAAACAAACAAGTGACACAAACACAAGATATGAGATCAAAGAGAGAAAAAGTGGATTCTAGAGGTCAAGATTTCCGGTTATGGCATTGGACTCAAGCTTCTAAAGATTCTAAGGATAAAGTTGCGGTGTTGGGAAAGGGTGTTTCTCTAATGAAAGCAATTACCGGGTAAGTCTCATGCTTCACTAATCCCGCACCAAACTCCTATTACCGGGTAAGTCTCAAGGAGGTAAAGTTGGGAATTCTACACAAACCGGACACTACTTAAGGGGCAAACCTCTCCTTACCGGGTAAGTCTCGGAAAAGGTAAGTCTCAAGCAATAATCCTAGCACACTCAATCCAATAGCGGCTTGTGAGGCTCACTACTACCTAGAATTCATCATCTTAGGTATCTAAGATCGGAAATCATCGGGTAGATCTCTTTCCTCACTTAGGTTGATAGCATTAGGTGATCCTAAGCTAAATTAGGCTAAATAAACACTAGGATTTCAACACCCTAACACCCTAACATACAGGTTCATCAATTAAAGAGCAACAGAGAGGAAAATCGGGTGGATCATAGTAAAAATCGGCCGATTTACTATGAAGAACATGTCGATTTTTATGTTTGAGTTAGGTTTTGTGCATACAAATCATCCTAAACTAACATATAAGTCCATTCTATCATCACCCAAGCAATAACCATCAATCCATCACTCTAGAATCACAACAAACTATCCAATAACATGCAGTTCAAGATCTAGAATCATCATGCAAGCATACATGGAATCCATAGCAAGAAGATGAAGTAAGGAAATGAAAGCAATGAAACTTAGCTGGATTTGAGCTCAAAACAAGTCTTTCAACACACCAAATGCAGCTCCAAGTCAAATCTTACAACCTTCAACAAGTTTCTTCACAAAAATCACTCAAATCTCACTACGAAATTGAAATCTACACTAATCTCCCTCAAGAACACCCACAAGGGTGTCTTGAAGAGAGCTCCCAATTGGAAGAGTCTTTGGGAAGATGCTAGAGGATGTGGGAGAGGAGGAGAATTGAATGAATCCTCAGCAACAGCTTGCAGGCCCACTTATATTCTCCACAAAGAGCAAGGCCGGACAAGAGATCGTGGGACACGTGGCTTAAGCTGTCAAAGGCCAAAAATCGACCCAGTAGGAAAAATCGGCCGATTTTCGTGGGTGTAGGTCGATTTTCTTCAACAGAAACTTGTTATGATCATCTAGCCATGAGTTGCTCCATTGCTTGCACCAACAAGGGTCCTTGTGTCCTTCATTGTTCCAATTATGTTCCTTCAAGGTCTCGGATATGTACCACCATGAGGCTTGATCCTCGAATTTATCGATTAATGTCCAAAAGATCCCCGAAATACCTACAAAACCGACAAAAGCTCGTGTAGACGTCTTTTCTAGAAATATGCACGAAATGAGCGCAAACGTCTTAAACTAATGTCAAACTATGTATGAATAACGGGAAAAACTATCTAATTGTATGCCTATATTAACGTCATAAATCACGTTATCAGAATTGTTGATAAAAAAAAACCTAGCCGAACAACAACATGTGAGATTTCTTTTAACCTTGGACATGTACTTTCATGTGTCCCTTCTTTCATACTTGCGAGTGATTTCCAAATTGCTTAGGTTCTTCTATAACTTGTGATTGACTCTTTTGCAAACTACATGTTCATTGAATTCTATATATTTGATGTAAAGATGATTGAGACCCTTTTTGATAAGCTTCTTGTGACCTTTTTCTTCATATATTTGATCTTCTTCTGTTTTGTCATTTCTTTCTTATATATTTATATTTCCTTCTTTGGTACTCCTCAAAATAGCATCACAATCGTATTAGCCTCATAAAACCTATCCGAGGTTGAAAAGTGAGAAGATATACAAAGAACATAAGTATGAGGTGTCCCACAAAAAATTCGAGATAGATTGCAAGGATTTCCGAAATTTTTGGAAGATATGAAGCTCCAAGACATTTTCAAGACTAGTGGAGGAGACGAATAGTTCCCACTAGAAATCCTGTTGCATACCAAGTAAGAGGTTATTGTGGAAACGTTGCTTTGGTTGATCATTGAAAGAGGAAGAAATACACGCTTAAAGACACATGTATGTGCAAGAAGTAAAAGTTCAAGGAAAAGAGTAAAATGCGGATCTATGAAAGGTGAATGACTGATCCGATCTCGTTGTTCTAAAGAGAAGAGTCGACGCCCCGGATGTTATTTAGCTTCTTTTACCTACTCTTTTTGCCTACCAACATCACTACTCCTTGTCCCATCATCCCGTTACACCCTATAAAAGACCTCATGATTTACGTCATTTATATGAATTTCTGTTTCACTAGTTTACCACCTCGGTTTGTCCATCCATTTGAGGATGACAAGAAGTTAAAAACAACAACTTGGTGCCCAACTTTGCCCACAAGGTCTTCCAAAAATAGCTAAGGAACTTGGAGTCTCTGTCCGAAACAATTGACCTAGATACACCATGCAATTTAACAACATGCTCAAAAAAGAGGTTAGCCACACGTTTGCATTTGGAATCAGAGCTTTATTCGATGCAAGTCAATAAGAGGCATGAAGATTCGAGGACAAATCTTTTTAAAAGGTGGAGAGGATGATGTGATCCGGGAAACCAATGCAAACGACTACACTTTAATTCAACCCTTCAATATTTTGGTCATAACAAATGCTATGTTTATCCAATGAAGGTCCGTAAATACTTGTTGGAAAGCTGTTTTAAAGGGCTACAATATTCATGAAGACTTCAAGAACATATTCTCCAAAATATGGGTCATAAATTCAATTCTTCCAACAACCGGATTTATGGTTAAAATGTGAAAAGTCCAAAACCAATGCCTCATTATGTGGATCTTTAAGGCCTATTATTTAATATAACTTTTGGCCTTGTTTTTGATCTTTCATCTAGCCTTATTTTTCCTATTTTAAGGCTTGCTTGATTCATAGAAAAATAAGAGAGAGTTAAGAATTTTTGGGAAAAACAATTTGGTTCCTTGGTTTTTGGTGAGATGCCGAAACCTCCTCCTTGGTGAGATGCCAGGTGGATTGTCTTTGTGAAATGCGAGGGAGAAGGCATTAGTTCTTATAGGTGAGATGCTTATGAGAGTTTATGCGAGTATTGTAGAGTGAATGATGAGATGCTTGAAGTCTAGCAATACATATCGTTTATTTTATTTTCCATTATCAAAAAATGCAATAAAACACGTGTGTAAGTTTGTTTTAGTTTGTGTTTGTCTTGCATCGTTTGATCCTTAGGTTGGGGCGTATCATTTGGTATCAGAGCCTTATTCGATGCAAGTCAATAAGAGGCATGAAGATTCAAGGACGAATCTTTTTAAAAGGTGGAGAGGATGATGTGATCCGGGAAACCAATGCAAACGGGTTCACTTTAATTCAACCCTTCAGTATTTTGGTCATAACGAATGCTAAGTTTATCCAATGAAGGTCCGTAAATACTTGTTGGAAAGATGTTTTAAAGCGATACAATATTCATGAAGACTTCCAGAGTAGATTTGTCCAAGAGATGGGTCTTAAGTTTATTTCTTCCAACAACCGGATTTATGATTAAAATGAGAAAAGTAAAAACCAATGCCTCATTATGTGGATCTTTAAGGCCTATTATTTAATATGACTTTTGACCTTATTTTTACCTTTCATCTAGCCTTATTTTTCCTATTTAAAGGCTTGCTTGATTCATAGAAAAATAAGAGAGAGTTAAGAATTTTTGGAAAAAACAATTTGGTTCCTTGGTTTTTGGTGAGATGTCGAAACCTCCTCTTTGGTGAGATGCCAGGTGGATTGCCTTTGTGAGATGCGAGGGAGAAAGCATTAGTTCTTATAGGTGAGATGCTTATGAGAGTTGATGCGAGTATTGTAGAGTGAATGATGAGATACTTGAAGCTCTATCAATACATATCGTTTATTTTATTTTCCATTATCAAAAAATGCAATAAAACACGGGTGTAAGTTTGTGTTTTTCTTGCATCATTGGATCCTTAAGTTGGGGTGTATCATTTGGTATCAGAGCCTTATTCGATGCAAGTCAATAAGAGGCATGAAGATTCGAGGAAAAATCTTTTTAAAATGCGGAGAGGATGATGTGATCCGAAAAACCAATGCAAACGGCTTCACTTTAATTCGACCCTTAAGTATTTTGGTCATAACGAATGCTACGTTTATCCAATGAAGGTCCGTAAATACTTGTTGGGAAGCTGTTTTAAAGCGATACAATATTCATGAAGACATCAAGAGGAGATTCGTGCAAGAGATGGGTCTTAAATTTATTTCTTCCAACATAAGGATTTATGGTTAAAATGTGAAAAGTCCAAAACCAATGCCTCATTATGTGGATCTTTAAGGCCTATTATTTAATATGACTTTTGACCTTGTTTTTTTATCTTTCATATAGCCTTATTTTTCCTATTTAAAGGCTTGCTTGATTTATAGAAAAATAAGAGAGAGTTAAGAATTTTGGAAAAAACGAATTGGTTCCTTGGTTTTTGGTGAGATGCTGAAACCTTATCCTTGGTGAGATGCTAGGTGGATTGCCTTTGTGAGATGCAAGGGCGAAAGCATTAGTTCTTATAGGTGAGATGCTTATGAGAGTTGATGCGAGTATTGTAGAGTGAATGATGAGATACTTGAAGCTCTAACAATAAATATCGTTTATTTTATCTTCCATTATAAAAAATTGCAATAAAACACATGTGTAAGTTTGTTTTAGTTTGTGTTTGTCTTGCATTGTTGGATCCTTAGGTTGGGGCGTATCATTTGGTATCAGAGCCTTATTCGATGCAATTCAATAAGAGGCATGAAGATTTGAGGACAAATATTTTTAAAAGGTGGAGAGGATGATGTGATCCGGGAAACCAATGCAAACGGCTTCACTTTAATTCAACCTTTCAGTATTTTGGTCCTAACGAAGGCTACACTTATCCAATGAAGGTCCATAAATACTTGATGGAAAGCTGGTTTAAAGGGCTACAATATTCATGAAGACTTCAAGAGCATCTTCGTCCAAGATATGGGTATTAAATTCAGTTCTTCCAACAACCGGATTATGGTTAAAATGTGAAGAGTCCAAAATCAATGCCTCATTATGTGGATCTTTAAGGCCTATTATTTAATATGACTTTTGGCCTTGTTTTTTGTAACACCCCAAGTTCTGCGAACTTGAAGCGCTACGGGCTAGGACCGCACAATGGGTCCCGACCCTCAGAGTAGCAACAGCAAACGGATCTTAGAACAAGGCACAAACGAATGAAAACCAAACTTAATATGAAACCAAAGGTTCAAATAGAAGAAAACACAAAATCTCCACATCCGGGTCAAAACAAAAGGGAAACAACAAACGAAACATAAACCCGATGCCGTCCTATAATGTACGGGAACCCCGCTTGACCACACCATCCGGATCTCTCAGCAGCATCCTGAACCTGCGGAACATCTACAACGACGGTCTAAACCGTTAGCTAACATTCTAGCTATAAGCAAGAGTGTAAAGGCACAAACACACATAAGGTAAAGAAAACACATAGCATGCTTACACATCAACCGGTTATTATCTTTCATTAAGGTTATCCATTACTAATTCAACTTCTTTTGTCACACGAGAATCTCCCGAAACTCGCCTCCGCTTCCGTCTACCAATAGGAATAGATCAGTACTATCAATTACCTACGAGTCTGGGTTGCAACAGCACATTCTAGTCTCCTGTAGAACTAGACAAGTGGTCACCGCCCAGTTATAATACACTTGGGCCAATTAAGGGTAACAAAGGGTGAATCTTTACTTAGCTTCATTCCGCGTATTATTTGGATTGTATTGGCTTATTTGTGTTGCTATCATGTTTATAACGGATAACTGGAAATAAGATTCACCCTTTGTTACCCTTAACTGGCCCAAGTGTATTATAACCGGGCGGTGACCACTTGTCTAGTTCTACAGGAGACTAGAATGTGCTCTTGCAACCCAAACCCGTAGGTAACGGATAGTACTAATCTATTCCTATTGGTAGACGGAAGCGGAGGCGAGTTTCGGGAGATTCTCGTGTGACAAAAGAAGTTGAATTAGTAATGGATAACCTTAATGAAAGATAATAACCGGTTGATGTGTAAGCATGCTATGTGTTTTCTTTACCTTATGTGTGTTTGTGTCTTTACACTCTTGCTTATACCTAGAATGTTGGCTAACGGTTTATACCGTCGTTGTAGATGTTCCGCAGGTTTAGGATGTTGCTGAGTGATCCGGATGATGTGGTCAGCCGGGGTTCTCGTACATTATAGGACGGCATCGGGTTTATGTTTCGTTTGTTGTTTCCCTTTTGTTTTGACCCGGCTGTGGAGCTTTTGTGTTTTCTTCTGTTTGAACCTTTGGTTTTTGTTCGCTCCAAACGGTGTGTGCAAGCTTTAAATTTATAACCCTAGATGTAAGCTTAAAACGAGGATGCGAACCCGCAGTGTACGGGTCAATCGTAGTAAAAAACAAGGAATTCCAGGGGTCGATCACAGGGACTTAGTGAAACAAAGTCCAATCACGGTATGCTTATGTGAATACTAACCACAAGAGGTGATCAAAACAATCAAAGATGATAAAGAAGTCAATAAAGCAAACATGCAATTCTAGGGATTAAAGCATCTAGTTGTGGTTCCAACTCAAGATCTAAAGATAAGCGGACAAAGCTGAGATTTTTTGCAAGGGGAAGGTTTTACTAAAGTGGAATAGATCACCGGGTAAGTCTCACTATTCACTAATCCAAAACCGTAACTCCTATTACCGGGTAAGTCTCAAGGAATTAAGATAAAGAACTATAACCTCAAACTAACACACCATCTAAGGGAATAGAATCAACCTTTACCGGGTAAGTCTCAGGATAACTCACAAAGATGGGATGAAAGCACACTCAAACCCCAATAAAGGATAAACCTTTATTACCTACACTTATGATCTTAGGTATACAAACTAAGGAATTACCGGGTAAGTCTCATCCTAAGCTTGCATTGAACCAGGAAAGGTGAAATAAGAATAGGATTTGGCAAACTCTAACACTTAACTCTCAGTTTCGGATCAGATAAGTCACCTCGGTCAGAAGAATTCCACCCCGGCCGAGATGTTCATCGACTGAGCGAGATGCTTAGGGTTAAGGTAAAGACTCGAACCTTCAGGGTCCTACTGGAATCTAAGATTATTCTATCATTGTTTTTCCCACAACCTTCAGTCAATCACCCTAGTATCACACAAAGAGATTAGCCACTCATCATCATGAAAGCAATAATCAAATATATGGGAAGAAGGTGAATATTTGAACAAGAAGAATTTAATGAAAAGACTTCAATAACTGAATCAAATATCACAACAAAAGCGTTCCTTGGATATAAATCCAACAAGGAAGACAACAAGAAAGGGAATCTAAGATAATCTTACAAAAACCCTTCAAAAGCTATAAGGCTACAATCTTCCTTCTTCAACCTTCAAAAAGGTTTCTTCAAATCTCCCAACTGGAGTATGGCTGCAGTGTGCTATCGGTGTAAGCAGGATGTATGCAGGATGTCGGATTTGTGGGAAATCCAACCCTTTTTATAGGAAAATAACCCTCCAAAGATAAGATATCTTAGAAAGATCTCTTCCCATAAAAATAGGTAAAATATATGATCTAGCATATCTTCTTCCTTCCAGGAGCCAAGCCCAAAAATATAAGAACTCTTTCCAAAGATAAAAGATCTCAGCCAAGAATAAAATATTCTCGCCGCATCCCAGGTGTTCGCCTCGGTCGAGTCGATTTCTCTGGATCACCTCGGTCGAGGTGAATCTGTGGTCAACCGAGGTGAGTCACAACTGAATGTGAAATCTCTCAAATCTGGTCTAAAGTGAATCTTAAATCCATGGTTATGCTTCCTGGATGGTTTCTTATGTTCCTGGATGTAGCTCCAATTACTCCATAGCTCCTTTTGCTCCTTTTCGATGCAAAACGTGCCATTTTACCTACGATTACAACAAAACTAGGTGTAGACCTCGATTCCCGCAAAGGTAGATGAAATGGTAATATAATCACATATTATACATACAAACATGCATATTATTGAAGATAAAACGTCCAAACAAACCCCAAAATATAGACTATAATTCATGCTATCAGTTTTATATTAAGTTTGTTTTCATTTGTTTGTGCCTTATTGTAAGATCCGTTTGATGTTGCTACTCTGAGGGTCGGGACCCATTGTGCGGTTCTAGCCCGTAGCGCTTCAAGTTCCCAGAACTTGGGGTGTTACATTTTTCATCTTTCATCTAGCCTTATTTTTCCATTAAAGGACTGCTTGATTCGTAGAAAAATAAGAGAGAGTTAAGAATTTTGGAAAAAAACAATTTGGTTCCTTGGTTTTTGGTGAGATGCCGAAACCTCCTCCTTGGTGAGATGTCAGGTGGTTTGTCTTTGTGAGATGTGAGGACGAAGGCATTAGTTCTTATAGGCAAGATGCTTATGAGAGTTGATATGGGTATTGTAGAGTGAATGGTGAGATGCTTGAAGCTCTATCAA
Source organism: Fagopyrum homotropicum (assembly GCA_033239125.1). NCBI lineage: Eukaryota > Viridiplantae > Streptophyta > Magnoliopsida > Caryophyllales > Polygonaceae > Fagopyrum > Fagopyrum homotropicum. The sequence goes on from BSWB01000007.1 coordinate 105,824,442, forward strand.
TAGATATCGTTTATTTTATTTTCCATTATCAAAAAATGCAATAAAACACGTGTGTAAGTTTGTTTTACTTTGTGTTTGTCTTGCATCGTTGGATCCTTAGTTTGGGGCGTATCACAAGTTTCGTAATGAAATCCGACGAACCGCTTTTGCGTTGCACTTTTGTTTTATGAAGAGAAAGGGGGAGGAGACGTTTTGTTGTGTGTGAGAATGAGAGGACGAAACACCTTTATATAAGAGAGCTTAGAGACGTAGGAGAAGAAATGTTTTTAGTTCCAGGTAAACATCCAATTCATTATTCTTAAAAAATATATTTTTCAACCCTAGTGGTTCTCCGAGAACATGACATTTGAACCCTTCCAAGGGAGAGGCAATTGGAGCCTTTTGTTTAGCAACCAAAGCTTCAGCAAGGCCAAACAACATAATGTTCAAAACACAACAACGAGCAACCTAAACAACCAAGTGCTTTACTAGAAAATGTCAACTTCACCTCTGGACGCACCACTTACAACTCTACATCCTCCAAATAGACGTCGTTTCAACCGGTTGCTATTGAAGTTCCTTTCTCTACAATGCAAGATCCGATAGGGCATATAAATAGGGCAAGAAGTGAAGGACAATTAAGTGCGTTGCATCATAGGACATCATCGGGAATGGAAAGATCTCATCAACATACGTAAATTTCAAATCATTTCTTAACAAATACTCATGCAAGACACGGGTATAAACTAGTTTGGTATGAAAAGCTAACAAAAAGGATGAATAAACTACACAATTGAGTTTATATAACACCCGATAGGTATGTAGAGGTCTAGCAAAAGTCGGGAAGAACAACTAGATCAGTGAAACCAAATCCACATAAACCTAGTATCAAAAAGAAAAAGATTAACAACAGGAAAAACTTCATCAAACTAAGCTTTGATGTGCCTAAGGTTGTGTTTGGCAAGACATTTACACTAGCGTAAATGAGTGTTTATGAGTGTTTGGATTTTTGAACGGGTATTTTCGGAAGTGTTTATGAAACCCTTGTCAAAGCAAAGGTTTCCGGAGAAACACTAGTGTTTTACGTGTGTAATGACTTTGTTGTCCTTACTTTTTATGCGTAATTACGTTGATTATCATGTATTTAAGAACATTTTCTACCTCTCTTCATCCTTATCCCGTTGAAGAACTTCTTGCTCTGAACATCAAACCTAATTTTCTCCAGCCTCTCCAACCTCTCCATCTTTAATGGTGAGTTTGGTGACTATCGAAACCCTCAAACTTTGATAAAATTTGTTGCCAAATCCCCATTCATTTGATAATCTCACTTCTCCTTCCTCGCAGCAAGATACTCTCTCTCTTCTTCTATTTTTCTTCTTTTTTGAAATCATTCCTTACTTCCTGTGCAAGCTCTGCTGCTCTGTCTCCATTTCTAAGGTGCACCAAGATACTACTTGCTGATTTTACTTTTCATTCCGCATTTTAACTCTTGCATGAGTCGTTTTTCTGTCGATATTTCAAGTTTTATCGTCTTGATTCTCCATTCAGGGATATTTTTGGTTTCTTACACCGAGTTATTGCTTGCTGATTTTGCTTTTGGAATCCTGCAACAACTTGGTAAGGGTTGTAAGCAAATGGAAGCCGGCGGCCAATTTTCCTTTCAAGTTTGTATGGTTATCATATCTTCTTTTTAATTTTCTTCTACTAAATCGACTGAAATACATATTGGTGGCCCAAGTACAAGGGGTTTGGAGGATGTCCCTATGAATCAAGATCGAATTCAAATATCATTTGTAGAAATAGTGGTTAATTGTTGTGTAAATTTGTATCACTTCAGGATTGACAACGAGTACACAATTAGTTTCCCCTTAGAAGTAACAAGGAAGAGGATTATGGTGGGCGCAACAACAAATCAGGATTGAAGTTTTGTTTGTATCCCATTTTTAATGAGACAATTTCTTATAGTCACATTTCTATCATTGTTCTCGCCATTGTAAGTGCTACTAGAGCAACAACAGAACTAGAAATCACTGTCAAAGTTTTGTTTGCAGAACATTGACGACCCTTTCCAACAAACACAAACACTCATTAGTGTTTACAAACACTAAATATCAGTGTTTTACGAAAACACTTCGAAAAACACTAGTGAAATTTAAAACTGTGGTTTTGCCAAGTATGTCAAACACAGCCTAAACTTCATTCTAGCTATTGGTTGAACGGCTCTTGGCTGTTACATATTCGTTTGTTAAATTAAGGGAGTCTTAATTGGTTTTTAAGACAGGTAATAATTAACGGCGATTGGTTGTTACATATTCCTTTGCTAAATTAAGGGGGTCTTAACTGGTTTTTAAGGCAGAAAATAATTAGTCTGTAACACCCCAAATTTTGAGAACTCAGGGAGCTACTGGTTAGGACCTCACAATGGGTCCCGACCTTGGTTTAACAACAACTTCACTAAGATCTTACAACAAGGCACAAATGTAATTAAAAACAATTTCCAAAATATAATATTTTTACTGGTATGAAAGTACACATGTGACAGCCTTACAAACATATATAAAGATACATAACATGCATGACGTATGGAAGACTCCCCCGTCCCCATCTAATGAGTACGTGGACCCGGCTGACCATCCATTCCGGATCACTCTGCAACTGTCTATCTCTACAAATCTACAACACGGATAAACCGTTAGCTAACAATCCAAATATAAGTAGAATAACAACAGCACAAACACACGTAGAAACAAAATAAACAAACATCATGCTGGCATTCAACCGTTTATTATCTATTAATTAGGTGATTCATCTTATTCAATTTTACAGTTGTGGCACGAGAGCTATTAACAGTTCTCGCCTCCGTTCCTTATCCAACTGGGTGTAGGTCTAGCTGACCTCCGCCGGTAGCATCACTACAAACCGAGTATGGACTAGTCCCTAAAGAAACCCCCAGCGCCCGCAAGCTAACTGAGCAGAATGCCACCGCCCGTTACTCTTAGGCCAAGTATAGGTCGGTAAATATCTATCACAACCTATAACTCTAAACATCTCCATCACACACCACTATCATCATTCATGCTCATATTTAGAAGTCAGCTAAGTAAGCCCAAAGGACTTACCTGAGTCAAGTCGCAACTCTCTTAATCTCAACTCGGCATTTAACCGTAGGAACTCAATTGCCTGTTATACCAGACAAGGGAATCAATAATGTATCCCACTTTCTTAGAAGTCTCCAACTTCTAAGATATAAAAAAAATCGATCAACAAGAGATTACCAAAATACCCTTATACAGGTAAATGACCATTTTACCCCTGGTCCCGAAACTTCTAAAAATTTCATAATTTATGTTTAAACTCTTATTTGAGACTAACTAACCATATTCTACTCCCTATGATGATTTTAGGTAACAACTAGAAAAACCACCCATTTTCTATTTCTCGAAAAGTCACTAAAGTCCAACTACAGCTTCAAATATAAAATTCGAATAATCTTATAAAAATTCCGAATTAATTCCCTAGGTCATCTATGATATCCTATCTACTCATAGGAGAAAGAATTTTTTAAAACTGTTAAAGCATCGCTTCTACAAAAATTTCTAAAGTTGGGTACAACACTTAACAAGCAGCACATTGTCTTAACTTTAAAAAAAAATCATAACTCCTAAACTACTCGCTGTATTTATCCCAAATTTTGATATGTTCTACTATTAAATCTTATCTCTAATATATCCAAAATTCAAGTCCAACGGAGATCAAGAGCTTATTCAAAACCATCTCACAAAACAGCATCACTTGCTGTTTTCCCCAACACTCAGCACATATATAAAACGTCAACTTTGAAACACAATAACTCTCAAACCGTAACTCCGATTCTTCCCAAATTTTAATATGATCTACAACAAGATGTCAACTATATCATATCAAAAATTCAAGCCTAACAGAGATCAAAAGCCTATTCAAAACTATCTCACAAAACAACATCCCATGCTGTTTTTCTCAACTCAGCACATTTATAAAACTGAACTTTGAAACCCCATATCTCTCAAACCATAACATGGATTCCTCTGAAATTTTAGTATGATTTACTTTGAAATACCATCTATAACATATCCGAAAACTAGCCAAAAAGGAAGAGTGTAGCTTACCCAAAATTTGACCCGAAGTTGACTGCTCGTAAATGTTGGAAAGCTGAAAAAGAAGTAACAGCTCCTTGTAATTGCTCATTTGGCTGCAAAGTATGGGTTCTAGGATGGCTTAGCAGCAGCTACCTATATATATAAACGGAGGGAAGGAAGAGCATGTCATACTCACTATAATCTCGACAAGGAGGGAGGAGGGGCCTTGGTCTATTGTGCTTACCCAATGGCTCAACAGCAAGCAGGGAAGACCATTGCGTGCAGAAGGATGGCGTCCGAAGGTTGGTGAGCAAGACGGCTGGCGTGCTCAGGGAAGGCTTCAGCGGAACGCTTTGTACAGAAGAGAATAAGATGTTGGTTGTGTGAAGATCTTCCAGGCAGCAAGGGTGGCGTCGGCTGGTGTTGGTTGGCGACAGAAGGCGGAAGAGTGAAGAGGATACGGGTGTTCAGGAAGGGAGGAGGCAAAGTATCTCGTACAGAAGGAAGGAGAGAGTGATCTGGCCTGCTATCGACGGAAAGGGGAATCTTCAGCGTTATTTCCGGCAGTTATTGAGCGTTCTTCTCAGCCGTTACGTGAGGCAAGGGAAAGAGAAGGGGAGCAGCTGCTGCGTGGGCTGAAGAGACTAAGGGCCTGTCACTCTTCTCTGCTTGTTGGGCTGAACACGTACTGGGCTAGCACACAAACCACACTTCGCTGGCTGGAGCAATGCAGCGTTGGGCTGGCGTCTGGTGTCTCCTGGGCTACTCAGATCCGTGTAGAGCAAAATAAGAGACAAAGGCTGGACATAAATTCAACAAGGTACATGGGCTGAGGCAAGGTAGTGCTGCTGGGCTGAGGCGGACACTGGGCGCTGGGCAAGCTGATGGCGGCTTCTGGGCTTGTCACAGACTCGTCTGGCCTTGTCACAGCTTCGTCACAGACTTGTCCAGACCTTGTCACAGCTTCGTCACAAACTTGTCAACGACGAGTCATATTCTAAATTAGGGTTTGGGGCTAAACTTATTATTTTATGTGAAGTCAAGGGATCGGAACTGGTAGGCTACGGAATAGGCGGATACGGATCATGTTATAGTTTAGGATTGGTTATAATAATCCTATCATTTTATGTGAAGGTAAGCTACATAAAATGATAAAATTTTATAAAGATCCTATCATTTTATGTGAAGGGAAGCTACATAAAATGATAAATTTTATAATAATGTGTCTAACTAAGTAGACGGATATGGGTCAACTGATCGAGATCGGGTTTGTTACAGAAATAAACGGAATAAAAATTCCGGATATTACATAGTCATTAATCCCTTAATGTCCTCAATATAACTCACATATTGGAGCAATATATATAGGGGTTTATTCTATGTAAATATATGACTTACTACAATACACTTCTAGAAAAACACACTAGAGCTTACCATTAATCAGTGGCTTTGGGATTTGGGGCGTGGATACTTCTGGTCTGTTAATCGGGTTAACATGGTGGACTAAGGACAACACTCCCAGTACGAGTACCGTTAAGGTTAGTACATTTTCCAACAGTGGTATCAGAGCCAAATGTGTTCCGGCCTCTGTCCCGACTATCATTTTGTACCGTAATTATCCCGTTGTTTTTTTTTTTTACTTTTTTGATTGTGTATTAAACACCAGACTTTGTGTTTGTCTCGTACAGGCTGCACACATATATGTCACGCGTCGATCATCCCGAACCCACACATAGTTATTCCCATTTGAGAACATCGATGTAAAATGCCTTCACCCGTTTTGTATCGGCATGAGTGTGTCATGCTATGATTGTTTCTAGTCAATGACAACAACTAAGAAAATGCCTATGTGACACACTCTTGTGGATCTGTGTGATTTTGTATGACCATGACAGTGTCGTTTTATACCTCAAACATAGATCGATTTTCTCATCTGTGCGTTAGAAAAATGATCTATAAAAAGTTTTTCATTTTTAATGAGAATAGTTTTTTGTGGAATATTGTGAGGGAGATAGAGTTTTAAAACTCTTCTGTTTTTTTTCTTGGTGATAAGAAGAAAAAGGTTATTTTATTGTAAGTAGTGACAGTGTAATTATCACCTACTTTAGACTTATAGTATTAGGCAAGTTGCTTTATACATGTTCCAAGTTGCTCTTCTACATATAATTCACCTTTCACGAGTATATATTATCAAATTTCTTTCCTTTTTTTCCCGCTACCTATTACTACTTATTAAAATATATGCTTGTGCGTACGAATGAGTTTTGTATATCGCTACTCATTTTTGTGAATACAATTTCACTTTATAAAATATATATCGTAATAATGTAAATTTGTTTTCATTATATTTTAATGTCTTAGTGACGTTATGTTGCTAATTTGTTTGGCTTAGTTTTATGTACAATTAAATATGTTTCATCATACATTCTTGTAATAATGAAAGATAAATTTTGAAACTTTATAGTTTACGTTTTTGTGTGATGATTATGAACATAGTGAAATTTTTGAACATGAGACGTAAATAAAAGAGTTTTTTTTAGTAATTTATCTTATCTATCGTGCCTAATGTCCATATTATATATATATATACTTGTAGATGGCTAAAAATATGATTGGTGATTTGTCCACCTCTGAGAAACTTGATGGTACAAATTATGATATTTGGCATAGGAAGATTCAATATCTTATTAATGAACGTGAGGTTTTAGAAACCATATCCACTATCGTAATAAAACCTGTTGAGCCACAAGATCCTCTTGATAAGAAGTATCTTGAGGATATGAAACTCCACGATGAGTGGGTCCGAAAAGATCGTTCTGCACGCTTTACTATGTTGTTTTGCATGCATAATGATTTGATCGGTGAGTTTGAGACATGCCTGACTGCTAAGGACATGTGGGATAAACTTAAGGTCACGTTTGGTCAAACTTCAACAACTAGGCTTCGTGCCTTAAACTTGAAGTGGATGCATTATACGATTGATCCTAAACACAATGTGATTGAACACTTGCGTATCATGAGTGCCATGGTACGTGATCTTAAAGTTGCAAGGCGTGATGTGCCTGATAAGGAGAAAATAGTGGATGTGCTTTGCTCTCTTCCTTATGATACTGAAGAATGGAAGAATTTCAAATTACTCATGTCTCACAGTGAAAACATCAAGACATTCGCTGAACTTACAAAACATGTGGAGATGGAGGTAGAGCGTCAAAAGGCGTTAAAGCCCTCCACTTCTAATGTTGCGCTTGTTGTACAAGGTAAGTCCAAGTACAAGAAGCCTAAGCGGACCAAAAAGGGTCGACGCCCAACTCAGACTCAAAGACCACGTGGTGGTGTCAACAGACAACAAAAGGCAAAAGACCATCCTAAAGAGACCAATTTAGCGCGTGTGAAGCGCTACAATTGTGGAATAAAAGGCCACTTTACTCGAGAATGTCCCGAGCCAAAGAAGATAGTTGTTTCCACCTATACTCATGAATTATATGTTTGTTAACATGCATTAGTTGCTCATACACTTCCTAATTGGATTGTAGACTCGGGAGCAAACAAACATATAGTTCGTGATCATGAAGGGTTTTTGGATTTTCACCGTTTTTCGGTGGGTTGCACAAACCGTCATGCTTGGGAATGGCAGCGAGAAAGACGTCCTTGGAACTAGAACATACTAAATCAAGCTCCGTGGAGGCAACAAGTTGCTTCTTCATGAAACTCTCTATGCACCCGGGGTGCAAAGTTGTTTAGTTTCAGTGATTAGTTTGTTGAAACTTGGTTTTGTTTTAACTTTAGTAGTGATAGTTTGCACATTTTGTATCATGGCGATGTTTTTGGTCATGATATTTTAAATAATGGTTTTTTCGTTCTTAAATTGGATGATTTTTATGATAATAATCCGTCATTTGCTTTAGTTTCTCGTTTTAATATTGATTCTGAATCTGTTAAATGGCATGCTGGACTTGGTCATGTGGGCCAAGAAGGAATGAATAGACTAGCTAAAGATGGTCTTTTAGACCAACTCTCTAGGGTTAAGTTGCCCATGTGTGAGTCTTGTCTAGCTGGTAAAGCTACTAAGAAACCTTTTGGTAAGACTTCTAGAGCTTCAAGTCCTTTAGACTTAATCCATTCTGACATTTGTCGGCCTTTAAACGTAAAGGCTCGTCATGCTGCTGTATATTTTCTCACATTTATAGATGACTATTCACGTTTGATTACGTGTATTTGTTATCTCATCGTTATGAAGCGCTTGATACGTTCAAACATTTTGTAGCTGAAGTGGAGAACCAGTTAGAACGAAAAGTTAAGACCTTTTGAACTGATTGTGGTCGTGAATACCTTTCTGATATGTTCAAAGGTTTTTGTGAGGAAAAGGGTATAATTAGACAACTTACTATTCCTTATACTCCACAACAAAATGGTGTTGCGGAAAGGAGGAATCGTACCTTACTTGACATGGTTAGGTCTATGATGACTCAACCCAACTTACCTATTAGCTATTGGGGAGATGCATTGCTTACGGCAACCTACATCCTTAATCGCGTACTAAGTAAGAGTGTACCCCTTACTCCATATGAGTTATGGGATAATAGAAAGCCCTCTTTGGACTACCTATGTCCATGGGGTTCGGCTGGCTATGTGCAGAACCCGGCCCATAAACATGGTAAACTAGGTCCAAGAGCTACCAAAATGGTGTTCATGAGATATCCGGATCACTCCAAAGGATATGTGATGTATGGTGAACGCCGAAATGGTGGCATGAGTGAAGTTGATTCTCGTAATGTCAATTTCCTTGAGGATGAGTTCCCAAGTATTGGTGAAATAAAGAAAGATCTCGAGTTGTATGAGTTACAACAACCATTTCATAGGAAAATCAAGCATATTAAGAGGCGTTATCATTTTGTTCGAAACGCCATAAAAATAAGGAAGTTTCCATTAAGTATATTTCGACTAATGAGATGATTGTTGATCCTTTAACTAAACCTATTGCTAGAGATGCGGTCCGAGCCCATGTTAAACGTTTGGGCTTACAAAGGTTTTAGAGTTTTATTGTATCTTCTTTTGTTTTGGTCGCAAACATATGTTTTGTGCTATGAACATGTTTTGAGCATTTTGGAATAAAAGTATTTTTTTTAAAAAAATTTTCATGAGCATTTGTTGCATTTTTATGGCACGTAAGGATGCTACCAAGCTCCTTAATTGACCTAGTCACACAAATAATCACCTTGATGCTAGAGTAGCATGCAAGATAAGAGTGAGTCTTGATTAACACTTTGTGTGTACGAGAATGTATTATTACACTTGTGATGTGTAGATAATAAGTTGACTCATTTCATAGTCGCCTTATTACGTATAAGATGGGACTCTCAAAGAGTCAAGTATGAAATACATGTCTTTCATACTAGAGCTTAAAACCAAATAACGAGTGTGGGATTGGACATTGAGTATGTCAAATCAAGTGACTCGGGTTAGATACTTAGGTAGTATCTAAACTATTATTCGCACGACATAGAAGAGTGGCATGCCCTTAGTGGAAATATGTCGTGACACATATATCATACTATGTGTGTTTTCCGATCATTATAGGAGTGACAGACCTTTCCCCACTCTGTCACTGTGTGAGCCCTATGGACCGTAGTGCCTATTGTTGTACGAAGCCCTTTTTTGACTTAGAGCTGTGTTAAAAAGTCTAAACACTATGTTGCTACTTTTGTATGATTACATAAAGCCGAAAAGTTGAGGCGTAATAGGTCATATTAGGAAAGTAGTTGAGTGAGATGTTTTTTCATTAGTGTCTAAGGAAGGTCAATTCAACTGCACCATGTTAAGCCCGCCCGACATTTATATACTAAGTGTATAACTTTGTAACATGTTAATAGTATAAAGGGACAATGTATGTTGCGGTGTTGTTTGAATGACCTAGGGAATCGTTTTTACGGTGAAAGTGTTATGTTAGTTTGATGGTAGCTTTATATAACACAACTTGTTACTTTTTGGTCGCACACCCATTTCCTGTATGAACTGTGTTACGAGGGTGCATTCAATCCAGACTTTTAAAGATTTTGACTGATTATTAAAATTGTTGATTCTGTGGGATATTTTAATTCTATATAGAGTCACTATAGATTCTGTGAAAATCTTATGTGTTGGGGGAAGATTTCTATGGAGTTTAGGTATGTATATAAGTAATAAAAAATCCTACAAAATCAATCAAATAATAGATTCTTTAAAAATCAACAAACTTTTAAATATACCATAGGAATTTTATGGAAAATTTTAAATCCTAATTGAATACCTAAAGATTTATATGAACTTTTAAAAATCTATATTAAATACCCATAGACTTTTAAACTCCAAAAAATTCCTGTAAAGTCTTAATTGAATACACCCCCATTTAGTTTGTTTATTGTAGTAAACTTGGTTGTGTGACCAAGTGGGAGACTTGATTGGTTGTCTAGCCGAGTGAGAGTATTGTAATTTGAACGGCTCTTGGTTGTTACATATTCCTTTGTTAAATTAAGGGGGTCTTAATTGTTTTTGAAGACAAGAAATAATTAACGGCGATTGACTGTTACATATTACTCTACTAAATTAAGGGGGTCTTAATTGGTTTTTAAGACAGGAAATAATTAGTCATTATTCCCTTAACCTCTTCAATGTAACTGACATATTGAAGCAATATATATATAAAGGGGTTTATTCTATGTGAATATACGACTTACTACAATACACTTCTAGAAAAACACACCAGAGCTTACCATTAATCAGTGACTTTGGGATTTGGGGCGTGATACTTCTGGTCAGTTATCGGGTTAACGTGGTGGACTGAGGACAGCACTACCAGTACGGGTACTGTTAAGGTTAGTACATTTTCCTACATTAGCAAAACCCAAATCGGCTTTGTGATTAGATCTACACTTATGACCAGATAGTCAAATTGAAAGCAAATCAAACTTTTTCAAATAAATCCATATTAGGAGCTGAAACTTTGGCTTTGAACGCTGGCATTCAACTCTCACATAGAAACATTGTCGTCAAAGATTCAAAGGTGACAAACTTTATTTGGGTCCGATTAGTTTTATCAATGGTAAATGGATCTTCCCTTCGAAGATTGAAATGGTCATTAATGAATCCATGATTGAAATAACATTTTGATATAGCTTTTATTCTGATTTTTGAGTGCACCAAATACAGCCTAAGCAATGTGAAAACATCTGCGGTGTGTTGTATAACTTGTATTACTATCATCACTCTATGCAAAAGAGTAGGTATTCAAAGGAGAAGCTACTTTAAACAAATGGGCACTGTTACGACGTTGTGTGGGTTTAATCCAATCCTTTGTGCACTGTTGCTGTAGAACTGCCAGATATAATATTTAGAAGCTTACTCATACCTGCGTCCCTCTGGATTAGAGGTTCCGAAGATCGTATTGTTTGAGGCGGAACCGCCAGAGCTATTGCTTGTCTTTCTCTGTGGGATGCCCAAGTGACTGTGTACAGTCCAGCTATAATCAGAATACCTCCAAGCACACTAGAATATCCCAACAAGTAAAAACACAATGGTTGAGGCACATCGGATAATAGAATAGAATCGGAAGATCAAGAAAGGAGTTTAGGATCAAACCTTCCCAAATAAATAGGGCTTCCCAGAAAGATCAGTGATAGGAAAGCAGATGCTGCAGGTTGGACTGGGTTGTAAAGAGCAACCAAAGCAGGTCCCAATATTTTATTAGACCATGTAAGAAGTCCGTAGTTGAAGGCAGAGGCAATGACTCCCTGAGAAACATGTAGGCCAATTTTACTATCCAATTCCGAAGTACTGAAGACTTTGAGATGCACTTGTTTTACAAAATAATAACCAACATAGCTTTTGCGATTCAGAACTGATTCTGAGAAGACACTGATACACAAGGCAATTTCGAAAATCAAAAGGCATACTCCATTTATCTTTCACTTAATTTCACATAGGGAAGTGCTTTAGCCCCGTTTGGTTGTAACTCCGGAAACGAAAACGTAATGGAAATGAATCTAGTCCATATGTGTACCTTGTTCATGAAATTTTTTGGAATCATTCCTTGTTGTTTCATCCCCCACTTTGTTTCCCTATAGGGTATCAAAAAGTAATTCAATTCTACCCCAATTAGTTCAAACCACAAGGAATGATTCCAAAAAATTCATGAACAAGGGTATGCGTATGGCCTAGATTCGTTTTCATTCTGTTTCCATTTCCGGAGTGAAATCAACAGGCCCTTAATAGATTCGGACAAGTATTCATGCTTTCACAATTTACAATTATGCTATCCCTTCATCTAAAAAAAGGAACCCAAAGCAGGACAGTGAAGATTTTCAAGTGCACTAGAGATGTATCAAAACTCACAGCATATAAAACAGCAAATAACTCCGATTGTGTCAGCCTCCAGCCAGTTGAATCATTGGTCATTAGCGTCGCTGATATGACCATAAGTGCAGTACCAAAAAAGTAAGAATATGCAGTGACTGACAGACTAGCTGGATACTTCTTCAAGAGAGGAGCCTGGAAGAATTTCCAATAGAGTACAGTTATCAATTGAAAAAAAAAAAACCATTTTCACAGCAAAGCCATTTTCAGACCATTTATACTGTTCCATGCTACATAAACATAGAAGTTGTGCAGCACCTGGCTTATTTAATATGAATTTATGATGCATGTTTTCCCTAGTAACAATTAAGGAAAACAGACAACAGTGCATGCCTGCGGTGTACCTAAAAAAATCCATTATCTTTATTCCAAATCTTAATAGAACATTCATCAAGACTACAATTAACAACTTTTAAGCAAAAATACCTGTAGAGCCAGATACATGGCCATGCATATGCAGTTCCCTATTAGACATAAAACACCAATGTGCCATAGGTCAAGCCCATACTCCAAAAATTTGGCAACAAACCATCCTGCAGGCACTGGCTGTGCCTTGGCACTAATATCAAGCAATGTAGAATCTAATCCTTGATTTCCAACTACAATTGGACCTTTGTAGACCACCATTACTAATGCCCCAGATACACAAACAGCTGTACCCACAACCTTCATTTGCCCTTCCATTTTAGACAAATTCACCGTTTCTGTGCTGCATAAAGAAAAATAGATGTGGAATGGAGCTCGAAACACAGAAATGAATAAGAAGAGAAATGTTTATCAAACTGACCCCATGACTGCAGCCAGCAGAAATGTGAACACGGGAATTGAAGGCTGTGTTGCTGCAGCATAAGTTGGATTGGTGTAGCTAAGACCAAAGAGAAATAGAAGCTGGTTTCCAAATATCCTAAGCAAATGTCAAATTTGAAAATTAGGACTAGTTACAAAGATCACAATGCTCAAAATACAATTCATGGGAAGGGGCATACCCTGTGAGCCCAAGAAAAAAAAACGTAAGCAGTAACTTCTTAGTCATCGGTGGTCGAATTCGCCTGCACACAAGAGATAAGGATCACCACCATAAGAACACAATATAGCTTATCCAATATTATCTTGTGTTACAGATAAGCTCACTCAAGTTGTGTAATTATATTAAGAAAAGTAGGGGGAAAAAGAAGTCTTTTTCTAATGAACCGTCAGTGCCAACAAAGGGAATGACTTAAACTGCACGGATTAAACAAGGTTAAACTCTTGAGGAGGCCTAAAGAATGATCACATATATTCTCCTCTACTGTAAAAGAGTATGACCCACAGAAAGCCATTACATTACAGTAGCATTTGACATGGAAGTTCGAAATCCACCAAAGAGTACAATTAAACAAGCAGATAAAAAGATAATAACAGAAAATTGAAACTTGCAAATACGCAGGGAATGATCATTTCAGCAATACATTATTGATCGAAGTTGAAATATCCTAAAAATATATATAACAGAAAGCAACAGGAAAACATTCTGCAAATACGAGGATAAAACAATAGATCGATGAAAGAGATTCAAATCGAGAAGAAGGAGAGAGACTCACTGTTCACGAAAGTAGGCTAGAGGAGCGAGAATGCTGAGAGCAAGGAGGTCGCGAAACACGCAGAAGACCATCTGATTGATGCCGACATTCAAAGCCACTTTGGTGATCACATGGTACCCTCCGTACAAAAGCTGCACCATAAGCAAGCCGGCGTGAGCTTTCGACTCGTCGGTGAAGCCGCCGGCGAGCGCCATCTCCGACGAAGATTGAGGTATTTCGACTGTAGTTGAGCCGGTTGGTGAAACGAAAACGGAGATCGGGGCTTTAGAATGAGGAAGAGGTCGTTGGTTGACTGGGCAATTTCGAAGTTATCTTGTATTGGAGGATTCCATATCCAAACCACCAGGATGATGCGACTTTCCTCCTGTTCTTTGGGTTTCCTGTCCCCTTCCGAAGGAAATTTTATCATTTCCTCTTTCAATTTCCGTCACATAACATTTACTATTATTTTTTATTTTATTTTTGAAGGGTAAACAACTGAATATATTACTCCCTGTCGAGGGTAATCAGGTGATGATCCATCGCAGTAATGATCAGAACCATCGTTTGGGCAAGCCTTTGCCAAGCAATCAGCCGCAGCATTCGCCGATCGATGCACATGTTTGATTGGAAAAAAATAACATGATAGACTTATCTCCAATAATCAAGTTGCCGTGTGATCTCCCATGGTTACCCTCCTTCCGTGCCTTAACCACTGAAGAACAGTCAGTCTCGATGACAAGCCTCAGAACTTCCCTCCTTACCGCTTCTAGTAAACCGAACCTGATCGCAGCCGCTTCCGACCACCAAACTGGTCATTTCTCCGGGCTTCTTCGTGATGCCGCACCCACCAGCAGTCCATCTGCGTTCCTCAGGATGGCTGCCAGCCCCATTCCGCAGTCTAATGTATGTCACCCGCCATTGTATGACTATATAATAGCAGGTTATAAGTGTCTGATTACAAGAAGAATATATTACAAGAAGAATATATTAGGTTATAAGTGTCTGATTACAAGAAGAATTAGTTACATAATATTCTGTATAAATAGCTCAATGTACTGGACACAATACAATACAATCGATTCTGTTGTTAAACATCTCTCTCTTTCATTCTATTCTGAATATTAACATGGTATCAGAGGTTGGTTAAAACCTTAACCAACAGACGAACCTGCTCTTATTCATCAATGACGAATCCTTCAGATTCTGCTCTTACTCCCGATGATGTATCTCAACTTCAACTCCAGTTGCATCATTCTGATGCACCATCTCTAAAACTATCCACTACACTCCTCAACGACAACAATTTCTCAAGATGGAAGCGCGCAGTAGAAGTCTCATTATCTGCCAAAAACAAGCTCGCATTTGTTAAAGGCGAATGCGAACGATCTACATCTGATCCCAAATTATCTGCCAAATGGGATCAATGTAATAGCATGCTAATTTCATGGCTATTACACTCTATGGAGAAAGACATTGGAGATTCGGTGTTATTCTGTAGCACTGCAGCACATATATGGACCGAATTAGGGATTCGGTTTGGAAAGTCCAATCGGACCAGCTTATACCAGATTCAGAAGGTATTATCAACTATTTCCCAAGGTAATCAATCCATCACTTCATACTTCACAAATCTGAAACGTATTTGGGATGAATATACGATTGCCCTAACTCCTCATACCTGCAAGTGTGGATCTAATGCTATTGCGTTAGCTATGATTCAAGATCAACAGATTATGCAGCTCCTAGTTGGTCTTAATGACTCCTATAATCTTGTTCGCTCTCATATTCTGATGCTTCAACCGAATCCAACTCTCAATGAAGTTTATAAACTTCTGCTTCAAGAAGAGAGTCAGAGGAATCTCTCTACTAATTCTACAATCGATGATCAAGCTTCAGCTTTATATTCTCACCTTCGTGGTGATTCTTCCAAACCACCTCGAAGCTCTTCCAATCTTGAAGCCAGAAACAACTCCAACTCTACTAATCGACCATACTGTGACAATTGCAAAACTCGAGGACATACAATTGATAAGTGTTGGAAGCTAATAGGCTATCCTACTTCTCCTATTGCGGGTCTTGCTTGGTGTTCTCACTGCAAGATCGCTGGGCATGACACCAACAAATGTTGGAAAGTAATCGGATATCCCCCAGGACACAAACTTGATGCTTCATCAATTCAAACTTCATTCACTCCAGAACAAATGACATCGATTCTTGCTCTTCTGGACAAGAAACAATCTCACAATGCTGCATACGATTCCACAACCCTTCTTGCTGGTAAGGCTTCTTGTTTTTTGTCCACTAATCTCAACTCACGATGGATATTAGACAGTGGAGCTACTGACCATATATCCCCTTATCTTGATCTCTTTACATCATACGATACCATTTCTACCCCTTCATACATCATTATGCCAAATGGCAAACGAGCATTTGTTATCCATCATGGTACTGTTAAACTAAAAAACAACATCATTTTGTCCAACGTTTTACATGTCCCTGATTTCCAGTTCAACCTTATATCAATTCATAAACTATCCCTTGATTTGCACACTCATATTTTATTCACTTCTAATGAGTGTATCATTCAGGACCATTTGATGAATAAACATCTGGTGATTGGACGAGCAATTAATGGGCTATACATGGTTGAAGCTTCACCTACTGCACCTCCTATTACTACCAGTTGTAATAAATCTGCAAATAATGGTTTTTCCATGCATTTTTCTTTCAAAAATTCCCCTATCGAGTTATGGCATTGTCGCCTAGGTCATTTACCATTTGATGTTATGTCACGTATTGATGATAATATTGTGATACCAAAGACTTATCCTATATGTACTATATGCCCACAAGCTCGTCACAGTAGACGTCCCTTTTCTTCATCATCCACACGTTCTTCCAACATCTTTGATATCATACATATTGACACTTGGGGTCCGTATAAACATCATACTTACAATGACCTTTCTTATTTTCTTACAATCGTTGATGATCACTCAAGGTGTACATGGACGTACTTGATGTCCCACAAAAGTCATGCTTTGTCTATCTTGAAGTCGTTTGTGACATTGATCCAAACACAATTTCACACATCCATTAAAACCATCCGCTAGGACAATGCCCCCGAATTCTCAAGCAAAGAAGCCTCTCTATTCTACTCCAGTCAAGGTATCATTCACCAAAAATCATGCGTGTATACTCCTCAACAAAACGGTATAGTTGAGCGTAAACATCGACATCTTCTTGAGATGGCTCGTTCCCTTTCTTTTCAATCTAAATTACCCTCTTCTTACTGGGGTGATTGCATCCTAACCGCCACCTACTTAATCAATAGAAGACCAGCTCCCATTCTTTCATATAAAACACCTTATGAGATTTTATTCCATAAGAAACCCACATATGATCACCTAAGAGTCTTTGGATGTTTATGCTTTGTTCACAAGCCCAAAGTATCTCGAGATAAGTTCGATCCTCGATCACAACCATGTGTCTTCATAGGGTATCCTTATGCTCAAAAAGGTTACAAAGTTCTCAACCTTCATACTAGAGAAATCATCATTTCTAGGGATGTTACATTCCACGAGAATTATCTCCCATTTCACCACATTTCACCCAATTCATCCTCACCTTTCCCTGTCATGCCAACCAATTCTTCAATTGACTCATTCATATTTTCCCCTCCCAGTCTAGATTCCACAACTCATGACCTTCATGAAAATAATATCTCTCCTTTTCTTTCTTCCCCATAACCATCTTCACATCATACCATTCCCTCCACCACCAATCATTCATCTAACGTTCCTGATATACATCATACATCTACATCATTTAATCGACGTTCTACTCGATTACACAAGAAACCTACTTACCTCTCCGACTACATCTGCACGTATAGCTCATGCTCATCATCACCAAGTACTTCTCTATCTCTTTCTTTACCTTCATCTCACATAGCTTTTCTATCATCTTTGCACTCTTTTATTGAACCTACATCATACACCGAAGCTTCTAATGATCCTAAGTGGGTTGAGGCCATGGACAAAGAATATCAAGCATTACAAAGTAATCACACATGGGATCTTACACCATTACCCCAAGGAAAGAAGGCAATCGGTTGCAAGTGGGTTTGCAAGGTAAAATTGAAAGCCGATGGTACGTTGGAAAGGTATAAGGCTCGTCTTGTAGCCAAAGGATTCAACCAAAAAGCATACATTGACTATCACGAGACCTTTTCTCCGGTGGTTAAGATGACCACCATACGTACTATCCTTACTATAGCCGCTTCTAAAGATTGGACACTCCATCAAATGGATGTAAACAACGCGTTTCTTCATGGAGATTTGTACGAAGATGTGTATATGCGCATGCCTCCTGGGGTACCTAATCCTAACTCTATGGTTTGCAAGTTGAGAAAGTCACTATACGGATTAAAACAAGCTTCAAGACAGTGGTTCTATCGTCTAACTACTTCTCTACTTCAACAAGGCTTTATTCAATCCAAAAACGATTATTCATTATTTATTAAGAACAATGGTAATGACATTACTATTGTAGCAATATATGTGGACGACTTGTTGGTAACTGGATCCAGTGAAGCAGCTATCACTTCCCTCAAAACATTTCTGGACAGTACATTCAGCATCAAAGATCTTGGTATCCTGCATTTTTTCTTGGGCCTTGAAGTAGCACATACATCCTCTGGAATTGTTCTTGCCCAACGGAAATTTACATTGGAACTCTTGGATGAAGCTAAGTTATTACCCATCAGACCATCTACTACTCCTTTACCTTTACATCAGAAGTTATTACCACATGAAGGGAACCCCATTTCAGATGTGTCATTATACCGATCACTAGTTGGGAAACTCAATTTTCTGACTAATACTCGTCCAGACTTGTCATTTGTTATACAATACTTAAGCCAATTTATGTAGGAACCTTACTCTACTCACATGGATGCTTTATACCACACTCTTCGATATGTTCAAGGGACCATAGGACATGGCATTTTGCTCAATAGTTCTGATCAGCAAAAACTGCTAGCATACACTGATTCAGACTGGGCCTCATGTCCATTCACTTGAAGAAGTGACAGTGGCTACATTGTCTTACTTGGCAATTCTCCAATTAGTTGGAAATCTAAGAAACAGTCCACAGTCTCCAGAAGCTCTGCAGAAGCAAAATATCGTGCAATGGCACAAGCTGTTGTAGAAGTTACTTGGTTAGTTCGACTTTTGCAAGAATTGAAGATGCCTCCTCCCCATCCAGTTACTCTACATTGTGACAATAATTCAGCAATTCAGATGAGAAAGAATTCAGTGTTTCATGAGCATACTAAACACATAGAGATAGATTGTCACTTTACTAGAGACAAAGTGATGGAAGGCCTACTGCAACTTAGCTATGTTCCTACCAAGGATCAACTTGTAGATGTCATGACCAAAATAATTCCCTCGCCACAGCAAAATCACTTGATTAGCAAACTAGGAATGACTACCATTCCCAGTTTGAGGGGGGTGTTGGGGATAAGACTGTAACTGAATTAGTTACATAATATTCTACATAGATAGCTCAATGTACTGGACACAATACAATACAATCGATTCTGTTGCTAAACATCTATCTCTCTCTCTTTCATTCTATTCTGAATATTAACAAGTGAAGGCCGTAAGCCTTGCCGAACCGGAAGGAGATCCTGGTTATTCAACAGAGTTGGTTATATTGATGGAAGACTTAAACTAGTGGTTTTATAAACTAACAAATATCGATTATATCTCTACATTGTATGGTTTGTGTTTGTTAAATGTGTGCAGGCGTTGAAAAGCAATACAACGAGAATTCGGCTGAAGCGGTTTAAAAAGGTAAAGAACTTGAAAGGAGTTTCAAGGGCCTTGAAAAGCAATACAAGTAAAATTCGGCTGAAGCTGTTTCAACGTGCAAAGGATTTTAAACGGAGTTTCAAGGACTTTGAATAGGGATACAAGGGCAAGCTAGGCTGAAGACATTTCAACACGCAAATAATTTGAACGGAATTCCAAGGGTTTTTTTAAAAGCGTTTCAAGGGGCCTTGGAATGGATATCAAGGGACAAGCAAATTTTGAAATGGATTTTAAGGGCCTTGAAACACGATACAATGGCAGATTCGACTGGAGCATTTTTTAACGACAAAGACTTTTCAACCAACAAAGATTCAAACCAAATCAAGCTTTACTACCATGAATTACAAGAAGATTTTCAAGATTCAACAAGAAGATTTGGGCCAACAACAACAAGAACGATTGAATGGATTATATGGCTCACGATGAAGAAGATCTCAACAATACTTCTACACAAAGAATCTCGGCCAAGTAAAGATGAACAACGTCAAAGAAGATTTTATCTCAACAAGAAGATCATCAAATGGTGCAAAATCTTACCTAACTAGAAGAACATTCAAGAAGCAAGGAGAAGATCTCGACCACCATGAAATGGTGCAAGATCTTAGCTAACAAGAAGAACATTCAAGATGCAAGGAGAAGATCTAGGCCCCCATGAAAAGATCTCAACAAGATCTTAAACTTTTGACGCAAAGGGATGAGGTGGTTTTATGATAGAAGATTTCAACGTTCAAAGGGAAAAGTTTCAACGACATTCCAAGAAGGAGAAGATCTGGAAGATTTTCAAACAAAGGAAGAAGACCGAGGATCTCCAACAAGAAGGATCTTTGAACGTCACATTCAAGAGAGAGAGAGAAGATCAAGGATCTCCAACAAGAAAGATCTTTTAACGTTATAATCATGGGAGAGAAGATCGAGGATCTCTAACAAACAAGATCTCCATCAACCAAGATCTTCAAACGGCATATCTTAAGAGAAGATCTAGGACTTCAACAAACAAGATCTTTAACCAACAAGATCTTCAACAACCAAGATCTCATATCCTAAGGAGAAGATCTAGGACTTTTACAACCAAAGATAACAAGAAGATCTCAGCACAAGATCTCCAACAAAAATATCTCATAAAGATTTTAACAACCGAAGATAACAAGAAGATCTCTGCACAAGATCTTCAACGGATCTACAACAAGAAGATCTCGGATCTTAAGAGAATATCTTCAACGGCTGATTTCCAAAGAAAAGATTACAATGATGAAGATATTCAACGAGCGTCAAAAAGAAGAAGAAGAAAAAGAGAGAAGATCTTGGAGAATCTACAACAAGCGACAATAAAGGGAAGCAAGAAAAGAACGACGACTACAACAACGGCTACTTCACCTTCAACAACTCACGTTTTCTATGGACGAATCAGAACGTTGCAATAGACTTTTCAACGGCTACAAGACTCCTCATAGAAGACTATAAATGGAGATGAAGTTTGAAGACACAAGACACCGAAAGCGATCAAGGAAACATATACGTCTTCAAGCTATCACCATCTTCATTCTTTCCACAAGTTTTCCTCTTCTTATACTCACAAAGTCTACATTCTAGAGTGAGGAAAACACTTAGAACTTCATTGGAATATCTAAAGTGTTATACTAGAGTGTGTGTGTTACTCTGCAAAGTAACTAGGCTATTATATCAAGGTTAAGAGTTGGAGCTAGATTGTAGCATTGGCTACAGTGAGAGAAGAATGGGGTTTATTCTAGTTTGTATCTAGGACTCTTTGAAGCTGATAATAGATAGTTAGATCCTACGACTATACCCTTGGATGGAGAGTATGCTATTTAAAGCCGAACTTCGTAAACATATCTTCGTGTCGATCTTTTACATTCTGCACCTTATCTGCTTTATTGTGACTAACTTTGTTTTGTAGGTGAACAAAGTCAAGGCCTTTGAAATCAGTTTCAAAGCCTTGAGATAGGTTTTTGCAAAAAGTTCTCATACTCTATTCAACCCCTCCTTCTAGAGTATCTTTATCCTTCATATTCACCTAACGGTTCTTCAAAAAGAAAGGAAACACGGAAGCCTTAATCAGCAGCAGGGAGGAAGAGAGACTTCGAAGCTAGGAGATTCATGTTCTTGCTCACACTAGAAGAAGATCCTGGTTATGAAGAACTAAAGCTCCATCAACATTTTAGCAACAAAGACAATCTAAGAGGAGGCCAACTTCTCTCAAGCTTTTCTCTCTTGTTCTTTGAGATTACTAGGTGAAATAATGTACCTTTTGTAGCGACCCTAATTTTACGTAACCAACTAAAAAAGTAACCGAATGTAATTTAAAAATAAAATTATAAAAGAAACGATTCTGCAAATTCAAATAACGAATCAGTTCTCAAATTCTTTATTCTCGCTCACACAAATTCCCTTTTCTTGCACGAAAATTTCCTCTCGTCTCTCTTTGTCGCCATTGATACTGCTCGGAGCTTTCACTACATAAATCTAATCGTTATGTAGACACTCACAAACAATATGTACACACTGAGGTATGACATTGACAAAGAATACACTTTCACTACATAAATGTAATCGTTATGTAGACACTCACAAACAATATGTATATATCACGCAACCACAATCGAAACTTGACACATTAATGTGCATATATGTATATATATTTCAAGTCCAAACTATATTGAATAATGCATCTACATATTTTCCCAAAATAAAGTTACTAACCAACATGTCGTACAAATGACTAAATACATAGACGCATCGTATGTACACAAGCCAAAAAATAATATCAGAAACAATTTGAGAAGCTTTCACAGTCGTTCATGTATACAAAACTATCAAAATTTGAATTACAATCATTAACTTACCTCGAACACAAACAGAAAATCTCAAAATCAACTATATATTGTAGAAGATGGACAATTCACAGTTTCTTTGCGATTTTGCTGAGTTATGTAGGACAGATATTCATCAACAACCCTCCATTGATGTTGTCGAACTGGAAATCAGAGGTCGTTTTCGCTCAACAATGGAGAAATGAAGAAAAAACGTTGGATCTTGTTAAATGGCCGTAAATATTTATGGAGAGATTCTAGGATCAGTTATCATCTCATTCCTTATTTAACGTAGTAACATATTTCTTTAAATCTGTAATTAGGAAATAATTAAATTGATATAGGAGAGAGAATGTTGACTTATATGGTAATATCTTTTATGATTTTCTATTAAATCTTTTTCATCATAATTTAGGGTGTCTACTTTGTCAACATAAAACAAAAGGTGTCTACTTTATACACAATGTTACATAATGTAACTACTTAACCAACTCATTTTATGTTAAAAAAAGAAAAGAAAACGAAGAACAGTAGAAGAACACGATTTTTACGGGGTTTAAAACATATCTCCACGGGATCCTCAAGATCCAATCCACTATATAATAGTTGCATCAAAGTTACAATCAAGGAAGCCACAAGATTGACATAAAAACAAGCTCAGAAACTCGACAGATCTAAACAAGAAGAACAAGATCGAAAGGGAGGCACAAGAGAAGAAGGTACTGATCTTCATATTCTCTTTGTTGTACGTAGGCAACCTATGCTTCACCGGAGAGAACAACACACCTCAACCGACACACGGCTTTCAAATCCTTTGTTTTAGAACGAAAGAGAGAGTATTTTGTTGTGGAGAGCTCAACGCATGAGCCAGGTTTTCAGATCTGAATTATGTGGCTGCTGGAAGAGAGACATCACTTTATATAGCTAGGTCAGCTCGGAATGGGTAATAAAACACAACGTTTTATTTTAGGTATGCAACCTATATCGTTTAAAAACTAATTAAACCAGTTGGCCCAATATTTAGTCCTTTTACCGTGTCTCACAAGTCTGGGCTTCTAACTTATTATGAGTAGCATGCCAACAACTCATATTAGCCCAAAAATTGGATAAAAATATGGGCTAAATTCATCATAGCAAGAATTATGTCTCAACAAGTTGCCCCCTAATTCTAAACAATGATACTTCAAAAAATTGTGGATTGGAATATCCGTCATCGGATCCAAATGGTTCTACTGCGGAGGTACTTGCAAATGAAGAAAATTTCTGCAGAAAATAAATTTGTTAGTAGTAATAATTTTTGTACCAAAATCTGCAGGATTAACTTCACATTTTATCTTCTTAACAATTAGGCTCTTTTCTTCAACATGTTTTCGAATATAATGGAACCTCACATTGATATTTTTGTTCTCTCATGGTATACCGGATCCTTACACAAATATAGAGCACTTTGGTTGTCCATGTGGAGAGTAGCAAATATACTTCTTGTTTTCAAATTCAGTTAAAATACCCTGCAGCCAAATGATTTCTTTACAAGCCTCCGTGGCAGCAACATATTCAACTTCAGTTGAGGAAAAAACATCGATGGGTTGTTGCTGCAATTTTCTACATATACAATTGCCACACCACGTGTAAACAAAAGCAGTAGTATATTTTCTATTGTCTTTATTACTAGGATAATCGGAATCAACATACCCAAACAAATTATTTTCAGAATTATGAGACCCATATTCAAGAGCTAAATCAGAAGACCTTGTAATATATTTCACCAAGAATTTCATTGTAGTCTAGTGTTTTTCAGATGGAACAGACATGAACCTGCTGAGAACACTAACAACAAAAGCCATATCTGGATGAGTACAAATCATGGCATACATGACAGAAAATACTACAACATCACACGAAACAGATTTCATAGAAGATTTTTCAGCATATGACAAATTGTAGGTTTTATCCAAGTCAAGGTGCCCTCCTAAGGGTATACTATTAGGATTAGCTTTGTTATGTTTAAACCTATCAAGAACTTTACGCATGTAATCACCTAGTGAAAGCCAGGTTTTTCGTTTTGATCTATCTCTAGTTATCCGGATACCTAGAACCTTTTGAGATGATGCTAGGTCTTTCTTGTCAAAACTAGATTTTAAAGCCCTTTTAATATCAATAATTTTAATCTTTGATTTGCATATCAACAGAATATCATCAACATATACAACCACATACAAGGGGCAATCAGTCTAAAAAACTTTAAGTACAAGCATGCATCATATTCACTTCTATTAAAACCTATCATTTTTATGCAACTATTAAATTTGATATTCCATTGTCTAGGGGACTGTTTTAACCCATATAGACTTTTTCAGCAAGCAAACATGATCAGGTTTGGTTTTATCTATAAAGTCATGTTGCTGACTCATGTGAATAGTCTCATCTAATCACCATGCAGAAAAATTGTTTTAACATTCATTTGTTCAATTTCATAATAATAAACAACAACCATAGCAATAAGAAGATGTAGAGTTTTATACTTAACAACAGGTGCAAAGATTTCATTATAATTTTCACCTTCTCTTTGAGTGAGCCCTTTAGCAACTAACCTAACTTTGTATCTAGGTGGTTCTTTAGGAGTAACACCTTCTTTCAGTTTATGTATCCACTAGCATCTAATAATCCTAGCAGTTTTAGGTTTAGGAACCAAAATCCAGGTTTTATTAGCATGCATGGATTCAATCTCCTCTTTCATAGCAGTTTTCCAATTTTCAGCATGTTTACAACTAACAACTTGGTCATAGAAATCAGGACTATATGTGCTCACAACTTCAGCAATTAGAAAAACATAGTCCACAACATGATCTAATTTCTGAATATTAAGGTCATAAAAGACGTATTCAGATTCAGCTAAATGAATGCCAAGAATTCTAAAATCAAGATATTTATGATTTGGAATGACATTACGAGTTGGTCTATCCCTAGTTAATTGATATTCATTCAAAGTAGGCAAAGTAGGAAAATTATTATGCACACTAGAATCATGCAATACAAGTAGATTATTATGCACACCAGAATTATACAATGCATACAAGTTATCAGATTCAATAGGATTACTATCCTCAACTTCTGTCCTAGAGGAATTAGACACAATTTGATCATCTAAAGCATGTGGACTATTAACCTCCCCACCTAATTGCTGAGGTGGGGAACTATTGTTAGGAGTAGAAGAGCTAGGAGATCTCAACATTGGTGTTATACCAATGTCAAATTCTTCCTCAACAATCTCAGGAGAGTCACCAAGGCTGTAAGTATATCTAAACCTTTCTAAAGTAGTGATCTATCAAAGATAAAAAAAAAAATTTCTACCTCCAATAGTGTCAACTTGGACTGGACCCCATAGGTCAGAATGAACATACTCAAGAGGGTTTTTAGCTAGGTAGGTAGAGTTATTAAAGCTAGACCTAACAACTTTACCAAAACACAATTTTCACAGATACTCAAGTCAGAGGGTTTTTGTTTCAGATATCCATGTCTAAACAAGTAATGCAGAACTTTATTTCCTATGTGTCCTAATCTAGAAAGCTAGATGGTAGTAAGGTATTTATTCATTTTAGGTGCAGAATCTAAAGCATTTATCTCAAGAGAACCTACAACATGATAAATACCATTTTTCTTAATACTTTTCAAAATGACTTTACCATCTTTGGACACATTTCTTATACCATTGTGAGGGTGGATATGCCAGTTCAAATCATCAAAAGAAGATTCAGATAAAAGATTTCGTCTAAGGTCAGGTACCCACCTAACCTGTTGTAAAACTCTAACTTGGTTATCATGCATCCTAAAGGGCACAATGACTATTCCTTTAATAGGTAGAGAAGAATGATCTCCTAAGCTAACCTCCCCCTCATCAGATTTATGCAAAAAATCAAAATAATGTTCATCGGGAGTTGCATGCATTGTACAACCAGAATCTAAATCCAATCATTCATATCAGATTTATGATCATACAACAACAGTTCATTATCATAAAAGCAAGAAGAAGACTCCACCAAATTAGTATTACCATTTACGGATTTTTCAGACTCATCTTTCTTCTTCTTTTTACACTCAGGGACAATATGACCTCTAATGCCACAGTAAAAACACTTCACATTATTTTTATCCGGTTTAGTGTTGTTACTATTTTTATTAGTACCATGATGATTGCTAGAATTTCCCTTATTGAACCCATTCTTAGCATGTTGCTGTTGTTTTTTATTCTTGCCCTTAGCAAACATAACCTCCTGATTTTTACTATCCTTCCCACTATTTCCAGATTTAGTCTTAAAAACCTTTATATCCTCATTCTTTTGTATGACAGACTCTAAGATTTTATCTTTAGTCAAAGTGTCATTACTATATTGTATCGCATAATTAAAATTGTTAAACTGACTAGGAAGATTATTTAACAGAATGACAAATTGGTGGGTATCCGTAATACTATCCTTACACCTTTCTAAGTCTTGAGTCATTTTCAGAAAGTTGCCCATGTTCTCTTCTAAAGTATGACTAATATCCATTTTAAAATTAAACAATCTACACAACAAACTTATCCTAGAGGGCATAGACTTAGTCAAGTGAAGTTTTTCTAAGGAACTCCACAACTCTTTAGGCTTAGTTTTAGTAAGGACTTGTCTACCTACTTTATTTGTAAGTCTTAGCATAATTTGTGAGTGGGCAAGCAAGTCAATCTCCTTCTTAGCTTTATTTGTGGTACACTCCTCATAAATTCCTTAGCATTGTCGCTGCGAAAGGTTTTGACACAAGAGTGGAGTTGAGTTTCAACCATGACACAAAAATTTCTAATTAAAGTGGCGAATTTGGCTTTTCCCTTTATTAAATAAACTCAGGTGCAACGGGAGTAATCATCTAAAATGGTAAGAAAGTAGGAACAACCGGAAGTAGAAAGGGTGTGATAGGACCCCAAATACCTAAGTGGACTAATTTAAATGACGACAAAGCATGATAACTACTAACCGGGAAAGATGATCTAGGTAGTTTGGCCCGGAGACATGTCACATGGATAGGTGATTTTGGTGATGGAAGGATGACCAAGGAGGTTATGGTGGGCGGTGGTGTTAATAGTGGTAAGACATGAAGGGAGCGGAGAAGCATTTGTCATCCAGCAAAGCTAGTAGATTCCATCACGAGCTTCACCCACTCCAATCACTGTCCTCGAAGTAAGGTCTTGTATAACACAAAGTCTATTAGTTATCATAAATACACAATTCAAATCCGTAGTTAATTGATTTGGAGAAAATATATGACAATCAAGTCGTGGAACATATAATACTCGGGAGCAAGTGAAGGGAGTTATTTCGCAAGTTGCATGCATGTTCAGCGGAGAATAAAGCTCCATTAGGAAGTTTAATCCGGCGTGTAGAGACCGGCTTGATCGATGAAAGTAATGAACGATCACTTGTCATATGAAAAGAAGCTCCCGAATCAAGAATCCAAGGGAACGAATTTGAACGGTAGGAGTTTAAAGCAGAGATGAGAGTATGTCATTGAGTATCACTAATTGCACGGTCAATGTCTTTACGGTCTCAAAGGTTAAAGGATCAGGGAAGGGGTATGCGGAGTTAGCTTGTCCCGCCGCCACAATAATTGTGGCGGTCATGATACCACTCAAAGTCGTTTTCGATATTGACGGCCAAAGTATTCTCTGATACCGGCTGCCAAAGTCGTTTTTGATACTGACGGGCAAAGTATCATTACTTTATCCGTCGGTATTTTTTGATACCGACGGCCAAAGTATTCCCTAATACCGCAAAAGCGGCAAAAGATTAATTTTAGGGTTTAAGATTTTGTTTTGTGCGGAAGCGTTGGTCAAGGAAAACGCTATAATACCATGAAGAGATTTGTGAAGTCTATCTTATTCCATTGATCAAACAATGGTTATATAAACAAATACAAAGAGATAAAGTAATAAACTAATAACAAAAGATAAGCTCGATAATAAGAGATATGTCCAATGCTCTAAGAGATAACCTCAATACTCTAACAAGTTTTGATATAGAAGCAACCTCATTAGAAAGTTAAATAATGCAAGTCATATGTCAACAATGTGCCCCTTTCAATGTAGGTTTTCATCTTCAAGCTTGAAAGGCAAAAACCCTACCAATGTAGTTTTTTCATCTTCAAGCTTGAAAAACGAAAAGCTTGTCAGGGCAATGTTAGAATCTAGTGATAAGCAGCTTTTTGGGCTACCAATTTTTTTTTTTTTGAAAATTTTTTTTGGGCTTCCAATTGATCTTGAAAGTTCATTTTGGAACCAATATTTTAAATAAGTATCGCGCCGGGTTTTTTCGGAAAAATTTTCGGTAGGTTCCGGTCATCGCTAACACTAGAAAACGGAAGCATTGACTTTGTCTCCGCGAGCACTGAATTGTGGTATACTTATTTGCTAAAATTTAAGAGTGATTTTATCCGGCGCCGGCTCTACGCCGGCGCCGGCGCATTGCGAGTGCGCGCAAGGGCTCGCGCACTCGCAATGCGCAAGCGCGCGAGGGGGCGCGCGCCCAGCCCGCCTCCGCGCCTATTTAAGGAGGCGCGGAAGCCAGCCTCCCTTGCCCTTGTCTTCCCCGCTTCCGCTCCGCGTTCTTTGCCCTCGCGTTTCGCAGCCGTCGCGCACTTCCCTTGCCCTAGATTTTTTTTTCCGCTTGTTTTCATCCATTTCTTCTTTTTTTCGATACGTGCAACAATGGAGAAAGATTCAGCTATCGAGAGATCTAGGAGTAGACCACTTGTGAATCGATTCCAGGTTAGTTAATATTGTTTTTTTATCGTTTATTTATTTTTTGCATTATACTTGAAACTAGTTAGTTTAGTTAGGTTCGGTTAGTTAGAAATAATTGAAATTGGATTAATCTCGATAGTTAGTAGTATTGAAACTATTTAGTTTAGTTAGGTTTGGCTAGTTAGGAATAATTGTAATTGGATTATTATCGATAGTTAGTATTATTGAAACTACTTAGTTTAGTTAGGTTCGGCTAGTTAGGAATAATTGTATGATAGTTAATGTAAATATATATATATATATATATATATATATATATATATATATATATATATATATATATATATATATATATATATATATATATATATATATATATATATATATATATATATGATTATAATAATAACACAATTTTATATATAAATATATATATACATTTATAATATATATGTATATAATAGAAAAATAAAAATTTGAGTTAAAAAAATATACAGCATATGTTGAGGACTGTCAGTGAGAAGAGGAAGAGGGCGAGTAGATTAGTCACAACTTCCGCCCGTCGAGAGGCTGTAGCTCAACGAGTTAGACTTGCATCGGCATCCGTTCAGGCACCTGTAGATGCAGCTGTAGAGGCATCGGTTGAGGCACCTGTGGATGCACATGTGGATGCACCTACAGATGCAGAGGTTCATGCACCTGTAGATGCAGCTGGCGAGGAGGATGTCGTACCTATTTCACTTACTGCTGATTACGACACGGAAGATTCTGCGCACGATATGTCTCATTTAGATGATATACTAGAGGATGAGCATGAGGAGATACGAGTTGAGGTAGAGCAGCAGCAGCAGGACATACCACAGCCGAGAGAGCCGGACGACTTACCTGAGCATGTACGTGATGAGGAGCAGGTAGAGGAGGACGTACCTCCTCCTTTATTGACATGCTATGCTGACCACAGAGCCAGCGTTATATGGGCCGGTATGGCTTCTCCCGTGATTAGAGTTGTTCGGAGGTTCGACGCATTCAGTAGATTACGTGAGTGGCGACGAGATGTAGATGATGCATTTTCATGGTTTGGATTAGCTAGACGCAACGGACTGACGGATTTGGAGGACGTACAGTTTGACGGCGTCGATCATTGTCTGATTACGGCGTTTGTCGAGAGGTGGCACCCAGAGACAAACACATTTCACATGCCATGGGGGGAGATGAGAATAGCGCTACACGATGTTCAGATCATTATAAGACTACCAGTTGATGGAGATGCATTGGTGACTTCTGTCGATGATAGTGTATGACTTGATTGGCTAGTTCAGCGTCTTGGCTTATCACCAGCAGAGGCTAGACGTCAGACTTCACAGCTATTCTGCGATACTATTAGGCGTAGAGCCGCTGAGATGTTGGCCCTTCCAGAGCCTCCACATGACACTATTGCATCTGCATATCTGTTATTGTCCATATCGTCGACTTTGGTAGTCGACAAGTCTACCAACAAGATGCGAGGATGGCTTATTGATCTAGTACGATATCATTTGAGGACAGACGCGTATGCTTGGGGCACCGGGACCTTTGCTTATCTTTACAGATGTTTGGGGGACGCCACCAGGAAGAGGGTGACGATGATGGCAGGATGTACTTCCCTGTTACAGGTGTGTTGTCGTAAATATTTTCCTTAATATAACGTCACTTTATTAATAAGATTGAAATTAATAAAAGAATTTGTACAGTTTTGGATTTACGCACATTTCCCGTCATTGAGATGTGCCGCTGTGGAGGATCCGGATATGCTAGGTCATGCACGGTGGTGTTCGAGACTTTCTGTCCCGAAGACTCCGTCTATTACCGTAGAGAGGTTACACTCCTTACGAGCTCAGTTGGACCAGATGAGGGCGGAGGATGTGTGCTTTACCTCGTATGATGAGCGGGTGCTTGATTTTGGCGTAGAACATGGTGTTTCTCGGTATCGGGGTATCATACGGATATCCGACATAGAGGAGGCGTATATGCCGGACCGTTTCTTGCGACAGTTTGGATACGTACAAACAGTGCCTCTATCCCGTATTCCTCCCATTCATGAGATTCGTCCGGCGACCGGATGTGGATCTAGGCTTTCATATCCTCTCTCATACGATCGTTGGGCATCCCGCCATCTGGAGGAGACCAGAGTTTCACTAGTTGGATTGATACCAACTACCTCTCCTTGACTCGTCGATGATGTGTACATGTCTTGGTATACGGTCCATTGCCATCCGTACGTCTTGCCGACGTCCATTGCACTCCAGTTACCTATAGACCGTCCCCCACCTGTTCCGGTTTCACATCAAAGAGTACGTTTGTTTTAACATTTAAATTACTCTTTATTTTAATTTTCAATTATTTAAAATTTTATTTTCTGTATTGCAGCGTCTTCACATTCTTATAGAAAATTTATGAGAGATGCAGGCTCGCGGTCTTCCGTATTCTGCAGAGGATATAGATCACATGATAGCGGAGGCAGTTAGACGTACGCCTCCTGTGGCTCCATCTCAGGTCCGGGCTACACAGCGTCCTCCAGCTCCAACACATTTGTAGTTGTAGTTCACTACTCTTATATTTATTTTGGATGGATATTACACTTGAGCGTATGTTTTTTTTATATACTATTATGTTTATTTTGGATGGATAATATATATTGTTTTTTACTTTTGATGTTTTCCTAAGTTTTTTTAGCGCTTTTATTTCCCTTAAGTTTCAGTCAACTATTTCAAACTACTAAAACACAATGAGAACCATATATGAAACCGACTAAATCAATGTTGTCAACAAGTACAATAAAAACGTCTAAAACACGATTTCAAGTAAGGCTTCTCAAAACAGCTAAAGATATCCTGCACTATTGTGTTCAATTCCCCATTCACGACGGAGATCCTCATAACGAGCTATCCTTTCAATGAACGGCGCATCCCATCCATCCACACTTGCATCATGGTTATTTTTCCAAGCGTCGCTCAACAACGGTAACGGAGCATCATCTTTTAACCATACCTACAAAAATAAAATTACATAAAACGGTTAGTAAATATTAGGTCTAAATATACGTCCATTGAATGAAAGTAAATCGTCAACCTACCAGCACAAAGTGTGTGTTGTTATATATATAGGCTAACGAGCAAATGACCGTAGGGGCCTCTTGGTCGGGAACGGTGGCAATCATAGGCAGGAATGTCGCTGGAATGTTCCCTAGCACAACTAATGCAATCTTATAGTAGGTGGCGGCTGCACATGCGATCATCGGTATTTCCATCCAATTTGGTTCTGGACACGGAGACTTACTCGTTCAATAAACGTTTTGAATAACTTCGTCAACATGATTGAAGATTCTACACTGCAATGATTAACAAGTAAGATTATGTAAAATCATGGATTATAATTAAAACTTTGATGTAACCGGAAGACTTAGTTACCTTGAAATAAAATTCCCTTCTCGCATTTAACTCCATAACCATATCTCGCCATATTATCAAATAA
Organism: Fagopyrum homotropicum; assembly: GCA_033239125.1. NCBI lineage: Eukaryota > Viridiplantae > Streptophyta > Magnoliopsida > Caryophyllales > Polygonaceae > Fagopyrum > Fagopyrum homotropicum. The sequence continues at coordinate 105,857,472 of BSWB01000007.1, forward strand.
TCCTCATCCGAGAATCCCAAAACCGCGGAAATTGCTCTATATCCACAATGGCCGTCTCTTGGTACATCCCTTACTCTCAATACATAAGGCTCCATGAACTTTGGAAAATCTTCTTCCCTCAAACAAAATCCGGTCTTCGCGGGTTGCTTTCCTTTACGTCGTGCTCTACTCGTAGGAGTCAACTCCGGTGTAGAATCTACATCTTTAGCTTTCTTCCCTTTCGGACGCCCAGGACCACGTGTAGCAGAATGCTCAAAACAGCTAGACTCTCTTCTAGTTGATCTCGGGATTGGAGGTCGTCCCTTTGCATTGGTCTTCTGTGCCGGCTCCTTCATTGTCGTACCCCCGGGGTTTTCCATGTCATCCACAAAAGATGCAATCTTATCTTGCTCATCCGGGATTAACATATTTGAGTCCATTCTTTCTCTAAACCTGTTCAGCGCCGCTTGATTCGGGTTCGAACGATCATCATCATCATCATCACCAATATCACCATCCAAAAAATCAACCGAATTCCAATGAACTTGCTTCCAATAAGGGTGTATCTGTGACAAATAGATAGGTCTACGAGCCCGGATCACTAGTCTAAAGTCATGCACACACGGCACTCCATAAACCTCTCTCCAATAACTATCCCGACATCCTTCATCATCTCTTGTATGTCGAGCCTTGGTATAATTATTCCACAAGAGCGTGAAACACTCATTTGTTACGTAGTCACGGAGCAAGTCAAATATTGATATACGCACCTGCAAAAAAAGGTTTATTAAATATCAAATAAATATTTAACATTATTTTCATCAATTAAACTATTGGTATACTAACCTCTCGTGGAATCCTCTCCCGTGACATCTCTAGAGAAGCTTGTAGCTTTTGGACTTGGTCCGTGACCATCAAATGTATGCTATCACAAACCAGCTGAAATCCTCCAACGCTAGAATCTAGTGTTTGCTTCAACAACTTGTGCGCGGATTCACACTTAAGAAGAAAATTTTATTACAAAAAACGAAGAAATGTTTAACAATGTAGTGAATGTTTAAATAACTTACGCATTTGTCGTTCGTGTGCCGAAATGATGATGTAGGTCAGTCCATACTCGAACGATTGCCTCCTTGTACGGGTCAAGCCAAGTCGTCTCTAGATAGGTCATTAACCTCGGAGATGATTGCCAATAGTCTCTCATTTCCAACAAACGGCGTTGGTAGCTTCCAAGGGATCTTGACTCGAGCAAGACATGACAATGGGATATGAAGAGTGCTTCCGCTTCCTTATTGCGCAAAACAAGTGCCGCTTTGTTAACTATATTGCACTTTATGTGAAACGTGCACAATATATGCTTCACCTCGGGAAATACTACACCCAATGCGCTTATAAGACCAAGCTCACGATCAGTGGCAATCACCTCCGGCGTCTTTCCGTATAACAAATGCCGGACCCTCCTCAAAGCCCACTCGTAATGATCTCTATTCTCATGTGCCATGAACACAAAAGCAATTGCGAATGTCTTCTTGGTGCTAGTGATGCCTACGATCTCCAACAATGGCATATTGTACCTAAAAGTAATACGAAACAAAGACTGAGTTACAATTTTTGAAGAAAATAAGAATGAGTGTATGAAATAAAATAAAAATGTGGCTTGAATTGAAGCTTACTTGTTGGTCTTATATGTCGAGTCCATCACAATAACATAGGGAAACATGTTGAGCAAATGCCTCGAGTCGGGATGTGAGATAAAGAAATCAATCACTTCATCGAAATCTTGACTTCTCCGAGTGTTTATATAGTATCCACGTTCCGTCAACGTGTGAAGTGCTTGTTGTAATGGAGATCTTCCTTCGGCTTGTTCCATTCTAATCTTCAAACCGGTGTTGTAAACTTGACGGATGGAGGTGACATTGTCAGGATCCTCTAATTGTACGGATTTTAATATATGTCTCGGTTTTAAGCCAGAATTCAATTCACGCTCCACCTTTCGGGTCTGCTTCGGAGTCATACGTCCAACATATGCATGACCTCTTAACACCGAAGGAATGATATGGTTGTGGATTCCACATACAACCCTCACCGTCCACTTTTCCTCTTCAATTTGGGTTCCTACAAGCTCAAACAAACACATACACTTCTTCGAGTTTTTTTTCCGGCTAAAACTTGGAACATGATCGGGATCTACGTCTTTTTCTTTTCTCGGTCTTCCGTGTCTATCACAACCCAATTGTAGGATACGAAAACCCCTTCTATCTAACCATGATTTTTTAATGACCAACACCATATTCATAGCGTTGGCCACATACCGAGCCCATCCCAAAAAGTTCTCTCTATCCGCAAAATATCCATGAAGCTCAAATTTTGAAGAATAATTGGTACCGAGAGCACGAGAGTAATCCATAAGAACCTAAATAAAAATAACATAGAATATTATTTTAAAAAAACACATCATTTTATTCTTGCATTGCTAATTCTATAATTTCGATTCTCTATTCTAACATTGCTAATTCTATGATTCCGATTCTCTATTCTTGCATTGCTAATTCTATGATTTCGATTCTCTATTGTAACATTGCTAATTCTATGATTTCAATTCTCTATTGTAACATTGCTAATTTTATAATTCCGATTCTCTATTCTAACATTGCAAATTCTATAATTCCGATTCTATATTCTAACATTGCAAATTCTATAATTCCGACAAAATAAAACGACATAACAGTAAAGTATAAAAATGAGTTTGTACACTTACTTCAAGTTTTGCGAGAATTTCTTCCGGATCACTATATTTTCAATATCGAACGGCATCATCGAGCTTTCACCATCGGATTCTACATCAACTTCATCGGAATACGACGACATTTTAACGACTTTTTTCTTTACGTTTTCTAACTTGTGGATGAAGGTGAATGAGTCTCATATGTTATTATATAGGCTCCAAAAATCCCCAACGGCTATATTCCCCCAACGGCTACATCCCCAACGACTACATCCCCAACGGCTCTAATTCGAAAGTATAACGGGCGGACTCCGCCTCTATGAAGGCGCGAGTCCGCCCGAATAGTAGCCTTGAAATTTAATCATGAGTGAATGAGATAATGATGCCCGAAGTTATGTATACGAACACAGTTTTGGAAAATGAACAAAAATGTGACTACCTCACACCGACGAAAAAAGTAGAATCCCTATAGCATAAAAGGAGGAAAAACACTCAAGGACCGCGACCTTTTGATCACTACACATTTCAATGGGGAGCGGGTGTAGCTAACCGACCGACCACACACACGTGCGAACACTCAGGCACTCAGGCCATAACGAGAACTCTCAAGGTTATCATTTTTTGCCCAAAGATTGGTCAAATCAAGAATATAAATTCGAAAATTTTGATTTGATGGAATATTCGGAATATCTCATATTAAAAGCGCTAATCTCCTTTGTCTTCTGACCTCGTCTATAAAAGGGAGTCGCGTCTTCTCATTCCAACACACAACCGAAGCAACAGACAAAATGCCTTCTCCCCTTTTTTTTTCTCTACAAAACTCGAGAGTACAACATAGAAGCGGTTCGCCAGATTTCCAAAGCCATTACGGGACTTGGATCTAGTGCATTTTTATCGTGGGATTCGATAAAAATTAAGGACATAGACTTCTATTTTCACTCTTCACATACTAACGATATTGTAATCCTGCGGGTTTTCTCTTTATCTTTGGTTTTCTTACAGCTTTTGGAAGAATTCTTGAAAAAACGTTCCTATAGTTTTATCGATGCCAAAATAAATTTTAGTTAGGGATCAATGCACAAACATATTTAGTTAGGGATCGATGCCAAAACAAATGTGTACTAGTGATGTAATGCAAGCTAGTCACATGTGCTTTGAAGTCGCCTCCAAATTTGATTCCATATAATAATTGGAACCCGAATGGTACCAACTTCAGCCTTTTACATGATCAATCGAATTGACAGGTAAATAAGGACATTCAGCACACTTGTGCATATAGGAATGCACTATTCTCGCTCGAGAATACCTGATAATAACAAATGTTCATGATAGACAGTACACAGAAGCAATGATGATCTACTCCTAATATTTACCCATCATTCTGGGTAGTGAAACTTTGGCATCAGATCAAGAATCAATTAAACAAACAGGATACCATGTTGGCGACGAGCATACAGCAGATCATGCTCACGCATGATTCTAAATTTTCGTGTAAAAGAACGAAAAGAGAGATGTGATTTTATTGGTACATACATGGCAATGGCGGGTTTGTTCACAACATTTTTTGCAGATTCAAGTCCCGGCATACCCTGTTCCAAGTCATTTCTTCCATTGCGGCAACCTCTGAACTACTACCTGAACATAAGCATTAGTAGAGTTTTTCAGTGGAAATTATTGCATTGCATCTGAGCTGCATCCATGGGCTCTATGAGTTCATGGAGAAGCATTTTTGAAACGAGACTACAGATGGATAACCTCAAAGAAGAGGGATATAGTCAATCAAAGATGACGTACTTTGCCTGAATTTTCTTTGTTTCCAACAATGGTTTGACAAGCAAGCCTCCAAGATTCGGGTTTCTGAAGTTAACTAACAATGTTTCATTAGGAGAAAGAAGTCTGAGCAAACCGGTTAATTCAAGAAGCAATCAAATTAAACTTATTGCCAAATGGATTATCGATCAGGATATACATCTAGAATCTGCAAAGTATTTGAGCTCAGTAGTTGTCCTTTCATGCAGATTATGTCAATATATATACGAGTGGAGGCCTGAACAGGGGCTAGTTTACTTGCCTTTTTCAAGTATTTGAGCTCAGTATTTGTCCTTTCATTCAGAAGATCCTTTCCATCTAAAATCTGCAAAGTGCCAACATAATACATTTGATCAACCTTGATCGACGCTTTGGGATGATCATACACCACAAAATGGATAATCATTTAGTATTTATTACTGCTTGAGTTTTAATGAAAACCTTTTAGGGTTTTTCTTGATTCTTATTCATTCGAAATGATGGCATTAACATTACTACCTCAACGATGCACGTTCCACAGCTTCCACCACCTCCACAGTTCATCACCTTTCCCTGACCATAAACATTCAAACCTGGTGTCATCACTTAAAAATTGATCAATTATGAACGCCAGCAAAATAGAAAAACCAATTCGTCGATAACAAAAGTACGGGATGGACTTACATAGGTTGCATAAAGCTCAATCTTATTGTCAGTCATAATATTCCTCAGCAATTTCTCACCACTCAACGCCTTGGCTTTCTCCACCGGATACCTACCATCGTTCTCCGGCTTTGGCTGCGAATCCACATTCCGAATCCCGCAATTAAAAAACATAACTGTTTTTCCGCATTCCAAATCAGGTAGAACCATCAATGGTTGCACATGTATACAATAATCAGACTCAAATGCTTGTAAATTAAAGTTGCATTGCATACTCCCATAAATTCAAGCTCAATTTCAGGTTTCTCTGTCTCCGGCGGCGAAGGAGTAGTGGATGAAGCGTAGATGAGGTGCCTACGTTCGGAGGGAAATGCGGCGGTGCTGGAGTTTCTTTTGACGGTTGCCGGGAAGGCGGGCGGCAGGTGCAAGGAAGCCATCTGTTTTTCCTTCCTCTCGCAAGAGTACAAGTTCTACATGCTTCGGCAAATTCTTGTGGGTTTGAACTTGTGGATGGAGAGGTGAGAGGGTGGGCCAGAGTTTCTCAAAGCTTCCATGTACAACAACAGGTTATATTTTGGCCTTTCGTTTTCTTTATGGGTTTTCTCCATCGGATGAGTTATATTAAAAGGTCCATGGAGACTGTTTATCTCGAATAGTATAAGAAATTAGTTTACTTGCGCACCTTGGGCGGGTTTGGGTTAAGTAGGGTGATGTAATATCCGGAAATTTTATTCCGTATATTTCCGTTATAAACTCGATCTCAATCAGTTTATGCATATCCGTCTATTTAGTTAGACATAGTATTATAAGATTTATCATTTTATGTAGATTCCTTCACATAAAATGATAGAATCTTTTAAATAATTTAGCATTTTATGCAAACTACTTCCGCATAAAATGATAGAAATCTTAACCGAGCTTAATCTATAATAAAACCCATATCCGTCTAGTCCGTATATTTATGTGTCGGAAACTCGTCCAGCCCTACTAGCCAACTGCAACAGCCACGGTCTGTAGTCCAGCGCCAGCAGCCCAGTCCAGCGCCAGCAGCCCAGTCCAGCGCCAGCAGCCCAGCAGCCGCCTGCTGTTTCTTCCAGCCGGGCGCCCAGCTCGCCAGTCTTCAGCTCAGCCCAGTAGCTTCCAACAGCCTGCTCGCTGAATCTCGTTCTGGCCCAATAAGCAGCAGCAACCCGCAGCTTCTCCAGCCCAGCTACATGAGGAGACATAACGGCTGTTGCTGAATTTATTCCCTTCTTTGTAACAGCATATCTTCCAGCGGATCTGCACAAATATCGCGTCTTCCCTTCTGCGTATTTCCTTCCTTTTCTGCGTTTCCTTTTCTTCTGCAATCGCTCGAACATTTACCTTGCAGACTGTACAGATCCCTCATCCGACGTCCTCTTCAAACCAACGCACATCTCTCGCTCAGCACGTGACTGAACCAAGACGTCCTCTCCTGCACACGTCCGGTCCGTCCTCTCTTGCACACGTCCGGTCCGTCCTCTCCTGCACACGTCCGGTCCGTCCTCTTCTGCACACGTCCAGCCCGTTCCAGCGTAGGAAGCACCCTGGGAGAAGCCAACGTACCTCACGCCGCTTCTGCTCTAAGTGGTGAGTCTTCGTCCCTCTCCTCCCTTTCCTTCTTCCTCTTTCCGGATCTGAACGTGACCAACGTGCAGAGGCAGTGGGATCAACCAGCAGGCTCGGTTTTGGTACAGATCGGAACCAACAACAAATTAACATTCTAGCTGCAAACCGGTAAGAGCCTATACTTGGATTAAAATAGGTCTCCGATTAGTTTAAGGGGAAGGTTATCGTATAATCTTATGTATGAATACCGATTTTCTTAATGTTAGATGGATGAATTGCTGTAGTCGACCTCGAGCATGAGTAATATAGTAATAAGTAGCTGCTGGAGTTTATAAATAAAATGATAGACATAAGGGGCTGCTGTAAATTCCAATTTATTCCTTCAGCTTTTAGGTTATAAACAGCCTATCTTGTCGGTCAATTATTAAACGTTTGGATTAAGATCCACCGTTGAATTTTGGATATGTTGTAGATGGATATATGTAGTTTAGCATATTAAAATTTGGGAAGAAATGAACGGTCGGATTGCAAGTTATGAGCTCCCGAAGTTAGGTAGTTGAGCAGTTTTGGTAAACTTAAGTTTTTGGCTAAGTATAGGAAATTAGAGTGAAGTAACCGACTTTGTGAATTTTTATAGGAACATTGGCTGAACAGTTTGGAGAAATTCTTTCTCCTAAGGTTAGATAGAACCTCATAGATGATCTAGAGATTTAATTCAGAATTTTTATAAGCTGTTAAGAATTTTATATTTAGAACCGAAGTTAGACCTTTACGATTCTTCCGGAAAATAGAAACATAGGAAAAATGTCAGTTTGGAACCAAATAAAATTTTAAGAGTTAGAAAATAACCTCAAATAGGAGTTTAGACATGAATTTTAGGGTTTTTGAGAAAATCGAAACCAAGGGTAAAATGGTCATTTTACCCTAAACTAATACTGTAACTAGGATGTCTTAATACCTTATTCGATCTTAGAAGTTTTAGACTTCTATCTACGTGAGGGTGTGCTAATACACTTATCGCCTTTGGCAGGCAACTGAGTTGCTACAATTGACAGAACGAGTGGTTTAAAAAGAGTCGAGCGTTATAACAGGTAAGTCCTTTGGGCTTACTTAGCTGACTGCTAAATATGAGTATAAATGATGATGGTGGTGTGTGATTGAAATGTTTAGAGAGATAGGTTGTGATATATAATTACCGACCTATATTTTGGCCTAAGAGTAACGGGCGGTGGCATTCTGCTCAGTAGCTTGCGGGCGCTGGGGGTTTCTTTCGGGACTAGTCCATACTTGGTTTGTAGTGATGCTACCAATGGAAGTCAGCTAGACCTACACCAGTTGGATAAGGAACGGAGGCGAGGACTAATAATAATTCTCGTGCCACAACTTAAATTGAATAATGTGAATCATTTAAATAATAGATAATAAACGGTTGAGTGCCAGCATGATGTTTGTTTATTTTTGTTTCTGCGTGTGCTTGTGCTGTTATCATTTTGCTTATGTTTGGATAGTTAGCTAACTGTTGATATGTTGTTTAGATTTGCCACAGGTTAGAGCAGATGCCGAGTGATCCAGATGGTAGTGGTCAGCCGGGGTATCGTACTTTAGGGCATTTTTTTTACAGTTTCTGCATTTGTGGGTTTTACAGTTGAACCTTGTTCCTTTCGTACTTTGTTATATTACGTTTTCCGGCTGTAGTTGATCTGGTCACATTCATGCATTATTAAGAACTATTTTATGATTTCTGGTTTTTCCTTATCTGTGCCTTGTTGTAAGATCTTGTTAAGTTGTTGTCAAACTAAGGTCGGGACCCACTGTGCGGTCCTAACCAGTAACTCCCTAAGTTGTAAAATTTGGGGTGTTACAACATGGTATCAGAGCTGTAGGTTGGCAACAATGGCACTTGAATCTTCTAAAAAGGTCATATAAGTAAATAAACAGAACCCGAAAAGGGTCTGAGTTTTCCAAAGAGAATTTTGGTTTTAAAATGCATACAGAGTCGGGTTGGGATAGAAAGTACGGATGACCACCACTACCTCTGCGGATCTCGGTAATCTTAGAATAATTATAGACTTGTACTGTTATGATAGAGTAACTAGTTTATAACTGTAGTTATTACTATTCGTGTAGATGGCACGTACTAGGGCTGCACAAGTGACTGGCCGAGGTAGGGGTCGTCCCCCCTTCCCCCAGTCAGACAGGATCGAGCTGATAGCACCCCTGCTGCTAGAGGGCGTGGTCGTGGGGGTAGACCTCCACTAGGGAGAGGTCGAGGACGAGTTCTTCGAGATGACCCACCTGCAGCAAGCATACCAGAGGTTGCTGTAGAAGAAGTAGCTGAGAGTGTAAGCCCCGAGGTCAGGCCTGAGACCGCCGCTAGGTCTGGAGCGCAAGGAGCACGTTCTACTGAGTCAGGACGTGTTTCTATTGGAGCATCGGAGTATAGGGAGTTCAGAGCCTATGTTGAGCGCAGGGAGGAAGCTGCCAGAGTTGAGAGGCTTACTCAAGTACCACCGGTGGTACCGGCTAGGTCAGCTCAGGTGACACAGGGAGTGTCTCAGGTGCCGGCTGTATCTGAGAGGAGGGCTGATGCTGATAGAGCACCTACTGGGTCCAGAGCACCGAGACCGGATGAGTGGTTGAAGGCTTTCAACTCTCAGAAGGTCCCCTCATTCAGCGGAGAGATAGGGCTAGAGGTGGAGCACTGGATAGGGAAGATTGAGACTGCTTTGGAGGCAATACGTTGCCCCGTGGATCGACAGGTAGATTTGATACAGACCTGTTTCACAAATGATGCTCATTCATGGTGGCGTACCATTCGTGGCCGAGTCACCAGCTGGGAGCAGATGAGGAACATCGTTAGAGACAGGTACTGTCCAGTTTCACTGAGGAGAGAGAGATTCCAGGATTTCATTGAGGCGGAATTTGAAGATATCCCGATTGCTGCAGCTATAAAGAAATTTCAAAAGGAATTGACCTTACTTGGACCTTCTGTACCTTCAGAAGAGCAGCATGTTTACCTTTTCTCCAGGAGGTTGAGAGAGAGTACCCGATCCTACCTGGCTGGATTCCGCTGTGAGACCTTGTCTGATTATCAAGATAGGGCCTCTGCTTATGAGAGAGATAGGCCAGCTTCTAGGAAAGCAGCTCAGTCTAGTGGGCCGGATAAGCGGCAGAGGACAGGACATGCTGGTAGCAGTGCAGCAGTAGCAGGTTATGGTCGAGGACAGACTCAGGGGAGGTCCAACTACCACTCTACAGTTCGGACTCCCGGTGGAGATCGACAGTGCTTTAACTGTGGTGGCCGTGATCACATTAAGACGGATTGCCCGAAACCACCTATCACTTGCTTCACTTGTGGGAAGCCAGGACACAGAGCTACTTTCTGCCGTCAAGGCAAGGCTTCTTCTCAGCAGGGATCTTCTCCTGCAGGTGCTGAGAAGAGTGTACAGAGACCACCTCAGTACCGAGCACCTAGTCAGCAGCAGCAATAGTACCGGGCCCCAGGGCATCCTGCTTCATACAGTACGGCTCTGGGATCAGGTCGTGGCAGAGGACGTGGTAGTACCACCGACACCAGAGGAGGACCATCGAGAGTGTTCGAGCTGAGGAGCACTGAGCAGCCTGCAGCACCTGCGACCACAGGTACTATTTGGATCCATGACTTACCTGTGAGAGTTTTATTTGATACGGGTGCTACACACTCATTTATATCAGATGCATGTGTAGATAGGTTGTCCTTAGCTACAGTAGAGGGTGTACCTTTTGTGGTTGGGTTACCAGATGGGGGTAAGGTTAGAGGATCTCAAGAGATTTATGACTGCCCTATTCACCTGGGAGGCCGGATTTGGTTAGTAAATTTTCTAGTCATGCCCTTAGCACATGAGGACGTGATATTAGGGATAGATTGGATGACTAGACATGGAGCCGTCTTGGATATTGGTAGGAGGACTGTGACTGTCGCCACGGAGGAAGGCCACCGAGTGATATTCCGAGGTTGGGACCTCGGAAAGTCCGGCACAGTTATCAACGTAGTGAGAGCAGCCAGATTGATAGCACAGGGTTGCGAGGCCTTCTGGTGTTATGCCATGAAGGAGCGCAAGAGCCTGACAGTAGAGGAGATACCAGTCGCATGCGAGTTTGCAGAGGTCTTCAGGGACGACTTACCAGGGCTACCTCCACAGAGGAGTGTGGACTTTAGCATCGAGTTAGAGCCGGGCACGAGACCGATCTCGAAGGCCCCGTACCGCATGGCCCCGATAGAGCTGCTTGAGCTGAAGAAGCAGTTAGAGGAGTTAGCAGAGAAGGGCTTCATACGCCCTAGTGTTTCCCCCTGGGGCGCACCAGTATTGTTTGTGAGGAAAAAGGATGGATCGATGAGACTGTGTATCGACTACAGGGAGTTGAACAAGGTCACCATCAAGAATAAGTATCCACTGCCTCGCATAGATGATCTGCTGGACCAGCTACATGGGGCGTCAGTGTTCTCGAGGATAGATTTGAGATCGGGTTATCACCAGCTGAGGGTGAGAGATCAGGACATACCTAAGACGGCATTCCGGACTAGGTATGGTCATTATGAGTTTGTAGTGATGCCATTCGGGCTCACTAATGTGCCAACAGTATTTATGGAGTTGATGAATGGGATTTTTATCGACTTCTTAGACCAGTTTGTAGTGGTCTTCATTGACGACATTCTAGTTTACTCTAGAAGTCGAGAGGAGCATGCCGGACACTTGAGGACAGTGTTGCAGATTCTACAGGATAGTTAGCTATATGCTAAACTATCCAAGTGTGAGTTTTGGATGTCAGAAGTGGCGTTCCTAGGCCATGTAGTGACTGCTGAGGGGATTAAGCTCGACCCGGCGAAGATTGAGTCAGTGTCTTCTTGGCAACCTCCGAAGAATGTGAAGGAGGTTCGCAGCTTCCTTGGATTGGCAGGGTATTACCGTCGGTTTGTGGAAGGGTTTTCTCTGATCGCCCGACCCCTTACTTCTCTCCTAAGGAAGACTACTCGGTTCGTCTGGTCTGAGCCGTGTCAGCAGAGTTTTGAGGAGCTGAAGAGGAGATTGACGTCTGCTCCGATCTTAGCACAGCCTGAGGGTACAGAGGACTTTGTAGTGTACAGTGACGCATCCAAGCTGGGCTTGGGGTGTGTTTTGATGCAGAGGGGTAAGGTCATAGCGTATGCATCTCGACAGCTGAAGACGTATGAGGAGAACTACCCCACTCACGACCTAGAGTTAGCTGCTGTAGTACATGCTCTTAAGATCTGGCGTCATTATCTCTATGGAGCGACCTGTCAGATCTTCACAGACCATAAGAGTCTGAAGTACATATTCACTCAGCGGGAGTTGAATAACCGCCAGAGACGGTGGCTAGAGTTGATCAAGGATTTTGACCTTGAGATTCTCTACCACCCCGGAAAGGCGAATGTAGTAGCTGACGCTTTGAGTCGAAAGACGCCTCGGGAGAAGGCGATAGCTCGGTTGACAGTACAGCCACAGTTACAGAGAGACTTAGCTTGGTTGGAGGTAGAGATCCAGTTCCCCGATACAGCTCATCAGTTAGCCACCTTAGATTTACTTCCTGACCTGTTGGGTGAGATCCGGCAGAAGCAGGAGACCTGTCCGATGTTGACCCGGATCCGAGACCGGATGTCACGAGATGAGGCACCTCAGTTCACTATCGGTGCCGATGGAGTGATGAGACGGCAGGACCGTATCTGTGTGCCATCAGACAGTGAGCTAAGACAGAGGATACTAGGTGAGGCTCATGCTACCCCTTACTCCGTACATCCAGGAGCGAGTAAGATGTATAAGGACGTAAGACGTTCCTTCTGGTGGGGTGGTTTGAAGCCTGATGTGGCCCGATATGTAGCCCAGTGTGCGACCTGTCAACAGGTCAAGATTGAGCATCGTAGATCCGGAGGAGAGCTACACCCACTTCCAGTACCACATTGGAAGTGGGAAGACATTTCTATGGATTTCGTTACTGGATTGAGGCTCAACAGAGGTTTTGATGCCATTTGGGTAGTGGTAGACCGTTTGACGAAGACCGCACGTTTCATTCCGATTAAGGAAATGTGGCCGGTAAGTCGTCTAGCAGAGGAGTTCACCAGGCACATAGTGAGACTCCATGGAGTACCGAGGACTATCGTCTCCGACAGGGATGGACGTTTTACCTCGAGGTTTTGGCAGCAGGTACATACTGCTCTGGGGACGAGCCTCCACTTTACCACTGCCTACCACCCACAGACGGACGGTCAGTCTGAGAGGACCATCCAGACCCTAGAGGACATGTTGCGGGCATGTGTGCTAGATTGGGGACAGGTATGGCCAGATCACCTCCCACTAGTAGAGTTTTCATATAATAACAGTTGGCACGCGTCTATTGGGATGGCACCTTATGAGGCTTTGTACGGACGGAGATGTCGTACACCGTTGTGCTGGGATGAGCCTAACAAGGCTGATGGAGTAGTACCAGATCAGATACAGGATGACATCGCCCGGATTGCCTTAGTCCGAGAGAGAATGTTAGCAGCTCAGAGTCGTTAGAAGTCCTACGCCGACAAAAGGCGTCGACCTTTGGAATTCAGAGTAGGTGCACAGGTGTGGTTGAGAGTGTCACCTACGAGAGGAGTGAGACGTTTTGGCATTAAGGGGAAGCTGAGTCCCCGATACGTCGGTCCATTTGAGATCGTAGAGAGAGTCGGAGAGGTTGCCTACCGACTAGCACTGCCACCGAGATTGGAGGGAGTACACCCAGTTTTCCATGTATCTCAGCTGCGAGAGTACATACCGGATCCTAGACACGTCATCAGTCATGAGGATCTGATAGTCGAGCCAGACCACACTTTTGTGGAGTATCCAGTAGCCGTCCTAGAGCGTAGCATTAGGCACCTGCGTTCTAAGGAGATACCGATGCTGAGGATTCAGTGGTCTAGACGAGGAGTTGATGAGGCTACCTGGGAGACAGAGGAGAGTATTAGACGTAACTACCCTGAGTTCTTTGCGGAGTTAGCCGCTACCTCAGTACCAACGGGTTAGTACTGAGACGATACCTTATATGATTTCTGTGATTATATGTTTACATAATTGTTTATGTCTGTGTGCTTGATGACGTAAGTAGTTGCTTGCTAGAATATAATTCTTGAGGGGAAATGTATGGGGTAGGTACCCTATCCTAAGTTTCGGGACGAAACTTATTTTAAGGGGGTACTGATGTAATATCCGGAAATTTTATTCCGTATATTTCCGTTATAAACTCGATCTCAATCAGCTTATGCATATCCGTCTACTTAGTTAGACATACTATTATAAGATTTATCATTTTATGTAGATTCCTTCACATAAAATGATAGAATCTTTTAAATAATTTAGCATTTTATGCAAACTACTTCCGCATAAAATGATAGAAATCTTAACCGAGCTTAATCTATAATAAAACCCATATCCGTCTAGTCCGTATATTTATGTGTCGGAAACTCGTCCAGCCCTACTAGCCAACTACAACAGCCACGGTCTGCAGTCCAGCGCCAGCAGCCCAGTCCAGCGCCAGCAGCCCAGTCCAGCGCCAGCAGCCCAGCAGCCGCCTGCTGTTTCTTCCAGCCGGGCGCCCAGCTCGCCAGTCTTCAGCCCAGTCCGGCCTTGCAGTCTTCAGCTCAGCCCAGTAGCTTCCAACAGCTTGCTCGCTGAATCTCGTTCTGGCCCAATAAGCAGCAGCAACCCGCAGCTTCTCCAGCCCAGCTACATGAGGAGACATAACGGCTGTTGCTGAATTTATTTCCTTCTCTGTAACCGCATATCTTCCAGCGGATCTGCACAAATATCGCGTCTTCCCTTCTGCGTATTTCCTTCCTTTTCTGCGTTTCCTTTTCTTCTGTAATCGCTCGAACATTTACCTTGCAGACTGTACAGATCCCTCATCCGACGTCCTCTTCAAACCAACGCACATCTCTCGCTCAGCACGTGACTGAACCAAGACGTCCTCTCTTGCACACGTCCGGTCCGTCCTCTCCTGCACACGTCCGGTCCGTCCTCTCCTGCACACGTCCGGTCCGTCCTCTTCTGCACACGTCCAGCCCGTTCCAGCGTAGGAAGCACCCTGGGAGAAGCCAACGTACCTCACGCCGCTTCTGCTCTAAGTGGTGAGTCTTCGTCCCTCTCCTCCCTTTCCTTCTTCCTCTTTCCGGATCTGAACGTGACCAACGTGCAGAGGCAGTGGGATCAACCAGCAGGCTCGGTTTTGGTACAGATCGGAACCAACAACAAATTAACATTCTAGCTGCAAACCGGTAAGAGCCTATACTTGGATTAAAATAGGTTTCCGATTAGTTTAAGGGGAAGGTTATCGTATAATCTTATGTATGAATACCGATTTTCTTAATGTTAGATGGATGAACTGCTGTAGTCGACCTCGAGCATGAGTAATATAGTAATAAGTAGATGCTGGAGTTTATAAATAAAATGATAGACATAAGGGGCTGCTGTAAATTCCAATTTATTCCTTCAGCTTTTAGGTTATAAACAACCTATCTTGTCGGTCAATTATTAAACGTTTGGATAAAGATCCACCGTTGAATTTTGGATATGTTGTAGATGGATATATGTAGTTTAGCATATTAAAATTTGGGAAGAAATGAACGGTCGGATTGAAAGTTATGAGCTCCCGAAGTTAGGTAGTTGAGCAGTTTTGGTAAACTTAAGTTTTTGGCTAAGTATAGGAAATTAGAGTGAAGTAACCGACTTTGTGAATTTTTATAGGAACATTGGCTGAACAGTTTGGAGAAATTCTTTCTCCTAAGGTTAGATAGAACCTCATAGATGATCTAGAGATTTAATTCAGAATTTTTATAAGCTGTTAAGAATTTTATATTTAGAACCGAAGTTAGACCTTTACGATTCTTCCGGAAAATAGAAACATAGGAAAAATGTCAGTTTGGAACCAAATAAAATTTTAAGAGTTAGAAAATAACCTCAAATAGGAGTTTAGACATGAATTTTAGGATTTTCGAGAAAATCGAAACCAAGGGTAAAATGACCATTTTACCCTAAACTAATACTGTAACTAGGATGTCTTAATACCTTATTCGATCTTAGAAGTTTTAGACTTCTATCTACGTGAGGGTGTGCTAATACACTTATCGCCTTTGGCAGGCAACTGAGTTGCTACAGTTGACAGAACGAGTGGTTTAAAAAGAGTCGAGCGTTATAACAGGTAAGTCCTTTGGGCTTACTTAGCTGACTGCTAAATATGAGTATAAATGATGATGGTGGTGTGTGATTGAAATGTTTAGAGAGATAGGTTGTGATATATAATTACCGACCTATATTTTGGCCTAAGAGTAACGGGCGGTGGCATTCTGCTCAGTAGCTTGCGGGCGCTGGGGGTTTCTTTCGGGACTAGTCCATACTTGGTTTGTAGTGATGCTACCAATGGAAGTCAGCTAGACCTACACCAGTTGGATAAGGAACGGAGGCGAGGACTAATAATAATTCTCGTGCCACAACTTAAATTGAATAATGTGAATCATTTAAATAATAGATAATAAACGGTTGAGTGCCAGCATGATGTTTGTTTATTTTTGTTTCTGCGTGTGCTTGTGCTGTTATCATTTTGCTTATGTTTGGATAGTTAGCTAACTGTTGATATGTTGTTTAGATTTGCCACAGGTTAGAGCAGATGCCGAGTGATCCAGATGGTAGTGGTCAGCCGGGGTGTCGTACTTTAGGGCATTTTTTTACAGTTTCTGCATTTGTGGGTTTTACAATTGAACCTTGTTCCTTTCGTACTTTGTTATATTACGTTTTCCGGCTGTAGTTGATCTGGTCACATTCATGCATTATTAAGAACTATTTTATGATTTCTGGTTTTTCCTTATCTGTGCCTTGTTGTAAGATCTTGTTAAGTTGTTGTCAAACTAAGGTCGGGACCCACTGTGCGGTCCTAACTAGTAACTCCCTAAGTTGTAAAATTTGGGGTGTTACAGGTAAGTAGGTACATAATGTATAACTGCGTACATAATAGGTATGATTTGTAAAGTGTATACAAACTAGGTAGTTAGAATTAAGAAGAAAAAGATTTAATACATAATCATTAATTCTATTTACCTAATTTAGAGAGATTCTCTCCACTATAACGCAATAAATAATTTCCTATTCAATATTGTGCTGGACTTAATTATATGTTATTAAAGGAAATTATTTTCTATAATTATCCTAGAATCTCTCGTAATTGATTGTCTGTTATTAATAAGCTAATAATATGTATAATCTGCACCTCACCATTGTTTACCGAGATTTCTAATGGAGCTCTAATTGACGATCAACAATGGAGTTTCCGATATGAATATCCGTGCTGCATAAGATATACTCAACGCGATAAGATTTGTGTACCTGTCGTCTACAACTTTCATATCATTTATTTGATTGTTTGTCGTAAACTTCAAGGTACGTTAATGGTTGTTAATGGTGGTTTCCATACATTTTTTTTTCTGTTTATGTATCATTTATATTGTTTAATGTTTGTATTTTATATCATATGTATTACAGAAGCTATGAATCCTGTGTTCATTACAACATATTATGGCGGAAATTGGGCTTTTGAAAACGGTATATGGAACTTCGTTGGTGATGTATCAAGCAAACCATTAGTGGTAGGCGAAGCAAGCACATTTTCTGAGATTATGTCGGATATGACAACACAATTCGATATTTGTGTATCAGAAAGTGAGTTGAAGTTGACGTATAAGAATCCGTTTAATCCAGCGCTGAAACCATATGATGTGAACACAAGGGGTGATTTGGATACATTTATGCACATAAATTGTCTACAACAGTTTATGTGGAGCGTGCCGTTATGTATTACCATTGAGAAAGGGAACAAGCATGCCGACCGTATTAATGGAGACAAACATAATGTTGACAAAAGTCAGAATGTTCCAGCTCAAGAAAATTATGAAATGGTACAAAATGCGGCTTCTGACGTTGGCGGCAATACTCAACATGCTTTGTGTGTATCTGCAGTCATTTGTACCGATTCACTCAACGAAGATGTTATGCAAGCTGATTCGCTTGCAATAGTTCCTCATAGATCAACTTATGAAGCTACAGAACATGAGTATGAGCTTGTTGTCGGTAAGATATATCGTACGAAAATTGAGCTGAAATATGCATTATGTCTACATTCAATTTCACAATGTTCGCAGTATAAGATTATTAAATCAAAAAGGAAGGCAGTGGCGGCTCGGTGTATTGATGAAGATTGTAAATGGAGGGTTTGTTTTACTAAGCTTGGTGAATCAAGTTTTTTTACAACAACACGGTTTGTCTCTACACACACGTGTTCCTATCATCATAGGAGAACTGGTAACAGGGGTGCTTCATACCAAGTTATCGCTGAAAAGGTTAAATCAATGTGAGTTGTGTATGAATTATGTATAAATTGTGATGTATCTGTTCATTGTATTACATAATATATATACATATTTATGCGCAGGTACTGTAACTCGAAGAAGTTACCTTCAGTTTACCAAATACTCACTATGATGAAGAGCTTACATCGAATCGATGCAAGCTATTGGAAGTGTTGGAAGGCACAAGAAGCAGTGAAAGACATGATTAGAGGGACTGCTGAAGAAAATTACAGCTCCATACCTGCATATTTGTACATGTTGGAGTCTGTGAATAAAGGGACTTTTTCTTCTCTTATGCTGGATGACGATAGACGATTCAAGTACGTATTTGTTGCATTTGGGAAATCTATAAGAGGTTTCCAGTCAATGAGAAAGGTATAAATAAATGTATCAAATATTTTAATATTGTGTACATATCTTGTAATATTGTGTTTATGTTTAATACTGTGTATACAATGTTTTTTAATATTGTGTACATAATATTACTTTTCTGTTCTAACACTATATTTTCGTTTTTGTTGTAAGGTTATCACCGTAGATGGCACACATCTCAGTGGAAAATATGGTGGAGTGTTGCTTGTTGCCACTACACAGGATGCAAATCAACAAATATATCCTATTGCGTTTGGGATTGTTGACAGTGAGAACGACTCTTCTTGGGATTTTTTCTTTAAGAATTTGAGTCATATCATTCAAGATCACAACGAGCTTGTGTTTGTGTCAGACCGACATAATTCTATTAAGAAAGGTATAGCATCAAACTACCAAGTGGCGTTCCATGGATACTGTATTTGGCACCTTAAAGGGAATCTACGGAAAAAAACGAGATCAAATAGAATATTGCAAATGTTCATAGATTGTGCCAAAAAATGTAAGGTGTCAGAATGCAAGGAAATTCTATCGTAGATAACATTGGTATGTTGTGTACATAATTAGTAAAGTTTAAATTTTCTTTGTTTATTAGGTTTTTAACAATCTTATGTACACAGGAAAAGCCAAAGGTTGGCGATATGCTCACTGATATTGGAATATCCACGTGGTCACGATCTTTGTGTCCCGCAAACCGGTACAACATTATGACTAGTAACAATGCGGAGTGCGTAAATGCAATAATGAAAGAAGGAAGGGAATACCCAGTTTTGGCCATGTTGGGTGAAATTAGGCAATTCATGACACGCTGGTTTGCAGAGCGTCGGCAAGTTTCACAAGCTTCTGTTGATGTTGCCGCACCGAAAATCGAAACAATCATCCAAAAACGATATGATGAATTAGGTAGCTACTTTGTGTATGTTCTGGATGCGGATAGGTTGGAGTTTGAAGTAAAAAATGGTGATGAACAAGTTATTGTTTGTCTACGAATGAGGACTTGCACATGCAAAGAGTTTGATGTTGAAGAAATTCCTTGTGTACATGATATAGCTGCATCAAAGCATGTAGGAATGAGTCCATCTTATCTTGCAAGTAGATATTATTCGACAGACTATTGGAGGGCTGCATATTCGGAGGTTGTATACCCGCTACCGAACAAGGCTGAATGGTGTGTCCCGGATTCCGTAACAAATATTGTTTGTGAGCCTCCTTTGAAGCGTAAAAGATGTGGAAGGATGCCAAAAGCTAGACTCCGGACATCGTGGGAAAAAGGGAGTAATAGGAAATGTAGCAGTTGTGGTTTATGTGGACACACTAAGAAGACTTGTGTACATCAACCAAAATAAAAAAAATGTTGTATTCGTAATACATTTTAAATAATTTGGAAGCCTTATGTTTGTATTTTTTTTTTCTGGTTTTAAAGTAATGCAGATTAAATTAATAATTATGTTTATATTGTGATCAGGTTATCTATACATAAAACATGTATTATATTGCTACATAATTCTTGAATAATATATTATTTAAATGTTCGTGTGTGGCATTTACTTCAATAAATTGTGTAAATAAATTTTGAATTGTGTACATACAAGATTTTCAACTCTCATGTGTTTAATTACTTCATTACTATTGTATGTTTATGTTATTAATATATGTACAGTAATGATACATATTTTAACGTGTTAATATTTGTTGTATTGTTCTCCCCAAACATTTGTCGTGCATATATATTGTAGTCCAATGTAACTGTGTAATTAATTAGAATGCATGGGCAATATAACATTTTTAATGATGAAATAACAAACTACTTGCTTAACACATTAGGTGCTTAAATATCTCGGTTACATAAAAACATGAACTAAAAACGATGCCGACCAATCTCTTGTGTAGACAATGTTGTGAGCAGCTAGCTTGAAAAGATTGTCTCCATTACATAAAAACAGGTTTGTCTCCCTTGCATAAAAACATGAACTAAAACGCTGCATACCAATCTGTTAAGCGGCTACATAACACAATGTCTTGAAATAGTCAAATTCAGGGCTCTTCAAACCATGCCGACCAATCTCTTGTGTAGACAACATTGGCAAGCTTCTCCCTACTAGCTTGGACAACATCATCATTTATTCCAGATAAATCAGTACGTTCAGACGCCAAGTGTTGTATGTATCTCAACACGTATATCCCACAGCTGCCTCTGTATTTATGCATCAAAATATATAGATCAGTATACATAATGTATATACATTTTCGTTTATACTATTTTAATGTACTTACCCGTCAGCGTTGATGTTGAGTTCCGTTTTCCGTACAATCTTCAAAGGATTATTCAACTTATCTCCAAGTCTACTGTGCCCACCATGAACAATGAGGAGTTTAGGCAACATCACGGCCATAGGCTCCAACATTTACTGTAGTTTGTCATCCTTTATGTACATAATCTGAGGATCGTATACATAAATGCACCACCGACTGAAGTCAATTTCAAGAGCAACCCAATGAGATTCCCGCAGGTTGAATGGGGAATATATCAAATCAACGTCGTACAATGGCTTTCGAAACATTTGAGGACTGTCGCCCGTTATGACTTCGAACATTATTGGTTTGAAATTCGGCATCTCTTTCTTTGAAGCAACGTACTTAGCATATGTGGTAGTGTTAAATGCCCTACTCCACCCAGTTGTCAGCACAACAACGTGGCCGAATCTATCATGTTTCTCGACAATACTCTTTCGAATGTGCATAATAATCTCATCAATTGCCTGTCATTGAAAATTAAATGTGTATGTATTTTACTAATGTTAATATATTTTGTGTACATAAAAGACATCATTACTTACCTCGTCTTTTATCCAACCTCCTGGTTTTAGTATATCCATGACAGATTCTCTGGATATGTTCTTCACGAAACCTCTAATCGTTCCTTTGTCGTCCTTGTTCTTAACCCAGTTGTAAAGTCTTTGACGGTCATCTTTGTGCAGCATGCTGTTTGCGGGTTCCTTTGGAAGTTTGACGTTTTTTCTGTATGGAGTACGCATGTACTTGCTATCTTTCGGTACCCTTAAGCCAACCCTTCGAATTGGCTCCTCAACATTGCCAGCCTGTTTGATAAGCTTAATTTATCAACTATAATTATCATACATAAATGTACAACTCAAACTAGTTATGTTCATACCTCACTTGAACCACCCGCTATATCTTCCACATTTTCATCACCCTGATTGACTTTTGACGCCGAATCAACATTCGTCGCGCTCGGTGCAGAGCTGTTTGCAGCAGATGATTGTTTTGCAATGTCTTTGACGAGATTTTTGATTTTTGTCTCGGTCTTCTTGCTAGAGATGTAGACAGTTGTGTCTAATTTGTCGTACAGTGTGCCAAGGTCCCTCGTGTATGTTGTTAACTCATCAATAATCATCCCTTAGTTTTCAATCTTATTAGCTAATTCTTGCTGTTCGCGTTGTATGGAATTTAATTTTTCCATGATCTGATCAAACCAGTCTGGTTTAGGTGTGTGCAACCTGTCATGGGTTCAATACGTATGTACATAAGTATATAAATAGTGTATGTGTATGCATCGTTGTGTAACAGTATTTTGTACATAATTTGTAAATTACCTTGAAGGCTCAGGAACATTAGAATGTGTTGATTTAGCAGCTTCATCAGAAATTTTGTTCTTCAACACTTCGACTGAATGGTCAATTGAAGGGTCAATTTCTTCTGTTGCTAATGATTCTTTGCCCTTGTTGGATCTCTTGGATGACCTATACACAAGTGTTTCGTATTCGGTTTATGTTAATAATATGTACATAATAGTATATATTTTCAACATAAATATGAACCTGGTATGTATGACATTAGGAGTGCTTGTGTCAGCCTTTCTTTTCCCTTTCTTGTCGACATCAACTGCCTCAGTTTTTACAAACACGCCTGTATGAAATTATGTTACAATATATATTATTGTCTATACTTAATACAATTAAATTATGAACTGTGTATGAATCACTTATTGTACTTACTTGGAGGGTTAACAAATTCATCATCATCGTTTCCCTTTTTGCCAATATTCCTTATTGTTATTTTTGGAACAACATTGCTACATAACGTAAATAAATAACAATATATTAATAAGTAATTACCAATGTATCTACACAAATCTGTATATTGGATTTTGACACACATACCTAAATGATTTCTCCTTTTCGTGTACAACATTCGGACGTGTTATTATCAGTTCACATTTTTCAAATCCAACATCAAATAGTAATTCAATCCTCTCGTCATCACCTTCAGTAGGCCACTGGTCGCTATCGTCGCTTTCATGATGACCTTGAACAGTGTTAATATCTTCTTTCTTTATAGTTTGAACAATACCTTTAATTTCTGCATATCCGGGGAATGGTTTCCCTCCCTTGCCAGACTTCGAAACCCATCTGAGACATAATGGGTTTGCATTTTCCGCTATCAAGGTGAAAAATACTCTTGCAAGCTTGGGGATAGAATGGAATGCAAATATCTGAAGAAATGTATTGGTTTTGTAAGTGATATGTTAAAACAAACGAATGCTGTTATGACACAATTGTGTATGTATAAATTATAAATACATGGTTGTGTATTCATGCTGTTATTGTAAATATATATTTATGTAATACACATATTATGTTTATATACCCATTAAAGATGTTATGAAGTAATTATATATATAACTAATGATCTGAATAAGGGAATGTAAAGGTTTATAACAAACTAATTCTCGATTAAATACACAAACCTGTAAAGAAAGTGGGAATCCACCAATGTTATAGCCACCACTGTTTCTTTCTTTCCCTGCCTCGCAAGATTGAAGAAACTTCTTAGTCTGAACGAATGCGAGCCGACCCCAAGGAAAAGCATTGAATTTGTCCAAATCATGAACCAAGTTTATTGTCTACTGGTTGACTTGTGTTTTCTGGTTCTTGGATACAATAACTCCTTCGACAAATAGAATAAGCGCCATTTTGTATTTGTATGGTGATTTCTTGGGCAATTCCATGAATTTCTCTTCCAAACTAAGGTTTGAGCACCGATCAACTCCAACAACGGCTTTCATTTCAACTTCTGGGTTTTCCTCATAAGACTCAAATGATTCATCTGAACAATTTAGTCCCGTAATCTCAGCAAAATCATTAATTCCAAACCTAAGTAAAACCTGGTTAATTCCGAACCACATTGAATTTTCTCTCCTTGTTTTGACTTCATGCATCAACATAAAGTGTATAATCTGGTTGGACATCTTCAATTTGGTGCTCATTTCAATTATGGGAGCAAAGACTCCGGTCTTGAACTTATTCTTGTCTTCATCCGACAGTCCATCCAATAGCATAGGTATCATTTGTAGTCGGCTGAAACAATTAATACGAGCCATCCTGGCTCTTTCGGTCTCCTCCCATCTATATGTGAACTGTGTAAAAAAACAAGGTGTTTTTTAGATATACTACAATGTATATAATAATACTCTAATGTACATTAACCTTTAAATGTGGGTTTTCGACTCTGAGCATATCTGAAACATCTTGTGTCACTGAGCCATCCATTCCCTGTTCATTTGATCGATAAATTCAATACATTAGTCACAACATATGTATCTGTTATCTATGCTACATTACATTAACAGTACATATTATATAAGTATTTCTAGTTTGTTATAAATATTGTTTACAATAATAGTACATACTTGATCTTTCACATATCTTGTACATACTACATATGGTTTTTTTGTGTACATCAATACTACATACTGAATCTTTCAGAAATCCTATACATGATTCCATTCATTATAATATACACGCAGTTGTCTTTGGTTTCATAATTAGTGCATTTCGTGTTATTAATGTGGCCATATAACTCATACATAAAATTCAAATAACTGTACACAACATGTTTGTTATTTGATTGCAATGATTATGTGTAAATAATATTTTCTAACATAATCTACACATTTCATAACGTGTAGTTATCTGTTTGGAAGTACCGGCCCTAGATTTATGTTGTTCTTTCCTCATATGAGGTTTAATTCCCATACACTTTTTTCTGGCCATTTGATTATCTATTGGAAATGAACTTGAATAGTATCAGTATTGTTGTAAATTAGTATTGAAGATCTATTGTACATAACTATCATAATTATGTATTGTCATGTTTCTTACATATATATTACATAAGTCAATTTGAATTTTGTGTACATTCTCCACATAACCAAACACCTCGATTGTTTACTGTGAACCGAATGTATTACTCTATTTACATACACAGCACATAATATGAACATTTAAATTGAATCAGATGATGTTAACTCTGTGTTTATTTTCTTTTTTTGTGTTGTAAATGTACATAATACACAAGTTATCTATGCATATCATATTCAATTACTACACTACTCATGCTATGTAATCGATTGTTGCTGATAAAATACACAAATTACAAGAAAAAATCTCTACTTGATATGTATATTGTGATTCTCTTTCATAATCTATACAATTTTTTAACATGCAATTTCAAATTTCGACCTGGATCATCAAATTGGGGTTTCTTCTACATACTCTATTCACAATGTTCATTTCTTTGACTAGGTAGTTATATTTAAGAAGAAAATCGATTAGCATGCTCTGTAATACACGATTCATGAGAAATACGATTTCAATCGTTTTTTCTTTTTTTTTTTACATAATCTCTACACTTATATTATACATTCGTCTTCTACATTTGGTAATTTCAAATATATCAACTCCTCATATACATAAAACCGACTATGGTGCTCTGTAATACAAGATTTATGAGAAATACGATTTCAACTCTGATATTACATAAAATCGAGTAGCATGCTCGGTAATTTAACAGATTTCAATTCCTCAAATACATGATTAATCGAGGTGTGTTTTCGGATTACTAACCTTCTTTGACTCTGTGATAAACGATTGAGTAGAAATTGTAAAACCTGTAACAATGGCCGACGGATTTTGTGTATCGCCTGTGTTTGGGACTCTTCTTCAATGTTCCGGCCGCAGAAATTTGGGGGAGATGAAGAATCGAGGGTTTTTTTCTTATCGGAAAATGTGGGTTGTGTTGGCGTGATAAGTGGGATGACGAGTTGATTGATTGATACACTCTTCTGCAGATCTTTGCAGAATCACGCTTTGGTTTGTGTTTTCCTTTTTGTTTTAGGCGGTTAGTATTATTATTTTTATTTTATTTTTTTTTAAACGTAAAAACCGCCCTAAACTGCCCAATATAACCTCCTCATTTACTACTTATCCACGTATTATATCTTTTTGTTTAATTACTTTTATAAGAGTACCTAGTTTGTTTCCTATAAACACAAACTACCTTATATCACCAATATTCTCGGCGGGTTTCTATAAAATATAAACATTTTATTAGTTTATTACAAAATTAAGTTATATGAAATATTTATTATAAAATTAATAATGATAAGATATCAATAGTAATTAGTTATCGTAGCAAATTTGTCCATGTCCATGTGGAAGTATGATATGTAAATTGCTTATAAAATATATTTTCTTTTTAAAAAAATGATAGACAAAATTGTAAAAACAAAAATCAAAGTCTAAAATAAATAAAAACGTAAATTAAAATCTATAAAATAAACATTAACTTTCATTTTTACTCGATTACGATGGGATAATGCACTACTTCGAGTTCAATTAAGCTTATGGGAAATAAACATTACCTTTAACTTAAGTTAAAGTTAATCAGAAACTAATCAAACATAAATAACAAATCAAAATAATCAATGATAACTAAAAAAAAAGATGATTTACAAAAAAAATCAGTTATACATAAAAATCAGTTACAAAAAAAAGTTACAGATAAATTATACAACAATCTCTGAACATTTAGAAATTCACTTAATATTAGGCTCAAATTATGAAATAAAAAGAGTTAATCCATTCAATCTCCTAATTAATTTCAGTTTCACATAACAACATGAAAATTCAAGAAGATGAACGACGTCGTTTTAACAACGACAATCTCTCACCAACAAAGTACCACCGGCGGTGCACGAGTGTGTTGTTTGCAATAAGGCACTCATCTTATCAAGCACTCAGTGGTCGTAAGGCAGCCACCGTACGTAAGTCCAGCACAAATTCAACCATTGATATCGTCAATGTCCGTTCCGGTGCCGAGAAAAACTAGAATCTTTTGTCACATGTGCTCAAATTTCACAAGGGGTTTAACACCAGGCAAACGTTGGATTTAAAAGATAGGGCTGAATTTTGAAACTAAATAATTAACTTAACGGATTTCAAAAAAATAACCTATCTTACGTAAATATGTGATGTATTTTATGAACAACACAAAATTCACGGAAGACTAATTGCTAGAGTTAAGGGGAAGAACGGAGTGAGTGAGGTAAGGTGTGGAGGAGGCCAAAGAGGGATAACTAATTAATGCCTAACAGAGTTTATGCAATCAGAAACAAAAAAAAATGATAGTTCGTAAACAAATTGAGAGGATCAATAAACACAAAATCAACACACATTATCAACGATTCGAGGAAAGGGTAACTAAAATACCATATACGAAATTGAAATTATCGAAATGGAGCTGACCTGTTGTACCAACTGAATAGAGATTCTGCATACAAAAACAGAGAACAATGATAGTTACTTGACTAAAACCTTTTGAGAATAAGTATATATATAGATATATAGATGAGAAGAAGATCTTATAGGCTGTGAATAAATCAGTTAGAATAGAATTAGTGGCAAAAAAAAAGTATATAGAGATTCTACTCGAGACTTACTGAATAAGATTGGTTATTTATTGATAAGAAAATTTTGTTCAAGGTAAATAGGGATAATTTCGAATCTGCATAATCAAAGTGGTGGAATGAAAAAAAAAATAGCATACCTAAATAATATACCAGCACAATATGTATTGAAAATTGAAAATCTACAAATATAAATTCCGGAAGTTGACAAAAAGATTTGTTAACAAATTATTAATTAAAAATTTATTTTGGTTAACAATTTAATTTTTAACACAAAAAATATTGTAACAAAATATTGATTAGCGTAAAATTTGGCCAACAAAAGATTTTGGCATCTAACAAAAATATTGTTACAAAATATCGATTAGCGTAAAAATCGTTCAAATAAATATTATTAAATAAATTTTAACACCAAAATAATATTTATCATATCACGATTTAAAAAAAGTCGGCCAACAAAAGATTTCGGAAGTTAATAAAGATATTGTAACAAAATATTAATTATAAACAATATAGATAACAATAAAAATATTTTTTTTTAAATTATTTCGAAATTTATTGATTTAACAATATGTTGTTTAACAATTTTTTTTATTTTAATTGTTGTTATTTAAAATAAATTTTTTATTAACAATGGCATTTCAGTAAATATTTCACAAAAATGCTGAGGTGCATACCTCATTGATTGACACGTGGCATTAGTGTCCTTTGTTTTAGTAAGTTATATAGATTTCAAGTAGTTTTAATTTGAAACAATTTGGTCTACTAGACCTTTTTCAGTTTTTATTTTAGTAAGTGTACCCCAAATTTTTTATTGTTCAAGTGTTGTTAATGGGTAAATTAATTTTACTTTCCATCATCCCACTCATTCATAAACCACCAAAGTTTCGTTTTCGTTGATACTAGAGAACTAGAAGCGATTCGCCGACCCCTCAACTTCAACTCTCATCTCCCTCAATCTCTCTCGTAATCTCAATTTTCTTCAACTTTGATTCCTTCTTCGTCTATCTTCGGCCATCTCCTTCACTTGAACACTCATTTTCGTCTTCGTTTATACCCGAAACACACCAGAAATTGATTCGATTTTCGTCAACCCTAAGAAACTGAAAATGTCGACTCGATCAAAAGTCTTTGCTAACCAATCTTCTTGTGATGCTCCTACCTTCAACCTTCTAACTCCTACGCCTCCTTTACCTGTTGAAGAGACCATAACAAACGAGGGCCAGGCTTCTGTTGTGCTGTGACTGAGGATGAAGCAGGTCTTCAAATTGTATTATGTGGTGCTCGAACAGTCGATATACCTGTGGTTAGTATTGTGTTGATACTCTTTCATATTTTATGGTATTATAGTTTCTGGCATTTGTTCATATTAGGGTTTGTAAGTTTATTCATCGTTTCTGGTATTTGTTTTGATATGGTTTGTTCTATATTTTTTTTTCGTCTTTATATTTACATGAATTTTCTGGTATGTTTGTATGTTATTAGATGTTCTGGTATGTTATTGGTTTCAAGTTTTCTGGTATTTGCTTTAGTTTAAGATTCTGGTATGTGTTTATTGTTAGGGTTTCTGGTATTGTAGGTTGATGTATTACTTTCTGATATGTTTTCTGGTATTTGTTCATATGAGGTTTTTTGTTTAATGTTTTTTGGTATTTGCTTTAGTTTAAAATTATGGTATGTGTTTATGGTTAGGGTTTCTGGTATTGCATGTTTTGTATTACTTTCTGGTATATTTTTTGGTATTTGTTCATATGAGGTTTAATGTTTTCTGGCATTAGATGTTCTGGTTTGTTATTTGTTTAATGTTGTGTCTGAGCATGAAAAAAGTTTTTAAGTTTATTTATTAATTTTTTATGGTATTTGTTCATATGAGGTTTTTATATTACCTTTTGGTATTTCATGTTGATCTATATATTGATATTATTTTCTAGTATGTTTACACAAGTTGTTGAAGAAAACGTTATTGATGGACATGAAGAGTCCTTTGTAAGTTGAATGCCTAATATGAGTTTCTAGTTTGTTGTTGTAATGTTTTTGTTGTATTAACAATCTTGTTTCCTTTACTAGTTAATGTACAGATTCGATGATAACCCAAAATACGAGGCAACACGGGTAACTGTTTTATCTCATGTAAATATAGTCAATTTTTTACTTGAAGGGTTGGATTCCAAATGGACAACTATTGTTCAAGAACACTATATTTTCATACCTCATCTCCATGTGTACAAATCTTAAAATTTCCAACCAATTAATACACTTCATGCTTCTGCATGAGGTGAAAACTGACCGCAAACACTCTATGTGGTTTGCAATCAACAAAACTCTGCTTAGGTATTTATAACTATACACCCAACCTTTTCAGTTCAGTTTGGTACCTCCATTCCACTTTCTATTGTTAATGTGTTTCTTTCTTTTTTTTGTTGTATATTTTTGTTCATAAGGTTTGGCTTAAGCGAGTTTTCTGAAATTACCGACCTTGAGTGTCGGTTCCATGTATACAATGAAGAAGAAAATGTCGACATGAAGGAGTTGTTCGGCATCCCCAGGTGTAAATTGGAGCATTTGGTGGAGAAATATTCAAAACTTTCTAAGAATGGCGAAAGGAAATTTAAGATGGATCTGCTGCTCTTTGTTGAATTTGTTTTGCTTGGGAATGACAAGAAGAAGTCTGTCTCCAATCTTCCTCTTTCCCTTCTGAAGGACATGGATGCCTTTAATTCTTATCCATGGGGGCGCCTTGTCTTCAATAAGACACTTGACAACCTTAGGGATTGCGAGCCAACAAAGTTTCAGGCATCAGGAAATTACTGCCTTTCTGGTTTTCCTTTGGCATTTCAGGTATGCTTCTGGTTTTCCATTTATATGCCTCTAGTATGGTTATATTTGGTATTTTTGTTATGGTTTACGTTTTTGGTATGATTGGTTTTCATTTATGTTCCTCTGGTATGAGTAATTAGTTACCAGAAATGTTAATTTGTGATTTTATGGTATGCTTATTGTATTAGCATTTCTGGTATGTGTTTCTGGTTTGTGTTTTTTGTATTTTGTTTTCATGTATTTAATTCTAGTATGATTGTTATGTTGTATAATTGAGTTATGTGATGTATCGTGTTGTTTCTGGTATGTTCTAAATTTATACTTTCTGGTATGAGTTTACTTGCTTTCTAGTTTTATGATATGCACTTCTGATTTCATTTTCTGGTATGGTATTATGTTATTAGTTTCATATTATTTATTGATTTGAGTTTCTGGTATGGTTTATTCATGTGGTTCATGTCTATAATTTGCAGGTTTTCATCCTTGACTCTATCCCCAAATTGTCATCGTTGTTTGCCACATGTGTTGATGAAGAAGCAACTTCACTTTGTCTTAAGTGGGTTTCATCAACCAAGGGGAAGATGAAATGCAGCTTCCAAACAATCAAAGATACAACGTCATCGGTGGCCCAAGATGACATCAAAACTATCCTCCTCTCCCTAGAAGAACCAAAAATTGAGGATGATTGCAAGTGGTGGGGGGGGTGAAGTTTTGGACCCAATTGGCTATCTATGATGTGTTGAACTGATTTCTGGTATGAGCTAGTTGTATAAGAGTCTAGTATGACTTTGATTTGTGCTTTTTGTTTTTGGTTTTCTGGTATTATGCATTTCATTAGTTTTATGGTATGTGATTATTTCATTTTGCCATAAACTATCATTTAACTTCGTGAGATGATTTATTGCTTGAGCTTTCTGGTATTTGTTTATGTTTTGTGATTCTGGTATGATGTGTTTTCATGTATGTGTATCTTGCGTGATGGTTTTCATGTCTTGAATTCTGGTATGAAATTTTTATGTGTTTCTGGTATGATTCTCATTGAGCTTATGATATTTAATTATTAGTTTTTTTTTCCTACTTTACAATAACTAGATGAATTGATTACATACATCCGAAAAGTTGTAATTGAATATCCCGAGGTTTATGGCCGTGTTTCCATTCTTTCCGTACCATTCGCCAACTACTTCAACGATGTGCGCAATAAACAATTCTTAGCGTCGAAAAATACAGGAAATTTTAATTACGGTGAAGAAATTGCAGGTTTTATATTTGGACTTGATCCCCCATCTATGTCAAGAGCTTATATGAAGTCGATACAATATACACTGCCATCAACACATGTGGTAAACACTGGATAGCGCTACAGATTTATTTAATTAAATGGTGTGTTGTTGTATATGACTCAATTGTGGACTGTATGTCCGATGGGAACTTGAAAGATTTGCTTACCCCATTCCTTGTTATGTATCCTCACATTCTGAAACTTCATGGAGAATTTGAGAGGTTTGGGGACAAGCTTGATAAGCCATTGGATTATGTTCGAAAGACAACCAAAGAAGTTCCACAGAACAACCCAAGGTAATTTCTACAATACTACTCATATGTTTCTAGTATGTTCATTAGTTGATGTTTTGGAAAAACACTTATATAATTTGTTGTCTACAATTGCAGTGGAAGTTTTGGTGTATTCACAATCAACACATTCAGTATTTGTCATCTGGACGAACTGATTTGTCAAACATATATCAAGAATACGTCCCAACTTCCAGGGAACAATTTTGTTCTATTTTGTACCATAAGGAGTGGGTGAAACCCCACGAGTCCCTTTGAAACTGAATCTGTCCTATATGATGTAGTTGACTGTTGATAAATTGATATTTTGGTATTGACTCACTCTGTTGTAACAGTCATTCAGGTTGTATATATTGACTCTTTTGTAATATAATCTTGTTGATGACTCAATAACAAGTATTCTGTTAATATAGTTTCTTTACCAGAAGTGTTTATGTTGCGATTTAGGATTCTAGTATTTCATTTAAGCGCCTCTGGTATGAGTATATCTGGTATTTTTTGTTATTTGATATGCTTCTGGTATGATTGTTTTTCATTTATGTGCCTCTATTATGATTAATTACTTACTAGAAATGTTCATTTTGTGATTTTTTGGTATGATTTATTACATTAGTATTTCTGGTATGTGTTTCTGGTTTGTGTTTCTTGTAGTTTGTTTTCATCTATTTGATTTTGGTATGATTATTTGTTTACCAGAAACGTTCAATTTGTGATTTTATTGTATGATTTATTGCTTGAGCTTTCTGGTATGCATATATAGCCTGATGGTATTCTTTTATTGGTTTCTGGTATGAGTTTTTTTATTGAGTTTTTGTTATTACTTGTTGTTATGCTTCTGGTATGAGGACTTTTACACATAAAAGAAACATATATTAATATAGTAACTGTTTTCTACAAATCTCATAATGACAAAAAATCAATTTGTATTTCTGGTATGAATTGGTTTTCATTTATGTGCCTCTAGTATGAGTAATTACTTACCAGAAATGTTCATTTTGTGATTTTATGGTATGATTTATTGCATTAGTATTTCTGGTATGTGTTTCTGGTTAGTGTTTCTTGTACTTTGTTTTCATCTATTTGATTTTGGTATGATTATTTGTTTATCAAAAATGTTCAATTTGTGATTTTATTGTATGATTTATTGCCTGAGCTTTCTGGTATGCATATATAGCCTGATGGTATTCTTTTATTGGATTCTGGTATGAGTTTTTTTTTGAGTTTTTGTTATTACCTATTGTTATGCTTTTGGTATGAGGACTTTTACACATAAAAGAAACATATATTAATATAGTAACTGTTTTCTACAAATCTCATAATGACAAAAAATAATAATTTGTATTTCTGGTATGTGTCTTCATTCCTTCTTCATTGGTTGATTTTGGCAAGTTTTTTTTTGTTATGGCCTACCATGCTGCAACAACTGCATTTCTTCTTCTTGCTTCCTTCCGTTGATCCCCGTATCCTAGCTTTAGGCAATCTTCCGGTTATCTTCCTCTTTATAGGAGGGTTGCATTCAATAGATGTAATGCAACTTGGAATATCTAAATTCTCATGATCTACGATTGGGTATATTGTCTCCTCATATGCCGTCTTCCAATATTCGGTGCTGTAATAATTACTTACTAGAGAAGCCGGATTCATTTTCTTCATCTTTGTTGCAGCTATTGCATGAACACACGGTATTTCCTCAATATCAAATTCCTTGCAAGTGCAACTCCTATCCACTAAACATACAACTTCCCTTTCCTGGTTCTATTGTACCTCAAACAACAACCTTTTTGCATCAAGCACGTAGCATCCATACTTTGTTGCCTCCCCATATTTAGCTTGTATTAGGGCATCGACGTTTGGTTTTGTCATTTCTGTACATGATGCAGCATTTTCCCTTCGCGTTGCAAACCATCTACCCACCGTCTGTCTGATAACATCAATGAGGTCAAACACTAGATAAACCCTTGCATCACACAGTACACTATTTATACATTCTTCGTTGTTGCTTGTCATAATGTTGTAACGTTTGGCGGGGCAAAAAGCTCGGGACCAAGCAGCAAATCCAATTTCTTCCAACAACTGCGCAACTACTACCTTCTCCTACAAACATTTTCAGGTACACATGAAGTTATATACAATACCAGAAACATCATTGTAACGCCCCGTTCTTTTGGCTGCGTTCTGATTTTTTTATTTTCTCCCTACTTTCGATCCGTTCGCAGCAGGAGAGTTCTTTTTACTATTATATAAAAAAAATAATATATATATATATATATGTATATATATTTCCACACAAAAATAACTTTCCGGGTATTTTATTGTTTTGGTGTACATATACGCTTTTCCGTATTTTACTTTAGTCGAAAAAGTCGGAAATTTCCGATTTGAAAATTCCATTCTGATCGTGTAATCGAGTTAAATGGCATATCCCCTTTTTATTCTTTTTCTTTTACTTTTCTTCTCTCTATTCTTTTCCCTGTCTCTCTTTCCAGCGTGATGATGGTGCCCTTTCTGCAGCTCTGCCTTCACCTCTCTCTCTCACGCAACCTTCCCCCTACTCGCTTGCAGCTAACCATTTTCTCAGCCCTGCAGATACTTGACCCTTCACTCCCATCCCCTTTTCTCACCATGCAATGCCCTCTCTAACAGCCCTCTCACTTCGCTCCCCTACCCAGCTCGCAACCCTCTTTGCCCTCCCTTGTGATTAACGAACTAACAGAAGCTACAAGAGCCCCCTGGGTTGCCTCCCTTTCTTCTCGTGGATTTGAAACCGACCGGCGTTGTTGGAGTTTCTCCTCCCTCTCAATTTCAGGCCACCTTCTCCTGGGTTACAGCAAGCAGGCCAGGGACTCCGCATCTCCACCTTCGCCTCCCTTGCGTGGCGCCTTGCCCCAGCAACTCCGCCCAGGATCCGCCTCACCGATGGCCTTTTCCTTTCTTCTCTTTTCTCCACCGCCGACTGCCTTTGTCGCCGCCTCCCCGTCGGAGCCCACCATTGCCGGATGTACAGCCATATCCTTATCTGGAGAAGGCCATCTTTCCCCTTCCCCATTCCTTCTCTGTAGCCACCACGGTAGAGCAATGGGATGCCGCTTCGTTTCCCCTACCGCCTGGTGCCCTTGCCGGAGCCCTGGCTGCCGCCAGTGCAAACCACCCTCCTCTGCTGTCTGTTGCCCTTGCTGCCGCCGGACTGCATCTTCTTCCCCATCGCCCATCGGTTTAAAAGTGAAAACCCTTCCGCCTGATTGCAATCGGGATGTTTATTATTTTGATGTAATTACAGTTCATAACCTCTATTTTATATTTTACGCTTTTTACCCATATTTATGGATTTAGCAACTTATGCCCTTCAATGGATTATTTACATAATATGGCCCATATTTTTATTTATGGAAAATGGCCCATGTTTCTAAAAATGCACATATTGCCCTAAAATGTATTTGTCGATTTTAAACTCGGATTTTCATTACGGGGTTATTCTTATCGCTTATATTTATTATATATAATGTCCAAGTTTAGCCTTTAAAGCTAAACTTGTTTAGTTTTGGTGTTAGGTTCGGAAACGACCCCGATAATGGCCTAACGAGTCCAAGTTCAACATCCGTCGATCGTCTTCCACCTTTGACCCCGAGTGAGTACCTTTCTCGATTTAGTTATGTTTAGTATTAGTATCATGCTAGGTTGGATAGTCTAGCATAACTTAGAGTGAATGCCAAGTAGTGACTTTGGACCTTAGGTGAGTTTTGAGGATTTATGATCGTTATAAGGTTTGATGTGTTGATGTTATTTTGTGAGGATTGTAGGGCGTTGAGTGTTTGGGTTGATCTTGTGAGCTTATGAGGATTGAGATTATAGTTGTATGATCTTGTTGAGATTGTGGAGACTAGGACGAGAGTATCGTAGCATGTGTTGTGATGTTTATGACCTTGTGAGATCGTGAGGATTAGGAGTCGTTATCCTATCACAGTTATGGTTTATGATCTTGCGAGGTCATTGGGACTAGAAGTCTAAGGACTTCTAGCATGTGAGAGAGGTATTGATTGTGTGCCTTGTTTTGACCAGACGTTGAGTTCCTTCCTTCGGGAAGCCGAGAGCGGGATATAGTGGGATTATCTATGGAACGAGGTAAGTCTCCGGACTTACTTAGCTCGTATTCTATGTATTAGATTTGATGCGTGTTTGGTGGTGTGTGTTTTATTGCTTTCATTATAACTTATAAAACCGGAATTAGGATTACCGACCTTTATATATTATTTTGGCCCAAGTGTATGATAACGGGCGGTGACATCATCTGCCTAGCTTTTGCGAGAGTCTAGGAGGTTTTTGGTGACTAGCCCGTGCTGGTTAGACGGTCGGAGGCATCCGCACCGTTCCATGCCGGTAAGTAGGGACCGAGGCGGGACCACGGTGGTCTCGTGTCACAAAACTAAGTTGAATTAGAATGGGATATGACTTAATAATAAAAAGATAATAAATTGGAATTGCATGCTTTGAGAATGTTGTGTGCTTATGATGATTTAATTGTGTTTGTGCCTTTCCCATTGATTCTAATGCTTCAAATATGAGCTAACGGTTTTATACCGACTGTTGTAGATTGCCTTGCAGGTTAGGATTGCGGCTGAGAGATCCGGAAGAGTGGGCAGCCGGGGTTCCGTACATTTTAGGATTGGGTTTTGGGTGGAGTCGAGTTTGAGTATTGTATTTTTATTGTATGTTGTATGGCATTTAGTCTTTGGGGTGTTATTTTCGGCTGAAGTCCTTTGTTGTATTCTTTCGGGTTTTTCTTTCCATTGCATAAAAATGTATTTCGGTTTTGGCCTTTATCTGTGCCTTGTTGCAAGATCCGGTGAAATTGTTGTCAAGCTAAGGGTCGGGACCCATTGTGAGGTCCCAACCCGTGGCATCCCGAGTCCCGCGGATTCGGGGTGTTACAATCATACCAGACACGTAACATGTTTTCATACTAGAAAAAGGTAATACCATAATCATTGTTCATCAATAATAATGTTCAATACGAGAAATATATCATGTATGATACCAGAAACGAGCACAAAATACATACTAGAATTCATACCACAGGTTAAATGTAATACCAGAAATGATAATGTTCATACAACAAACCTAACATGTGTTCATACCAGAATCATTCATACCAGATTCATTATTAATGAGAGATAAGGGACAATACAAAAAATGAAATAAACCACCAGAAATGAAATACTAGAAGCATAATATGATTGCATATCAGAAAATACTATAAACTAGAATAAATATACCATTTTTATATTTTCAAACAGTTCAAGACACTTATCCTTTCTGTAGTACCTAGCTGCATCCAAGAACATTTGTTAAACTATATTCTTGGTTGACTTTTTTTTGATGTTCCCTTTCAAGTGGTACATGCAAACTGCATGGGATGCTTTTGTGTAGTTCTTAACAATACCATTCTTTATTGACATGTGTCTGTCCGATACAAATAGTTGTTCCTCCCTGTCAGGGACAAACTTGTGTATATGATGGAAGAAGAAATCATATGAGTCATCACATTCACGGTCAACAATCGCAAATGCTAGCGGGTATATTTGTTGGTTTGCGTCTTGCACTGTTGCAAGCAATAACACCCCACCATATCGTCCTTTTAAAAATGTTCTGTCAACTGATATAACCTTTAACAACAACAATCACCAATCAATTAGTTTTCTTGTATACTAGAAAAGGATAATACTCATACTAGAAACTTCATTGTTCAAATATATATCACGATACTAGAAATTGAGAATGTAAGTAAACCAGAAATGATCTTACCAGAAGCACATTATCTAACAATACCAAACACTGAATATACAAACAAGAAAAGAGCATACCAAAACATAACTCTAGTGCTTACCAGAAACATAACTCTACTACCAAAAGTTATATCATTCATGCATAATTCATAATACCAGAGACATAACTTTATTACATACCAGAACAAGGATAATACCTTTCTCATTACCGAATATCCTTTGATTGATTGTCCCAAAGCAAAGAAGACATACTTGAATTTGTTTTCATCGTCCAATTGCAGCGCTTCCATATTGTTCGGATTAGCCTCTTGCAATCGATGTAAGTACACCGACACACCCTTGTAGTTCTCTTCATTTGTTCCTCTTATATTATCCTTCACAAACTCTTGTGCCATCCAACATTTCCAGTAGCTAGCTTCTAAACAATGCTCGTTTCTCAAAATTCCAATAATTGTCTTAGGCTCGGGGAGTTTGTGTGTATTAACATACTTGAATAACAAAAACAATATGATTTTAATGTAGTTCATACCAGAATCGAAGAAAACAATATAGAATTGGATATTATATGTGATAATAAGCAATGAACTTACATTTTTGCAACTATTTCAGCATTGACAGGATATGAGACCTTTTTCCGATAATTTCTTGTATGGAATGAACAAGTGTGCTCTCTTGTATACTTTGTTAGTTTAAACACTTTCGATTTCTTACTTTTTGAGATCCGCACGTGCCACTTACAATCTTTATCTAGACATCGCGCAAGAATAGCTATCTTGATAGACTTTGTTATTCTGTATTGTGTACATTCGGCAACAGCATTCAAACACAATGCATTTTTCACTGCGATTTTATCCTCGAACTTTTGACCAAGCTTAAGACCCCATTGAGTTTCTTCAGGTTCAACTTCAATGATTGCATAACTATTCTCTGTTTCTATTTCAGTCACACTAGGAGCAGCAACAATGGCAATGTATGGATGATATTTATTAATTTCTTCAATTTCTGGTATAACAATTCTAGATTTTAATCTCACACACAATGCCACACTCCAGCATGGTTGAGTCAATTGATTAGCTTCAACAAAATCCTCAAAATCTTCTACCGTCTCAATATCAAACGGTTGTAACACTTCATTTAAGGTATTCTTGTATGTAAGTTCTAATTTGTTCACTGTCTCATCTACTTGAAAACGTTTGGCAATCAACATCCTAATTTCTGGTATGCTAACTTGATCTCCCACAGTGATGGGTTTGCACACTATTTTATCCCATATATATGTCCATTCATTTTTCACAGATTTCCATTCTCCTCCACAATAAACCACAATTTGTAAATTGTAAGGCCCGTATATTGGGTTCGTTTTGATATTCTTTTTTTTTCTCCTTTTATCGATACTTTTATAGCTTAAATATTTTACGAGAATGATTTTTATATCATAAATTATACTTTTACGAGTATATTCATATAAATGTTATTTATATCATTTTTCCGTAAATTATTTTACGGAAAAGTTCGGAAAATTTATTCGATCCGAAAATCCCGTTCCAAGTATTTTCTATTGGGTTATTTGGTTATATTTTTATTCTCTAGTTTCTTTTTTTTCTTCCCTGTCTTCTGCCTCCTAATTCCTCACCTTGCTGCCGCCTCTACCCTACAACCTATATCCTACCCGACCCCTCGTTTCTCTCATTTTCACTCAGCCCCTTTCACTCTCAAACGCTACCTTCTGGGCAACCATTTCCCACACCTCAGCTACCCTCTTCTCCCTCGCCATTCCGACTCTCGCCCTCACGCTCCTGCTTCGCCCTATTTGTCGGAGAAGAGACCCTGCCGCCGCTCTATTTTTCCCTTTCACTGCTACAGTGCAACCACCTCGCCACCCCTCCTCCAGCCGTAATCCCTTCGAGTCTGACGCTGCTACAGTGGAGCAATAAACCTGGAACCACTACAGCACCGGGTTCGATCTCACTGGCCTTGGGACAACCATTGCTCACCACCTCCTTCGCCTATTGGACCCTTCCTTGCCTCGCCTGATTGCTCCTCGTTGTCGGAGACCCTGCGCAGCCCAGCCTTTCGCCAAAGAACCACCGTTTCCGTCTCCTGGAGCTGCTGGAACTACCCTCGCTTTTCCTCTCGTTGCTGTCGTGCCCCTGCCGCATGAAACCACGACGGAGGAGC
Source organism: Fagopyrum homotropicum (assembly GCA_033239125.1). NCBI lineage: Eukaryota > Viridiplantae > Streptophyta > Magnoliopsida > Caryophyllales > Polygonaceae > Fagopyrum > Fagopyrum homotropicum. Next base: position 105,897,113 of record BSWB01000007.1, read on the forward strand.
CCTGGTGGTCGAACCCAGCCTCCCCTCTCTCTCTCGCACCTCCATCTGAGCGTCCCCTTTGTTGCGCCTCCACTAGTAGCCAGGGGAAGAGCCGCCTCCTGCTGTTCTCGCCGAGGAGAGCTAGACCGGCAAGACCACCACCGGGCACGCCTGTGCAAGCTGCCACCGCCTCCTTTTCTTCCCCTCCTGGTGTCGACTTGCAAGGTTGAAGAGGGGTTATTTTATGTTATTTACAAACTTGACCCAGTCTCTTTTATAGTGGCAGTTTTTACCCGGATTTTCCAAGATATTACTCTTTCACCTTGAAAGAATATTAATTACAAAATTGGCCCAGAATTTTAATTGCTGAGGATGACCCGTATTTCTAAAATGGTATAATTGCCCGGAAAATGGTTGAACGGTTTTGTTTATCCTTGGATTTGAGAACGAGTTTTATCATTGGGTGTATGATGTTGTTTAGATTGCCCGGAAACTATAATTACGGATTTTAAATTCGGTTTATGATTCAAGTTGTAATCTCGGGTTTACGGCCAAGTGGTTTGATTTCATATCTTCGTCCCGAAAGGGTTTAACGAGTTTTAACGTTGGCTTTTGAGAACGGGTTTTTATTAGATTTATCTATATTATATATTCCGTTCAAGTTTAGCGTATGAGCTAAACTTGCTTAGTTTGGTATTAGGTTTGGAAGCGCCCCGATAAAGGCCAACGAATCCATATCGACATCCATAGATCTCCTTCCGTCTTTTGACGCCATGTGAGTACCCTCTCCCCCGAGCTTTTGATCTTACTCGGTTTAGTTATGTTTAATATTAGTATCATGCTAGGTTGGATCTAGCATAACTTAGAGTGAATGCCAAGTAGTGGCTTAGAACCTTAGGTGAGTTTTGAGGATTTATGATTGTGCTAAGACTTGAGGTGTTTGGTTATCTTGTGAGGTTGTTATAAGGCTTTAAGTTATATGGTTGATCTTGTGAGCATTTTGAGGCTCGAGGTTGGAGTTGTATGATCTTGTGGGATTTTGGAGTTTAGGTTTGGCTTATCCTAGTATGTTGTTACGAGTTACAATCTTGCGAGATCCTTGGGAGGGTAGATGTCCCTATGTTGTTATAGTTTATGATCTTGCGAGATCATTGGTACTAGAAGTCTAAGGACTTCTAGCACGTGAGAGAGATGTTGATCGTGTGCCTTGTTTTGATCAGGCGTTGAGTGCCTTCCTACGGGAAGTTATGAGCAGTGGTTAGCGGGATTATCTATGGGACGAGGTAAGTCTCCGGACTTACTTAGCTCGTATTCTTTGTATTAGCATTATTGTGTGTTGGGTGGTGTGTGTTTATTATTTTACTATTTATAACAACTAAACCGGAAATAGGATTACCGACCTTTATATTATTTGGCCCAAGTGTATGATAACGGGCGGTGACATCACTGCCTGGCTCCCCGTGAGAGCTAGGGGGATCTCGGCGACTGGCCCGTGCTGGTTAGACGGTCGGAGGTATCCGACCGTTCCATTGCCGGAAGAAGGGACCGAGGCGAGTTTCGGAGGATTCTCGTGTCACAAAAGAAGTTGAACTAGAATGGGATATGACTTAATAAATAAAGATAATAAACCGGATTTGTGTTCTTTGAGTATGTTGTGTGACTATGTTGAATTAATTGTGTTTGTGCCTTTCCCTTTAATTCTAATGCTTCGAATATTAGCTAACGGTTTTATACCGATTGTTGTAGATTGTCTTGCAGGTTAAGAATGCGGCCGGGAGATCCGGAAAAGTGGGCAGCCGGGGTTCCGTACATTTTAGGAGTGGGTTTTGGTTGGAGTCGGGTTATGTTTTATTCTTCGTTTATTATGTTGGTATGCCGCATGTATAGCGTTTTGGTCTTTGGTGTTGTTTATCGGCTGAAGTCTTTTGTTGTTTTCCTTCGGATTTCTTATCATTTGCATTAAAAGGAATTTCGGTTTTGCCTTTATTTGTGCCATGTTGAAAGATCCGGTGAAATTGTTGTCAGGCTAAGGGTCGGGACCCATTGTGAGGTCCCAACCCATAGCGCCCCGAGTCCCGCGGATTCGGGGTGTTACAAAAGTGGTATCAGAGCCCTAGGTTGACAACAATGGCACTCGCAATCTTCTAAAGGACGAATAAGGAATAAACAGAACCCCGCGGGTTCTGAGTTTTCGTTTTCAAAATCACATGCATGAGTCGGGGTAGAATGTACGGACCACCACTCCTTCCGCGGATCTCGGCAGCATAGTTTATTAGATTTTTAGTATATATGTATATATGTAGATATGTATCGTGGACTTTGGATGTTTTTGGACTATTATTATATGTGGATGGTAGTTGCATGATGAACATGATTTATGTGTATAGTTGTCTATGTGAACGATTATATGTTTTAATCCTTGTATTGTTGTAATGGAATGCCGAATGCGTGATATTAGTAGTAATATGGACTTAGGACTTATACAGTTATGTATAAGTATTCTTATATATATAGTAGCATATAAAGTTGTGGGACCTTTTAGCTAAGATGATAGTATGATATCATCATCCTTGGACGACGTCGTTCGACTTAGGATAGTGTACATACGAGGACGGATATGCTCAAGTATTGAGTTTGAGCGTTACGTTCGGACAAACACCTTGGAGTTTCTAGTATTCCTTTAAAGAGATGTCGAAGAGAAGGATTAGAGATGACGTAAACGAAGGACAACCAAGTGAAAGAAAACTCGGTACAACTTAAGAGAAATTGAGATGGGGAACATACAAGAAAAGAGAGTAACGCAAAGGTGTGGAAGTGGTTACAAAGAAGTCACGATTAGAAAGACAACGAGACTAATAGGGATAACAAACATAAGTTCTTCAAGAAGACGCGTGGACAACTGAAGATGCGAATCGAGGAGGAGAGAGATACATTCTAACAAGGTTAAAAGTGAGATTCCATTAAGATACAAAGCTTTCCTTAGACGTTTCTAAGCATTGGAGTTAAGATGAGAGAAGTGAACGAAACATGTGAGAAGGATTTAAAACACCGTAAGTTAAGCTTACGAGGTACCAAAAAGTAAAGTTACAACATTACCAGAGTTATGAGAAGAAGGGCCTAAAGGGGATTAACGTGGAGTTGACCGATTTCCATTATGGTGATAAGACTAAGAAACTCCAAGAAGGAGGAAGTGGGTATGAATGATGACCCCAAGAAGATGAAAGATGAAACGAAGAGCTTTGATTGAGAGACTTAAGATGTCAACCAAGAGGAACGCAAGTGGATGCTAGGTAGGGCTATAAACCTTGGGAAGATGCACTTGAAAGACATCAAGGAAGAATGGTTAAGTCTATGAAATGGAGTTATATGAAACAACAAGACAAATAAGATATAGTTATCTTAGAGAAGTGGAAGGAAGAGAAGAACGTAGAAAGAGCTAGTAGAGTTTGAAGCAGACTAAAATGAGCTAGTGAAGTTTAAGACAGAGTACCCCAAGAGGGTATCCTTCAGGAGTATGGTAACATGGAAGTGTAGTAGAATAATAAGTCGTTGACTTCGGAGAAGGTCAGATACAAGTTAATCGGTGGCAACTGAGAACGCACATGTGCGAGTTGTCTATTGGCGAGTGTAAAAGGGGATGAGTAAACAAGATTATGGGCATACAGAGAAATTTGGATGACCTTATGTGACCTTTGTAGGTCACAGAATTAGCATATGGGAGAACAACACGAAATAGAGGTTTTAAAGTTTGACCACGGTAAAGGGGAAGTAATGAATCAAGAAGAAGGTAAGGTGTCATGTAGATGGTATGTAAATTGTAAATGGGGGTATATAGAGGATGTAAGGTATGAAATGGATGATATGTTACCGCGGGCAAGAGATAAGTCAAGTTTCTAGACTCACACGGAAGAGACGTGGTGGCTATGGCGAGAAAGAGATGAACTAGATTATGGCAACGCGACAAGCTTAGAGTTATGATGTAGTGCTTGGTGGAGTAATGAGTGGACCTTTCAGTGATCGTGGTTGGGAAATTTTGCCTGAAGGCGTACTTGTACGGTTGTGAAGTTGTTCAGGGAATATCGAGAGATGCATAAGGTGACCAACAAGAGTAATATAAGACCGAAGTTTTGAGGTTGTTGATATGGGATATATAAGGAGTACATGAAATATTGAGGTTAGAGCCTCTACGGTCGGTTTGACGTTACATAAGAAAATGAAGTAAATTCTACACCTACTCGAAGGAATGATGCAAGCTTAGGTAGAATATGAAGAGCTCCTCCCATATGTTGGGATGTCATGGAAAGCGACGAAGAAAAGGTTCATTGTTTTGAAGCACAGTTAAGTCCTACAATTTGGACCCTTATGACTGCACATAAGTGCGAAATCTTAGAAGATTTTTACAATCATGTCATCAAAGAGGAAGAATGGGATTAAGTTAAAGAAATAATTAAATAAGGCTACAAGAGTTAGAAGACTCGAGCAAGTCTCTCGAGTTCAAGAGATGAAGGATCTCTGAAAGAGGGCGATAAACATTGTAGATAGAGATGGAACAATACACGTGTTTAAAGGACGTCACCCCAACAGATTGGGATAGATCATTAGTAGCATGACCACCTGTAAAGTGATAAGACAAGATTGTGTCGGTCTTATGTTATGGGACGAAAGAAGGAAAGACAAACCGAGATATCTTGGATTCCAATACGTCATAATGTGAAATTTTTCCACTAATGTGGAGCTTGACGCACCTCCGACATCTAAGGCGCCGTATGGAATGACGCTTGTGAAGAGACATGAGTTATGGAAGCAAGTGAAGAAACAATTACAAGAACTTATTGAAAAGAGTTCATTTGAATTAGTGAAATGCTATGGTGAACTCCGAATGCTATCTTGAACTCTTGATTTGAAGTTCATATTGGAATATATCTTAAACTCTTGGTTTGAAGTCGTTATGAAAAACACCAGTTTGCGAAAAGAGAGGCGGTTATCTTCGTTGTACATCGATTACAGTGAGTTGAGCAAGATGACAATGAAGGAAAAGTATCCTTCACCACGGATGGATGATCTACTCGACCAGTTGCAAGGGTCAGTAGTCTTTGGGTTGATTGCCACCAATTGAGAATTCGAGATCAGGATGTTACAAATACGGCAGTCCGTACAAGGTATGGTCACCATGAGCTTGTAGTGATGTTATTTGGGCTTGCTAATGCCCCGGATAAGATATTTTAGTCTACTCTCGAAGAAGAGAGAAGTTGTGTGACAAGTTGTCTCAGGATGACAACAATGAAGAACGTGGAAGAAGTTACAAGTTTTCTTAGATGCGTTGGCCATTACCGGATTTGTGGAGAGATTCTCCAAGTATCACCATCTATGGCTAAACTACTCCGGATAAAAATGAAGTATTGGTAGAGATGAAAATGGATCATGGAGATGTTGAGAGTTAAGAGGAAATTCATTCGTGCAACTATTTTGAATTTGCCTCAAGGTGTGATGGGTTTGAAGAGGACAAGAGATTTTCCAAGTGAAGTCTTGGTTGAGTATTGAGGAACGACGTAAAGGTAATAACATACGTGTGTCGTTAGTAGAAGTAGGGTGAAGTAAAGTACTTCCTTCATTACTTGGAACTTGCAACAAGAATTGGGGAAATATAACATCAAAGTATGGTTGACAAGAACCAAAGTCAACGGTGTAAATTGAAAGTTCGATCTTCTTGGTTAGAGACAAGCAAGGAGAAACATAATGAAAACGCTGCATTGAGAGAGAACCGAGAAAGAAATTGAGCTTCCGATATATCGGACCTTTTTGAGATCTTAGAGCAAGTTGGGAAAGTGGTTTACGGTTCACGTGGCCGCCGAGAGTAGAGGGTCTTCAACCGGTGTTTCATGTGTATCAGTCGAGAGAGTACATACACGACTCGAGACATGTTGTCAATCATGAGGGCCTCGTGGCAGACGAGGAACCAATGAGGCTAACTGGAAGAGAGATAGTAGTATCGTTAGTTGACTTTTACGCGGATCTAGTAGCATCGATAGAATCAAAAGGTTAGACCTAGCTCTTCCCTTGGTTGAGTTATGTGCATGTGTGATGTTATGTGTAGTTTGTGCCCTATGCGTGAATACGTTATAGGACCTGATATATCTTGCGGTGGTAGTTTGAGTAGATTGTGTGTATAGATTGGAAGGTTTAAGCCTTCTTAGTTTGAGAGTTCATACCTCCGCCTTAGGGTCCGAAAAGTTCGACGCATAGCAAGTTTTGGGACAAAACTTTTTTTTTGGGGGAAATAATGTAAGGCCCGTATATTGGGTTCGTTTTGATATTCTTTTTTTTTCTCCTTTTATCGATACTTTTATAGCTTAAATATTTTACGAGAATGATTTTTATATCATAAATTATACTTTTACGAGTATATTCATATAAATGTTATTTATATCATTTTTCCGTAAATTATTTTACGGAAAAGTTCGGAAAATTTATTCGATCCGAAAATCCCGTTCCAAGTATTTTCTATTGGGTTATTTGGTTATATTTTTATTCTCTAGTTTCTTTTTTTTCTTCCCTGTCTTCTGCCTCCTAATTCCTCACCTTGCTGCCGCCTCTACCCTACAACCTATATCCTACCCGACCCCTCGTTTCTCTCATTTTCACTCAGCCCCTTTCACTCTCAAACGCTACCTTCTGGGCAACCATTTCCCACACCTCAGCTACCCTCTTCTCCCTCGCCATTCCGACTCTCGCCCTCACGCTCCTGCTTCGCCCTATTTGTCGGAGAAGAGACCCTGCCGCCGCTCTATTTTTCCCTTTCACTGCTACAGTGCAACCACCTCGCCACCCCTCCTCCAGCCGTAATCCCTTCGAGTCTGACGCCGCTACAGTGGAGCAATAAACCTGGAACCACTACAGCACCGGGTTCGATCTCACTGGCCTTGGGACAACCATTGCTCACCACCTCCTTCGCCTATTGGACCCTTCCTTGCCTCGCCTGATTGCTCCTCGTTGTCGGAGACCCTGCGCAGCCCAGCCTTTCGCCAAAGAACCACCGTTTCCGTCTCCTGGAGCTGCTGGAACTACCCTCGCTTTTCCTCTCGTTGCTGTCGTGCCCCTGCCGCATGAAACCACGACGGAGGAGCCCTGGTGGTCGAACCCAGCCTCCCCTCTCTCTCTCGCACCTCCATCTGAGCGTCCCCTTTGTTGCGCCTCCACTAGTAGCCAGGGGAAGAGCCGCCTCCTGCTGTTCTCGCCGAGGAGAGCTAGACCGGCAAGACCACCACCGGGCACGCCTGTGCAAGCTGCCACCGCCTCCTTTTCTTCCCCTCCTGGTGTCGACTTGCAAGGTTGAAGAGGGGTTATTTTATGTTATTTACAAACTTGACCCAGTCTCTTTTATAGTGGCAGTTTTTACCCGGATTTTCCAAGATATTACTCTTTCACCTTGAAAGAATATTAATTACAAAATTGGCCCAGAATTTTAATTGCTGAGGATGACCCGTATTTCTAAAATGGTATAATTGCCCGGAAAATGGTTGAACGGTTTTGTTTATCCTTGGATTTGAGAACGAGTTTTATCATTGGGTGTATGATGTTGTTTAGATTGCCCGGAAACTATAATTACGGATTTTAAATTCGGTTTATGATTCAAGTTGTAATCTCGGGTTTACGGCCAAGTGGTTTGATTTCATATCTTCGTCCCGAAAGGGTTTAACGAGTTTTAACGTTGGCTTTTGAGAACGGGTTTTTATTAGATTTATCTATATTATATATTCCGTTCAAGTTTAGCGTATGAGCTAAACTTGCTTAGTTTGGTATTAGGTTTGGAAGCGCCCCGATAAAGGCCAACGAATCCATATCGACATCCATAGATCTCCTTCCGTCTTTTGACGCCATGTGAGTACCCTCTCCCCCGAGCTTTTGATCTTACTCGGTTTAGTTATGTTTAATATTAGTATCATGCTAGGTTGGATCTAGCATAACTTAGAGTGAATGCCAAGTAGTGGCTTAGAACCTTAGGTGAGTTTTGAGGATTTATGATTGTGCTAAGACTTGAGGTGTTTGGTTATCTTGTGAGGTTGTTATAAGGCTTTAAGTTATATGGTTGATCTTGTGAGCATTTTGAGGCTCGAGGTTGGAGTTGTATGATCTTGTGGGATTTTGGAGTTTAGGTTTGGCTTATCCTAGTATGTTGTTACGAGTTACAATCTTGCGAGATCCTTGGGAGGGTAGATGTCCCTATGTTGTTATAGTTTATGATCTTGCGAGATCATTGGTACTAGAAGTCTAAGGACTTCTAGCACGTGAGAGAGATGTTGATCGTGTGCCTTGTTTTGATCAGGCGTTGAGTGCCTTCCTACGGGAAGTTATGAGCAGTGGTTAGCGGGATTATCTATGGGACGAGGTAAGTCTCCGGACTTACTTAGCTCGTATTCTTTGTATTAGCATTATTGTGTGTTGGGTGGTGTGTGTTTATTATTTTACTATTTATAACAACTAAACCGGAAATAGGATTACCGACCTTTATATTATTTGGCCCAAGTGTATGATAACGGGCGGTGACATCACTGCCTGGCTCCCCGTGAGAGCTAGGGGGATCTCGGCGACTGGCCCGTGCTGGTTAGACGGTCGGAGGTATCCGACCGTTCCATTGCCGGAAGAAGGGACCGAGGCGAGTTTCGGAAGATTCTCGTGTCACAAAAGAAGTTGAACTAGAATGGGATATGACTTAATAAATAAAGATAATAAACCGGATTTGTGTTCTTTGAGTATGTTGTGTGACTATGTTGAATTAATTGTGTTTGTGCCTTTCCCTTTAATTCTAATGCTTCGAATATTAGCTAACGGTTTTATACCGATTGTTGTAGATTGTCTTGCAGGTTAAGAATGCGGCCGGGAGATCCGGAAAAGTGGGCAGCCGGGGTTCCGTACATTTTAGGAGTGGGTTTTGGTTGGAGTCGGGTTATGTTTTATTCTTCGTTTATTATGTTGGTATGCCGCATGTATAGCGTTTTGGTCTTTGGTGTTGTTTATCGGCTGAAGTCTTTTGTTGTTTTCCTTCGGATTTCTTATCATTTGCATTAAAAGGAATTTCGGTTTTGCCTTTATTTGTGCCATGTTGAAAGATCCGGTGAAATTGTTGTCAGGCTAAGGGTCGGGACCCATTGTGAGGTCCCAACCCATAGCGCCCCGAGTCCCGCGGATTCGGGGTGTTACATAAATGAGCCATGCCTAACAATTTCTGTACATACCAGAAAAAAACTACTATAAGTATACCGGAAGTTAAAGTATGCACAACACCACAAACAGAACATGCTACATACCAGAAATAAGCATACCCGAAATATAGAAACAGGATGATCGTGTATATGTACCAGAAAGTCACATACCATAAACACAATTTTGAAACAATACCAGAAACAAAATTAACAATCAAATACCAGATAAATGATGATACTAGAAACATTATTATTCAAATATAATGTACATACCAGAAACACAATTATCAAACAAATACCAAAAACATTGTTGTGACATCTTCAATACCAAAATTCATTCAAATGATTATACTAGAGAATTGATGATACCAGAAAGACAATTATCATACTAAAAAAGGGATAATACCAGAACTCATTCATTCATACCATAATTAAGAAAACAAACTTGCAGCAAGGTTCATACCAGAATCGTTAATCAAATTGATACCAGAACAAAGAAAATCCAAATGTAATGGACATAACCAAAAATTGAAATCATAACACACTCATTCATACCAGAAACATAATTTAAAACAAAACCAACTTTGACGATGCCTTATACCAGAAATACAAGAATCTAAACAAAATTTCACAATGGTGAACAAAATTACCAGAATAATACTGAAGAAGATGGCGAGAGAGAGAGTAGAATATTGCGAGGAGATACCTAGTTAGATCGATGAGATTTCTTGTATTTGAAGTGTTGAACCACAATTCGATTTCGTTGTATTCGTTTCTGGTGTTTGATCGTGGATCTTACCAGAGAAGATTGCGAGATTGATGTCGATAGTGAGAGAGAAGAGAGAAAGTAGATCGATAATTGTGATACCAGAGAAGGAGAAGCTTGCGAGATTGAGAGGAGGAGAAGAATGAAATCTGAGATGTTTTCCTTTGAGCGTAACAGAATAGAGAGAGAAGAAGGATAATTTTACCTAAATTTATGGTAACTAATTGGCAGTAAATATGATTTGGGGTATATTTTCTTAATTGAAAATATAAAAAGCCTAGTTAGTGTTACGGCTTCTTGATAAAGCCTAGTTACCAAATTTTTCCTTTTAATTTAGGTATATATATATTTATTGTAGATTTAAATTTAACCATAACTAGTTATCATTGCACTTTGTACGAGTTTCCTAATAAATAAGGCGGATAAAAATTGCAACACACCAAAAACAAAAGTCACAAACTATTAAAATGAATAATTAAATTATGATCTCACTTAAATAATAATAAAAAAATCTACAGTTGTCAATGTATGAAATGAAATATCATATTGAGGGTCAATGTTGAATTATGCATCCCATGTTGGAAGCCACGTCGTTTTTTTTTCAAGTTTATAACATTTTACCCCGATTTTGCACGTAACTGGATTATAAAGTATAGGTATATATCACAGTTTACTACAGAACCAGGGTAAAGTTCAAAGACTAGGGAAAAACTCACTTTAAGACCCTACAGGAAGAAAAAAAAAATCCACATTAACACCCAGCGTAAAAGTACAGCTCTCACGTTGGATCTTGGCGTGGAAATACAATTATCATGTTGGATCCTGGTCTGAAAACCGAATTTTCACAGGGTATATCAATGTAAAATGTTCATTTTCACGTTGTATCTCAACGTACGCACATAGAGTATGAAGGTTTAGTTTCAAGTTTTCTAATGCCTTTAATCCAATTTTTTGTCGGTTTTGCCCAATTTCCCCCCAAATAACTCGATTCCTTCAGTTCTAACATGTTTCATCCATTCATTCATTAAAAAAAACTAAATGCTCTGTAATGCGAATATCAAATATAAACCGTAACCCCTGAAAACAAAAAATGTAATCGATAAAAATAGATGGATTTTGGTGATTTTTTCAAAAAGAAATTGTACTTTAAAACATGTATATTGTTCGGTATAGATGCGTTTTGAGTCCTCGAACATTGAAATATACCAAGATTTGAAGCGTAAATCTCAATTTGAAGATTGAAACAAGGTTTGGAGAAAAGAAAAGGTTGAAGAGAAAAGTAGAAAAGAATTTATAAAAGCCCTAGCATGTAATTATGATAAAAGTTGAGTAGAGAATTTTGTTTTAGGAGTGTTGCAGGTTTTAGCTATGATAAATAAGTTATTATATTACATTTTTACTATATTATATATTGAGTGTTTATTTAAGTAATACCTCATTAACATGCGTATATGCGAGTCAATGATATTCAAAAGCTATAATAATTTTATTAGTAATGAATTTATTAAGAGTGATGTTATCGGCACCGGCAAAGGGGCCAACGCACTCGCATTGGGCCTACGCGAGGCCCAGCGCGCGCGCCCAATGCGCATGCGCGCAGGAGGGCGCGCAGGCGCAACCCTCTTGCGCGCAAAGCCTCGCGCATTGGGCCTGCGCGAGGCCCAGTGCGCGCGCAGCCCGTCCGCGCGAGCCCTATATATGGGCAACGCGGAGGCGGGCTACCGCAGCTCTTCCTTGCCTTGTTTTCTTCGTAGCCGTTCCGCTTCCTTTGCCCTCGAGTTTCGCAGCCGTCGCGCACTTCCTTGGCCCTCGAGTTTCTTTTTTTCTCTTCTTTTCATCCATTTCTTCTCTTCTTCGATACGTCCAACAATGGAGGGATATTCAGATATCGAGAGTTCTAGGAGTAGACCACTTGTTGATCGATTTGAGGTTAGTTAATATTGTTTTTTTTATCTTTTATTTATTTTTTTTGCATTAGACTTGAAACTAGTTAGTTTAGTTAGGTTCGGTTAGTTAGGAATAATTGAAATTGGATTATTTTCGATAGTTAGTAGTATTGAAACTAGTTAGTTTAGTTAGGTTCTGCTAGTTAGGAATAATTGAAATTGGATTATTTTTTTATAGTTAGTAGTATTATTATTGATTTTATGATAGTTAATGTAATATATATATATATATATATATATATATATATATATATATATACACTAATATTATGCATTATATATATATAGTATTATAATAGAAAAAAGAAATATGTGAATTTATATTTTAGTTAGATGCGGTTAGTTAGGAATAATTGAAATTGGATTATTCCGAGAGTTACTTGGTATGTTATCGATTTTATGATTATAATAATAGCACAATTATATATATATATATATATATATATATAATAATAGAAAAATAAAAATTTGAGTTAAAAAAATATTCAGCGTGTGATGAAGAACATTAGAGAGAAGAGGAAGAGGGCGACGAGACTAGTCATAGCATCCGCCTGTCGAGAGGCTACAGCTCGACGAGTTAGACTTGCCTCAGCATCCGTTCAGACACCTGTAGATGCAGTTGTAGAGGCATCCGTTCAGGCAGCTGTAGAGGCATCAGTTCAAGCACCTGTGGATGCACCTATAGAGGTAGAGGTTCATGCACCTACAAAGGCTTCTGGCGAGGAGGATGTCGTACCCGTTTCACTTACTGCTGATTACGACACGGAGGAGTCTGCGCACGGTATGTCTCATTTAGAAGATATACTGGAGGATGAGCACGAGGAGATACCAGTTGAGGTAGAGCAGTAACAACAGGACATACCACAGCAGGAGCATGTACCTTTTGAGAGGGAGCAAGACGACTTACTTGAGCATGTACTTGATGAGGAGCAAGTAGAGGAGGACGTACCTCCTCCTTTATTGGCAGGCTATGCTGACCACAGAGCTAGCGTTATATGGGCCGGTATGGATTCCTCCGTGATTAGAGTTGTTCAGAGGCTCGACGCATTTAGTAGATTACGTGAGTGGCGACGAGATGTAGATGACCCATTTTCATGGTTTGGCTTAGCTAGACGCAGCGGACTCACGGATTTAGAGGACGTACAGTTTGGTGGCGTCGATCATTGTCTGATTACGGCGTTTGTCGAGAGGTGGCACCTAGAGACGAACACATTTCACATGCCATGGGGGGAGATGGGTATAGCGCTACATGATGTTCATATCATTATGGGACTACCAGTTGATGGAGATGCATTACTTACTTCCATTGATGATAGTGTCCGACATGATTGGATGGTTCATCGTCTTGGGTTATCACCAGCAAAGGCTAGACGTCAGACTTCACAGCTATTCTGCGAGACTATTAGGAGTAGAGCCACTCAGATGTTGGACCTTCCAGAGCCCCCACATGACACTATTGCATCTGCATATATGTTATTGTTCATATCGTCGACTTTGGTAGTCGACAAGTCTACAAACAAGATGCGAGGATGGCTTATTGAAGTAGTACGAGATTGTTTGAGGACCGAGGCGTATGCTTGGGGCACCGGGACCCTTGCTTATCTTTATAGATGTTTGGGGGACGCCACCAGGAAGAAGGTGACGACGATGGCAGGATGTACTACACTGTTACAGGTGTGTTGTTATAAATATTTTTCTTTATATAACGTAACTTTATTGATAAGATTGAAATTAATAAAAAAAATTTGTACAGTTTTGGATTTACGCACATTTCCCGTCATTGGGATGTGCCGCTGTGGAGGATCCGGATTTGCTTGGTCATGCACGGTGGTGTTCGAGACTTTTTGTCCCGAAGACTCCGTCTATTAGCGTAGAGAGTCTACACTCATTACGAGCTCAGTTGGACCAGATGAGGGCGGAGGATGTGTGTTTTACCCCGTATGATGATCGTGTGCTTGATTTTGGCGTAGAGTTTGGTGTTTCTCGGTATCGGGGTATCATACGGATATCCGACATATAGGAGGCGTATATGCCGGACCGGTTCTTGCGACAGTTTGGATACGTACAGACCGTGCCTCTACCTCAGATTCCTCCCCTTCATGAGATTCGTCCGGTGAACGGATGTGGATATAGGCTTTCATATCCTCTCACATACGATCGTTGGGCAGCCCGCCATCTGGAGGAGACCAGAGTTACACTAGTTGGATTGTTACCCGCTACCTCTCCGTGGCTCGTCGATGATGCGTACATGTCTTGGTATACGGTCCATTGCCATCCGTACGTCTTGCCGACGTCCATTTCACTCCAGTTACCTATAGACCGTCCCCCACTTGTTCCGTTTTCACATCAAAGAGTGCGTTTGTTTGTAACCCTTAATTTACTCTTTATTATAATTTTTAATTATTTTAACATTTTATTTTCTGTATTGCAGCATCTTCACATTTTTGTAGGCCGTCTACGAGAGATGCAGACTCACGGTCTTCCGTATTCTGCTAAGATGTAGATTCCATGATAGAGGAGACAGTTAGACGTACGCCGCTTGTGGCTCCATCCCAGGTCCGGGCTTCACAACATCCTCCAGGACATTTGTAGTTGTAGTTTGATACTCTTTTGTTTATTTTGGATGGATATTACACTTGAGTGTATGTTTTTTTAGTTTTGATGTTTATTTTGGATGGATAATACACTTGCATGTATTGTTTTTTTAGTTTTGATGTTTTCCTAAGTTTCTTTAGCTTTTTTATTACACCTAAGTTTCAATCAACTATTTCAAACGACTAAAACATTATGAGAACAATATATGAAAATGACTAAAAGATGATGTCAACAACATATGATAACGTCTAGAACATGATTACAAGCCAATTTATGAAAACGGCTAAAGATATCTTGCAGTAGTGTGTTCAACTCCCCATGCTTGATGAAGCTCCTCATAACGAGCTATCCTTGTAATGAACGGCGCATCCCATCCATCAATACTTGGATCATGGTACTGTTTTCAAGCTTCTCTCAACAACGGTAATGGGGCATCATCTTTTAACCATACCTACAAATATAAAATTACAGAAAATGGTTAGTGAATATTAAGTTTAAATAGAATAAATTGAATGAAAGTAAAATGTCGACCTACCGGCACAAAGTGTGTGTTGTTATATATACGCTAACGACCAAATGACCGTAGGGGCCTCTTGGTTGGGAGTGGTGGAAGCCATAAGTAAGAATGTCGCTGGAATGTTCCCTAGGACAACCAATGCAATCTTATAGTAGGTGGCTGCTGCACATGCGATCATCGGTATTTCCATCCAATTTTGTTCTGGACACGGAGACTTACTCGTCCAATAAACGTTTTGAATGACTTGGTCAACTTGATTGAGGATGATACACTGCAAAGATTAACAAGTAAGATTATGTAAAATCATGGATTATAATTAAAACTTAAATATAACTGGAAGATTGAGTTACCTTCGAATAAAATGCCCTTCTCGCATTTAACTCCATAACCATATCCCACCGTATTATCAAGTAATCCTCATCCGAGAATCCCAATACCGCGGAAATTGCTCTATATCCACAATGGTCATCTCCTGGTACATCCCTTACTCTCGATACATAAGGCTTCATGAACTTTGAAAAATCTTCTTCCCTCAAACAAAATCCGGCTTTCGCGGGTTGTTTTCCTTTACGACACGCTCTACTTGTAGGAGTCAACTCCGGTGTAGAATCTACATCTTTAGCTTTCTTCCCTTTCGGACGCCTAGGAACACATGTAGCAGAATGCTCAAAAGAACTAGGCTCTCTTCTAGTTGATCTCGGGGTTGGAGGTCGTCCCTTTGCTTTGACCTTCTGTGCCGGCTCCTTCATTGTCGTACCCCCGGGGTTTTCCATTTCCTCCAGAAAAGATGCAATCTTATCTTGCTCATCCGGACTTAACATAATTGAGTCCATTCTTTCTCTAAACTTGTTCAGCGTCGCTTGACTCGGGTTCGAACAATCATCATCATCATCACCAATATCACAATCGGAAAAAACAACCGGAATCCGGTGAACATGCTTCCAAAATGGGTGTATCTGAGACAAATAGATAGGTCTACAAGCCCGGATTGCTAGTCTAAAGTCATGCACACATGGCACTCCATAAACCTCTCTCCAATAACTATCCCGACATCCTTCATCATCTCTTGTATGTCGAGCCTTGGTGTAATTATTCCAGAAGAGCGTGAAACACTCATTTGATACGTAGTCACGGAGCAAGTCAAATATCGGCATACGCACCTACAAAAAAAGGTTTATTACATACCGAATAAATATTTAACAATGTTTACATCAATTTAAATATTGGTATACCCACCTCTCGTGGAATCCTCTCCCGTGACATCTCTAGAGAAGCTTGTAACTTCTGGACTTGGTCCGTGACCATCAAATGTATGCTATCACAAATCAGCTGAAATCCTCCAACACTAGAATCTAGTGTTTGCTTCAACAACTTGTGCACGGACTCACACATAAGAAGAAAGGTTTATTACAAAAAACGAAGAAATGTTTAACAATGTAGTGAATGTTTAAATAACTTACGCATTTGTTGTTCGTGTGCCGAAATGATGATGTAGGTCAGTCCATGCTCAAACGATTGCCTCCTTGTACGGGTCAAGCCAAGTCGTCTCGAGATAGGTCATTAACCTCAGAGATGATTGCCAATAGTCTTTCATTTCCAGCAAACGGTGTTGGTAGCTTCCAAGGGATCTTGACTCGAACAAGGCATGACAATGGGATATGAAGAGTGCTTCCGCTTCCTTATTGCGCAAAACAAGGGCCGCTCTGTTAACTATATTGCACTTTATGTGAAACGTGCACAATATATGCTTCACATCGGGAAATACTACACCCAAAGCGCTTATAAGACCAAGCTCATGATCAGTGGCAGTCACCTCCTGCGTCTTTCCGTACAACAAATAACGGACCCTCCTCAAAGCCCATTCGTAGTGATCTCTATTCTTCTGTGCCATGAACACAAAAGCAATTGTGAATGTCTTCTTGGTGCTAGTGATGTCTACGATCTCCAACAATGGCATATTGTACCTAAAAGTAATACAAAACAACGATTGAGTTACAATTTCTAAGGAAAAAATGATTGAGTGTAGGAAATAAAGTAAAAATGTGCCTTGAATTGAAACTTACTTGTTGGTCTTATATGTCGAGTCCATCACAATAACATAGGGAAATATGCTGAGCAAATGCCTCGAGTCGGGATGTGAGATAAAGAAATCAATCACCTCATCGGAATCTTGACATCTCCGAGTGTTTACATAGTATCCACATTCCGTCAACGTGTGAAGTGCTTGTTGTAATGAACCTCTTCCTTCGGCTTGTTCCATTCTAATCTTCAAACCGGTGTTGTAAACTTGACGGACGGAGGTGACATTGTCGGGATCCTCTAATTGCACGGATTTTAATATATGTCTCGGTTTTAAGCCAGAATTCAATTTACGCTCCACCTTTTGGCTCTGCTTCGGAGTCATACGTCCAACATATGCATGACCTGTTAACATCGAAGGAATTATATGTTTGTGGATTCCACATACAACCCTCACCGTCCACTTTTCTTCTTCAATTTGGATTCCTACAAGCTCAAACAAACACATACACTTCTTCGAGTTTTTTTTCCGGCTAGAACCTGGAACATGATCGGGATCTACGTCTTTTTCTTTCTAGGTCCTCCGTGTCTATCACAACCCAATTGTAGGATATGAAAACCCCTTCTATCCAACCATGATTTTTTAATGACCAACACCATATTCATAGCGTTTGCCACATACCGAGCCCACCCCAATAAGTTCTCTCTATCCGCAAAATATCCATGAAGCTCAAATTTTGACGAATAATTTGTACCGAGAGCACGAGAATAATCCATAAGATCCTAAATAAAAATAACATAGAGTATTATTTTAAAAATACACATCATTTTATTCTTAAATGTCTAAACTACAATTCCGGTTCTCTATTCTAAAATGACTAAACTACAATTCCGATTCTCTATTCTAACATTGCTATTTCTATAATTTTGATTTTATATTCTAACATTGCTAATTCTATAATTTTGATTCTCTATTCTAACATTCCTAATTCTATAATTTCGATTCTCTATTCTAACATTGCTAATTCTATAATTTCGATTCTCTATTGTAACATTGCTAATTCTATAATTCCGATTCTCTATTCTAACCTTGATAATTCTACAATTCCGACTAAATAAAACGACATAAAAGTAAAGTATAAATGAGTTTTTACACTTACTTCAAGTTGTGCGAGAATTTCTTCCGGATCACTATATTTTTCAATATCGAACGGCATCATAGAGCTTTTGATAACACGATTTATGGCTTAGGTTTAGGTAATCATTTAGATAGATTTGTCACTCATTCATGCATGGTTTAGCACTAGTTCACGACGTTTGCACTCAAATCACGTATTTTGTCGAGATAGACGTCTACACGGACTTGTGCATTGTTTTGTAGGTATTTTGGGAGATTTAGGAGCTAAATCGATACGATTGAGGATCGTTCATCAAGATGACACACCCTCGGACTCATTAGGATGCAAACTAGAGGCTAAGGAGGACTCATGGAACCTTGCCAACACAAGCCATGCACCAAATCAAAGCTTAATGATCAAAGGCAAAGCTGAAGGTCCAAACCACGGTCCATTGGAGGTCCACGGCCGTGGAACCATCCGTGGATTTTGCCAGGTTTTCGTGACAGCTGTGCCACGATCTCTTGGCCAGCTCTTGCAAGGTTGTAGTATAAAAGTGGTCCTACATTGGCTGAGAGAAGCATCTTGGAGCAGCTCTCCATTATCCACTATCATCCAATCAAAAATACTCTCTCAACAAGAAGATTCTCAAGGAGGAAAACACCATTGGAGGCTTGAAGAGCTCCATTGGAGAGAAGAAGAAGAACACACCATTGATAGACTTGGATAGCTTTTGTAGTGAAGAATTTCCGGAATCGATTTCTAGAGTTGTATGAACCATTTAAACCTTCTCTTGGAAGGGTTGTGAGTGATTCTAATACTATTTTCAGCTTGGTTTTGTTTGTTTCACTTGCTTATCTCTTTCTCTTCATTACCTTGCAAATGGAAGTTATGATTGTATGCTTGATGATTTCGATTGTTATGATGCATGTTGTAGGCTAAATAGATGTGATTCTAGGGTAAGGAAAGGATGGTTATGGCTAGGACTATGATAGGATGGACTTAGATTTGCCCTTGGATGAGTCACTTACTTGGACGTAGCTTCTATTGGAGTCCACGGTTTGTTCTTGCCTTTCCACGGCCGTGGAAGTTGTAGTACAACCCGTGATTCTCCCTGGTTCGATGGATCTAGTTTTAGATTGTTAGAATGTTGAAATCCTAAGTGTTTGTTGAGTTAAATCTACCCTAGGGTGACCTAGTGTTAGCTACTAAGTGTTAGAGGAGACTTACCCGGTGATTCTACCCTTAGATTTCAAAGATGACAAACCCTAGGTAGTGGTGAGCCTCATAAGCCGCCATTGGACTAAGTGTGCTAGGATAGTTGTTTAGGACTAACCCTTCCGAGACTTACCCGGTGAGGATAGGTTAGATCCCTAGGTGACAATCCGGTTTGTGTAGAATTCCATCTCTTAGGCTCTTAGAGACTTACCCGGTGATGAGACCTTAGGGACGGACTAGTGGACCATGAGACCTACCCGGTGATTGATCCCAATCTAGAAACACTAAATCCCAACATATCATAGATCATCCATGGAATGATTAGATAGCTTGAGTCCTATGCCATAACCGGAATTTCCAACCCCTAGAATCCGTTTCTCTCTTTGATCTATATCTTGTTTTAGCTTGATTATTTGAGTTGATTATTAGCATAGTTGGTTTCTTTATTTTGCATGCTTAGTGATCCTTGATTGATCACTTAAAAACCCACCAAAAACATTGAGATTTTCATTTTCTTTACTCCTCTCTCTTTTCTTAACCTAGGTTTTCACTAAACTTGATCATAAATTGAATCAATCTCACCTTAGTCTTTGTGTTCGACCTCGGAATACTATCCCTTCTACAAACGTCCCGTACACTGCGGTCGCTAGGAGTTAGGATAAATATAACGAGTATAAATTTAAAGCTTATTGCGTGCACATCACATCCTGAGCGTAACAAGTTTTTGGCGCCGTTGCCGGGGACTAGGTCTAGATTGAGTCTATTTTGTGATTGTTTATAGTATAGATCTTTCTTGTTGCTTTTGATCTCTTTTAGTGTGTGTCTTTTCTTTTCAGGACATCTCTTACTCTTTAGGTGTATGCGAAGATCTCGTGGCAAGGATTTAGCTCCATTCGATCCCGAACCGGAGAAAACCCTTAGATCTAGATCCAAGAGCATTCGAAAAGAGAAGGAGATGGCCGGTAGAAACCTCCAAGCTGAGTTGGATGAAGCCTTAGAGCAAATAAGGCTAAGAGATGAGCTCTTGGAGGAAGAAAGGAGACTTGCCAATGAGAGGCAAGAAGCAACTAGGAGGGAGATTGATGAGATTAGGCAAGCCCTTGTACAAGGAGAGCTTAACCGTCAACAACCTCCTCCACCTCCACCACAACCGCAGCCGGCGGCGGTGAATATTAGGGTTGTGCCCATTGCTATGGAAGAGCCACAAACATTGGGGCAACGTATGGATCAGGCACAAAGAGCACACCGTCCGGGTGTGAACTTAGGAGATCCCGCAGCCCATGATTACGAACTCCGCCCTCAAGTTCTACAAATGATCCGGCATAATCAATTTGGAGGGATGGAATGAGAGTCTCCTCATCAACACTTGATGAACTATGAGATTTTGATGGAGACTCTTAGACCGCCAAGATTGGAGAGCAACAACCATAAGCTTAGGGCTTTTTCCTTCTCCCTTAAGGATAAAGTCTTGACTTGGTATCAATCTATTCCACAAGGGCGAGTTGGTACTTGGGAGGAGATGACAACCGAGTTTTTGACTAAGTTCTTCCCACCTTTCAAGACTACCGAGTTAAGAGGGAAGATCAATGCCTTCGTGATGAAGGATAGAGAGAGTTTGTTCAAATCTTGGGAGAGATTCAAGGATCTTCTCCTAGATTGTCCACACCATGGTATACCAAAAATCGAGCTATTGGAGATCTACTTCAAAGGACTTGATGAAGATAGCCAATTCAAGCTTCAATCTCTTTCCGGTGGGACTTTCATGGAGAAGCATGTAGATGAAGCTTGAGAGTTTATAGAGAAACAAGCTCTAGTGATTGAGAAGTACTCCCATAGGAAGAGTGAAGGGAGAAAGGCGGGAGCATATGAGCTGAGTGAAGTCACCATGAGCAATTTCAAGCTTGACGCCATCAACAATGAATTGAAGTCTTTGAGAGAGTTGTGTGCTACTACTTTGAAGAACCAAGCAACTCCTCAAGTGCTTCCACAAGCTAACTTATCTTCCAAGGAGGAGGATGTGAATTACATGGGAAGGGGCAATTACAACAATTATCAAGGCCCAAGGAACTTCAACAACAACCGGCAATTCAACAATTACCGGCCTAACCACAACCATCCCAGATTTTCCTACTCTAACCCGGATGGAGCCTTGAACCCTCCCGCTTCCACAAGCACAACTCCACCACCGAAAGCTTCACAAGAACCTCCACCCGGATTTACTCAACCTCCAAAGGATAGAACCGAAATGATGTTTGAGCAATTGCTTGGAAGGTTGAGTGGTCTTGAGAGCACCGTGACTTCAATTTCTAAAGCTCAAAAGGTATTGGAAGCACAAGTGTTCCGAAAGGCAGGTGAAGCCCATAGAGACCTGGGAAAGCTTCCCGGAAGGACCGAAGACAACCCAAGAGGCCAAGTGTTGGCCATCACAACGAGGAGTGGGTTGAGTATGAAAGACCCTTTGCCCAAGGAAAATGCTAAAGGGAAACAAGTGGTGATAGAGGAAGAGACTTTGCAAGGAGATGGAGGCAAGAGCAAGGATGTTGAGCCAACATATGTGGCACCGCCTCCATACAAGCCACCACTACCGTTCCCACAATCACGAGCAAGAGCTCGCTTGGACAATCACTTTGGTAAATTCCTTGAACTAATGTCTAAATTGCATATTAACATTCCGTTCATGGATGCTATTTTAGAAATGCCGGCATATGGCAAGTTCTTGAAAGAGATACTCTCCAACAAAAGGAAGTTGGAGGAGTATGGGGAGATAAGGATGACCAAGAGATCCTCGGAATTGATCCAAACAATGAAGGAGGAGATGCCTCCCAAGCTAAGAGATCCGGGTTCCTTTTGTGTCCCAATTGGAGTGGGAGATGTGAAGTATGAGGCCCTTTGTGATCTTGGAGCAAGTGTAAGCATCATACCGCTTGCACTTTGCAACAAGGTTGGGCTAGGAGAGCCGAAACCGGTCAAGATGACCCTCTATATGGCGGACCGTTCTATCACTCACCCGGTTGGGATCTTAGAAGACATTCCGGTGCAATTAGGAGGATTCTATGTGCCAATTGATTTTGTTGTCTTGGATATTCCGGCGGACTATCCGGTTCCCATCATCTTAGGAAGACCTTTCCTAGCCACCTCCGGATGCCTAGTGGATTGCAAGAATGGGACTCTCTCCTGCAACATTGGAGAAGAGAACATCAAGTTCAAGTTGTCCACAATGATGAAAGGGCCAACCCTTGATGGGGATGTCTTTAACATAGTCGAGCAAGAGGAATCTAGAGAAGTTGTGAGCTCAATCTTGATCAAGGATCCCTTGAAGAAGGTTCTTACCTTAAGTATGATGGAGGAAGGTTTTGAGGAGGCTTGCAATGAAGAGATCAAGGCCTTAGAAGCATTAGAAGAGGAGACAAGGGCTCAAATTGAAGAGAACGAAGAGGTGCTGAACAGCTGCAAGTTCCACGGGCGTGGAATGAGTTCCACGGCCATCAAACTCTCTGTAAAGCCTCAACAAATGAGCCAGGCAAAGTCTTTGGCCGTGGAAGTGGATCCAACTATGGGTCCAACCGTGTTTTCCCCTGAATCAGACCTCATTGATGATCAAGCTTCAAGGAGCCTTGAAGGATCTTCATTTGCTTTGGATTCATCTCATCCAACGTTATTTGAATCGTCTCCACTCGACAAAGGTCCTCCTAAACTTGAACTTAAACCCCTCCCCTCTCATTTAAAGTATGCTTTTCTTGGTGATAACTCTACATATCCGGTGATTGTTAATGCATGCTTGAGTGATGATGAACTTGCTAAGTTGTTGCATGAGCTAAGATTGCATAGGAAAGCCATTGGCTATACTATTGATGATTTGGTTGGCATAAAACCTTCTTTGTGCATGCATAAGATAATGATGGAAGATAATCATAAACCCTCTATTGAACATCAAAGGAGATTGAATCCCATAATGAAAGAGGTAGTCACAAAGGAAATCATTAAGTTGCTAGATGCGGGAACTATCTACCCTATCTCGGATAGTAAGTAGGTTAGTCCCATTCATGTAGTACCTAAGAAGGGTGGAATGACCGTAGTGACCAATAAGAACAATGAACTAATCCCAACTAGGACGGTTACGGGGTGGAGAATGTGCATTGACTATAGGAAGTTGAACATGGCCTCTAGGAAAGATCACTTCCCTCTCCCCTTCATTGACCAAATGCTAGAGAGGTTAGCTCAACATTCTCATTTTTGCTATTTAGATGGCTATAGTGGATTCTTTCAAATCCCTATCCACCCCGATGACCAAGAGAAAACAACATTTACATGTCCATGGGGTACTTTTGCATATAGGAGAATGCCATTTGGGTTGTGTAATGCACCCGCCACCTTCCAAAGGTGTATGATGGCTATCTTTTCGGAATACATTGAAAATATCATGGAAGTATTTATGGATGATTTCTCTGTTTATGGTTCTTCCTTTGATAATTGCTTGGCTAACTTGTCATTAGTATTGCAAAGATGTGAGGAGACAAATCTTGTCTTGAATTGGGAAAAATGCCACTTCATGGTAAGTGAAGACATTGTGTTAGGACACTTGGTGTCTAACCGTGGCATTGAGGTTGATAGGGCCAAGATTGAAACAATAGAGAAGTTGCCACCGCCTACCTCGGTGAAGGGGGTAAGGAGTTTCTTAGGGCATGCCGGTTTTTACCGGAGGTTTATTCAAGACTTCTCTAAAATTTCTAAGCCTCTCACTAACCTACTAATGAAGGATGTTGAATTTGTTTTCTCCAAAGATTGCCTTGAGGCTTTTTGTAGGTTGAAGAACGCCTTGATCTCCGCACCTATCATGCAACCTCCGGATTGGAGCCTACCGTTTGAGATCATGTGTGATGCAAGCGATGTAGCCGTTGGGGCTGTTTTGGGGCAAAGGAAAGATGGGCGCACTCATGCCATTTACTATGCTAGCAAGACGCTAGATGACGCCCAACTCAATTATGCTACCACCGAGAAGGAGTTGCTAGCGGTGGTGTATGCTTTTGAGAAGTTCCGCTCATATCTTGCTGGAGCGAAGGTCATAGTTTATACGGATCATGTTGCGATCCGTTACCTCCTTACCAAGAAGGATGCAAAGCCTAGGTTGATCCGGTGGATCCTTCTTCTACAAGAGTTTGATTTGGAAATCCGGGACAAGAAGGGGTCTGAGAACTCAGTGGCGGATCACCTTAGTAGACTCCCACCATTGGAGCTTGAAAGAGATGACATCCCGATTGATGACTCATTCCGGGATGAGCAATTGCAAATGGTGGAGGAGTGCTTGTTCCAAGTATCTAGAGGAAGTGAGCCGTGGTTTGCCGACATTGTGAACTACTTAGTGTGTGAGGAAGTGCCTCCCGGTTTGACATATGCCCAAAGGAAGAAGTTCTTCAAGGATGTGAGGCACTACTATTGGAATGAACCACTTTTGTTCAAGAGAGGGCCGGATGGAATGTTTAGAAGATGCATACCGGAGGATGAGGTGGAGAGTGTGATCCGCCATTGTCATTCCTTGCCATGTGGAGGGCATGCTAGCTCACACAAGACATGTGCTAAAGTGTTGCAATCGGGTTTCTTTTGGCCAAGTTTGTTCAAGGATGTGCAAGGCTTTGTGGTAGCTTGTGATGCTTGCCAAAGAACGGGCAACATCTCAAGGAGGAATGAGATACCCTTGAACAACATATAAGAAGTGGAAATATTTGATGTGTGGGGTGTGGACTTCATGG
This sequence comes from Fagopyrum homotropicum, assembly GCA_033239125.1. Classification (NCBI taxonomy): domain Eukaryota; kingdom Viridiplantae; phylum Streptophyta; class Magnoliopsida; order Caryophyllales; family Polygonaceae; genus Fagopyrum; species Fagopyrum homotropicum. The sequence continues at coordinate 105,922,215 of BSWB01000007.1, forward strand.
GACCATTCCCTTCTTCATGTGGCAACCTCTACATCCTATTAGCGGTTGACTATGTTTCGAGATGGGTGGAGGCAATCGCCTCTCCTACAAATGACGCGAAGGTTGTGGTGCGGTTCTTCAACCGAGTGATCTTTCCTAGGTTTGGAACACCAAGGGTGATCATAAGTGATGGAGGAAAGCATTTCACCAATAGGAACTTTGGGGCACTTTTGGCTAAGTATGGGGTGACTCATAAGGTGGCAACACCTTACCATCCCCAAACTAGTGGCCAAGTGGAGATCTCCAACCGGGAGATAAAGGGAATTCTTGAGAAGACGGTCTCTAGGACAAGAAAGGATTGGGCTATGAAGCTCGATGATGCCTTGTGGGCATATAGGACCGCTTTCAAGACACCAATTGGCACCATGCCCTACAAGTTGGTCTATGGCAAATCTTGCCACCTTCCGGTGGAGATAGAGCATAGAGCTTATTGGGCCATTAAGTGGCTAAATTTTGATCTCAAGGAGGCGGGAGAGAAGAGGTTGCTCGATATGAACGCCCTTGAAGAGATCCGGTTGGATGCTTATGAGAATGCCCGGATCTACAAGGAGAGGACCAAACGGTGGCATGACAAGCGCCTCATCCCAAAGGATTTGAATGAAGGCGACCTTGTCCTTCTCTTCAACTCGAGGCTGTGGCTTTTCCCCGGAAAGCTCAAATCGAGATGGACCGGGCCATATGTAGTGAAGAAGATCTTTCCCCATGGAGCTATTGAGATAGGAGGGGAGCATTGTGGAAACTTTAAGGTGAATGGGCACCGGTTGAAGAAGTATATCCTGGGAGCTCCGGTGGATATGATTTCCCCACTTCACCTTGAATAGACGCCCCGAGTTTGGTCAAGCTAATGACCTTAAAGAAACGCTTGGTGGGAGGCAACCCATTGGTAACGTTTTCCCTTTCTCGTTTTGTTTTTGTTTTAGATTTTTTCTGTTTTTGTGTGTGCTTTGTGTGTGTTAGAGTCTTGGTAGCATTGGAAGCCTTGCTTGGCAAGTGAATGATGATGATGAACCCCTCATCAAATTGTGGGTGGAGCGGACGCGGAACTTGGACGGCTAGCGGTGCCTAGCGCGGGTCCCGACGCCTTGATGAATACTTAGAGCTCTCTACCATGGTTGATAGGATCATCCAACATCAATTCCACTTGAGAATCCCAAATACCATAGCAAACCATTTTTTACATTGTGAGGACCTTCTTTCACTCTTTTTTTACTTCATTTACACATTGGGGACAATGTGTTTCTAAGTATGGGGTGGGGTTTGCATGATCCTTTGCATGATTAGCATCTAGAGTAGTTTAATTTTTGCACATGTCTTGCATTGTACATATTCATTTCAAAAATCCCATAAAAATCAGAAAATTTTAAAAAAATTTTGTGCTTTCTAGGCTTGGATATGACCCTAATGATGAATCTTGTCTTGTGGATTGGCTATGGATGGCCTTATGTGTTAAATTGATGAATGCATATGTGGACTTGAAATACTTCTCTTGAATCCCATGTATGATTTGTGATCATGATGTTTGCCTAGAATGGATTGAGTATTGAAGGTCGAAATTACACGATAGTTCTTGCACACCATCTAGGAATGAATGAGGCAATTCATCTTCCTCTAATTCTCATCTTGATCACGACTGTTTGAGCACCTCAATTAATATAAATTTGACCTCTTTTGACCCATCCGGGAATAGGAGCATGATAGTGTGTTGATGTGTGTGAAAAGCAAGTGTGGGGTGAAGATGTTGATGAAAGAATATCATGCATAAAATGCTGAATTTGTTGTGAAAGTGTAGACAAAAACATAGGTTTGGGGACGTTGGCTTAGATGACAAGTAACTCGGTACACTTCACATAATCGGGTGTTGGTGCCTTGCCAAAGTCAAATAAACCAATAGTCCTAATGAGCTTTGGTATGTGTGCCCGGTGTGGTTGCACCTCGAAAAATAGAAAAAGCCCGAGGATGGCTAATCACCAAGGTTTCGGCTTTTGTACACCAATGACATTGTCTCAAAAATAAGTGAAGAAAAAGAAAAGAAAGAAAAGATAGAGAAAAGTATACACTTGAGGGAAGTTGATCGAGGACAAGATTGTGGAGTTAGTTCCATTCCCGGATTAGCATCACATAGCCTAGAAAAAATCCCCACCTAATCACAACGTTTCTTGGGCTTTTATCTCACAAGCCCTTGTGACCTATTTGCATGTGTGTAAGACTTAGTAATCTAGATTGTATATGCTCTTGATCATCTTGACTTCGCCATCTTTACATTTCATGCATGCTTTTGAGTTAAGTACAATTGTCTTTCCATGCCTTCATTTATTTGATACATAATTGCTTGTCCGTTGCCATAAAACATGACTATGAAGGTGATCCAATAGTAGAAGCACAAACCCAAAAAGATTTTGCCATTTTTCTGCATACATAAATCATGTTATCTCGTAGTCTATAGTTGAGAATTTGCTCGGGGACGAGCAAACCTTAAGTATGGGGTATTTTTGATAACACGATTTATGGCTTAGGTTTAGGTAATCATTTAGATAGATTTGTCACTCATTCATGCATGGTTTAGCACTAGTTCACGACGTTTGCACTCAAATCACGTATTTTGTCGAGATAGACATCTACACGGACTTGTGCATTGCTTTGTAGGTATTTTGGGAGATTTAGGAGCTAAATCGATACATTTGAGGATCGTTCATCAAGATGACACGCCCTCGGACTCATTAGGATGCAAACTAGAGGCTAAGGAGGACTCATGGAACCTTGCCAACACAAGCCATGCACCAAATCAAAGCTTAATGATCAAAGGCAAAGCTGAAGGTCCAAACCACGGTCCACTGGAGGTCCACGGCCGTGGAACCATCCGTGGATTTTGCCAGGTTTTCGTGACAGTTGTGCCACAATCTCTTGGCCAGCTCTTGCAAGGTTGTAGTATAAAAGTGGTCCTGCATTGGCTGAGAGAAGCATCTTGGAGCAGCTCTCCATTATCCACTATCATCCAATCAAAAATACTCTCTCAACAAGAAGATTCTCAAGGAGGAAAACACCATTGGAGGCTTGAAGAGCTCCATTGGAGAGAAGAAGAAGAACACACCATTGATAGACTTGGATAGCTTTTGTAGTGAAGAATTTCCGGAATCGATTTCTAGAGTTGTATGAACCATTTAAACCTTCTATTGGAAGGGTTGTGAGTTATTCTAATACTATTTTTAGCTCGGTTTTGTTTGTTTCACTTGCTTATCTCTTTCTCTTCATTACCTTGCAAATGGAAGTTATGATTGTATGCTTGATGATTTCGATTGTTATGATGCATGTTGTAGGCTAAATAGATGTGATTCTAGGGTAAGGAAAGGATGGTTATGGCTAGGACTATGATAGGATGGACTTAGATTTGCCCTTGGATGAGTCACTTACTTGGACGTAGCTTCTGTTGGAGTCCACGGTTTGTTCTTGCCTTTCCACGGCCATGAAAGGTGTAGTACAACCCGTGATTCTCCCTGGTTCGATGGATCTAGTTTTAGATTGTTAGAATGTTGAAATCCTAAGTGTTTGTTGAGTTAAATCTACCCTAGGGTGACCTAGTGTTAGCTACTAAGTGTTAGAGGAGACTTACCCGGTGATTCTACCCTTAGATTTCAAAGATGACAAACCCTAGGTAGTGGTGAGCCTCATAAGCCGCCATTGGACTAAGTGTGCTAGGATAGTTGTTTAGGACTAACCCTTCCGAGACTTACCCGGTGAGGATAGGTTAGATCCCTAGGTGACAATCCGGTTTGTGTAGAATTCCATCTCTTAGGCTCTTAGAGACTTACCCGGTGATGAGACCTTAGGGACGGACTAGTGGACCATGAGACCTACCCGGTGATTGTTCCCAATCTAGAAACACTAAATCCCAACATATCATAGATCATCCAAGGAATGATAGACTCACCATCGGATTCTACATCTACTTCTTCGGAATACGACGACATTTTAACGACTTTTTTTGTTTACGTTGTTGAGGTTTGGATGAAAGTGAATGATACAATGACTTCACATGTTATTATATAGGCTCGAAAAATCTACAACGGCTATATACCCCAACGGCTATAATCCAACGGTCGTTTTATTTAAAAATATAACGGATAGAGGGACGCGGAGGCGGACTCCGCCTCCGCGTCCCTCTTGGCGCGGGCGGACTCCGCCTCTATGAAGGCGCGAGTCCACCCGAATAGTAAGCCTGTTTATTAATGATCATGATAAATATATAGTTGATCAATATCGTCTACCTCTAGTTTGTATTCCCGCAAGGACAAATTAGTCATAAAGATAATGAATCTTATTCGAATTGAAAGCCAATAATATTACATGTTTAAATAGTTGACACCTTCTTGATATAGATTGAAAATCGGGAGTAGTTTTTATATTTATTAAAGATCATATGAACCTCAAATTGTAGTTTATCACACAAATCCTCAACCAAGACTACCTTATTCTCAACACTCAAACGTATTGGAAATCGAAGACTCAACTCACTTCAAACTCTTCAAGCTAGAATGATCCATCGAAGTATTTTGCTATTAGAAAGAGAAGAAACCACTTCTCTTTAAGCTCAAAATCTATTTTCTTTCTATTTTTTATTTGTCTCACGCTCACACTTAGACTTTATGGCTTTCGATGTTTTACAATGATGCAAACTGAGTCTGTTTATAGAGTTGGAGAGGCATTGTATGTCTTTTCTCTATTACTATTTTACTCCGACATGATAGTGAATCCAACGTACTCACATGACCAACATTGTCATGTTCAACAATTCAAAATGGAAAAGTTAAAAGAAAGCGGCAAACACTGACATAACATTCACGAGATTCTGACCTTCACACTTGATATAATGATGTTTTTGGCTAATCCTTGCAATAATAGTAGTTGTATAGTCCTTCTTATCCGACATGATTTTTTTCATCCTTCGCCGATATCCTCATCAATGACTTCATAGATATTTTTGCATATTCTTCATCCCAACTTATTAGGGTGTCATAAAATTAGTCTTGGTACTATAATGACAAATGTTCCTTGTTCTAGGTCTCTCAAGCAGTTTGGAACTGAATGTTAGAACTCTATTGCTTTTGAGAAATATGTTCTTAGGACATTGGAAATATTACCATTGTAAAACCGATTTCGACTATAATATTGTTATCTTTTTTATGTTGCTTGATATATTCTAGATTTTTGTTATACCATAGGTTGAAGACATTCAGGATAACAAGTATTTTCTTTCCTCATATGTGAAACAACCTAGAAAACTCTCTAGTTGCTTCTTGTATTTTATCGGATATTTTTCTATTTATTTATAGGACATGTTCTTGCAACACCATCTCTCATTCTATTTTATTTTTAATACAATAAACTCTATTTTTTATTCAGCGTGAATCCACTTTTTTTTATCCTAAGATGATGTCATGATTAATTTGTTCTTGTGTTACTGCGGTAAGATCCTGCATATATTGTTTTTGTGTTTTTGTGAAAATCAAGATATCATCAATGTTGACAAGAAAAAATGTTACAACGTTTCCAATATTTTTTTCATCATTCTTTGAAATATTGAGGTGCAGGTGCATGCTTTAATCCAAATGACATAACTAACCATTCGTAATGTCCTTGAGGTGTATGATGAGTGTCAAATGTAGCACTTTTTATACCTTGTTTGCATGCATATTTTACCCTCTTTTTTATCCCATATATCCCTATTTGTATGGAAAGCTTTCACTTTCTGTATTTCGGTATTTACCTTGGCTTTTTTTTATGTATTTCAGGCATTTACGATATCAAATGTGTCAAAATTGCATCCTCCCTAAAGTCAAAGTTGAAAAGAAAATCCATATGACTAAGAAACAACAACATGAAGTCCGCATAATTAGCTTTGAAGTGAAATTTTTGAGATTAGAAGCGTCAAACAAGTGAAACGGATAAAGTGTATGGCTAGACGGCCGTATGGTGGCCATTTGGGTCGACACATCGACGTCATAACTGATAACATGATTTATGACGTTAGTTTAGGCATTCATTTAGATAGTTTTTCCCTTCATTCATGCATGATTGTACGGTAGTTCGTGACGTTTATTTCTTAATTGAGTCATATTTCTAGAAAAGACGTCTACACGAGCTTTTGTCGGTTTTGTAGGTATTTCGGGGATCTTTTAGACATTCATCGATACATTCGAGGGTCAAGCCTCATGGTGGTACATATCCAAGGCTTTGAAGGAACATAATTGGAGCAATAAAGAACACAAGGACCCTTATTGGTGTAAGCAATGGAGCAACTCATGGCTAGATGATCATAACAAGCCTCTGTTGAAGAAAATCGACCTAACACTCGGGAAAATTGGACGATTTTTCTGTCTGGGTTGATTTTTTGGCCTTTGACAGCTTGTGCCACGTGTCCCACGATCTCTTTGCCCGGCCCTTGCTCTTGATGGAGAATATAAGTGGTCCTACAGGCTGTTACTAGAGGACACCTCCCACATTCTCTCATACATACCTCATTCCATTGGTGGAGAGACTTGGAGAAGAAGAAAAACTCTCTCATTTTGGGGAAGAAGAAGAACAACATCAAACTTAGAGTGAGAGTGAGCTTTTGAGGTATTTTTAGGGATTTTGGTTGAAGAACTTAACAAAGCATTGTAAGGAATGTTTTGGACTTTCTTTTGAAGGGTTGAAAGTCTTGCTTAAACTCATATTCAGCTGAGATTTCTTGCTTTTACTTGTTTCTCTTTCACCATCTAGCTATGAAAACCATGTATGCTTGTGTGATGATTTTAGATCTTGAAATGCATGTTATTGGCTAGTTTATTGTGATTCTGGAGTGATGGATTGATGGTTATGGCTTGGGTGATGATAGAATGGACTTGTATGTTAGTTTAGGACGATTCGTATGCACAAAACCTAACCCAGACAGAAAAATTGACCTGTTCATAGGCCAGATCGTCCGATTTTTCTTATGATCCACCCGATTTTTCTCTCTGTTATTCTTTAATTGATGAATTTGTATGTTAGGATGTTAGGTTGTTGAATCCTAGTGTTTGTTAAGCATAATATAGCTTAGGGTAACCTAATGCTAGCAAACTAAGTGAGGAAAGAGACCTACCTGGTGATTTCCGATCTTAGATACCTAAGATGATGAACTCTAGGTAGTAGTGAGCCTCATAAGCCGCTATTGGACTGAGTGTGCTAGGATTGTTACTTGAGACTTGCCTTTTCCGAGACTTACCCGGTAAGGAGAGGTTTTCCCCTTAAGTAGTGTCTGGTTTGTGTAGAATTCCCAACTTTAGCTCCTTGAGACCTACCCGGTAATAGGAGTTTGGTGCGGGATTAGTGAAGCATGAGACTTACCCGGTAATTGCTTCCATTAGAGAAACACCCTTTCCCAACACTCAGCCTTGTCCTTAGAATCTTTAAAAGCTTGAGTCCAATGCCATAACCGGAAATCTTGATCTCTAGAATCCGCTTTTCTCTCTTTGATCACATATCTTGTGTTTGTGTTACTTGTTTGATTTAAAATCTTGCATGATTTATGATCTTTGCTTGATCACCACAAAAACCCAACCAAAAATATCATGATTTTCATTTCTTTATTTCTTTCTCTTTTCTTAGACTAGATTTGCACTATCCATGATCACTTGTTTGATTTGATTTCACCTTTGTCTTCGTGTTCGATCTTGGAATACTATCCTTGCTACAAAACAACCCATACACTGTGGGTTCGCTAGGATTTAGGAGAATATATCGAGTTCTAAATTGTAAGACTTTTGAGCTATACGTTTCTAGCGTAACAATAACCCATGTCAAAGTCCATCCCAAAAGATCTGTAACAGAAAAGCAAAACGCCCAAGAAAACGGTGGCCGTATGGCATCCATTTGGTTGGCCGTTTCGGTGCCACTGCTTAGGGTTTCTAAATCTCCGATTTTATCTTTGGTAAGCATATATTTTGTGTAACCCTACACTCCAACTTATCCCCCTATATAAGCATACCTCGGCCTTAAGGTTGATACATTGATTCCTCCTGAAAGTACGTAGTCTTTTGGTTCCTCCTTATTCTAGCCGTCAAGTAGTTATTACCTTTGCTTTGAAGGTTCATCTTGTTGGACCCAAAACAATTGTGATTTTTTGTCTTTCTTGATTCAATATATTTTTTTTGCTTTATATTCTAGAGTGATGTTATTCGGAGGCGGCCAAAGACAAGGTAGAGTCGGATTCCGACTTCGCCTGGCCCGGGTGGATTGTCAATCCACCCGGGTGGGGCATTGCAAATGCGCTTGGGCTGGGGTGCATTTGCAATGCGCCCGGGCTGACGCGCAGGCGGAGGCGGACTCCCTTTCCTCTCGCCGCCGCCATTTCTTCTTTTCTTCTCTTCTCTTCTTCTTCTTCTTCTTCTTCTTCTTCTTCTTCTTCTTCTTCTTCTTCTTCTTCTTCTTCTTCTTTCTATTTCCTCCCAAACTCCATAAATCTCGCATATTTCGAGATCCAACAATGGTGAAAGATTCAGATGTCGGAAGTTCAAACAATATGAAACTTGTGGATCGACTTCAGGTTAGTTTTTATCGTGTTTATCGTTTTTTATCATTTATGTTATTTTTGTGTTTATTATTATATTAGGCTTGAAACTAGTAAGTTTAGTTAGATTCGGTTAGTTAGGAATAATTGGAATTGGATTGTGTACGAGATTTTTTTTTGCGTTTTTATGAGTTTTGTTTTTCATGCTTTGAAACGGGCTCTTTAATGGTGATTTTGGCGAAGAAGATGACTAAAATATTAATATATATATATATATATATATATATATATATATAATAATATTATTATAATATCATAAATTAAAATTTTATTTTAAAAAAATTCAGATTAAGATGACAAATATTAGAGAGAAGAAGAAGCGAGAAGCGAGACTTGTCACAACATCCGCCCGCCGAGAGGCTAAAGCTCGACGGGATAGACTTGCCTCAACATCCGTTCAGGCACCCATGAAGGCACCCTTAGAGGCTTTTGTTGATGCATCACTTCATGCATATGTTGATGCATCCGTTGAGGCCCATGATCATATCATCAGCGAGGAGGATGTGGGACCATCTTCACGTATTGCGGAGTACGATACGGAGGAGTCCTTGCACGGTATTTCTTATCTAGATGACATTTTGGAGGGTGAACATGAGCAGCTACCTGTTCAGCCAAAGGAGGTACCTGAGCATGTACCTGTTGAGGAGGAGCAGCAGCAGGAGGACATACTAGAGCAGGTACCTGATGAGGAGGAGAACGCAGAGTAGGTACCTGTTGAGGAGGAGCAAGAGCAGGAGAACGTACCTGTTTTATTGACATGTTACGCTGACTACAGCGCTAGCGCAATATGGGCCAGGATGGATCCCGTAGTGGTTAGGGTTGTTAGGAGACTTGACACGATTAATAGATTATGCGAGTGGCGGCGAGATCTAGATGACCCATTTTTGTGGTTTGGCTTGGGTAGACGCATCGGACTTACAAATTTGGAGGACGTTCAGTTTGGCAGGGTCGATCATTGTTTGATTACGGCGTTTGTTGAGAGGTGGCACCCAGAGACACACACATTTCATATGCCGTGGGGGGAGATGGGTATAGCGTTGCATGATGTTCAAGTGATCATGGGACTAACAGTTGATGGATATGCATTACTGACTTCCGTCAATGATAGTGTCGGACATGATTGGATGGTTCATCATTTTGGGTAATCTCCTACTGAGGCTAGACGTCAAACTAGACAGCTATATTGCGACACTATTAGGACTAGAGTTGCTTACATGTTGGACCTTCCAGAGCCTCCCCATGATGCTATTGCATCTGCCTATTTGTTATTATTCATATCGTTGGCCTTGGTAGTCGACAAATCTATCAACAGGATGCGAGCATGGCTTATCGATCTAGTACAAGATCATGTGAGGACAGAGGTGTATGTTTGGGGCACCGGGACCCTTGCTTTTCTATATAGATATTTGAGGGATGCTACTAGGAACAAGGTGACAACGATGGGAGGATGTACTACACTATTACAGGTGCGGTTTTATAAATATTTTCCTTTATAAAACGTAACTTTATGTATGATAAAGTTATTAACTTTTTTCATACAGTTTTTGATTTACGCACATTTCCCATCATTGAGATGTGAAGCTGTGAAGGATCCCGAGTTGCTTGGGCATGCACGTTGGTCTTCCAGACTTTTTATCCCGAAGACTCCGTCGATTAGCATAGAGAGGCTACATGCATTACAAGCTCAGTTGGACCAGATGAGGGCGGAGGACGTATGTTTTACCCTGTACGATGATCGTGTGCTTGATTTTGGAGGAGAATTTGGTGTTTCTCGTTATCGGGGTATTATACGGATATCCGACATAGAGGAGGCATACATGCCGGATCGGTTCTTGCGACAGTTTGGGTACGTACAAACCGTGCCCCTACCCCGTATTCCACCCATCCATGAGGTACGTCCGGCGAATGAACGTGTATTTAGGCTTTCATATGCTCCCACTTATGATCGTTGGGCAGCCCGCCACCTAGAGGAGACCCTAATTGTCACTGGTTGGGTTGATACCAACAATGTCTCTATGACTCGTCAAGGATGCATACATGCCTTGATATACCGCCCATTGTCATCCCTACATCTTGACGACTTCCATAGCACTCTAGTTACTTGTAAACCGTCCCCCACCTGTTCCCGTTTCATATTCTAGAGTACGTCTGTTTCTAACCCTTAACTTACCTTTTAATTTATTTTTCAATTTAAAAATTTATCTTTTGTATTGCGGCGTGACGAGGCTAAAAACCTATGGTCATTGTCTTTTGGCTTAAGCCAAAGTTAATTACCTAACGTTACACTATCCGGTCTGTATAGTGTAAGTAAGGGTCGATCCCAAGAGAGTCTTGCCAAGTTTTGATTAGATTTAATTATTGACTTGTAACCAGGGGGGTTGGATTGTGACGAAGTAAGACAAAAACACATAAAAATAAGCAAAGATGGTGATAATAGAATGAAATACTACACTAGGTTGTATCTTAGCATGCACACTACTTGGTTGGTTCTTTTTACAAGTTATTCATCAATGTTCTCGTCTTGATCTTAGATATGTGTTGAGCCAACCGGCATCAACACAACTTAACAAGATTATTGATTCGTAAACCTACAAGATCAAAGCACAAGTTAGTTTTCCAACAAAGACAAAGAGATATAAAGAAATGAATAAAAACCGTTAAACTTTTTTTTATAGCTATATTCCTTTTTCTTTAAGTAATTACAACCAGCTTTTACCTAAAGGGTTACTACTGGATTAAGGACCCAAACCCGGAATCAATTAATACTAGCACTTTGCATACAATTAGACACTTAAGGTGATCAATCTAAGTGGTAAGAAACATGCAAACATGAGTTAAAGCACAAGGAATATAACACATATTGACTGAATAAACTTATATCAATAAAGACTTACAACCAAGCAGCAATACAGCTTCAAAACAGCCCAATGTAGCAAGGAAACTTAGAAACTCATTACAACTTGGAGATAAGGAAAATAGAGCTTTCATGGAAAATGATGGATGATTCTAACAATCTACCAAGACTCTATCTATACTACAAAAGACAATAAATGGGAGTAAATTGTCCATCCTAAACAGCCACCTTTAATGCCATAAAGGTGGTGCAAACAGCCGGAGTAAAGTCTTCTAGCGCTAAACCGCGGGGATGGGCTGCAAGGCCGCAAGGGCGGTTTATAGAGCTTTTATGAATCTTCAACTTCGTGTCGTTTCTGATGTCGAACCGCAGGGGAGGCCCAATGTCACCGCAGGGGCGGTGACACTAGCTCTTCGGCTTCACAGGTCTGCAGGTTGGTCCGTAAGGAGAGGCGCAGGGGCACCGGTTTCGCTTCTTCAGGGTGAGTCGCCAGAGGCGGCCACAAGGGTTGTGATAGGCTTGTTCCGGGCGTTGGCGAAGGCGCAGGCTGCGTTCCGGAGTGCGATGCCACCGCAGGGGAGGTGATACTGCTCCGCGGGGGCGGTGTGGCACCTGTCTTCGTGAATGTTCTTCAACTCCCAAGTGTTGCTAATAACTTTTTTTGCTTCATTTGGACTTCTTCATCTGGATCAAGATATTAGTAACACAAACCGACTCTAATACAATAAAAAGACGTTAAAAACTAACCTAATTGATAGTGATTCCATCACCTATCAGACTTGTGGCTCCATCTCAGGTCCGGGCTTCACAACATGGGTGTTGACATTTGTAGTTGTAGTCTGATGTTTTTATGCTTTATTTTGTGTTTATCAAACTTGAGTTTTATTTTGTGAATTCTGTACTTGCTTTTATTTTATGAGTTATCCATTTGAGTTTTATAATTTGTTTGTATTATTATTTAATGTTTGAGTTTAGGTGTTAAAAATCCATAAATAAAATCAATATATTAAGTACCACAAAAGTGAATTAGTTATTACATGATGAAAACAATATGTCAAAATGACTAAAACATGATGAAAACAATATATCAAGATGACTAAAGATATCCTCCACTAATCTCCCGGTCACCCGACTTACGACGAAACCTCCTCGTAACGAGATATCTCTTTGCAATGAACGGCGCATCACATCCATCAACACTTGGATCGTGATTGTGTATCCATGCATCACTCAATTTCGGTAAAGGGGCATCATCTTTTAACCATACCTACAAATATGAAATTACAAAAAAGGTTATTGAATATTGAGTTTAATTACAATAAATTGATTGAAAGTAAAACGTCGACCTGTCGGTACAAAGTGTGTGTTTTTTGAGATAAACGCTATCAAACAAATCATTGTAGGCGGTTCTTGTTTAAGAGTGGTGGCTATCATAGGTAGGAATATCACTGGGATGTTCTCAAGGACAACCAATGCAATCTGATAATAGGTGCTTGCGGTGGTTGCTGCACATGCGGCAATAGGTATTTCCATCCAATGTTCTTCTGGACACGGAGACTTACTCGTCCAATGAATGTTTTGAAGGACTTGGTCAAATTGATCGAGGACGGTACACTTCAGAGATTAACAAGTAACATTACGTTAAAATTATGGATGCTAATTGAAACACTAATAAAAAAATAACTACTTTCGAATACAATGCTCTTCTCAAAATTAACTCCATAAGCATATCCCTCCGTATTACCAAGTAATCTTCATTTGAGAATCCCAAAACCACGGAAATTGCTCTAGATCCACAGTGGTCGTCTCCTCGTACATTGATTGCTCTCGATACATATGGTTCCATGAACTTTGTGAATTCTCCATGTCTCCAACGAAATTCAGCATCCGCAAGTTTTTTTCCTTTTCGACGCGCCTTACTAGTAGGAGTCAACTCCGGTGTAGAATCTACATCTTTTCTTTTCTTCTGTTTTGGCCGCCCAGGACCATGTGTAGCAGAATGCTCAAATGAACAAGACTCTCTTCTTCTTGATCTCGGGGTTGGGGGTCATCCCTTTGCCTTGACTTTTTGTGCCGGCTCCTTCATTGTCGTACTCCCGGGGTTCTCGATGTCCTCCAATAAAGATGCAATCTTATCTTGCTCATCCAGGTTTATCATATTTTAGTCCATTCTTTCTCTAAACTTATTTAGCGTCACTTGGCTTGGGTTTGAACGATCACCATCATCATCATCACAAATATCACCATTGGAAGAATCAACCGGAATCCAATGAAGTTTCTTCCAAAATGGGTGTATAGGTCTACGAGTCCGGATTACTATCCTAAAGTCATACATGGCATTCCATGAACCTCTCTCCAATAACTATCCCGACACACTTCATCATCTCTTGTATGTCTAGCCTTGGTGTAGTTATTCCACAAGAGCGTGAAACACTCGTTTGTTACGTAGTCGCGAAGCAAGTCAAAAATTGGTATACGCACCTCTCGTGGAATCCTCTCCCGTGACATCTCTAGAGAAGCTTGTAAATTCTGGACTTGATCCGTGACCATCAAGTGTATGCTTTCACAAACTAACTGGAATCCTCCAACACTAGAATCTAGTGTTTGGTTTCAACAACTTGTGCGTGGACTCACACCTAAAAAAAGGCTTATTACAAAACGAATAAATGTTTAACAATGTAGTGAATGTTTAAACAACTTAAGCATTTGTTGTTCTTGTGTCGAAATGATGGTGTACGTCACACCAAGCACGAACGATTGCCTCCTTGTACGGGATAAGCCATGTCATCTCAAGATAGTTCATTAACCTCGGATATGATTGTCAATAGTCTCTCATTTCGAATAAACGCCGTTGGTAGCTTCCATTGGATCTGGACTCGAACAAGGTAAGGGAATGGGATATGAAGATGGTTTCCGCTTCCTTATTGCGCAAAACAAGGGCCGCTTTGTTAACAACATTGCACTTTATATGGAACATGCACAATATATGTTTCACCTCGGGAAATACTACACTCAGGGCGCTTATAAGACTTAGCTCACGATCAGTGGCAATCACCTCCGAGGTCTTTCCGTATAACAAATAACGGACCTTTCTCAAAGCTCACTCGTAGTGATCTCTATTCTCTTGTGGCATGAATACAAAAGCAATTGCGAATGTCTTTTTTGTGCTAGTGATGCCTACAATCTCCAACAATGGCATATTGTATCTAAAAGTAATACAAAGCAACAATTAAGTTCAAATTTTCTAGGAAAAGATGATTGAGTGTAGGAAATAAAGTAAAAATGCGCCTTGAATTGAAACTTACTTGTTGGTCTTATATGTCGAGTCCGTCACAATAATATAGGGAAACATGTTGAGCAAATGCCTCGAGTTGGGATGTGAGATAAAGATATCAACCACCTCATCGGAAACCGGACTTCGCCTGGTGTTCACATAATATCCATGTTTCGTCAACGTGTGAAGTGCTTGTTGTAATGATCCTCTTCCTTTAACTTGCTCCATTCTAATCTTCAAACCGGTGTTGTAAACTTTCCGGATGGAGGTGACATTGTCAAGATCCTCTAATTGTACGGATTTTAAAATATGTCTCGGTTTTAAGCCGGAACTCAATTCACGCTCCACCTTTCGGCGTTGCTTGAGAGTCAAGCCTCCTGCATATGCATAACCCCTTAGCACCGAGGGAATTATGTGGTTGTGGATTCCACATACAACCCTCACTGTCCACTTTTCCTATTCAATTTGCGTTCCATCAAGTTGAAACAAACACATACAATTCTTCGAGTTTTTTTTCTGGCTAGAATCTGTAACATGATCGGAATCAACGTCTTTTCTTTTATAGGTCCTCCGTGTGTATCACAAGCCAATTGTAAGATACGAAAACCCCTTCTATCCAACCATGATTTTTTAATGACCAACACGATATTCATTTCTTTTTCCACATACCGAGCCCACCCCAATAAGTTGTCTCTATCCGCAAAATATCCGTGAAGCTCAAATTTTGACGAATAATCGGTACCGAGTGCACGAGAATAATCCATAAGATCCTAAATAAAAAACATAGAATATTATGTTTTAAATACACATATTATATTCTAACATTGTCTAAAGCTATTCCTACTAATTCTACAATTCCGATTCTCTATTCTAACATTGTCTAAAGCTATTCGGAGTAGTTCTATAATTCTGATTCTCTATTCTAACATTGTCTAAAGCTATTCCGACTAATTCTACAATTCCGATTCTCTATTCTAACATTGTCTAAAAGTAAAATGTAAATGATTTTGTACACTTACTTCAAGTTGTGCAAGAAGTTCTTCTGGATCATTGTCTATATCAACTTCGAACGGCATAATAGAGCTTTCACCATCAGATTCTACATCGCCTTCTTCGGAAAACATCGACATTTTAACGGATTTCTTTACGTTGTGGTTTAGATGTATGTGAATAGTAGAATGATTTGACATGTAATATATAGGCTCATAAATTTCCAACGGCTAATCTAACAGCTATTTTTTCAAAGATTAACGGCAAGAGGAAGGCGGAGTCAGAGCCCGTCTCCGCGCCATTCCGGGCACACTCGGACTGCGCTTGCACCCAAAAATGGCGCGGTGGCAGGCTCCGACTCCGCCTCCTCTTGTGCGGAGGCGGACTCCGCTTTTGTTAGCCGAATGTCCGCCCCAATAATAATCCTGATATTCTATCGTGTATGGCTAAGCTTCCTCTTGATCTAAGGATGAGGTAATCCCTATAATGGTTTAATTCATTGTTTGCATATATCTTTATGAATTGAGATTTTGATATTGCTTCTTTTCAAAGCACTTTATTCCTACCTTTTAATTACCTTCGAAAGAAGTGATGTTTTTAATTGGTTTAGATAAAACAAGTGAAGGCCAACAGCGGAATTTATTTTATTAAATTTATTAAAAAGAACTTGGTTTTGAGAGTACTCGCTAGTTCATCAAAGCTTCAAGGATTTCTAAACATCGTAGAAAGCTTTGGTCTTTGTGCATTTTTAAAGTGAAGGGCCACAAGCGAAGGTTTTTATTGGTCTTTTCCGGATTTCTAAATCTTCATGGGTTTTCCTATACTCGTTGAACCGCTAGATTGAGAGCTACGTGAGTTGGAAAGCACGGTCTTTTTTTTTCTATGCCTAATGTTATATTTCAAATGGTTATCTGCAATTATCATGTATCAATGTTCATGATATATATATATATATATATATATATATATATATATATATTTATATACACTTATCAATATCTTAATTCATTATAGTGAGATTTATGTTTCCTTAGATTGCCTTCCTCCATATTTGCTACAACCATAATTGCTTTTGCTTTCTACGTAATATAATTAATTCTTGGTAATTGTAAATTGTTGTGTTTGCTGAATTTTTTTTATTATTTTGTTTTTGATCCTCAAGTTAGGTTGTTGAATGCCAATGATCATTGATTCAAGCAAACTTGTCCCTTTAGACAATGAGATTGAACGTACCCTCTGCAAATAAAAATTTGCTAAGAAAGTTGTTGTTAGTCATAATATGAAGGATCTAGGTAACCAACTCCCTACTGTTGATCCACAAGCTAAAATTGCTAGGCCCAATGTTGCGTTTGTTGCTGAAAGGGCTCGTCACCTTCAAATGATGGACACTACGATGAATCCTAGACAAAGGGTGTCCAACCACGCTTTTGTGCTACCTACACTTTGAGGAAGAGACTTTAACCCTCACACGGACACCATCAGGTTGATCCAGAATGATCAATTCTCAAGAGTGTTGAATGAGAACCCGCATCCATTTGCGGAATTTTGGAAAATATTATGAATACATTGAACTATGAGAACATTACCCTCGATGCTTTGAGAATGCAGGCGTTTATTTTCTCTTTGACAAGAAAGGCTACAAACTGGCTGCAAAATCATCCCCTATGTACTTTTGATTCATGAGAAGGATTAACAACAACTTTCCTAAGCAAGTATTTTCCTCCCCACAAGATTGTTGAGATTCGGGAGAAGATCTCTCACTTCGATATGGAAGACGGAGAGAACATCCACTACACATGGGAAAGGTTCAATGAATTGTTGCATTCATGCCCTCACCATGGATTCGAGAAAGGATACTTCTTGAATACTTCTATAGTGGATTGAATGAAACACAAGGAATTTTGTGGACACTGCCAATTCTCATAGATTCACAAGGATGAATGAAGATGAAGCTTGAGAGTACCTTGTAACTACTATTGAATATACATGGAAGTACGCCAAGACTTGCATCAAGACAAAAGCCGTCTACAATGTCAATGATGATGACAAGATCAAAAAGCTAACTAAGAATGTTCAAGCCCTAATGTAGCTTCTAGATTGAAAGTCCACGATAGAAGGAAAATCTTGGGTGGATAATAGAAATCTCGGGCGAGATTTCGTGAAGAACTGACCGAGATTTTCAGAAACTCAAAAAACGGATTAGTGGATTATATGGAAAGATAAGAAGATGAATATGAGATGATATATATGATAGATATATGAAGATATGAACCAAGATATTCCCGCAAAGAACCTCGACTAATGATGTGTCAAAACTCCTTAACGAAGAGCTTACCTTAACCCTCACTTCTTTAATCTTACACAAGTCTTCTAAGTAATACAAGCACAAGAAGGAACTAGTATTGACTAGGAGCACCAACCTTCAAAAGGATTAACACACACAAGCACAATCTAGCAAGAACTTCACAACAATTCAATCAAGGTCTCTCTCTTTGGTTGAATAGGAATGAATAACATACAAACTTCATAAACAAAGCTGCAAGTTCACACAATTTGTGGAATAATATCAAATCTAATCTATCTAACAATCTCCCCCACTAAGGCTATTTATAAGGGAGATCAATCTATGCAAGCTAAGAAAGATAGCTTCTTAAAGATAATCTAGGAAATATACCATTAAAAGATATAAAAATAATAAACCCATATATAAAAACATCTAGCAATTACCTTAAGAATGTTTGAGAGATTTAATGTAATAAAAGATAAACATAGTTGCCAAAAATAAAGATATTTGGCCTGATCTTCAAGCACGTGTCAGAGAGTAAATCTCGGGTGGAAATCTTGGCCAAGATTCCTGGAGGTGGACCGAGATTTATTCTCTGAGAGTCTTTCTTCGTCCTAGCCTTCTTCTATGCTTGATGGATCTTCTTGGTCGTGCTTGACTCTTCCATAACAGTCAATAATGTCACCAAAGGTTTTCTAAGAGTGAGTAAGGTCTCCTTGATTGTACATGTTGTGAGTAAGCTCTTAACTTCATCATGAATAGCCTTTGCTCTTGACCTTGTGATTGCTCCTTCCATGATAGAATCCGAAGAAGGTGTAGTTGGCTTGTCCTTCAATGCTTTATCCTTTGACCTAGTAACTGGTCCTCGATGTAGTGTTGGAGATGGTCCCACATCAGGCGTGGGGGCATTGGCATTGGTCTTCAGGTTTAGTCACCGCGGGCGCGACATAGTGTTTCCGCGGGTGCGGTGACAGGGTGCCTCTGGACTTTGATGTCTCCGCAGGCGCGGGGACAGGGGTTCTGGACTCTAAAGTCACCACGGGCGCGGCTGAGTGTCGTCGTGGGTGTTGTGACAGGGTGCCTTTGGACTCTGAAGTCGTCGCGGGTGCGGCTCAATGTCGTCGTGGCTTCCGTGACAAGGTGCCTCTAGACTCTGAAGTCGCCGCGGGCGCGGCACAATGTCACCACGGGCGCGGTGCATTGTCGCTGCGGGCGCGGTTGTTTAACAGGGACTTCGTCTTGGACTTCTATTTGCTTCCCTCCTTCCAACTGTTGCTAAATACTTGGATTTCTTCAGCTAGATTACACGATTGGCAATAAAATACAACCAATTGACTCTAAAAACATACTTAAACTACCTAAATAAGATAGCGATTCCATCACCAATCATGCATCATACAATATTTTGATGTGTAGGCTTCTTTAATCTTTTTTACCAATTTTTTCCCCATTAATAGTGAATATCATCTTGACTAGAGTTTTAAGGGCATGAGTAGTCTAATCTATGGACGTTATTTCGTATTATCATATCATGAGATGTTAGCTTTTTATCCTAAGGTATAAGAACCTCCTAACATGATAGGTAAATCTTGAATGGCTATATAATGTGTCATGACGCAATTATCATCTATTGAACCTATTCTAACTTGGATTGATTTAGATTCAGTTTTTCACATAAATGTAGGAAAAAAAATTCATTTGCAAGACAAACAAAGCAACCACTATCAACAAATGCACATAAATCTTAATTATGAAGCCTTCCATGCATATGATGTTAGGAATACGAATGCTACTTGGAATACTAATTTTGAGAATGCTTTTACTTGCAAAATTTCTTCATCCTCAAAGACGGGTTGACTAGTTGTCTTTGTTTTATACCTATTAGTTTTTTAGAGGTTGAAGTTTCTCCTTATGATTGTGGGGTATTAAGTTCAATACTAGTTCTTGGTTCCTCTAGATTTGTTCTATAGTTAGACCCCATATTTTCTAGATCTATTATATCCAATAGGTTCCCTAGTAGTTTTTCCCAAACTATTAGCTTATAGTTTCCTCTTAAGGTTGCTAACAAGTTTGTAATTTTATCATCTACCTTAAAAGAAGGTTCGTCTCTAGGATTTTTAGTTGGAAAACTTACTTGATTTTGTGGAGGTTGGTTGAAATGAGAATTTAGCCAATGACCCGGACTTATGGAAAGACTTTTGCTTATGGGAGGTGGTGGATGAGAATTTGTATGAATTATTTCTTCTTCATCAATAGTTTTTTTATTGCGTAGCATTATAAGGATTTTCAAAGAATTGTCACATACATCTTCAACTTGTTTGTTCACGTTTTACCTTAATTGGTGTTGCTTTCTGTCTTGGACCAACTACTTTATATTTATCATTCACTACCAAATGAGTTCTAATAGGTGAATTGGTTGTATTTTTCAATCTATAAACGACCTTCCATTTCAACTACAAAGGACAAATCCCTTTGTGTATACTAACTCCTTCAATTATTAACTTTAATGCTAGAAATTTCGACGCAAACTGATTTTCAAGACTAACATAATAATTCGGTCTACATACCCAGAATATTGGTGAATGACTTAGGTTGCACATAACTCCACTAATAATTTGGTCAATAAAACTTTATTGCCTAGTGGCACACAAAATTATTGTAGTGCACATTCTTACCAAAGTCTTGAGATAACTTATGATTACTTGAATTGCACAAACTTAAATGCACTTATATTTTGTATTTGCTGTATTTTTGGATATTTTTTCAATTAATTATGTTGATTTCAAGTAGTTTGACTTTCATTAATATTTACTACGATATCTCTTATTATTTCTTCACGTATGAGTTTTGAGAATACTAGAAATTATTGTCTTTTAAAGAATTATTCTTTAGCGATGACGGAAAATCAAGCCTTGATCTTTGCATTTTTTTTCCAGTTTTCTTCGTGTATGGAAGTATCAACTTCTTGTAAGTGAACTAGAGTAGTTGTTTCATGTGAAGAAAACATTTCTTTCATTTTCTTTTGAGATTCACATTCCTCTACTTGCATCTTTCACGTACTTATTTATAATCTGAACTTTCATCTTCCTCTTCTTTTACGATTTCAACAATTCTTTTATTGATATGTGAGGTCAGTCCAAGTGTTTCTTCTTCTATTATCTCTATATAATCAAAGCATCCTAAATCTTCAATTAGTTTATTATTCTTTCCATTTTTACATTCATTAGTATAATAACCTATTTATCCGCATGTCCAACATTTGCAGCTCTTTTTCTTCTCAGTACAATAAGAAGGTTTCCTAAAGAATCTTCTTTTCTTAAGAAATAAATTTTTGCTGTAGTATTTTTTCTGATGTTTTTTCCCTCTTTGTTTATAAATATTCTTCTTCCTATAAGATTTTTTCCATATCCGTTCTTTTGATTGTTTCCTGTGTTGAGTTCCCTACTTCCCTTAAATTCTCGATATTTTTTCTCAACCCATTTTCTAATGAACGTTAATCTATTTCCAACTCTATCCATTGAGTTGTATTTTTTTTTACCCTTTCTTGATATCATTTACTAATTCTTCATTTATGTTTTAAGGATTTTATCAAATAACATTTGAAGATTTATCGGATTATCTCTCACCTTATAGTAATAATACTCAAACTTTAAGAGATAATTAAATAAATACCTCATATTTAGATTTCAAGAGTATTTAATTTTTTTTGTCATTTGATTAATTTGCTATCCTTATCATCTTTGTTCCCAATGAACTCGTACTCTAATCTTTTAGAAAATTCCCTAAACATATTTTTTGGCGGTTTTACCGCCTTTGCGGTTTATTTACGTTGTTCATCAATTCCATTATACTAATCCACCACAACTCATATAAAACATGTTGAATATAGTTTAAGAAATTTATGGCTCTTCAACAAGTGTTCATGTTTAAGACACTCATCATACTTTTCTTCCAAAAGTCTAGGACATCTTGCAGATTTTTTACTCCATCTAGATTAAGTTTATAGCTAGTTTTACTGATGGGTTTCAAACAAAAATCATTTTTTTATGTCTGTGCTTTGACATACCCATAAGTCCGTAACTCCAAACTTAGCTATTTTTCTATAAAAACTCTTTGGGCTTTAAATTAGTTGTTTGTTGACTCGTAGATCCTTGTTCATAATTTCTGATAACAAGATCTTGTGGCCTTATACATCTCTTGTTTTGGAATTATTCTTATTTTACTTCATTAACCTCTAAAACTCTTTTCTTATCTAATATTCGTTTAATTTCACTTAATGATATGATTTCTAGGTCTTTTAGTTTAAGTAATCTCATTTGTAAATACATTTCTTCTTCGTCTAGTATCCAGATTCATCACTACTAAACAAATTCATTTCCTTGTCATACATATAAGTGTTTCCTTGATTTGCTAGCGCTTTTTCTATTGATTTTTCTTTCTTTTCGAGTTTATTTTAATTAAGTTGGTTATTGTAAATCTCTTTTGTGGATTGTCATGTAAAAATGAATACGCATAAGAAAAACCGATTGATTTTTTGGTTTGAGGTTTTAGACTATTTTGTTGCAATAAGATGTCGAATTCGTTGGTAATTTCAAAAAAAAAATTTATTTTTTTCTTTAATAGGTAGTTGAATATTAGAGATTTCCTCTCTATATTTTCTAAGACTCACTTAATCTAGTCTTCAAATCTACAATATCATTTTGAGATGGTTTTGTAATGACCTTGTCATATATTTAAATGTGATGCTTGATTATATGAACAATTTTCGAAAATATTTGGGTTTACTTAATTTTTTGAATTTTGTAATTAGTTTTATAAAAGTACTTAATTATCAAACTCTGATATCAAATACTTCCTCCGATCATAAAAAATGACTTTCTAGTCATTGACACAATTATTAAGAAAACTGTTAAACAATCTTAATTTTATAGAATTTTTTCTCAATTTTATCACTTATTAAATGTTAACCACCTTTTTTGACCAATGAGTGAACATTTTATTATAAAATAATCTAATAAAAATAATTTTTAAAAACAATTCTCAGCTCTCTCTTAATTAGTAACGTTGAAAACATAAAACGACATTTAAATTTGATCAAAATTTAGATCCTAGGAAGTCATTTATTTATGATTGGAGGAAGTACCAACTAACAGATCACACAAAAAATGTAAAATACGACTTAAATTACAAATAAGGATAGAAATAAGGATATAAATGCAACTTATTATAAATTTTGTATCTTTAATATAAATGCTTAAAGTTAGGGCAGAAAATAAAAAAGAAAAATAATAGATTGATTTAGCCTGATCAATGTTAGAGCAGAACACAAGTTAAGGGCTTCTACAATCCTACTTTACCCGAAAAGAAATGAGATAAAATCATGGATACATATCAGCAGAAACTCAATCTAATTACTTGTTTTTCTTGTGCTTGTGTCTAACCTTTTCAGCCTTTGCACTGGCGCCATCCTTTTGATTACTAACAGAGCCTTCTTGAGCGCTACACATCTGCGAGTTCAACCTAAACCCGAGCTTCTTCGAGATGTTACCCCATGCAGAACTCCTAGAATTGCCCTTAACATGTCCCAGCTTCTCGATCTCTTGCTTCATGTTCGAGCATTCCTTCTCGAGTTCAGAAACTCGAATCCTCATGTTGTCCATCCCAACCTTGAGCACTTGGTTCTCCCTCACCGTTGTGGCAAACCCTCCTGCTCCCTCGTTAGGCCCCACCACGCCGCTGCTTCTTAGCTGTCTTGAAGGGTCCAGGTTCTCTGATACTAGAAAGCAGCCAGCTATTGAGTTCCTCAGCTGAAGCTGCTCGAAGAAGAGGACCTGGACTATGACTCGTAAAGGCAGCCTCTCGTTTTGCGCGGCATGGGTGCAGGCTTCTAATGAGAGCTTCTGGCAATCCATCAGTCTACAGAGCGTCTCTCTCTCCGACTCCGTTAAGCATGGATGTGACTGCAAATATTCAGTCAAGTGCAGAATCAAAATTCTAAGTCATCTGGTTCAAAGAATCTTGCAAGAATCTTGCAAGAATACAGAAATTAAAAGTACCTTCAGATAAATGTCAATGGCACGATAGAGACCGTCATCCAAAGGCCTAGCAAATTCAGGGACGGCTGCAGCAAGGGCCTGAAACTTCGGTAGTTTCAAATTAATGTCAGGGGCAACCTCAGCTAAGTAACCATCAATCAGCTTTGCTACCATTGTGATTGGGGTCAACGAAGGCGAACCCATCAGTTGACCGTCGTCAGTAGAGCACGGAGAAGCTCCACCTGTTGCCTCATCCATGACCAAGAAGTGTTCCAGAATCCTTTGCACACAATCGACATTGTACAATGTTTCCATTGAATACGAGAAGTTGGGCATTAGCAAATCATCTAGGGAAGCTTGATCAAGTTGCAGTCCAATTCTCTTTTCAAGGTTTGATATGCAAGTGGGGTTTACACGAAGAATCAGTGATGTTCGAAGAAGACCGAAAAGGAACTTAGTTGATACTAGACCTTTTTGCATAGGAACTAGTTCGTCTACCACTTCTATCAGATGCTTTTGCTCTTCTTCGGATGGTATAGTGCCCGAAGATGAAGACACTGTCCGATTACTAGAATCATCAGAATCGTAACGCCGATTAAGTCCGGGAAGGTACTTTTTCGCGTAGAAGGTGATTGACCCAGAGATAATATCTGGTTTTATGCTGCACAATATCATGGCTGAAATCAACTGTTTATAAAGCTGTAAACTCAATGTGGATGCATCATCATACCACCAATCTGAACTCAAATTCTTCGGTCTTGCACCGGTACTTATTCCGTTCCACAAGACACCACCGCCAGGGCTTTGCAAGGGTCTGATCCCTTCCACAACCGGCCATCCAAATACATCCGGATTGGTGCTTGCTTTAGCAGCCAATGCTTCTATGCACCTCTTTGTGATGTTGAGTTCATCAGCGTGGGGCAGAATGTCGTTGCAAGACTCAAGTGCTCTCAATGAATCTTTCCAACTTCTAAGAACAACTTGATTAAGAAACATTTCGGCTTGTGAGATCAGATTCCCTTCACCATGCTCTTCAGTCAATTCAAGGTGCTCAGCTGCGCATCGTAGATGTACAATGTTGGAAGCTGTGAGTTCTAGTTTCACCCCATAGCAAAACTTGGCAACAAGTTCAAATGCTTTGGCCCCACCGGGCAGATTAGGAATACTAATCACACAAGCCCCTTCTTCTCCCTCTTTGGATGCTTCTGCGATCAATCTCTCCATCATACCACTTCGTGAAAGCAGAGGAAACTGCAGTATAAGACAGCTATTTATATGTCAATGTTATTACTCTACTCTATAACTTGAGCATACCTAGAGATGCATATTTTATAGGTGGTACCTGGTCATGGTGCATTGGTGCTACAATGAAAGAAAGAAAGAATGAAAGGAAGAAAGGAGGAGAAAAAGTAACAAAGTGAGGAACAAATCTTGTGGAGAAGAGCAGAGGCATGCGACATGAAGCACACACGCATTAGATGTATAACTTAGAAATCTTGATAAAGAAAGATGAGTGCAGAGGCAGGGGGTTTTGCCTCCAGCCAAGGCACAAATAAAAGAAGCTACAAACGCACATGCTTGTTGTGCGCAGAAAGTGTTCAATGATATCAGTGGCCATGCAATTACTAGTAGTCTACCAAAGAAAGCCAAAAGAAAGCTCCTGAATTTGGCGAGTGCAAGAAACCCATGTCAGAGCATAGCTTTCAAGATATGAATACTTTATGAGGATTCTAGCAAGGATAATAAAATAGATACATGGGTTATCACTTATTATCAGTTACGAAATTATGGTCAAAAGCATTTAGAAAACATGGAAGCTGTGGAGCATAATTTTCCTCTCAGCAATATTGAATGTATAAGAAGGGCAGATAAAAAATAAGCGAAGAAAACTGCATGATACGAAAGGAACACAACATGAATAAGTTGACAAGTGTAAGTAAATCTATTACCTTGTGGAGGTGGAAAGACATCTCCTCCACCTCAACAACTAGGTCACTAGGAAGGCCAGATGTACAGAACCTGCAAAAATTTTGAAAATGAAGGTCAAAACTCCAGAAAGTGAACAGACAGATAAATTTTACAAGAAATTTAGGGTCAATGCAGTTATAGACACAAGGCTTGTTAAACATTAATCCTGTGAAGAACTCTTACACCGCGTCATTTTATAAGCAGGAGCTTAATTGTCCTGGTAGACATTGATCAGATAGAGCTTACAACAATCAAGCTTCAAGCTGGTCAGGGAACTGAAAAAGTCCTCTTTGACAAACATTAATTCTGCTAAGGCCTAAAGGTCCATCTCTTCTAATGGGTTAGTTATGTCATTTTATGATGTACCATAGTTCTAGGAAAACAAAATGTAGTGTGTTGTTACAATCCTTTCGAGGAAGACTTGATGAATCTACAAAGCAATTATTTTCTGTGACTCCTTCAAAGTTCAGACTAGGCCTTTTATCTTTTATGGTCATTATATCTAGGCCTTGTTTGGTAAACAAACCCACACCAAACTGAAAAAAAATGGACCCAAAAGTAGAGTATACATCCCTTCACATTCTAGATTCCAATTAGCAACCATCATCAAGAATTGAAGAAATGGATAACACCATTGAACTCTCATACCCAGTTAGAACATCATAATAAGATTTTGTTTCAACCAAATGTAGAAACCGACGGGGATGCAAGATAAGCAAACCTACCAAGCCTGGCCTTGTCTCTGAAATGCATCAGTTTTGGATCCCAACTTCACAGACGCCATTTTCCACCAACTTCAACAACAATGGAGCTTCAGTGGGAGATTTATTTCAGACCCCCAATTAGAGGCAATTTCACACAAGGGTTAGAGGGCAAAACAAATTAAACCCGCAGTGCTATGTTGGTCAGCACCATTAAGAAATACCCGGATTCTGCAAAGCCCAAACCCTTAACAAATGTAGCTTCTGTTCCTACAATTCTCAACCATTTGAGAAGTGCCCACCTCAAAGAAATGCCGGATTCACCAGAAATAGGACTCAATCTGGAAACAGAAACAACCCCATTTGAGGAAATTAGAAAAATAATGCAGCGCCAAACAACAAAAAAGAAAGAGAAAAAAATCGATGTGTGCTGAGAGTTAGAAATTGGGATCGAAATAAACAATGTATCGTCAACAGAAAACCCAAACCTACCCAGTTGGTGTTGGGTTTACTTAGCTCTAAGAACAAACGCAGAAGATTCCAAAGTCCACCTCATATGGGCACATGAGGAGGGGCGAAGCAAAACAAAAGCATATGATTTCATTTCATTTCAGCATACTGAGATGGGGTTTCCAATGCTGTTTTATTGGAGCGATTAATTAACGAGTTAATTATTGAGAGAGACGTGGAATAGAATAGGAAGAGAAGGCAGAAACTCCCAAGACATGCGTATTAATGAATGATAGTAAAGCACTGGAGTTGAAGATTTTTGTAATGGAAAAGAAAGAGGAGTGCTCTGTCAAAGTCATAATGAGTAAGTGGGGTCAATGCCTTCAACAATACTCGTGTCTTCTTCCTCTAGATCAGCGTTTCATTATTTCATTTATTTGCAGCACACGCCATTTGCATTTTGCATTCACAATTAAGAGCACCCACGTTCTAAGCTTTTTTTTTTATTTTATTTGAAAACGGATGGTGGTTCAAACGCATAGATGACGCGTGGTTTAGTGGATCAGCAGGCCGAAAAAGATCGGCAGCACTAACCGTCATGAAGGGACACAACAAAATTATAAAAAAATACACAAAAAATACATCAAAAGGAACTCAAAAAAAAAAAAATTTTCAAGACAAAGTCGAATGATCCCGCCAACAAGTTCATCTTCGAAGAAAGTACACAGGTAGGAAGCTTGGGATAATTGTAGACACCTCAGATTTGGACTGCTCTAGATTTGTCCCTGCCATGCAATTCTCCATTTTACGAGATCCTTCGATGTTTGAATCTTTCTAGCAACGTCTCCTTAAGTGAATCTTGTTCTTGATCTAGTGATGGTTCCATGTTTAGTAGGAGATATCAACGATGGTCCCACATCATACTCCCTTTCTTGAAAATTATTCGACCTCGAATCATAGTCTTGCTCATCTCATTAGTCAAATAATGACTCAAGTATCATAGCTCCTGGACTGGATCAACTATATGCAGTGAAAACATCAACTTTTCCATCTTTAGTCCTGAGGTCTCAACATGCACATCACATCAATATGCACATCACTAGATGCAAACGGACTTAAATATCCTCGTGGTGAAGGCTCCTCTTTCCTTGACTCCCCTGGAAGATCCCTCAAGCTTTGCAACACTCTTGCGGACAAAATTTTAACCATAATTCGCAATACTAGAGAATGTCGGTCAAAACTTTGTGGCGAGATTTTCACTGGAGGGGTTGAGATTTCTTCTTGAGGTTTATCTCTCATCTTTGATGATGAAAACTGGATATACTTTGAAAATCTATCCTTTCTTGGCTGTAGCGACATTGGATCCCTTGGATCAAATAGCTAGTCATCCCTTGCCAAATTGCTTATCCTTGACCACAACTAGCTTCACTTCTTCCTCTAGCCTCTTGTGTGATTTCTCATGCAACTCTTTGACAATGTCCTCCTATTTTTCTGCAATAAACCATACTCACTCCTTTAAAGGCAACGGTATAAGATCAAAGAAAATAAAGGAAAACAAACTAACTTCATAGTCATGATAATTCAAGGCTAGATTGGTGTAAAGTTAGGATTTTCGAATTCTAATTAATGATGATTAAGGGAGTTTAATTTAATCATCGATAGCAATTGACCCATAACCCGCGAATACTGCGTAGATGACGAGTATGAGTTTCACAGTTATGTTTCTGACGTAATTTTGGAACTATAGGGAAAAAAATTTTATTTTTCCTCTGGGTAATAATTTTTACCATCCGGTGTTATTTGGAGCATTTGAGAGCTTCAATTAAATAAAATTATAGTTGAGAGAAATGATCAGGACATC
Source organism: Fagopyrum homotropicum (assembly GCA_033239125.1). Lineage (NCBI taxonomy): Eukaryota > Viridiplantae > Streptophyta > Magnoliopsida > Caryophyllales > Polygonaceae > Fagopyrum > Fagopyrum homotropicum. Next base: position 105,951,255 of record BSWB01000007.1, read on the forward strand.
GGATATGTTCTAGATATGAAATAAAATGGAAAGACAAAATGGCCGAAAGAGTCGCTATTTCGTTTCTTAGCGGCTAAGAAAGACGGCTTAGGAATACTCGTTTTCCGAGAGAGTTGCGGAATAATTATCCATACAATATTCTAGATTTATTATTAAAATTTCGAAAAGTTTAGAGAAGGGGCTCATACCGCATTCGGATAGACGAAAGGATAATTATCGACTTCGCTAAAGGATAATTATCGTCTTCGCTATAAATAGCGAAAAATTATTTATTAATTCATTTCCTTTCACACAACCTCGTAAAAACTCTGATTTCTCTCAACCTTCAATTTCAGATCTACTCTTCGTTTCTAATCCGATTTCAATTCCGTTTGAGTTTTCGGATTCCTCTCTTCGTTCTCTTCATTTTGGTACCGAGTTTCTGCGTTTTCATTGAAGTTTAGGTCAAGTCGAGCCTCACCCTTACATGGACGGTTCCGTCGCTCAGATTCCGGTGAATCTAATGGTGTCTGAGTGTAGCCTGCGTCGTTGTGATTTCGAATCTTCTTTCAAATCGTCAATCGGGTTAGTAACGAATAAGTTATCAATTTATTCGTTTTCGGTATTGCGATTTGACCTAAATTGACCTTGAGCTTGTCAAAATGGATAATTGGAAATTCCATTATGTTTGTTTCATTATTCTGGTGATTATGGGTTATTTGTTTGATGATATCTGATGACGAGAGGGTTCAGAAACTGTCTGCGGGCAAAACGTTATTATGGTAAAATTTAACTATTTAATTAAAGATTAATTAATTAAATTAGGAATCTAGAAAACTCTATAAGCTAATTAAATTCAAAGGAATGAATTTAAATGATGTTTGAAGCTAGAAGTTTATTACGAGGAATATGATATTCTCGAAAGGTGTTGTTGAAGACGGTAAACTAACTATAGCTTAGTTACTTAGTGAGTGTATCCAGGTAAGTCTTCGGACTTACTTAGTTTCGATCTGCAAAAACCCGTGCCTGAGAGATTTATATCTCACTGTGTTGAAATGTCTTGTTGTTTTGAAATGTCTTGTTGTGTTGAAATGTGAATGTTGATATGTTTTGAGAAGTGTTATGTGTGAAGCATGCTTGATGTGTTTTATGATGAAAATGATGTTATGACGTGTAAAGCATGCTTAATGTTGTTGTGATTATTATCATGTCATGGTTATGAGAAATGGTTAAATGAACATGTCTTAGCCTATTGAGGCGTGCTATTGAATGACATGATAAGCTTGTTGAAGAATGATAATGTATGACATGGTAAGCTTGTTGAGACGTGCGATATGATGATGACCTGTAAAGGTCAAGAGTATGTAAAATTGTATAAGACGCTGAGCTAAACCATTAACCAGGTCGCTAGCTATTGTAGTGAATGCTAGAGCTCGGACAAGCCCGGATCAATTGCGTTTGTATAAAAAATGACACCGAGTCTGATGGACTTCAGGCTCGGGTCGCACACATAATTAAAATGGTAAATTTTGCGTTAACATGAATGGGAAAATGTTGCATGTGGTTAGGGGTTAAGAACATAACCCGCCACGAGAAATCCTGGCCCGTAGACTTGATCAGTCTGGTTACGACCTAAGAGAAAATGTTTGAATTAACCAAATCTGTGCAACGGTGAGCTTACCAAAGCCAAAACCATATAAGCAATGATTCCGGATTTGGTCCGGGATTGCAATATGTAAATTACATTCTGCATGCACATGCTTCATTCATAAAAGCATGATATCATCTCATGAGCACGGTATATGGTATTTGAATACATGTGTTGCGTTGTGATGTGTTGATATAATGTCTCGTGGATAGGTTATGATTGGTAGCTAAAAATTTTAAACCGAATCTTTTTAGGTAATGCTGATCATTGGAACACTTCAAGGATGTTAGCTGCAGGATGTGGACAGCCGGGACAGTGTTAACCCAAGGGTTGGTTGAACTACTTTTGAAACCAATCGCTTGCAAGCGAGTCTTTTGTAGTTTGTGTACAATTGTGTACACGTGTTGATTTCAGACTGAAGTTCTAAAACAACTATTTAGATGTGATGTTTTGAAGTGTCGTTTTGGGGATATACATACTAACTAGATGCAGGGTAGTTATGTAAATGTTTTCTAAATGACAGGTTAGATATTTTCATTATTTTTCGTGCTTCTTGTTGCAAGGTCCTATTTGTGAAGTTGTTGTGCGGCTAACTGATGGGACCCACTATGTGGTCCTTAGCCTAGTGACGTCTTAGGTTACTTAAAAACTCACGTCGTTAAAGATTGGTATAAGAGATTAGGTTGACAACAAGGGCACATGTGACATGAGATGAGACATGATAGTTCAACCTAACTACAACCTAGTCCGGGTTGGTTTTTAAAGGACATTTAAGTTTTCAAAAGATTTTGAAAATTACTGAAACATGGTTTTAATGGATTTAAAACCATATGCATAGTCGGGATTATGGGTAAAGACACTGCCTTCCACTCCTCAGCGTGAATCCTTGGAAGTGTAGTTCTCTCTCTCTAACTTGTTAAGATTATAGTATTCTGATAGATATCACTATTGTTATAAGTAGTGGATATATATTAAGAGAGAAAAATCTTGAATGTTCCAATCTATCGAAAATGTGATAAAGGAAACCAAGAGCGTTTTGATTAAGAGACAAGAAAGGTGCAACTTCACTGTGAGTGTGAAGGCGGATACACAACGTGTAAGTGTGTCAGTGGGAACACAACGTGCCAGAAGTGCACAGGAGAACCATTTTGATAGTATGAGGTGAGGCGAAGTACTTTAGCCAATCGAGTTAAACGTGATGAGCATATGCAAGAGATGATTTCTGCAACCATGGAAATAAATTTACCCGGTATCGTGTAGAAGACAAGTGTCATAGCAATGAGTAACACATTGCAATGACGGATGGATCCACGGGAGACTCTAGCTATTGTACGTGAAGAACCGGTAGGTGAAATAAATAAGTTAAAAGATACTCTAGAAGGGGGGGGGGGAGTTGAATAGAGTATGAGAACTTTTCGCAAACCAAATCTCAAGGCCTTGAAACTCCTTTCAAGGGCCTTGATGTCGATCTGTGCTCTTTGTGAAACTTTGATTTCAAGGACTTTGAAACAACTTTCAAGTACCTTGACTTCGTGCTCCTGCAAAACAAAGTTAGTCACAATAGCGAGATATAGTGCGGAATGTAAAAGATTGACACGAGGATATGTTTACGAAGTTCGGCTCTAAATAGCCTACTCCCCGTCCCAAGGTATAGCCTTAGGATCTAACTATCTATTATCAGCTTCAAAGAGTCCTAGATACAAACTAGATCAAATCCCCTTCTTCTCTCACTGTAGCCAACGCTACGATCTAGCTCCAACTCTTAACCTAGCTATAATAGCCTAGTTACTTCGTAGAATAACACACACTCTAGTATAACACTATTTAGATCTTCCAATGGAGCTCTTGTGTTTTATCTCTCTCTCTCTAAGGGGATAAGGCTTTTGCGTAAATGAGAGAAAGAAAACAACGAATCAAATGAAGATATTTAAGTTTCTTGAAGACGTAAAGATGTTTTCCGTATATGCTTATGTATCCTTTCTTCTTCGACCATCATCTTCATTTATATTCTTCTATGGAGAGGTCTTCTAGCCGTTGGAGAGATGAACGTTTGAAGATGAATCTTTTTCTCCATGAAGATCGCTTCCTCTTTTAAGATAAGGTAGACGTTGCAAAACTTCAACTCCTGAGAACACGTCGAATCCTTAACTCCTTGATCTTCTCGTTTTCTGTTTAACCGAACGAGAAGAAATCTCAATTTTTTTTGGTTTTAGAAAATCTTCTGAATATATTCTCTAATCTTCGTTTGTAATCTTTGGTAAAAAGATCTTCCCTGAAATCTTCTTTGCATTTTGAATCCTTGTTTGATGCAATTATATAACTTCAAGGCTTTTGAGATCGTCCCTCTGTAGCACTATCTTCCTTGTGTCCTTGAGTTATATTTCAAGGCCCTTGACATCAAGGTCTTTTTTAAATCATGCGATATTTCCTACACTGAATTCAAACCAACCAAGCATCTAGAGAATATAATCAATGCATTGTTAATATATCAAACTACTTCATTTGTGTTAAATCTTCCATCATCAACACCTGTAAAACATTATAAACAAGGTGGAGTTTTCAGTACGCCAATACATGTGAGTTATGTTGTAGAAAACGATGGACATGAATCGGAGTAGTGGTGGAAGGTAGGACGAGGAAGGGAAGTTCTTAGCTTCAAAGGAAATTATGGCATGACATTTGATTGGTGGTCGCACTACATGGACATGACTTTTGGGGACATTGGGGTACTAGAAAAGCATAAGGTGAAACTTGCAGTATCCTTCATGCAGAACGTTGGTGCATGTTGGTGGATGAGAAATCTTGCAATCCTTATGGATTACAAGACTTTCAAGAGTCGGATTTGGACTAACATGTTGAAGTCTTTTCTATAAGCAACATTTGAAGATTCTCCTATGATGGAGATTAATTTCACGAGGAGTATACATTGTTGGATGAGAATGCACCACCTAAGGATCAATTGATAAGCTTGTTTGTGATGGGCTGAAACAACCTCTCATTTTGTCATTGTCACCTTTTGAAGATATGACATTATTGGATTATTAAGAGAAAATACTAAAGCTTGAAGCAATACAAGACTTTAGGAAAAAGGTGGATTCCCGAACTGGTGGAGGAAAGAGGCAATAGTCTACTCCAAGTTTCTTGAAACCCGTGAGTACGAGACATGTGACTCAAGAAACAAGGCCTTCTCCACAACCATGATCATAAGGAAAATTGGAGGGAAGAACATGTTTCAATTGTGGAGACCTAAATCATTACAATAAGGATTGGTCGAAAAGTCCAACTACATGTTTCAGATGTAGTTAACCTAGAGATATGACCAAGTTTGTGAGACTAGGGGATAATGTTATCTCAAGGATCTTGTCCAAATTTGAGAGGAGGAAAAAGCCAAAGTTTACGTGGAAGCTAAGTCAAGTAGAGTGGTCAACTGATATCCTTATTACCGGATTGGATGATGATGACGTGATTCTACACATGGAATTGATGATCAAATATATGGATAAGATAGGTGTGAAAAATGCCAACAGTAACGATGTTAGCCAATGATGGTGTTTGTCACGTGCTCAAAGGAGGTTATTTACAAGAACCATTAGTGATGATCTCTGCGATGAAAATAAGTAAGCTGATAAGGAAAGGATGTAAGCATATTGATGCTATGCTTTGAATAAAGAAGAAAAGATTCAATTGAATGACAATTCAATTGATTATAAGTTTAAGGATGTTTTCCAAGATGAATTACCTTGATTACCACCTACAAGACAAGTTGACTTTAAAATTGATCTAGAACTTAGAACTAGACCAATTTATAAGGATCCGTACACGATGGTACCTGGGAAATGCTTGAGCTAAAGAAGTAGTTGGAAGAATTGGAAGATAAAGGATTTATTCGGCCAAGTGTAATGTCATGGGGAGCGTCAGTGTTGTTCGTGAAGAAAAAAATGGTACATTGAGGCTATGTATCGACTATAAATAACTGAATAAGATGACAATTAAGAACAAGTATCAACTGCCATGAATTAATGATTTGTTAGATCAGTTGCAAGGAGAAAATGTGTTCTCCAAGATAGACCTACGGTCAGACTATCACCAATTAAATATTCAAGAAGAAGATATCCATAAGACATCATTCAGGACTCGGTATGGACACTATGAGTTCGTGGTTATGCTGTTTGGATTAACCAACGCACTTGTTGCGTTTATGGAAGCGATGAACCGGATTTTCATTGGATACTTGGACAAGTTTGTTGTGGTCTTTATAGATGATATATTAGTTTATTCACAAAGTAGTGAAGTGTTAGCTCCAAAAGGTGTGTGCAAGCTTTAATATTTATACCAAAAATGATTGCAAATAAGCGAACACGTAGTGTATGGATCGATTGTAATAAAAGCAAGAATTCCAGGGTCAAACACAAGGACTATGGTGAAACAAAGATCGATAATTTAGGTTGTCAAATAACCACAAGCAACAAAGCAAAGCTATCAAAGATGATGTGAAAGTCAAATAAAGAAAAAGCGGATTCTAGAGATTAAAGCATCCAGTTGTGGTTCCGACTCAAGATCTCAAGGGATAATATGGACAAAGTTGAGGTTTTCAAAGGAAAGGTGTTTCCAAGGTAGGAATAGATCACCGGGTAAGTCTCACTACTCACTATCCCAAACCAAAGATCCTTTTACCAGGTAAGTCTCAAGGTACTAAGGAAAGGAACTATAATCTCAAACCAACACACCACCCAAGGGGATATAATCAACCTTTACTGGATAAGTCTCAAGCTAACTCACAAAGAAGGGATGAAGGCACACTCAAACCCCAATAAAGGATAAACCTTTATTACCTACACTCATGATCTTGGGTAAACAAACAAAGGAATCACCGGGTAAGTCTCATCCTAGGCTTGCGTTGAACCAGGAAAGGTATAACAAGGATAGGATTTGGCAAACAGAAACTCTCAACTCATATAAGGTTCAAGAAAGGTTCACCTCGTTCAGTTATATCCCATCCCGGCCGAGATGTTCAATGACTGACCGAGGTGTTCGTCGGTTAAGGTAAAGATTCGAGCTTTCAGGGTCCACTGGGGTTAAGATCATTCTATCATCGTCTTTCCCACAACTTTCAGCCAATCACCCTAGAATTGCATAAAGAATTTAGCCAATAATCATCATGATAACAATAATCAAATATATGAGAAATGAATCAATATTCAAACAAGAAAACCTTAACACAAAGGTCTCAATAACTAAATGAATCAAACAAACAACAATCAGCGTTCCTCAATCACAATCAGAAAAGACAACAAAACCAAACCAACTAAGAAAGTCTTACAAACTTCCTTCAAAGCCAAGTTCAACTTGATTCCTTCCTTCCTTGAACTTCAACCTTTAAAACTTCCTTCAAAACTTCCTTCAAACTTCCTTAAGAAAATCCTTTAGAAAATCCTTGATCCGAAGATTCCAAGATGGCCGACTTGCAAAAAATCCAACCCTTTATATAGGAGAATTATCTTCCAAAGATAAGATATCTTAAAAAGATAATTTCCTTAAAATATATCTCCATATCTTCCAAAACATATCAGCCAAGAAGATATCGTCCTTCTAAAAATCCAGCCAAAAATATGTGATATTCACTTTCCAAAAATAGAAGATCTCAGCCAAAAATAAAGATCTTATATCCGGTCATCACTTCGCCTCGGTCCAGACGCTCCTCAAGGTCACCTCGGTCGAGGTGTGTTCGCCACTTAGCGTGTGTGCAAATAAGTCTTAAATTTATAAAACTAGAATCAAGCAAGCGAACCCGCAGTGTACGGATCGGCGTAGTTAAGCAAGAATTCCAGAGTATCGAACACAGGGATTTGGGGGGTTAAATCCAATTATAGAATTGTCAAGCAAGTAAATGTATGAGCTTTGTAAATTATTGGGAAAACAATAATCCTAAAGATCCAGGAATCCAGTTGTGGCAATCGATTCAAGATATACTAAAGATATAAGGACAGAGTTGAGGTTTGCAAAGGCATACGAATGTAAAGCAATGTACGGTGAAGTTCCAAGACTTATATGACTTATCTAGAAATACTCTCTATAAAGGTTGTTGAGGCTTCAGTATAGAAAGGATCTAAAGACAAGAATTAATATCAAATACCCAAACTTGTAATCCAAGGATCAAGACTAACTAAACCGATTAAGGTTGTGACACTCGAAATCGAGGTAGAGGTTGTTGAGGCTTCACTACCACTTAGAACAGGTAAGCCAAGACTAAGTTAAAGCAAATCTTTAACTTTGGATTAAAGTAAAAGCAAGGCTCGTAACTGACACAAAAATTACGGATAGTTCTTGAGTTCCACGGCCGTGGAAGCTCAAGAACAGACCGTGGATTAGGTTCGTCGGCGATTCTCTCTAACTCTCAAGATCCAATCTGTTTACGATCGATCTATCATCATCTAAGCCACAACTATCAACCCTTCACCTTAGAATTGCTAAAGGGTTTTAGCTAACAACAGTCATTATGATATCAAATTCAAGATTTAAAAGAATGAAAGATGAAAACTTCCGAAAACCTTCAATAACCTTCAAACCAATCTCAAATTCACAAATATCAATGATAATGCAACTCAGATTTGGAATAAACACAAACGAGTAACTAGTCTAGATAAGAACGAAGAACGGGATGTCAATCCGTCTTCTAATCAAACCTAGGAATCAAAGGCGTAACTTCCGCCACAAACGATCTTCCAAATCTTCAACTCTTCGTAAATCTCCGTTGCGAAATAGCAATCTCCACACGTCCAACTTGAAACCCTAGGCACGTGCAACTCCGTAGATGAAAAGTCTAAGTGCGAGGCGTAAGCAAAGATGCAAACCCTAAGCGGAGGTGTAAGCGAGGTAGCGAAGGTGACGGAATCTCCTTCCTTCCGTCCTTTTATAGGGCTGGATAAAATGTGTCTTCGGCCCATGTACGTAGTAGATCGTGGCTTAAAATATTGCGTAAAAGATCGCCAAGATCACGGTCGTGGAAGGTTCCACGCCCGTAATTTAGAGCGTGGAACTTGATCACGGTTGCTTCAAATCCTCCACGGCCGTGTAAGTTATTGGAATGCTCCACGCTTGTGTTGCCAAAGTTCCACGGCCGTGGATTAGAGCGTGGATCCTAATACGGCCGTATTTTAGAGCGTGGAACGTAGATGGCTCGTAATTCTCCTTGATTTTGTGTCATTCTTCAACTTAGCATCTTCCTTAGATCCTAGTGATGTCCTCAATCCTTGGACATGCTCAATCCATCTCCATTCTCCCTTGATTCGTCCGGTTTTTGCTCTTAATTGCCTACAATCAACACAAAGCTTATGTAGACCTCTATATCGACAAAATAGATGAACTAACTCACAATTGCTTCAATGCTTTATCAATGAGTACCAATATGGATGAAATACACTTAGAAAACGTGCCTAAAATATCACAATATTTCATGCTAACAAATAACCCTATACTTGCCACTTGCTTGTCCCTAAGCAAGGTCTTTTAAAAACTTTAAAACTCAAGTTAGGATGAAATATATGTACATTCTCAAAGCAAAACTTCTTTTAGATGAATGTGTTTTCTAATCAATAGATCATTCTCAAATCTTGCTTCATTCGTTTATAAGACTTTCATACACATAATCAAAGAGTAAAGAGTAAAGAAAGCTCATGAATTGATCAAACTTCCATGTAAGCATCATAACCTTCAAACATTATCAAAATCAATCATAAGAAACTTCAATTTAGATCACCAAGTCATATATCATTCTCTTGATCTTAAGGACTTTCAAACAAGGCCTAGAATGTGGAAAGGGAAGGAAAACTTTAAGGAATGTGGTGCATGAATCCGGGAAAGTGGATAACTACTCTTTTCTTTTTCTCTTGCGGTTTCCGTAGCACTTTCAACTTAGAGCTTCGCTCTCTTCTTTTCAATTCATTTTTCGACTTTACTTTTGGAGTTATGGATAGAGGTGCACAAAAACCGAAGCCTAGGAGATTGGCGTTTCTCATTTTTGCGAGATGCCTCAAACCCTTGATGCACATACCATAATCCGCTAGGAATATCGTTCAATCCGACTTTGGCAAGACACAAACACCCGGTTATGTGAATGGTGCCGAGTTACTCATCGTCATGATTGACTTCCCCAAGCCTATAATTTCTTTCTATTCTTTTGAATGCAAATAATTGCTTTCATGGCCCTCCCACATCAAACATGCCAAATATCAACTCCTCCAAATACCCGGATAGGTAAAGGAGGCCATTATTTCAATGAGGGGCTAAATGATCAAAGAAAGAAGAAAGAAAATCGAATTGCCTTAATCATCTCAAAAAGAAGTATAGGAACTTATCATGTGATTTTAACCTTGATTCCTCAATATGATTTAAGTAACATTCATCACATTATGAAATTTGCAAAAGAGGAATAATCAACTCATTCAATTTCTTTTCAATTCACTATTTGTTTAAGCATGCGATTGTCATCAAAACTCAATTCACAAGTAGTGATTATCATAGAAATCATCTCTATCCTTAGAAGCACAAAATTTTCAAAATTTTACAATTTTTATGGGTTTTTCAAAAGCTTTTTCATGCAATGCAATAATGAAACGTGTAACAATAGAATGAACATGCAAGGTAGTCTCGATAAAAGCATACAAAAGTGAGTAAGAGTTATTACAAACTATTAGTCACACCTCACCCCATACTTGGAACAAACATTGTCCCTAATGTTCAAAAAGAAAAAGAAGAAAAAGAAAGAAAGAAAAAGAACTCACAAAATGGTGGTGGAGCGGCTAAAACTGTCGATCATCAAACATCATCACTGAGGTGGAGGCGGTGGTGGAAACGGGGAGAAGTCGGGATCGTAGTGCCACCCGAACTGCTGGCGGTAAACATCTCTCATCATATGGTCAAGATCGTCGGCTCATGCATCCCTAGCATCAGCACGAATCTCCAAAGCCCCAACCCTATCGGAAAGGTCGGTAGCCCACTGTGGCAGTTGCTCGTACCAACCAGGCGGCTGGCTGTACCACGCCGGTGCATCTGAAGGTGCTGGTGCAGGTGGCGGCTGTGCATGCCAAGGCGGTGGAGCTCCCATCCAATCCGGCTGAGTGTTGTACCATGAAAGAGGATCCGCCATCCAAGTAGGCCTCTTGCTCACACTAGCACGGCGAGAGGATGATCCTGAAGCTCTAGCGGGACGGGAAGAACGTCTAGGCATGTTGGGAACTGCATCCGGCTGATCCGGGAATGTACCAAAGTCATGATCAGCTCCTCCTCCTCCCTCATAATCATCTCCTCCTCTCATCTCCTCCTCCTCTATAACTGGTGGTGGTGGAACGTAAGGAGGGGCTACTAATCTATCCGCATGCATGGCAGCGAACGTCGTCTTCCAGTTATGGCGTCCAGCCATAATGGAATACTCGGGAAGCCACTCTATCCCTCTCCCTGTCCTACTCTCCCAAGACATAGCAGCATATGGTGGACCTCTATGGGTAGGAAAAATAATGCCTCTAGTCATGAGGCTATGTAGTCCTAGGGGTGTAGCTGCAATACGTGTACATGCTGAGAAATCTACCCCTAACTGTCTAGCAAGGTGGGTGACCATCCCACCGTATCCAATGTTACCAGCCCTCTTATTCTTTAGCTTGCTCATAGTAGCAGCTAAGAGGGTGGCGCAGTCAGCAGGTCTACCGTATAGTATACAGTAGAGAAGGAAAAGCTCGTCTGTCTTGATTTTCTGAGGCGTCTCCGTCCTAGGGAAGAGACACTCAGAAAGCACCCTATGAGCAATCTTCAAGGCTAGGTGATACATCAACCTAGCCTTGGTATCAGTTGGCTGCCAGCGGTCCTCACTGGCATATACCATCGCGATCTCCTCCCAGAAATCCTTGGCGTACACGCCACTGGGGAAACGACCATTGAAGGTCTCATGGAACCCAAAGAAGGCTCGAAACTCTCTAATCGAAAAATCATAGTTTCTCTCCATCAGCCAGAAAGAAACTGTCCTGTCTACGTGACTGTGCTCGAAGGAAACCACAAACTCCCTAGTAATCTCCTCATAAGCATCTTCCCGAATAGCGGAGAAGATGACTAGACCGGCTCTATCTAAAAGCCAAGTATGGTCTCCTATCACATGTAGAGGCTCTAACTCCTCAAGCAGTAGGTATCTAGGTCCTATGACCGCTCTCTTGTGGATCCTCTCTAAAGCATCGAGATGATCGTCATGGATAGTGGCGATCTTAGGGCGAGGTGGTGATGGTGATGAAGGAGGTGATGGAGGCTCGGTGGGTGGTGCTCTAGAAGAGGAAGCATCGTTGCCTTTCCTCTTTTTGTTCTTATCCTTGTTCCTACCGGACACTCTTCTCACAAAATCCATATTCTGTTGAAAACCACGGTCTGTTCTAGGGGTTCCACGGCCGTGGAATGTCCAGGAACCGTGGTTCGGCACGTGATTTCTCAAAATCCAACAGAAATTCACCAAACTCAGCAGCAAGCAGTCCTAAACTAATTCCAGTCCAATTCCAATCAGTTCTCCTAAAAATACTAGCAAAAACGAAGCCGAATCGACAAAGATAGAGAAAGAACCAAAAACCTAGGTTTTCGGATTTTGGAATCCGAATTGTGGCTTCTCCGGTGATTTGCCGCTCGAATCGTTGCTTGGATCTTGTTGGTGATTGGATTTACTTCAGTTTTGGCTAAAGAATCGTCAAAAACGATTAACGAATAAGGATTTGAGAGATGGGGAGTGGAATCGGCGTTTTTGGGCGTGGAATTGGGTTTTTGTGTGTATTTTGTGAAGAAACGTGGTTTATATGGTGGCCGTAAAAATTTTTGAAAAACACGGTCTATCGGGGGGTTCCACGGCCGTGGAAATGTACGGAACCGTGGTTTTGGTGATTTTTTTCAGGCTTTTGAAAATTACGGTCACTATAGCTGTCACGACCGTGGTTTAGGCCGTGGAACTCTCTGTAATGCTCCAAAGTCCAAGTTTCGTCAATTTTCTTCAAGTTTTTCCTTCCCCTTTTCTTTTCCACTGTTCCTTCATCCAAAAACACAAACATACCGGAAGGTATCAAAGGCAAAACAAAGCAAAAGGTCTAAACTAAGCTAATCTATGAATCAAAAACAAAAACGGAAGTGCAATACCTTGGGTTGCCTCCCAAGAAGCGCTTTGTTTAAGGTCCGTAGCTAGACCAAATTCGCACTTATTCGAGAGAGGTAGGCGCGAACTCTTCAGCTTGGAGTTTCGGTGTATACTTCTTGAGTCGTTGACCGTTCACCTTAAAGCTTCCGCCCGTTTCACCCCATACTTCAGCTGCAGCATGGGGAAAATACGTTTGATTAGAAAAAGTCCGGTCCAACGAGATTTAAGCTTACCTGGAAAGAGACGAAGCCTTGAATTGAAGAGGAGAACTTGGTCTCCTTCTTTGAGGTCCTTTGGGATGATATGCTTATCATGCCAACGCTTCGCTCTTTCTTTATAGATCTTGGCGTTTTCGTAAGCGTTCAAGCGGAGTTCTTCAAGTTCATTTAGGTCCAAGAGACGCTTCTCTCTCGCTTCCTTCATGCTGAAATTTAGCCACTTGATTGCCCAAAACGCCTTGTGCTCCAACTCTACCGGTAAGTGACAAGACTTCCCATACACAAGGTTGTATGGTGTAGTTCCGATGGGAGTCTTATACGCAGTCCGGTACGCCCACAATGCGTTATCTAGCTTCAAGGACCAATCCTTCCTTGTCCTTGAAACCGTCTTCTCTAGGATTCCTTTGATCTCCCGGTTTGAGATCTCAACTTATCCACTAGTTTGTGGATGATAAGGGGTGGCGATCTTGTGAGTCACCCTATACTTAGCTAGAAGAGCTTCAAAGCGCCGGGCAATGAAGTGAGAGCCTCCATCACTAATGATAGTCCTTGGTGTCCCAAATCGTGGGAAGATGGTCTTGTTAAAGAACTTAACCACTACCATGACATCATTGGGGGGAGAGGCAATTGCTTCAACCCATCTAGAAACACAATCCACCACTAGAAGTATGTATTGGTTTCCACAAGATGATGGGAAAGGTCCCATGAAGTCTACTCCCCAAACGTCGAAGATCTCCACCTCTTGGATGTTGTTGAGAGGCATCTCATTCCTCCTAGATATATTTCCTGTTCTTTGACAAGCATCACAGCAGGAAACAAAGGTTTGCACATCTTTAAATAGAGTAGGCCAAAAGAATTCAGATTGCAATACCTTAGCGCTAGTCTTGTTCGAACTAGCGTGTCCTCCACAAGGTAGTGAATGACAATGGCGGATGACACTTTGCATCTCATCTTCCGGCACACATCGCCGAATAATGCCATCCGGACCTCTCTTAAAGAGGAGAGGTTCATTCCAAAAGTATTCCCGAACATCCTTAAAGAACTTCTTTCTTTGTGCGTAGGATAATCCGGGCGGTAATTCCTGACAAACCAAATAGTTAACAAAATCAGCAAACCATGGTTCGTTACCTTTGGTGATCACATCGATGCACTCCTCTATGATATGTAAATGCTCGACCGGAAAGGAGTCATCTATAGGTAGATGGTCGTCCTCTAGATGTGTTAGACGACTCAAATGATCCGCAACAGAATTTTCCGAACCCTTCTTGTCGCGGATCTCTAGATCGAATTCTTGTAGGAGAAGAATCCATCTAATTAGCCTTGGCTTCACATCCTTCTTTGCAAGGAGATATCGGATCGCAGCATGATCCGTGTATACAATCACCTTTGCACCTACAAGATAAGAGCGAAATTTGTCAATTGCATATACAATAGCTAAGAATTCCTTTTCGGTAGTGGCGTAGTTGATCTGCGCTTCATCTAGCGTCTTGCTAGCGTAGTAGATAGCATGGGTTCGCCCTTCCTTTCTTTGTCCAAGAACAGCTCCTATTGCTACGTCACTTGCGTCACACATAACCTCAAAGGGGAGATTCCAATCCGGAGGTTGGATAATCGGAGCTGAAATTAGAGTTTCCCGAATCATATTGAACGCATCTAAACATTCCTGCGAAAACTCAAAAACTGCATCCTTCATCAATAGATTAGTAAGCGGTTTTGATATTTTAGAGAAATCCTTTATGAAACGCCTATAAAATCCAGCATGTCCTAGAAAACTTCTTATCCCTTTCACCGAAGTTGGGGGAGGAAGCTTTTCTATTGTCTCTATTTTAGCTTTATCCACCTCAATCCCTCTACTAGAGATTAAGTGTCCTAATACAATGCCTTCCTTCACCATAAATTGACACTTCTCCCAATTAAGAACTAGGTTAGTGTCTTCACACCTTTGTAACACAAGAGCAAGGTTAGAAAGACAATTGTCAAAAGAGGAACCATAAACGGAGAAGTCATCCATAAAAACCTCCATGATTTCCTCTATGTATTCCGAGAAGATGGCCATCAAGCATCTTTGAAAGGTGGCTGGGGCGTTGCAAAGCCCGAACGGCATCCTCCTATAGGCGAACGTACCCCACGGGCACGTGAACGTGGTCTTCTCTTGATCATCCAGGTGTATCGGAATCTGAAAGAAACCACTATAACCGTCAAGATAACAGAAATGCGAATGTTGTGCTAACCTTTCAAGCATTTGATCGATGAAGGGTAGTGGGAAGTGATCCTTCCTCGTCGCGTTGTTTAGCTTGCGGTAATCTATGCACATCCGCCATCCTATTACGGTTCGTGTAGGAATGAGCTCATTATTTTTGTTGGTGATGACCGTCATTCCTCCCTTCTTTGGAACCACTTGTACGGGACTCACCCACTTTCTATCGGAGATAGGATAGATGATACCTGCATCAAGTAGCTTAAGAATTTCCTTCTTGACAACCTCCTTCATGGTCGGATTTAACCGCCTTTGAGGTTGTCGTGAAGTCCTAAAGTCCTCTTCCATTAAGATCTTATGCATGCATAGTGAAGGTTTGATTCCAACTAAATCCTCTATAGTATATCCTAAGGCTTTCCTATGTTTCTTAATGACAACCATAAGCTTACTATGTTCATCTATGCTTAAATCGGAACTAACAATTACTGGAAAGGTAGAATTTGGTCCAAGAAATGCGTACCTTAGATGTGTAGGAAGTGGTTTCAATTCCATCACTATCGGAGTTTCCAATGGCTCTTGAGGAGCATCCGATGCTTCCTTAGAAGTTTCTAAGGATGTAGAACTGTTGGAGAAGAATCAAGAGAAGTTGTGGAAGAAACACAAATATCTTCGAACTCACCCAAAATTACGGCATCCCTGCCTTCTCCACGACCGTGATTTTGGGCGTGGAAAGTAAATACGGTGGCTCTGTTTCCTCCACGGCCGTGTAAGCCTCTGGAGTGCTCCACGCTTTTGTTGGTGAAATCCACGGCCGTGGAATAGAGTGTATGACTGTGGATCCGTACGTTTTCTGCTTCATCGTGGAGTTTCTCAAATCCTTCTTCATGCACTTCTTCTTGCTGCTCTAAGGCTTCAATTGCCTCATTACAATCCTCTTCTTCATGCACTTCTTCTTGCTGCTCTAAGACTTCAATTGCCTCATTACAATCCTCTTCTTCCCCTATATCCATTAAGCTTATAGAAATAACTTTTTGCAAAGGATCTTTGAAGAGAATAGCACTTACCTCCTCTCTAGATAGCCCTTCTTCGTGGATATTGAATATATCCTCATCAAAAACTGGTTCCTTCACTAGAGTGGAAAGAACGAACTCTACCTTCTCTTCTCCTATGTCGAAGGCGAGTCTAGCATTCTTGCAATCGACTATGCAGCCAGATGTTGCAAGAAACGGTCTTCCGAGAATGATTAGGACCGGACTATCTGCAGGAATGTCAAGCACGACAAAGTCTATAGGGACATAGAACTTACCAAGCTTGACCGGGACGTCTTCAACTATACTGACGGGGCGAGTTATGGAACGATCCGCCATATTTAACGTCATCTTCACCGGTTTAGGATCGCCTAAACCGATCTTCCTGCATAAGGCAAGCGGAATGATGCTCACGCTTGCTCCCAAGTCACATAATGCATCATATGTGACATCTCCCACTCCTATGGGACTATCCTTTAGATCGGTTTAGGATCGCCTAAACCGATCTTCATGGTTTTGATGAGATCCGAAGAATCCGAACTCATCTTAACTTCTCCAAAATCTTCTAGCTTCCTCTTGTTAGAGAGGATCTCCTTTAAGAACTTACCATAAGCTGGCATACCTACAATAGCATCAATGAAAGGTATATTAATATGCAGTTTGCTCATGAGTTCAATAAACTTACCGAATTGCTTGTCTAGATGCGCTCTTGCTCTAGATTGCGGGAACGGTAGGGGAGGTTTGTAAGCTGGAGGAGGAACATAGACATCTTCCTTCTCCTTCCCCTTTTTCTTCTCTTTCTCAACGGGGACTTCTACAAACTTAGGCTGCGGGTCGGTAGTTGTAACGCCGCTCCTAGTTGTGATTGCCATCACCCTTCCTTTTGGGTTGTCCTCCGTCTTTCCTGGAAGTTTCCCTTGATTCCTAGGAACTTCCTCCGCATGACTAAACATTTGGTTTTCTAAAACCTTTTGGGCTTTATCAACCTTAGTTATGTGATCATCTACCTTGATAATGCGAGTCTCCAAACCTTGAAGCTTCCCCAAAATCGTTTCCAACATGGGATCTGCCTTCTCTTTCCCCAATGTACTTCCACCATTAGATGTTTGCCCCTGGCTTTTCAAAGGAGTGGAAGAAGAGGAAGGTGGAGTTAGTGAATTTCCTGAATTGGAAGAATAAGAATTACCGGAATTTTGTTGGTTGGGGCGCCAATTGTTGTTGTTTGAACCCCTATTGTTGTTCCAATTGTTGTTCCGGTTATTGTTGTTGTTGTTCCAATTAGTCCGGTTGTTGTTCCGGTTGTTGCGGTTCGTATTCTCATTCCCGTTGTGGTTATTGTTGTTGCCTAAATAACCCACATCTTGCTCCTTTTGCTTCGGAAAGTTGGTTTTTATGGCTTCCTTCAACTCTTTAATCTCCGTGTTGAGAGAAAAGATTTGAGTTTGAGCTGCTTGTGATAGCTTTGCTCCTTGATCTACATGATTCGCCTCCACTTTCCGATGAGAATACTTCTCTATAACTCGCACTTGCTTCTCAATGAAGTCCCAAGCGTCATCTTCCCTCATGTCCATGAATGTACCACATGAAAGGGATTGGAGCTTGAATTGTGTCTCCACATCCAGCCCCTTATAGTATATCTCCAATAGTGCAAGCTTGGATATGCCATGATGAGGGCAATCCAATAGCAAATCCTGAAATCTTTCCCAAGATTGAAACAAACTTTCGTTAGATCTCATTGAAAATGCATTAATCTTACCTCTTAACTCTACCGTTTTAGATGGCGGAAAGAATTTAGTGAGGGATTCCGAAGAGAGATCCTCCCATGTCTCAAGTTTCCCACTTGGAAGAGCTTGATACCAAGACAATGCTTTCTCCTTCAATGAGAAGAAGAAAGGCTTGAGCTATAGCTGTTGGTAGTTGCATTCTTTGGCTTCATTGTCTCCATCATGATCTCAAAATTTTGTAGATGTTGGTGTGGAGATTCAGCGCTTGTTCCACCAAATTGATTTTGGTGAACAATGGTAATAACTTGAGGGTTGAAGCTAAACCCTTGTGCATCATCAGCATCAAAGTTCACACCTAAACGGCGTGGTTGCTGCGTTGGATCCATCCTTTGGCCAAGAGTTCTTGGCTCCTCATCCACACGTTCGACCCTCGCACCTCTAGGTGGAACACGGCGATTTGCAGCTGGCCATGGAAAGAATCGATTCACATTGATTGTTGGATCAATTTCCTCTAGTGGTGGCATGGAGGAGTCGCTATCCTCATTGGATGAGTTGGCTCTAACCGATCTTCCCAGTCTTCTTCTTCTCTTTTTCTCCTTGAGGTTGTTTATTTCCAACCTCATTTGGAACATCATGTCCGATAGATCATCAACCTTCGTTTGATGACGATCCATCTCTTCCCTACGAGTCTTCTCACTCCATTGGAGTTGAGCTTCCTTTTCCGCTAACTCCGTTTGGTAATCACGTTTTCTTTCTTCAGCCATTTTTCTTTCCTTAAGCTTTCTCCTTAAAGTCCTCTCAAGCTCTTGATCAAGAGGTAAGAGGTCTTCGTTGTTCCTAGACCTGCGCATACACTCGAAGAGATATCAAATAACAAGGGAGAAGCTCCCAAGCTTGACAACCGATAACCGAATTCGGCCTAAACCAAATCCCCGGCAACGACGCCAAAAACTTGTTCGCCACTTAGCGTGCGTGCAAATAAGTCTTAAATTTATAAAACTAGAATCAAGCAAGCGAACCCGCAGTGTACGGATCGGCGTAGTTAAGCAAGAATTCCAGAGTATCGAACACAGGGATTTGGGGGGTTAAATCCAATTATAGAATTGTCAAGCAAGTAAATGTATGAGCTTTGTAAATTATTGGGAAAACAACAATCCTAAATCCAGGAATCCAGCTGTGGCAATCGATTCAAGATATACTAAAGATATAAGGATAGAGTTGAGGTTTGCAAAGGCATACGAATGTAAAGCAATGTACGGTGAAGTTCCTACTTTATATGACTTATCTAGAAATACTCTCTATAAAGGTTGTTGAGGCTTCAGTATAGAAAGGATCTAAAGACAAGAATTAATATCAAATACCCAAACTTGTAATCCAAGGATCAAGACTAACTAAACCGATTAAGGTTGTGACACTCGAAATCGAGGTAGAGGTCGTTGAGGCTTCACTACCACTTAGAACAGGTAAGCCAAGACTAAGTTAAAGCAAATCTTTAACTTTGGATTAAAGTAAAAGCAAGGCTCGTAACTGACACAAAAATTACGGATAGTTCTTGAGTTCCACGGCCGTGGAAGCTCAAGAACAGACCGTGGATTAGGTTCGTCGGTGATTCTCTCTAACTCTCAGGATCCAATCTGTTTACGATCGATCTATCATCATCTAAGCCACAACTATCAACCCTTCACCTTAGAATTGCTAAAGGGTTTTAGCCAACAACAGTCATTATGATATCAAATTCAAGATTTAAAAGAATGAAAGATGAAAACTTCCGAAAACCTTCAATAACCTTCAAACCAATCTCAAATTCACAAATATCAATGATAATGCAACTCAGATTTGGAATAAACACAAACGAGTAACTAGTCTAGATAAGAACGAAGAACGGGATGTCAATCCGTCTTCTAATCAAACCTAGGAATCAAAGGCGTAACTTCCGCCACAAACGATCTTCCAAATCTTCAACTCTTCGTAAATCTCCGTTGCGAAATAGCAATCTCCACACGTCCAACTTGAAACCCTAGGCACGTGCAACTCCATAGATGAAAAGTCTAAGTGCGAGGCGTAAGCAAAGATGCAAACCCTAAGCGGAGGTGTAAGCGAGGTAGCGAAGGTGACGGAATCTCCTTCCTTCCGTCCTTTTATAGGGCTGGATAAAATGTGTCTTCGGCCCATGTACGTAGTAGATCGTGGCTTAAAATATTGCGTAAAAGATCGCCAAGATCACGGTCGTGGAAGGTTCCACACCCGTAATTTAGAGCGTGGAACTTGATCACGGTTGCTTCAAATCCTCCACGGCCGTGTAAGTTGTTGGAATGCTCAACGCTTGTGTTGCCAAAGTTCCACGGCCGTGGATTAGAGCGTGGATCCTAATACGGCCGTATTTTAGAGCGTGGAACGTAGATGGCTCGTAATTCTCCTTGATTTTGTGTCATTCTTCAACTTAGCATCTTCCTTAGATCCTAGTGATGTCCTCAATCCTTGGACATGCTCAATCCATCTCCAT
Source organism: Fagopyrum homotropicum (assembly GCA_033239125.1). NCBI lineage: Eukaryota > Viridiplantae > Streptophyta > Magnoliopsida > Caryophyllales > Polygonaceae > Fagopyrum > Fagopyrum homotropicum. The sequence goes on from BSWB01000007.1 coordinate 105,971,704, forward strand.
TCTCCCTTGATTCGTCCAGTTTTTGCTCTTAATTGCCTACAATCAACACAAAGCTTATGTAGACCTCTATATTGACAAAATAGATGAACTAACTCACAATTGCTTCAATGCTTTATCAATGAGTACCAATATGGATGAAATACACTTAGAAAACGTGCCTAAAATATCACAATATTTCATGCTAACAAGGTGGTATTGTAGCTGACCGAGGTGAGTCTCAGCTGAATGTAAATCTCTCTAATCTGGTACAAAATCAATCCTCTAAATCATTTCCCTACTTCCTGAGATCTTCTTATAACTCCTCAATGCTCCAGAATGTAGCTCCAATGACTCCTTAGCTCCATTTTGGTCCAAAACGTGCCATTTTCCCTACAATTACAATGAAACTAGGTGTAGACCTCGATTCCCGCAAAGATAGACAAAACAACAATATAATCAAAGAATATACATCCATACATACATATTTATGAAGATAAAACGTCTAAACCAATCCCAAAATATAGACTATAATACATGCTATCAAAAAATACCCCATACTTGTCCCTTGCTTGTCCCCAAGCAAGATCCAAATCTTAGATACAAGATAGAATGGATTATAAGTCATTAAAAAGATCAATGAAAAACATCTCAAAACATTTTGGTGATGTGCTTCACTCATAGATCACCCTAAGAGAATGCTTCATGTCAAATAAAATCAAGACATGATGAAAACATTTTATAAATATAAGAAAGTTGTTCATCTTTGCATGAAATCATAGAATGCATAATAAATCATATTTATCGAAATCAATCATGTATAATCCAGTTTAAACCACCAAGTCAATCAACAAGCTCGAGGTCTCAAGGGCTTCCAAAAGAGGTCAAGAAACGTGTCAAGGTGGGATGTATATAGGGTAATGTGGTGCTAGAATCCAGGAATAGGATCTTGCTTCACTTTCTTTGAATCACAACATCTTCCACCAATAAACTTTGCTTATTTTTACTTTACTTTTTGGGATGCATGGACAAAGGTGCACAATAACCAAAGCCTGGGAGATCAGCAATCATCAATTTCTCAAGATGCCTCAAACCCTTGATGCATATATCATGACCCGTTAGGAATATCGCTCAATCCGACTTTGGAAAGAGACAAACACCAAGATATGTGAATGGTGCCGAGTTACTCATCATCATGATTGACTTCCCCAAACCTAATTGTTTCTTTCTAACACTTTCAGCCAAGATCTCAACTTCACTTTCACTTGCTTTTCATCACTTGCTTCCAAATTCTTGGATAGGTAAAGGGAGGCAAAATGTATATGAGGGGCTAAAGCATGGTCAAGAAGAAGAAGAGAAGAGAATGAATTGCCCTAGTCATCCTAGGAAGAATGTGAGAGAACTCATCATGTGGTGTCAACCTTCAAATCCAACATAATTTTGATAAAAACAAAGTATTAAACATGCTAAAACTTCAAACAAAGCATTTTACAACTTAAACATATCATAAAACCTTTCGAGCATATAAAGATTTCAAAACCAATCTGCAAACAAAATCATCATCGAGTTCATATCCAGAGAAGAAGCACAAAACGTTTCGAAAATCTTTCAGTTACAGCCATCTCGGTCGAGGTGTTCTGGCGTCATCCGAGGTGTTCATCCTCGATCGGCCATGAACGTCTCGGTCGAGGTCATAAATTTGTTTTTTCAAACCAGTTTTCGACGTTTTTTTCAAACATGCTGGAAGGTGTCCTCACCCCATACTTCATCTTCGTCATAGGATAAAACAAAGGATTCTATCCAATGTTCCAATAAATGCAAATGCTCATCGGGAAACGAGTCATCAATGGGTAGGTCATCCTTCTCGAGCGAGGTGGATGGTAGCCGGCTGAGGTAATCCGCAACAGAATTCTCGGATCCTTTCTTATCGCGAATCTCTAGATCAAACTCTTGAAGCAAGAGAATCCAACGAATAAGGCGTTGCTTTGCATCTTTTTTAGCAAGCAAGTAACGAATAACTGCATGGTCAGTGTAATTTAGTTGAGCTTCATCTAGCGTCTTGGTAGCATAGTAAATGGCGTTGGTCCATCCATCCTTCTTTTGTCCAAGTACCGCTCCTGCGGCCACATCACTAGCATCACACATGATCTCAAAGGGCAAGGTCCAATCGGGAGGTTGAATGATAGGGGCGGTAATCAACACTTCCTTTATCCTATAAAAAGCATCAAGGCATTCCTACGAAAACTCAAAAACAACATCCTTATTCAAAAGATTAGTAAGCGGTTTAGATATTTTAGAGAAATCCTTGATGAACCTCCTGTAGAAACTTGCATGCCCGAGAAAACTCCGCACACCCTTAACAAAACAAGGGGGAGGAAGTTTCTCAATAGTCTCGATCTTAGCTCGATCGACCTTAATACCTCGGTTGGAAACGAGGTGTCCTAGAACAATTCCTTCACTAACCATAAAGTGACACTTCTCCCAATTCAAAACAAGATTAGTGTCTTCACAACGTTGTAGCACTAGATAAAGGTTAGCCAAACAATTATCAAAAGAGGAACCATATACCGAAAAGTCATCCATGAATACCTCCATGATCTCCTCAATGTACTCGGAAAAGATAGCCATCATACAACGCTGAAAGACAGCAAGTGCGTTACGCAATCCGAATGGCATCCTCCGATAAGCGAATGTCCCCCATGGACAAGTGAAAGTGGTCTTCTCTTGATCATCCGGATGGATTTGAATCTGAAGAAGCCACTATAACCATATAAATAGCAAAAATGGGAGTGTTGAGCAAACCGTTCAAGCATTTGATCGATGAAGGGGAGCGGGAAATGGTCCTTCCGAGTGGCCACATTCAGCTTCCTATAATCAATGCACATCCTCCAGCCCGTAACGGTCCTAGTTGGAATCAACTCGTTGTTCTTATTCGTCACAACGGTCATCCCTCCTTTTTTCAGAACTACATGCACCGGACTCACCCACTTGCTATCCAATATGGGAAATATGATACCAGCATCCAACAACTTAAGAATCTCCTTCTTCATAACCTCTTTCATGATCGGATTTAACCGTCTTTGAGGTTCCCGTGAAGTCTTATGATCGTCTTCCATTAGTATCTTATGCATGAAAAAAGAAGGCTTAATATCAACAAGATCATCAATAGTATAACCCAAAGCCTTTCGATGTTTCCTCAGAACATGCATCAATTTAGATAATTCAGTTTCAGAAAGGGAAGCAATAACGATAACGGGATAAGTAGAATCCGGACCAAGGAAAGCATACCTCAATTTACTCGGAAGTGGTTAAAGCTCCAGAACTGGGGGTGCTTTCTGGGGAGGATCTGTGCCTTCTCCTTCCAGTGAAGTGGGCTTAGATCGAAGAACTGGACTTTCAGAAGTCTCAATTGACAATATCTCGCTTGCTATCTCAGTCGAGATCTGAGGTGGGTGACCGAGATGTTCTTCAGATAAGAACACCTCGCTTGGTCCAGGAAGTGCCTCGGTCTATGTACGAGAATGGGGACCGAAACCTAACGTGTTTTTCTTCTCCTAAATCAGTTTATCAAATCTAGCTCCTGGATCTGCTTCCAATGCCTTCAAGCTTCGCACATCTGCATCACAAGAGACATCTATACCTTCCTCCATTAAACTAAAACTAAGAACTTTTTCAAGAGGATCTTTAATAAGGATAGAGTTCACCAATTCTCTAGATTCTTCTTCATCATAGATGTTGAAGATGTCATCCTCCAACGACTCTCCCTTCATTGCAGCAAGCAATGCAAACTCCACATGATCGCCACCAATGTTGAATTTCAACTTGGCATTCTTAAAATCCACGTTGCAAACTGAAGTTGCTAGAAATGGTCTCCCGAGAATGATAGGAATGGGATAATCTGCGGGAATGTCAAGCACAACAAAGTCTATAGGTATGTAGAAATTACCTAACTTGATGGGAACGTCCTCCAAAATACCCACGGAACGGGTGATGGAGCGATCTTCCATGTATAACGTTATCTTCACAGGCTTGGGCTCTCCAAGTCCGACTTTCTCACAAAGCTCCAGCGGAATGATGCTCATGCTGGCTCCTAGATCACATAATGCATCATAAGTGATATCCCCAACTTGAATGGCAATGCAAAATGAACCGGGATTCCTCAATTTAGGTGGCATCTTCTCCTTCATGATTTGAATGAGCTCCGAAGATCTAGATGTCATCCTTACTTCACCAAAATCCTCCAGCTTCCTCTTTCTTGATAAGATCTCTTTATGAAACTTCCCATAGGCGGGCATCCCTAGAATGGCATCAATGAAAGGAATGTTAATATGTAGCTTATTCATAAGGTCTGGAAACTTACCAAAGTGCTTGTCTAGATGTGCCCTCGCCCTTGACTGAGAGAATAGAAGTGGTGGTTTATAAGCAGGATGTGGAACATAAACTTCAGATTTATCTTTCGCTTTCTGGGGCTCCATCTCGGTTGGCACCTCGACCGAGGTGTTCCTCTTCTGATCTTGGTCCGAGGTGTTCCTCATCTGGTCGGGCATCAACCGAGGTACTGGATCTGTAGTCTTCAATCCACTGTGTGTTGTAATTGCCATGATCTGTCCTTTAGGGTACTCTTTGTCCTTGCTGGGAGCTTCCCTGGATCTCTTGGCGCTTCATTCGCCTTATTGAAAAATTGTTGCTCTAAGGCTTTTTGTGCCTTCGAAAATGAATTCATTGATGTCTCCATAGCGTTGAGCTTGATCAAAATTGCTTCCAGTACAACATCTGTTTTCTTTGGTGGCTGGGACAAACTTGATGCAGGCTTCTGGCTTCTCAATGGAGTAGAAGAAGAAGAGGGGGCATTAAGGGCATTTTCAGCATGAGAATAAGGGTTACCGGAATTTTGTTTATTAGATCTCCAATTGTTGTTGTTGGAGTTTCTGTTGTTGTTGTTGTTGTAATTGTTGTTCCGCGGCCCTTGATAGTTGTTTCTTCCTTGGTATCCACCGTCTTGCTCCTTCTTCGTTTGAGCTACTAAAAGCTCCTTCAATGCTTTCACTTCATTGCTAAGCGAGGTGAGTTAAGCTCCATTTGATGATGTGTCTTGAAAGCTAACTCTCCTTGCTCCATCTTCAGCTCTCTGATGGGAGTACTTTTCCATGTGTAAAGCTTGCTTTTCAATGAAATCCCAAGCTTCATCTATCGGCATATCCATGAAAGTGCCGGCAGAAAGTAATTGGAGCTTGAATTTAGTATCTCCATCCAAACCCTTGAAGTATATCTCCAACAACTCAATCTTTGGAATCCCATCATGTGGGCAATCCAACAAAAGATCCTTAAATATCTCCCATGACTTGGACAAAGTTTATTTGTCCTTCATAATAAAAGCATTGATCTTACCCATCAATTCAGCGGTCTTAGAAGTGGGAAAGAACTTAGTAAGAAACTCCGTCGTCATCTTTTCCCAAGTGTTAATTTTTCTACCCGGAAGAGATTGATATCAAGCAAGTGCCTTGTCTTTCAAAGAGAAATAGAAAGGCCTCAACTTGTAGTTGTTGTTTTCCACTCTTGTTGGTCTCAAAGTCTCCATCAGAATCTCATAATTTTGCAAGTGCTAATGCGAAGACTCTCTCTCCAAACCTCCAAATTGACATTGTCGAATCATGGTTAGAACTTGAGCTCTAAGCTCATAATCATGCTCGGCTGGATCACCTAGGTTAACTCCTGGACGCCTGACTTGCTGATTGGGGTCCAAATTGACATTCTCCTTTCTCTCCTTCCTTCTCCCTCATATTCTTCACCTCCATCCTCTACCTTAGCGTTTCTCTCCTCTTGAAGCTGTCACACGAAGGTTGGACTGCAAAGACATGATCCAAAGTAAGTTGTTTCCTTCTCCTTCTTCTCTTCTTCTTCCTTTTTCCTTCTTTCACCTTTGAAGAGTGAGATCCATGGATTCACTCAAGAGAGTCTTCTCTTGTTCTTTCTTATGTCCTTGCATGCTTAGACCATGGAGGAAGGCTATGATCTTATGGTGGGAGCTACGAGACATTCACAACATCAAAGGAGGCAATAGGAAGGATGTTGTACATCGAAGAACCGAAGAGTCGACGTTTCTGGACTGTAGCCGCGGGGGCGGATCTTGTGAGCCGCGGGGCGGATACTGTAAACCGCGGAGGCGGCCTCTATGAGCCGCGGGGGCGGACTCTGGGTCCTGCACACCGCAAGGGCGGTGTCTTGACACCGCAGGGGTGGTTTCTGCACCAGTAAGCCTCCAATCTCTTGTTCCTTTCTTCCCTTTCCACTTCCTTGATCTTGAACCATCTTAGTAGCATGTTAGGATGACTTAACATAGGTGATATGGAATGCCAAGTAGTAGCTTGACCCTTAGGATTATCTTGTGAGAGTTAAGGGTATGTTGATTGTGATATTGTGGCATGAACTCTTAGGATTGTGAGGATATTGGTTTGGGACTGAGTTGTTATGTTAGAAGCCTTTAAGGCAATGGACTAAGAGTATCATGTATCTTGTGTGTTTATGAGTGGTGAGGATTGTGAGCACTAGAAGTCTAAGGACTTCTAGTTGGCTAGAGGGTTGATCTCTCTTGAGTTGTGATTCTTGTGAGGATGTTGAGCCTAGAAGTCTAAGGACTTCTAGTTGATTAGAGTAATGTTGTTCTTATGGGGATGTTGAGCCTAGGAGTCTAAGGATTTCTAGTTGACTAGAGTGTTGTTTGATCCGTGTGCCTTGTCTTGAATAGGCGTTGCGTGTTTTCCTAAGGGAACTTGAGAGTGTGGTGATCGGTTGCGCTTGGAGACTGGTAAGTCCACGGACTTACTTAGCTGGCTTCTTGTATGAGTGTAATGTGTATGAGTGGTGTTTGCTAGTTAGAATAACAACGAAACCGGATTAGGCCGACTTTATTATATTACGTAATTGACCCAAGTGTATGATAACGAGTCGTGACATCACTGTCTAGCTCTTGCGAGAGCTAGGAGGTTCGCTGCGACCAGCCCAGACAGGTAGACGGTCAGATGCATTAGTACCATTCCTCGTTGGTAAACGGGGACAGGTGCGAGGTTTGGGAATCCCTCGTGTCACAAAATAAGTATCATTAGTAATGGCTTATCACCTAACTAAAGATAATAAACGGATTGAGTGTTGCATGTTGGTTGTGTATGTTGTGTGTGTTTGTGCTTTTACCTTTATACTTATGCATAGAATGTTAGCTAACGGTATTATACCGCCTTGTAGATGCCTTGTAGGTTAGAGAGGCGATCGAGTGATCCGGCGGTAGTGGGCAGCCGGGGTTCCGTGCATTATAGGACGTGACTGTTTATCTTATTTCATGTTTTTGAGACTGATGATATTGTATTCTGGTTTTGAGACTCGGCTAGTTTGTTTTGAGATTGTATTTTTGATTTCGCTCATGAAATAAAACTATGTTGTTTTGCCTTTTTATTTGTGCCGTGTTGTAAGGTCCGATGAAGTTGTTTCCACGCTAAGGGTCGGGACCCATTGTTAGGTCCTAGCTCGTGGCATTCCGAGTCCTTTAGGATTTGGGGTGTTACAATATGGTATCAAAGCCAAGTTGGCAACAACGGCACTCGCAATCTTCTAAAAGGCCAAATATACAAATAAACAGAACCCACAAGGTATTTGAGTTTTCAAAAGGAATTTTGTTTCAAACCATGAGCATAGTCGGGTTAGGATAGAATGTACAGGACGACCACTACCTCCGTGGATCTCAGCAGCCTAGTTTACTAGATTTAAAGTTGTATGTTGGATTGTAAGATGTTTCTGGACTTGTTATGGTTATAGTAGTAGCATGAATTCTATATAGTCATATATATATACATATATATATATATATATATATATATATATATATATATATATATATATATATGTATGTATGGTACAATAGTATCATATTAGAGTTGCAGACTTTGTAGTTAGATGATAGGAAGCTATCATTGCCCCTTGGACGAGCGCCGTATGGCTTAGGCTACTATACATACGATGAGAAGTATGCTCAAGTTATCGAGTTGAGCATCAAGTTTTAACGAGCACCCCGATGACTTCTTGGATCCCTTTCTGAGGACGTCCAACCAGAAGACTAGACATGACTTAACCGAAGGTTAAACAAATAGAGAGGAAGCCAAGTCAATTTAAGAAAAACCGAGAGGGAAACTACACAAGTAAGGAGGCGACATGAAGATATGAGAGTGGTTCTGAGGAAGCAAGGATGGATCATCAATAAAGCAACAAGAGACAACGAAGGTCAACCATAAGCTATCATGAAATGCTAACTAACGTTAGAGATTTTTGAGAAGGCGCACTTACAAGATATCATGAAATGCGGTTAAGAATATGAAGGTGAGTCACATGACATAACAAGGCCGAAAAGAGTATAATTATCTTGTAGAAGGAAAAGGGAGTGTGGAATGAAGAATGAGCTAACAGAGTGTAAGGTAGAGTACCCCGAGAGAATAGCCTTCATGAGATGGGTAATATGGAGATTATAGAAGAAAGGTACGTTGTTGACCTCAAAGAAGGTCAACCATAAGCTAATCAGTGACAACCGAGAACTCGCAGGTGTCGGTTGTCTATTGATGAGTGTAGATGGGAAGAGTAACCCATATTGTAAATCACAAAGGAACGGTAACAAGATCTTGGAATATTCCCGGTGGTTCAATGTCAACAGTTAGGAGTTATATCAACGAAAGGGGCAAATTGCGTAATCAAGTAGCATTGAACGGGTTCAAGGCAAGTAACAGTAAAAGACCTCTTAGGGAGGGATTGTAATGACCTATGCGACCTTCTTAGGTCATGGGATTGACCTGTGGAGGAACGAAACGGATCAGAACCTTTAAGGTATGATCAGTTGGAAGAACTAGAGGATCAAGAGGAAGGTGAGGCTTTCATTGTTGCTTTACACAAATGAGAACATATATATATATATATATATATATATATATATATATATATATATATATATATATAAAGGATGCATGGTATGAAACGGATGATATGTCGTCGCGAGAAAGAGATGAGTCAGAACTTTCTAGACTCACGCGAAGAAGCCACGAAGGCTATGACGGGTAACGGAGAACTCGAATTAGGGCAACACTACAAGCTTAGAAAAGAAAGTAACGACTTGAAGTCGGGATGTCACCAATTTAGGATTAGAAAAGAAAGTACCTATGTAAGACGACATTTCGGACCGGTATGGTCACTACAAGTTGTAGTGAATTCATTTGGGCACGACAAACGAGAAGTTGAGAGGTTATGTAAATACGTATTCATCGGTTTCTGAATCGAGTTGCAGTGGTGTCGCACAATTTGTGGGTTTATAGGCGGTTTCAATATGGACCGTAACCTAATGTTAGTAACGACCACTAGTGATGTGGGAGGTGTACGAATGATTCTTATATTCTCTTTTGACGACGTCTTGTTGTTCTCTCAGAGTTGATAGGAACAAGCTTGACACGGGACGACTGTAATACAAGTTATGCGGGATAAGATTTATGAGACAAGTCATCTAAGTGGGAGTTAGGACATCTAAAGTGACTTCCTAGGACACGTAGTGACAACGAGAGAGATCAAGTTGATCCAACAAAGACCAAGGTGGTAATTTTGGTGCTACCTCCAATGAATGTTGGGGAGGTAGGGAGCTTATAGATTGGTGGGATATAACTGCCCAGTTGCGGAATGGTTTTAACATCCTCCCTTTCCGAGGAGGTATACCAAAATCGTATGGTCCAAGCCGTGTCTGTGGAGCTTTGAAAAGTTGAAGAGGTAATTGGTCTCTACTCTAAATTCTTGTGCACAGACGAAAGAGTCTTGTGGATTTGGCGACAAATAGGGATGTATCCAAGCGGAGCTTGGGATGCGGGTGAAGTAAAAAGATAGGTTTCGTGTGTATGTGTTAGACAATTTTGGGCGTATGAGAGGAATGCCCCATGAAGGGCCGTGAGCTAGCCGCTTAATACATGTGCTTATGAGGATGTCAATATTTTTATGGAGCGACATGTCAGTCTTGAACGGGACATAAGGGTTTGATATATATATTCACTCACCAAGAGTTGAATACCGGATAGGAGTGATGGATAGAGTTGATTAAGGAATTTGATCAAATGGTTTTGTATCATCCGGGAAAGGTGAATGTGGTCACCGACACCCTTAGCACGTGGATGCCTCGAGAGGAGGCGATAGCTCGACTAACAATCCAACTTCAAATGCAGAGGGATTTAGTAAGGATTGGAGATGGATATCCGGTTTCCAGATAAGGACAATCCCATGTCCGATTTGGGAGAGGCTACCTTATGTGTTATACTAAATATAAAATGAACCAGGACATCATATGTTGTAGTGATGATGTGGGCTTAAGGCCGACACGACTATGTACGAAGTCAATATGTGATCTGTCATCAAGTCAAGTGTTAGCACTATATATGACGGGATGAGAATTTCATCAACTGCCAGTTACGCAGTGGAAGTGGGAGGATTTCTCAATAAATGTTATTACCAGTTTTAGACCGAGTAAAAGTTGTGACGCAATTAGGATTGTCGTAGAGCAACTGACAAGATCGCGCGTTTTATGACTATTTGGGAAACGCGGTCAATGAGTCGGCTAGTGGATGAATTCACTAAGTTGATAGTGAAATTTTGTGGGGATACCGAGTACCATCGTCTCGGATTGAGAGCCTGTGTGCTAGATTAGGGACAAGCATGATCAGAACACTTCCCTTTGTTTAAGTTTTCGTATTATTATAGTTGTCATGCATCGTTTGGGATGGCCTTTGTGAGACTTTATATGAGCGGATGTGTCATACACCGTTCTGTAGGGATTTACCGAGTAGTAATGGTAGGATGACCTGGAGCAGATATGTGATGACATCGCTCGAGTAACGATAATCCTAGAGCGGATGTTAGGCGCGCCGAGTGGCTAGAAGACGTGTAAAGATAAGAGGCGCATGCTTCGAGAGTTCAGATATGGAGTAGGTCTATATGAGAGTTTCATCAAAGTGAAGCGTCAGACGCTTTGTCATTAAAAAGGGAGTTGAGTTCCGTTACATCAGATCTTTTTGAGATCTTTGCACGAGTTGGAAAAGTGGGTTACAGGTTGGCGTTGCCACCAAGAAGTAGAATGTGTTCATCGGCATTTCATGTGTATCAACCAAGGGAGTACGTACACGACTCGAGATACATTGTCAGTCATGACAATCTAGTGGCATAGACGAGGAGCCGATGAGGCTATTTGCAAGACAGAGGATAGTATTTTTGGTGAAGTTACGCTGAGCTAGTAACATCGATATGATCGATGAGTTAGACTTATGTGCATGTGTGATGTTATGTGTAGTTTATGCCTGTGCGGGATTATGTGTTTGATTTGTCTGATCTTTATGTGTTACCTTGAGTGGATCGTGTGTGTAGATAGAAGGTTAATACCTTCATGTTCCGAGTGCATGTCTCTTTTGAGACCGAGAGGATTGACGTTTGCTAAACTTTCGGGACGAAAATTATTTTGAGGGGGATCTGATGTAACGTCCAAAATTTTTAATTCCGTTACGAGAGGCGTTAGAAGCCTTGAGCAAGGGCTACCACCCTTGCGGCTTAGAAGGCCCGCAACCGCGGCCGTCCGCGACCGCGGCTTGGACGTCCCGCGGGGACGGCGACACGACAGAGCGGGAGTCGGGTCCGTTGTTCTTCAAACCTTTCATCTCCCTATTCATTTATGCAACCACATTATTATGTGGTGATTTTTGGGTTGCTTGACCCTTGATCTCCTTCCATTGATGCAGTTATATTCTCTCCCTATTCTCAATTTACGTTCATTCTTCTCCTTTCCCTTCTTCTCCTTTCTCTCCTTCCTTCTCTCTCATATCCTTCACCTCCATCCTCCACCTTAGCGTTTCTCTCCTGTTGAAGCTGTCATACGAAGGTTGGACTGAAGAGACGTGATCTAGAGTAAGTTCTTCTCCTTCTTCTCTTCTTCTTCCTTTTTCCTTCTTTCACCTTTTAAGAATGAGATCCATGGATTCACTCAAGAGAGTCTTCTCTTGTCCCTTCTTATGTCCTTGCATGCTTAGACCATGAAGGAAGGCTATGATCTTGTTGTGGGAGCTAAGAGACATTCACAACATCAAAGGAGGCAATAGGAAGACTTATGTACATCGAAGAACCGAAGAGTCGACGATTCTGGACTGCAGCCGCAGGGGCGGATCTTGTGAGCCGCGGGGGCGGATACTGTAAACCTCGGGGGCGGCCTCTGTGAGCCACGAGGGCGGACTCTGGGTCCTGCACACCGTAGGGCAGCGTCTTTACACCGCAAGGGCGGTTTCTGCACCAATAAGCCTCCGATCTCTTGTTCCTTTCTTCCCTTTCCGCTTCCTTGATCTTGAACCATCTTAGTAGCATGTTAGGATGACTTAACATAGGTGATATGGAATTCCAAGTAGTGGCTTGACCCTTAGGGTTATCTTGTGAGAGTTGAGGGTATGTTTGTTGTGATATTGTGGCATGAACTCTTAGGATTGTGAGAATATTGGTTTGGGACTGAGTTGTTATGTTGGAAACCTTTAAGGCAATGGACTGAGAATATCATGTATCTTGTGTGTTTATGAGTGGTGAGGATTGTGAGCACTAGAAGTCTAAGGACTTCTAGTTGGCTAGAGGATTGATCTATCTTGAGTTGTGATTCTTTTGAGGATGTTGAGCCTAGAAGTCTAAGGACTTCTAGTTAACTAGAGTGATGTTGTTCTTATGGGGATGTTGAGCCTAGGAGTCTAAGCATTTCTAGTTGACTAGAGTGTTGTTTGATCCGTGTGCCTTGTCTTGAACAGGCGTTGCGTGTTTTCCCGAGGGAACTTGAGAGTGTGGTGATCGATTGCGCTTGGAGACTGGTAAGTCTACGGACTCACTTAGTTGGCTTCTTGTATGAGTGTAATGAGTATGAGTGGTGTTTACTAGTTAGAATAACAACGAAACCGGATTAGGCCGACTTTATTATATTACGTAATTGACCCAAGTGTAAGATAACGGGTCATGACATCACTGTCTAGCTCTTGCGAGAGCTAGGAGGTTCCCTGCGACCATCCCAAGTAGGTAGACGGTCATATGCATTAGTACCATTCCTCGTTGGTAAACGGGGACAAGGGCGATGTTTGAGAATCCCTCGTGTCACAAAATAAGTATCATTAGTAATGGCTTATCACCTAACTAAAGATAATAAACGGATTGAGTGTTGCATGTTGGTTGCGTATGTTGTGTGTGTTTGTGCTTTTACCTTTATACTTATGCATAGAATGTTAGCTAACGGTATTATACCATCTTGTAGATGCCTTGCAGGTTAGAGAGGCGATCGAGTGATCCGGCGGTAGTGGGCAGCCGGGGTTCCGTGCATTTAGGACGAGACTGTTTATCTTATTTCATATTTTTGAGACTGATGATATTGTATTCTGGTTTTGAGACTCGGTTGGGTTGTTTTGAGATTGTACTTTTGATTTCGCTCATGAAATAAAACTATGTTGTTTTGCCTTTTTATTTGTGCCGTGTTGTAAGGTCCGATGAAGCTGTTGTCACGCTAAGGGCCGGGACCCATTGTGAGGTCCCAACTCGTTGCATTCCGAGTCCTCTAGGATTTGGGGTGTTACAGAATTTACATTGTTGATGGTTTGTTTGTGAATTGGAATTTGATTTTAATTTTGATTTGGAAAAACTTATAGAATAGGATTAGTGTGTGGATTAGTTTTTGATTTTGAATCTGATTTTGTCCCATCTTAGGTAAATGTTAACATTGTTATTGATTTGTTTGTGAATTGGATTTTAATTTTGAATTTGAATTGTAAAATTTATAAAAGAATAGGATTAGTGTTTGAATTGGCTTTTGATTTTGATTTGGTCCCATCTAAGTTAGACGTTACAGTGCAATTGATTGGTGCGAATGGACTTTTGATATTGAACATATGTGTTGGTGTTCGTTCAATTGGGGACTAAGCTGCTGATGTTTTACAGATGCATTAGTCTTACTCATTTCCCCCTTTTTTATTGCCAGCCTGTGTAGTAGTCAGCTGTTGTTTTATTGAACTTACACTGTTGTTGAATAGTTTGTGAATGGTCTTTTGTTTATGGAATTTAATTTGGCAAAATTTATGGACTATAGGATTCACATCTAAGCTTTAGTTAACTAACAATGTTGCTACTTAGTTTGTGAACTTGCTTTTGATCTTGATTTTGGGGTTCACATGTATATAAGTTTCCTGACAACCCTGTGATCTTAGATATCCGTTTTATTTAACTTATAGTATTATTGATTAGTTTGTTAATTGGCTACATATATATAGCTGATTAGTTTGTAAATTTATTAATGACTTTGATTTTGATTTGAAAAAAGATACAGTTAGCTGTTGCTTTATTTAACTTATAGTGTTGTTGATTAGTTTGTGAATTTACTTTTGATTTTGAATTTGAGTAGGAAAAATATATAGGCCAGGAAGAATACTCAGAATTCAACACATGTTTACTGTTCTTTCAATTGGAGCATAAGTTGTTGGTGTCTTATAAAATGGATTACTAAACTTAATAAAATGGGTCAAAGATAGTCAGTATCGTTTAGCTTGCCGGACTTGGCCCTCAGCCATCGTGTTTATGCCATCTGATATGGTCGTTATCATAGAGTTTCACTGTTACTAAATCATCAAAATAGACTATCATAGTTAAACGATTTATGGGATGGGAAAAACTCAGGAAATTACATACCGTAATCTGCAGCCTCCAAGCTAGGTCAAATAAACGTCATTTTATTCAGCTATCATTTAGTGAGTTTTAAGTGAGTCTTTCGCTACCGATGAGCATACAGTAATAAATCGAGTTCTCTTCTTGCCACCGCCGTCTTCATTGTCTTCTTCTATTATAATGCTGCGATTCATTGTCTTCTTCGCACGCTTTTTAATGTAATCGTTGCCCATGTTCTCCTATCTCATTTTGCTTCTTTCTTGTATTAATTTGTTACTTTTGAGTTTTTTGTGTATTGATGAACTGTTGATTTGCTTCTATATATTATCCATTTCTTTAAAATTACTTAGGAGAGGAACTCCGAGGATAACAAAGCTGCTACCGTAAGGTTTGATCGATATTATTTTAGTCCCTTTCATTAACTTCTTAATTTGGGTCCTTTGCTTTAGGGTTTTGTTTGGTTGGAAAAAAAAAAGAAAAAGTACATCAGGATGAAGCTATAATCATTATTCTAAAATTCTTTTACACTTCTCTGCTTTTCTTATTCTTCATTCTTTGGATTCCAAAAGAAGGATGTAGTAATATCGGAGGGTGCTGTGAAGATCCTTGAGGCTTTCCTGCAAATTGTCTTTGCCGGTGAGGCCCGGAGCCTTGAGGAGAGGCTCGCTGAGACAGTCATGGGAAATGTTTTCCACTTGTAGGAATGCAGGGTGGAGATTGTGCTGAGAGTTTCAAGGAGTTTAGAGCTAACAACATGAGGGATACTTGCTCAGGTTTTAAAGGGTAATGACAATTGCGTGTAAGATTTAAGCGCTTTGTTTGACAGATCTTGATTCTCCTGTTATATCTAAATTCAGTACTTTTTATGTAGCGTAGTTTCTCTTCATAGCCAGTGTGGCTGATGTTGGGTTAAAACCAGACAACTGAGGAAGGCTGATGTGATCGGTGGGGTCTGATTGGTTCAGGCATCGTAACGTCTCTAATTCTAGGCAACCGATCTGTTATTCTCAAGTAAATTAATATCTATCAAACAATACAAGGTGATGTTCTTTATTTACTGTGAATACCGATGTAAGTTATTGAATTGTTTCAATAAGGGTCAGAATGAGTTAAGAGATTTGAAATGATTGAAAATCGTTGTCAATTATCAAGTGGTATTGGTGGTGGTGTAAGATCATTAATAACTTCTAGAAGGAAGCTTTGTTTTTTTATTTACTAATATTTTTATCTCATAATTTTTCGATCTTGGGAAATAGTTTTTTTGTTTGAGTCACATTTTCAGTTTTGATTGTTTGTGCTCCTATGATTAACATTTGAGGGATTCTTGTATCTGTAGAAGGCAACGTAAAAGGCTAAGTTAAGAGGGGGAAGGGAAAAACCTCAATTGTTATCGAAAGGAATATTTGTAGAATAAATGTTAAAATTAATACCTTTACAAATTCTCGCTTGTAGTTTATTTTTTGCCATTGTTGCGTAGAGCAAATTTTTCCACCAAGTATGATGTTTAAAAAGTAAGGGTTCGGGATTTCCAGGTTTTATAAATTTTTGAAAAAGTCGTGACCCTGATTAATATTGGCGTGTGGAAACTATAACACTCCGAATCCGCGGGATTCGGGATGCTACATTGGGTTAGGATCTCACAATGGATCATGTCCCTAGTCTGACAACAAGTTCACTGGACCTTACAACATGACACTAACAAATATAAAACAAATGCATTAAACTGTATAAACTGTACAGTCAAAAGGTAACAACATCATAGCCAAGTATATAAAACAACATTCTCACACAGGAGGCAACAAAAGATCATCCTCACGCAGGAGGGAAACATAACAACCCCAAAAGACATAACCATCCTATGTAAAAGAGGTCCTCGACCTGCCATCCTGCTAGATTACTTAACAACACGCCTATCCTTTGGGGCATCTACAACATGGTAATAAACCATTAGCTATCCATACATATATAAGGTAATGCATAAGCACAAACACAATCATGGAAATATA
The DNA here is from genome assembly GCA_033239125.1 of Fagopyrum homotropicum. Classification (NCBI taxonomy): domain Eukaryota; kingdom Viridiplantae; phylum Streptophyta; class Magnoliopsida; order Caryophyllales; family Polygonaceae; genus Fagopyrum; species Fagopyrum homotropicum. The sequence continues at coordinate 105,988,410 of BSWB01000007.1, forward strand.
AACACATCAACATGCTATCACACATTTACCCATTTATCATGTTTATATAGTAGTCATTCACTCAAATCGTATATATAGATAGATGAAAGTATGTGACACGAGGACCGATACATCCTCGCTTTTGAGCCTGATAGCCAATTGTACGAGTATCGATCACACAATCCGTGTACCCTATGAGAGTGGATTGCGCCCTTCCTATAAAGCCAATCTGGCATGACATCAGAGAACCTCCTAGACTCCACGGCGGGATGAAAGGGAAAAGTTATCACAGCCACGCAATGGGGCAATCAATAAAATATAGGTCGGTATAAACAACATCTCATGCTATCATAGAAAACATATGATGCACACACCACTCATACAAACACCCAATATAGGGATGGTAGTTAAGTAAGTCCTACGGACTTATCTCAACCTCGTACAAAGCTCAACCAGAATCAACCTCCGCTCCTGAGAGAGGGGCACTGCCTAATAACAAGGCATAGAAATGTATCAACCTCTATTCATTAAAGGGGATCACACCTAGACCCAAAGGGATCCATAGGATCATCCTCAATCTAGCTTCACAACCTAATAAACCTCAAAGGCCATACATGGCATATACCAATCATAACCTCATCATAACCTCATCAAAACACATCCTCACACATCTAGCATGATCCTATACACTCACACTTGAAAATGAGGGAACAAAGGCATCCTAAAGCAAGCCTAGAAGCAACACACACCTGAGAACCAAGTGGAAACACCAGCTGGTGCAGGTGGCTGTAGGGGCGGCTCACAGGTGGCGCAGGGGCGGCTCACTGCCGGCGCGAGGGCGGCTGCAAGGTGGCGCAGGGGCGGCTGGACAACAGAAGACAACACTTCATCCCTTTCTCCAGTTCTTCCTTCGATTCCTTCACTCCTTCTTCACTCCAACACCATACATACATATATATACATTAACATAAGCCAATCATGACTGGAGCAAGATCCAAGCCTAAGAAATCTAAGCTCGACTAAGGAAGGATATGAAAGATGAAGGAAAGAAGAAAGATAGGAAGGAAGCCATGGAAGCTTACCAAGTTGAGCTCTCTAGAAGATCAACACAACACCACCACAACCTCAAGCTGGCTCACAAGGCTCAACAACAGCAACCATCAACCATCAGCAACAAAGAGAAGCTCAAAAGCTCTCAAACTCACACCAAATTCAAGAAAAGATCAAAGATGATCCAAGAAGAGATGAGAGCAGAAGAAGAACGTAGGAAGAGAGATGAAACTGTAGATGAGGAACCCTCATCAGAAGGAAAGAGAAGAAGGTTATAAAGGGGTGAAAAGGGTAAATCACGGGTCAAATGGTCAACAAAGACGGCTACAACCACACAGAGCCGTAGGGGCGGACCTTGTGAGGCGCAGGTGCGGCCCAGGCAAACCGCAAAGGCGGCCACTGGGTCACGCAGGGGCGGTTTAGGCTAAAACCAGGTCCTCACCTCACACTCTCAGCAACTCAGCAACTAGGCTCTTACAAAACCACACTTAATAAAGTATCGTATTTGTACTTTAGTTTGATTTGAATCTGATATTTCAATTGTCTTTTGTAAACTTGGCCAGAATTTGGTATAATTAAGTTTCTCATCGAGTCCAATTTGGCTCAAATTCAGGATTATTCAGCTAGATTACCTTTAACGAAATTCTCCCTTTTGTATCCGAATGCTGATTTATATTATCAAATCCGCCGATACTTTGATGAGGAGAAAGAGAAGTATGCTATTCACTTATCCAGTCTCTCAACTGAAGCAGAAATGCTACAACAATTCCACCAAAAAAAACTGAAGCAGAATGCTCAAAGACTTTGGTTGAGGGCCTAAAAGTCGAAAATGTCATCGACATGCTACAATTGGCCAGGCTCTGTGATACTTCCGACCTCCATCTTAAATCCATGAAATTAGTCTTTGCAAAGTTCAAGGCTGTTGAGACAACCGCGAGGCCTGGAAGTTTCTCCACAAGCACAATCCCTGGCTTGAACTCGAGATCTTGCAGTTCATTGACGAAACGGAAACTGTCAATCCATTGACAATATTCAAATTCGACACTTCTGTCTCTGTTAGCATGTTATCGCCAATTCATGTGTGAACAAAGCTTAATTTTCATAAAATCATTTGGAAGTATATTTGACTTATTTGAATTCTTTGGATGATGTGACTGAGGAAGAAGAAGACAATAAGGCATAGGGAAGAACATAATACATGTTTACAGCTAAGCGACGCAATGGACTGTCTTGTGCACATCCATTGAGGGTTGCCCCAATGTGGGCCCTCACGACGTAGATCTGTCCAAGACTCGACAACCATGTGCCAAGTTCTCAACGTGCCATAGCTTGTAGCTTCTTATCAAGCACTTAACTACATGCAAGAAGAGCGTTAATGGTGGCTGCTCGCATTGCAAGTGCATATGTCAGCTGCTAAGGCTTAATGCTTCCCTTTGTGAATGCAAAGTTCTCCTTTGCAGGTAAATTACTAACTAAGCAATACATGATAAACTTTATAGCATTACAATTTATGGTATTACAATTTCTGGTATCATAATTTCTGGTATTACAATTTATAGTATTACATTTTCTTGTATTACAATTTCTGGTATTACAGTTTTCGGTATTACAATTTCTGGTATCATAATTTCTGGTATTAGGCTCTTTTCGTATGAAATTTCTGGTATGAAATTTATGGTATGAACTTTTCGTATGATAATTTCTGGTATGAAATTTCTGGTATGAACTTTTCGTATGATAATTTCTGGTTTTAAAAATTTTGGTATGAGAAATTCTGGTATGAGAAATTCTGGTATGAGAAATTCCGGTATGAGAAATTTAGTCCAGAAAATAAAAAAAGAAAATAATAAAAAAAAGGCAAGAAAAATAATAAGTAAATAAAAAAAACAAATTCAGTAATTAAAAAATTAAAACTTATACTTATATAACAAATAACAAACATCATTTATTCCTTTCTTTCTAAATAGAAGGGTTAATAATTTTTACCTACTATTAAATGAAAGTGGTAAAAAATTTGGGGTACACTTTTTTAAACAAAAACTCAAAAAAACCTAGTATGTCAAATTCTCCCAAAATAAAACATACTTCACGTGATAATCTTATTTACCCAATAGATAAGCTAAATTCATGTCCAGGTTGGTGGCCTTAACAAATATTCTATTTTAGAAAATGTTGAGATTTTGAGGGTTTTTTTTGGTCCAACAAATTCCCTATCCTAAACTCTAAAATAGGAGATTTGGGAAAAATATGTCTCCATTATATATATTTGCAGCAAGAGGGAGCTTCTCCAAATTCAGCCCATGAACAAATTTTGACAGTTTCTATAAATAAATAAATAAATAAATTCAACTCTCCCTATTTTGAAGAAGCTATTGGGTTTTAGACAAAAAAAAATTAGAGAAAATTAAAAAAATTCAGAGAAAATTAAAAAAAGTTCTCCATTTTAGAGTTTTTTTGAAGAATCTGTTGCACATGTCCTAATGATTCCAACGCAATCTAATTTGGGTTAATTTGGTTAGTAGGCCTTTTTTAGTTTATAATATAGTAACTAGGCTTTTCTATTTATTGGTTGAGTAAATATACCCCTTCTATTTTTTTAACCGCTCATCTCTTCTTTAAGCTAACCCTACTCTCTTCTCTTCCTTGTGCAACCGGCCGCCGCTCCCATTTCTCAGCGGTAATCAAGCATGGCGTTTTTCCTCTGATACATCTCCTGGTGCCTTAGATCCACCTTCTCTGCTTCTGGATCAGGTTCACTTCCAAATAGTTCGGTCCTCTCGGATTGAACGGTTTCAATGCTTCGGAACTCTCTCCTTGTTTTCTGTTTCGGTTGTGCGTGTTAATGTGGTGAATAGGTACCATGGGACAACATACCAAGCAAAGCTAGGAGTGAGCATTTTCCGGTCCGGTCCGGTTTTTGGACTGGACCGGACCTGGACCGGACCGGACCGGACCGGACCGAAAACAACAGGTCCGGTCTTCGGTCCAACCAATTCGGTCCACATTCGGTCCGGTCCGGTCCGGTCCACATTCGGTCCGGTCCGGTCCGGACCTATATTTAAAAAAAAATTAAAAAAAAATAAAATAAACTTGTTTTGATATTGTTCCGGTCCAGGTTCGGTCCGGTCCGGTCCAAGTCCGGTCCGGTCCGGTCCAGGTCCGGACCTAAAATTTTGTAAATATCACCAGTTTTTCGGTCCATCCGGTCCTAGACCGGACCTGGACCGGTTTTGGACCGGACCTGAACCGGACCTGGACCGAATAATTCGGTCCATTTCCGGTCCGCATTCTTCCGGTCCGGTCCGGTCCGGTCCGGTCCAGGTCCGGTCCAGGTCCGGACCTATGAACACTCCTAAGCAAAGCCACATGCAAGTGCTATTAGGAAGATCTTCGCCCTTGAGATGTGTATGTCTCGTTTGTCCTCCTTCTCATGCAAAGCCCTGGAGAAACTATCCATGGTAAGTACTAAAAAATGTTATTCTACTGCATATGAAATACATCAGTGTTCCATTGGTAACCGATTTTATCAACAAAACTTTGTTCTAGCCTACTGCATATGCTTTCATTTTTTTGTGTGAAGTGGTAGAGTTTCCTTTTTTATTTTTGGATTTGTTATATACTAGTATGTTATAAAGTTTGGTTGGCTTTTATGACAATGGCATACAACTAAAAGAAGCATTGCAACTTCAACTGGATGTGCAGAGGCGACTCCATGAACAATTAGAGGTAAAAATATTTGACCATTGAATAGTGAGTGTAGTAGGTTTTGATTGAATTATGTTAGGCTGTTCTGGTATTGGATTCATTAAAAGATGATATGGTATTGGGCAGATTCAGCGAAATATGCTTCTTAGGATAGAAGAACGGGTTAAGCGGCAACAGTTCTGTGCCACCATTTCCTGAAGTTAAATAGAACTCTCGCCTTGCAAGAGCCGCAGTCGTAACACAACTTTTGTTGGTCGTTGCTCCATGTTTTGCAGTCTGATTCGTAGTTGCAAGGTCATTCTTTGAGGCCTCCCAGTACATAGTTCGACAGCAAGTGTCATAATAGCAGGAAGATGATATACATTTGTAGATTATAAACACATGTATTTTTTAAACTTCCGGTATGTAGTTCCGGTATGTAGTTTTGGTATGCAAATTATAAAAAATAAAAAAGGACAAAAAGAAATAAAAAAATATTTGGTATGAGTTTCTGGTATGAAATTTCATACCAGAAAATTATAAAAAAATAAATAAAAAAGAATAAAAAAAAAGGCTTCTGGTATGAATGAAGAAATTCTGGTACGAAGAAGTTATGAAGAAATTCTGGTATGAAGAAAATTCTGGTATGAAGAAAATTCTGGTTTGAAAAAAATTCTGGTATGAGAAATAAAAAAGAAAAAAATAAAGAAAATAAAAAAAAACTAAAAAAAACAAATCAGTTTAAAATTTCTGGTATGAAATTTCTGGTATGATAATTTCTAGTATGAAATTCTGGTATGAGTTTCTTCATACCAGAAACTCATACCAGAAAATTATAAAAAAAAATAAAAAGGATTAAAAAAAACACCTTCTGGTATGAAAAAAAATTAATTATGGTATGAAAAAATTCTGACGTGAAAAAATTTTGGTATGAAATTCTGGTACGACAAAATTCTGGTATGAACTTTTCTTATGAAATTTTTGGTATGAAATTTCTGGTATGATAATTTCTGGTATGATAATTTCTGGTATGAAATTTCTGGTATGAAAATTCTGGTATGAGAAATTCCGGTATGAGAAATTCAGTCCAAAAAATAAAAAAGAAAATAAAACTAAAAAAAAAAAGCAAGAAAAATAATAAAAGAAAACAAATTCAGTAATTAAAAATTAAAACTTATACTTATATAACAAATAGCAAACATCATTTATTCATTTCTTTCTAAATAGAAAGGTTAATAATTTTTACCTACTATTAAATGAAAGTGATAAAAAATTTGGGGTACACTTTCTTAAACAAAAACTCAAAAAAAGCCTAGTATGTCAAATTCTCCCATCTAATTTCGGATTAACATGTGTTATTCACCCATTGGATGACCTAAAAGATTTGTTTAAATTATTTTTAGATATTCGGATCGATATAATCTACCAAAATAGTGAAATTTAAGGCGTTATTTTTTAACTTAATTCATTAGCAGAAAAAAAAAACATTAACTTTTTTTTTTGAAAATAATGAGCTAATGATGCCCTTTTTATTATGTTGTGTAATTATGCTCTTGTGATTTTAAATATTAGAAAAAAATTAATTTCTTAAATAAGGTTAATGAGGGGAGAGAATACACTAAACGTTCTTCGGACGGTCGAATTGCTTTCCCCTTGAGCAATGAAGAAAATAAATTCTCACGAAGATATAGTTACCTTCATCCAAAACGGAGGCTTCTTCATTCATTCGAGGCAGTGGGTGATACTAGGAACAAGAATTTCGACTCCGACAAACTTAGTCCGGCTTCGAAGCTGTGTTTACACAACACCGAAGTCGATTCCGATGATTGGCGGCGGAGGAATGCGGATGCTGATAGAGTGTTCGTTGAGGCCTCATAAAAAGGAGACTACACATCATAAGAAGATGCGACTTTACAAATCACGGCCATGGAATATACGACGTGGTCCTAATGTTTATCCGTCAACTCCTCCCATGTCTTCTAACTGGTCTATAGTCAGCATTGTCTCAAAGTTCGACACTCCACCACCTACTTCGGCATCGTAATGAGTAGCTTATTCTTCTTTTGTTGTATATATTATGTTGTGTTGTCAGATAACTTCATGTTGTGGTTGATTTTTGGATTTATTTCCATGTTTAGTACTCAGGTCCGTACCAATCTCTGTAAGTTGCCATTCTCCTACACTTCTATTAAGAATTCAAGAACTTGGATCATGTTGTCATTGCTCAATTTCAATTACCCAATTTCGATTGGTTAGTTAGTAATTGTAAAAGTGACAATCTTTGGTAATCGAAGTTGGGTAACCGAAATTGGGTAATCAAAACTGGATAATTAAACTTGGATAACTGAAGTTGGGTACATGATTTTTTCTTCTTCCCTTTTTCCTAGGATTATTAAAACACATAATTAATCCAACTAATTATTTTTCTAATTAATTATTAGTATGAGGGCCTACTTTGTATCCCACTATAAAAAAAAAAAAAAAAAGCATACTTACCAAAATAATCCTTTTTTTATGTTTTCATTAAACCAATGGAAGTTTGATACTCGAGAATAACCCAACGATTAAAAGCTTGCCATGAACTTTATAGTAGCTTACAAACTAGTGGTTTTACAATCAGCACATTGAACGATGTTTGTCTTGCTTCATCTTTAAAACACCATAACTATCAATAAATCTAAAATGTAGAGAGTGACATGAAAAACAATATAATAATCATTGTATAAATTGAGTATGAATTTAGTAGAACTCACACATTAAGTAAGAGAAGAGGATGTAAGAAAGCATATGCGGATTTATACATCAATAGAACATGACCCTGATGTAAATTGCATTGGATGAAACATTATATTGCAATGAGAGTAACTTGCAAAGATTGCCATGAGGAGAATTAAAGAAAAAAAAAACCGAGTTACTCTTTGGTAACAACAAGAATGTTGTCGACGAGACAGTCCTCGTCACATGCCTAGTTTAGAGACGAATGCCAACGACCGGTCTCTTACAGAACAATGATTGGAGCCCTAGAAACAAAGAGGGAAAAATCATTGAATCCTTAGAACACAAGCTCAAGCTGAAGGCGAGGCGATATTAGTTATTGGAGCCTTAGAAATAGAGGAAGAATGTGAGTCGGTGATAATGATTGGAGCCCTCGTCGGTAAATAGAAGATGAAGGAAGGTAATTGAAGCCCTAGAGGTGTTCTGTGTTTGTACACACGAGTGAAAGACTAGATGATGTGCAAGGGTTAGAAGGGGAGATGAGAAAAATGCCAGACATTTCCTTCCTTGTGTCCTTCCATAGTGTTTTTCACATTGATGGTAAATGATTTCTTTTTCGATGGCATTTATCTGATTATGAAATGCTATAAAAAAAATCGGACCAAATTGGAGCATCAAGCATACAACTAGAAAATGAGTGTTTTGAGAAGCACGTTTGGTATCGTTTCCAAAATTTTCCATCCCAAAGATTGTAGAACCCGAAATTCATAGGTCTATAGAATGAATCTAATGCAGAAATTACATGAGCTTATCATTTAGGAAGGGCACGGGACAGAAGATCCTATTACGAAGAAGATAACTGAATTAAAATTGAGTAGTTGGATTTGTAGATACTTATGAAACAACCTTACGTCTAGTGTTTATGCATATTACAAGTTGATTTCCCAACTGCTGATTTGGCTTTCAATTTGAGGCATGTATTTGAACAATGATGAAGTCTATTATGAAGCCTCTATTTCATAACCATTGTGTATTCTCACCCCACCATGCTTCTGTTTGGTAAAGATACGAGGCTCTAGCTATATTGACCATACACATAACAAATCAAATAGTATCCAATTCATCATTGGGTATAAAAGACATGTACACACAATCATTAATCAAACATGATGCATGAGAGAACTTGAAACAAGCAGGCTCTGTCATGCATCATCACTCAATTGGTATACAAAAGCTGAAAATTATGTTAATCCTTAGCTTGCAAATATCACATTACAATTCTCATAAAACATTCAAATGCCTTAAACTAATAGTTCCTATTCAAGAGCAGATTAGCTGCCAAACATTTGATTCTTTACAAGATTATTACTTATTGACAAAACATGTAAAAAGAAGATGAGAAGAAACTAATACACTGCAAGAAGAATCAACTGTAAAAAGCAAATTTCATAATCACATAAATGTATTAATTCAAAATAGTAAGTGTTCATTTATATATTGTTTACCAGTTGATATTAAGCCATATATACAAAGAAGACTATACAGATCAGTTCAGTCCAAAATAAAGGACAACATTTATTTAAAACACAGGCCAACCATAGAGGCTTTGGTATCAACAGATTCACCTCCACCTGGACCATCATTTTAGTTAGCGAGAAAACAACTTTACAACAGACATTCTTAAGCTGGAGCAAGAAAAAACACCATATTTCAAACGGAAGGTTGCATAATAGTACGCTCATTTTACAAACAAAATCACACAAACAATGTCAAATTCTTACTGCAAATTAACAAGAACCTACACTTCCATCAACTTTCTCAGAGAATCAAGTTCATCTAATCAACCTCTTCTATCTTAGGGCCAGCACCACCAGCAGCAGGCGGAGCATCATCGTCCATCGGAATGTCGCCCCCAGCACCCTGGTACATCTTTGCGATAATCGGGTTGCAGACGCTCTCCAACTCCTTCATCTTGTCCTCAAACTCGTCAGCCTCACCCAGCTGATTCCCCTCAAGCCACTGGATTGCAGCCTCCACAGCATCCTCTATCTTCTTCTTATCATCAGGGGAGAGCTTCCCACTGATCTTATCATCCTTGATAGTGTTCCTCATGTTGTACGCGTAGTTCTCAAGGGCGTTCTTCGCCTCCACCTTCTTCTTGTGCTCTTCGTCCTCTGATTTGTACCTCTCTGCCTCCTGAACCATCTTCTCGATCTCCTCCTTGGAGAGCCTTCCCTTGTCATTCGTGATCGTAATCTTGTTCTTCTGCCCCGTCGTCTTGTCCTCAGCAGACACGTTCAGGATACCGTTGGCATCAATGTCGAAACACACCGTGATCTGAGGAACACCTCTCGGGGCTGGAGGAATTCCAGACAGCTCGAATTTTCCAAGCAAGTTGTTGTCCTTGGTCCTCGCCCGCTCTCCTTCGTATACCTGGATAAGAACACCGGGCTGGTTGTCGGAGTAGGTCGAGAACACCTGTTCCTTCTTGGTCGGAATTGTGGTGTTTCTAGGGATCAATACCGTCATAACCCCACCAGCGGTCTCCAGACCGAGAGAGCGGAGTCACATCCAAGAGCAGCAGGTCCTGCACCTTCTCATTACCCTCACCGCTCAATATGGCAGCTTGAACAGCAGCGCCATAGGCAACAGCCTCGTCTGGGTTGATGCTCTTGCAAAGCTCCTTGCCGTTAAAGAAGTCCTGCAACAGCTGCTGGACCTTGGGAATTCTGGTGGACCCTCCAACAAGAACAACATCGTGGACAGAGCTCTTGTCCATCTTGGCATCCCTCAGACACTTCTCCACCGGCTCCATACATTTCCTAAAGAGATCCATGTTCAGCTCCTCAAATCGAGCACGCGTAATAGTGGTATAGAAGTCGACACCCTCATACAAGGAATCGATCTCAATTGTTGTCTGTGCAGTGGAAGAGAGAGTTCTCTTCGCCCTCTCACAGGCAGTTCTCAGCCTTCTAAGAGCTCTCGGGTTTCCGCTGATGTCCTTCTTGTGCTTCCTTTTGAACTCCTGCACAAAGTGGTTTACCATTCTGTTGTCGAAATCTTCTCCTCCTAGATGGGTGTCTCCAGCAGTGGCCTTCACTTCAAAAATACCCTCTTCAATCGTGAGGAGGGACACGTCAAAAGTGCCACCTCCAAGATCAAAGATCAACACATTCTTCTCTCCAACACTGGTGGCCTTCTTGTCGAGACCATAAGCAATGGCAGCAGCCGTAGGCTCGTTGATGATGCGCATGACGTTAAGTCCGGCTATGACACCAGCATCCTTGGTGGCTTGTCTCTGAGAGTCGTTGAAGTATGCAGGGACCGTGACCACAGCATTTTTAATAGTGGTTCCGAGATAGGCCTCAGCAATCTCACGCATCTTAATGAGAACCATAGAAGAGATCTCCTCAGCAGAAAACTGCTTCTCCTCGCCCTTGTAGTTGACTACAATCATAGGCTTGTCAGCAGGCCCCGCAATGACCTTGAATGGCCAATGCCTCATGTCTTGTTGTACTGATGCATCACTGAACCGTCGACCTATCAATCTCTTAGCATCTGCGCATAGAAAATAAGTAACATGTTATGTCATAAGATCAACAAGGAAATCATTGTCACCGAGATTAGCACGGAATAGGATTGAGAGAGCACTTTCACAGGCTACCAACAGAAAATGCAACATAATTGTCGATTCACAAGCTCGTATCAAGTGAAAATCCACACACAAGTGAAAGCCAAAGATTTGTCCTTCTTCTCAATTGTTGGATGATTTTGATCCATTAATTAGATTCTTCGTTTTGTTTATGTTTCATTGATGAGATCCATACTCACAAGATAATAAGCAAACACAATCAGCTCACATAAAGTTGTGTAATGGAGGTTTCACAAGCATCATCACATAATTCCAGATCAGCTCAAACCACAATCATCATCTCATCACATAAAGTTGTGTAATGGCGGTTTCACAAGCATCATCACATAATTCCAGATCAGCTCAAACCACAATCATCATCACATAAAGTTGTGTAATGGCGATTTCACAAGCATCATCACATAATTCCAGATCAGCTCAAACCACAATCAATCATTAAAAAGATATTGTTTGCTTACTGTACTGAATTGCATGTTGTAGATCACAATAAAAAGTTGAAACCGCAAAAACACATACAAGCAATTTGAAGGGAAAAAAAAGAAGACAATTTGAGTAGCTACAATGACGAAGAGGTGTCACGTACCGAATACAGTGTTGACAGGGTTCATTGCGACCTGATTCTTGGCGGCGTCCCCGATAAGCCTCTCGGTGTCGGTGAACGCAACATAGGAAGGGGTGGTTCTGTTGCCCTGGTCATTGGCGATGATCTCAACACGATCGTGTTGCCAAACTCCTACACAGGAATAGGTTGTCCCAAGGTCGATCCCGATTGCCGGTCCTTCCCCCTTGTTCGCCATGATTGATTCTGCTTAGAGCTCGAAATAGGAATCAAAAGCTTGTGTTAGTTGTGTATATGTGCGAAGTTCGAAAACTGAATGCAGTTCGAATTATGTCCTACGAGTAATGATGGAATAAGAAAAAAGAAAGGGATTTTGTTATATAGGGATTAATAGAGGGTTCTAACAGCGTCTAGAAGAATCGAGAGCCTGATTACGAGCCTTTACGCACTCAGAGACGGCAGCCGTTCACACAAAGAAAATTCCAGAACATCAGACCATTTGAACAAATAATTGGAATATATTAATTATAAATTAGAATATTTTGTACATATTATTTTGTTAATTGTGATAATATTATTTTCTTATAAATAATATGCCATTGATACAATAAGTTTTTTAATAAAATACTAAAATACTTGAGGTAGAAGAATGCTATATTATATCAATTATTATAATATATACAAATGTATTCATTCAAAATAATAAGTGGAAATATCAGATAAAAAAAATATCGTTCCATCATTTAGAATTTGTTTAAGTTTTATTTACTTTTTTTTTTTGTGTGTTTTTAAGGTCGTTAATTGAGAGTGTTATGATAATAGTTTTCAAAAATTGTAATTATTAAATATTTTGTACAAAATGTTCATTTATTATTATTTCAAAAGGATATTTGTAAATGGTAAAAAAAAAATAATAATATACTTGACGATAATCCAATCTATCTTGTATCTAAGATTTGAATCTTGCTTGGAGACAAGAAAGGGACAAGTATGGGGTATTTTGATAGCATGCATTATAGTCTATATTTTGGGATTAGGTTGGACGTTTTACCATCATATGCATAGCTGTATATTCTTGATGATTATGTCGTTTTATTTACCTTTACAAGAGTCGAGGTCTACACCTAGTTTCGTTGTAATTGTAGGGAAAATGACACGTTTTGGAACGATATGGAGCCAAAGGAAAGGAGTCATCGGAACTGCATTTTGGAGCATCGAGGAGTTACAAGGAAGGCATAGAAACAATGGAAGTTCGATAGAAATTTGATATTGGACCAGTTATGGAGATTTACACGTAACAACTCGTTCATCTCGGTTGACTGCCTGATCATCACGACCGAGATGGCTTACTGGGCCTAGATCGAGACGGCCGGCCCATAGCCCATGAGATCTTTTAACTTTGGCAGGTGATTTTCCTATAAGATTGAAGATATTTTCCGGATGGAAGTATGCTTGGTTAGCTGATTATCTTTGGGATTGAAGATATTCCAAGGAGGAAGGAAGTTTAAAGAAAGGTAGCTTTGGAGAAAGTTGAAGGCTTTGAAGGGAAGTTGTAAGGTTTTCTTAGGGAACCTTGATTGTTGTCTTTTAATCCGATTTATTGAGGAACACAATTTGCTGTTTGTTTGGATTGATTGTTTGTTTGATTATTGAGACCTTTTTGTCAAGGTTTTATTGTTTTCTCATTGCTTCTTTTATATATATTTGCTTCTTATTATCATGATGATTATTGGCTAAATTCCCTTGTGATTCTAGGGTGATTGGCTAAGGTTGTGGTGAAGACGATGAAAGAGTGAACCTTTACCTTAGTGGACCCTAAAAGTTCGAGCCAAAACCTAATTGCACCTCACTCGGTCGGTTCATAGAACATCTCGACCGAGATCAATATGAACTGAGCGAGACGTGTGACCTGATTCGATCTATCCTGAGTTTAGGTTTTCGTTTGCCAAATCCTATCCTTGTTGCACCTTTCCTAGTTCATACGTAAGCCTAGGATGAGACTTACCCGGTGATTCCTTTGCTTGTATACCTATGATAATGAGTGTTAGGTAATAAAGGTTTATCCTTTATTTGTAATATCCGGAATTTTTATTCCGTTTAAATCCGTAGCAAATCGAATTTCGATCTTTTGATTCTTAGCTGTCTACGTAGTTGGACACTATATCTCAATATTTTATCATTTTATGTAATATCACTTCACATAAAATGATAAGATTTTATGAGTAGCAAACCCTAATCCAAACCCTAGTGTATATCATGACTTGTCTTTGACAAAGTCATGACGTCCTAGTGACGTGATCACGACGAGCCCAAGACGAGTTATGACGAGGCCATGACAAATTCGTGACAAAGCCATGTATGGCTATGACAAGTTGTTGACAAGGTTTCGACAAGACCGTGTCAACGTCACCGACGAGTTTTGACAAGAACATGACGAGACTATGACAACCTCAGCCCACATTTTTTTTCCTTGTTTCAGCCCACTCTCCCATGCATCTCCTTGCTCCAGCCCACATACCTGCTGCTACTCGGCCCATCTGTGAAAGACGCCTGGCCCTAGCGCCCTTGTGAACTGCTGCACGCCAAAGAACACGGCATCTCTTCACGTCCCTCCCCATCACGTATGACAACAAAGCGCAGCAACCGCTCCCCTTCGTCTTCGCCTCCACGCCAGCGAGCCACAGGTGCCTTCGACCGAACAACAACACCCTCCTCTCCTCCCTCTCTCCGGCAAGCATAGGCGGAGGTGGCAAGCGACACAACAACTGCCTCTCCTTCGTCTGCAGTCGAGCAACAGTGGTGGCCTTCAACCTTCTTCCGGTTCGTCCACAACACCACCAGGGAGGACACCGGACCGCACCTCTGCAAGTGAACCATGGGCGCGTCTTGCCCTAGCCGCTGGGGTGGTTGGGAACCCAGATCCGGCACCTGAGATGGCTCGCTTTTCCCTTCTGTCGACTCTAGCAGACCGAGGATACCAACGAAGCAGATCCGCTCAGCAGCAGCAGCCTTCGTGTCTTCTTTCCCGTGACTTCGAGCCTCAGAACCGGGTAAGCTTATACCCTTCCTTCTTTGCACTTACATCCACGATATTCATGCTTAACCAGTGACCTTTATGTCTCCTTGTCATACTGAGAACAATCATTGATGAAGCATTAAAGATTCATGCTGTTTTCCGAGTTTTCCAGAAGTGACAAGAAGGCATTTCCGAGTCCAGATTTTGGTATGTTAGACATCTCCTCTATTGCTGAATTTTGGACATGTTGTAGTCAGTAGTACATAGTAGATCATAATAAAATTTGGGAAGCATCGGAATTACGGTTTGAGAGTTATGATGTTGCAAAGTTGACTCCTCATACAGTTTTTATAAGTGTGCTGAGTGTTGAGAAAAACAGCATGAATCTGCAATTTTGTGAGATAGTTTTGAATAGGCTTTTGATCTCCTTTGCTGCTGAATTTAGGATATATTATAGATAAGATTTTTTAGTAGAACATATCAAAATTTGGGATAAATCCAGCGAGTGGTTTAGGAGTTATGATTTTTCAAAGTTAAGACACTGTGTTGTTTTGTTAAGTGTTTGCTGAAATTCCTAAGTGTCGAAAACTGCATGTCGGTACAGTTTTGTGACCCAGATTTGGGTAGGTTAGACTCCTCCTTTAGTGCTGATTTTTTCGATATGTGGTAGTTGGTATTATATAGTATAACATACTGAAATTTTGGAATATTCCGAGTTATAGTTTAGGAGATATGATTCTCCAAAGTTGGTTTTTCATGCAGTTTTTAGGACTGCTGATATATTCTAAGTATTAGAAAAAAAACTGCTTGTGATGCAATTTTGTGAGGTAGATTTAGAGGGGTTATTGACCTCTGTCGGACGTGATTTTTGGATATGTTGTTGAGGGATATGTATTGGAGCATGTAGTAAAAGTTGAGAGCAATCCGTTGGGTTAATCCAGATTTAGGATGTCCCGAAATTGGGTATAAGTATAGTCTAGTTTAGAAGAGTTGTGTTAGGTTTTAAGTGTCGATCCATCTTATGCATTTATGTTCTTGTGAGGATGTTGAGGCTAGAAGTCTAAGGACTTCTAGTTGACTAGAGCGTTGTTTGATTCGTGTGCGTTGTCTTGAACAGGCGTTGTGCGTTTTCCCGAGGGGAACGTGAGAGTGTGGTGATCGGTTGCTCTTGGAGACTAGTAAGTCCACGGACTTACTTAGCTGGCTTCTTGTATGACTGTAATGTGTATGAGTGGTGTTTGTTAGTTATGATAAACAACGAAACCGGAATAGGCCGACTTTAGTATATTGTGTAATTGACCTAAGTGTATGATAACGGGTCGTGACATCATCTGCCTAGCTCTTGCGAGAGGCTTGGAGGTTCCCTGCAACCAGCCTTGTCAGGTAGACGGTCAAATGCATTAGTACCATTCCGCGTTGGTAAACGGGGAAAGGGGCGAGGTTTGGGAATCTCTCGTGTCACAAAATAAGTATCATTAGTAATGACATATCACCTAATTAAAGATAATAAAAGGATTGAGTGTTGCATGTGGATTGTGTATGTTGTGTGTTTGTGCTTTTACCTTTATACTTATGCATAGAATGTTAGCTAACGGTTTTATACCGCTTGTAGATGCCTTGCAGGTTAAGAAAGTTGTAGAGAGATCCGGAGGAAATGGTCAGCCGGGTCCACGTACTCATTTAGTTGGGGTCGGGGATGTCTTATGTTCTTCATATGCGTCGTTTTAGTACCGTTGTTTTGTAAGGCTGATACATATCCTTCATGTATATATTTTTTAAAGTTTTCAAATGTTTTTAATACTTTTGTGCCTTGTTGTAATATCCTAGTAAAATTGTTGTCAAACTAAGGTCGGGACCCATTGTGAGGTCCTAACTAGTAGCTCCCCGAGTTCTGAGAATTTGGGGTGTTACAATATGGTATCAGAGCTCTAGGTTGGCAACAATGGTACTTGAAATCTTCTGAAACACCGAATGTACAAAATAACTAGAACCCGAAAGGGGTCTAAGATTTTCAAAATGAATTTCTGTTTTTACACATGCGCATAGTCGGGTTGTTGGGTTAGTAGTACATCGGACCACCATTGCTCTCCGTGGATCTCTGCAACTTGGATTGATATGAGTTAGTATATAGACTTATTATGATGTGTATTAATGTATGTTATATATATGTATATGTGTAGCATGTTAGTATCCTAAAGGATATTTTATATCCTTTAGTTGTGATATCATGAAGTGATTATCGCCTCATGATAAATCAGTAGCAGACTTGAAGAGTCTCCTAAACGAGGCAATAGAATCAGACCTTGAATTGTGTATTATACTCGGGTGGGCTGCTTGGTGATCCTTACAAATAATCCAAAGAACAAGTGAGCAAGTAAGTAAAGTTGTGAAGATAATTTTCACCACAAGCACAATCAAATGAGGAAGAAATTCCTAAGTCAGTTCAGTTAGAAGGAATAGAAGGTCGTACAAGGAACTCGGACATAAGAGGCCGAGAGACGGAATTAGAAGAACCATGCAAGAGACTACAATAGTGCGGAGTAGAGATAACAATATTGGAACGGGACAAGTAGAATTGAGTACAACCAAGATTGCGGAATCAAGGACATTATAATCGAGGTGGATGCCCCATAGACAATTAGGGGCATGAGAAACCAGAAGAGACAAAGTGTCAATCCGGGTGTGAGAATCTAAGGTGCACATAATGAAGACCTACAATTGAGTGTAAAAGCGAAAGGCAGACCCCACAAGCGTGACGAGGTTTTGACCTCCTCAGAGATATAAGAAGTTTGAAAGAAACCGCGACGCCAATATCCAAAGAATGGAAGCCTGTAGCAGGGTCAACGGAGTTTCAGGAAGGCGATATTACCACCAACACCAGTGAAGAAATCTGTATGAGAGAACGGCCTTCCTAGACTCGAGAGTCCAGGGTAACCCGAATTATCACGGGACCTAAGCCATCAACACAGATGGTCCATGCAAAAGGAACTGGAAGTGGATGATCATTACAACCATAAGAATTTCAAAGACGCTTGCAAGCTATCGTGGAAACTTGAAACGACTATTTATGCCAGATGAATGACACAATCGGACTAGAGAAATGGAGTTAGCCCATAAGGAGCGGAAGGGTGGAAGATAGAACGAACTAAAGAAGTATAAAAGGATTGTGATGAGCAACTGTTTACCTACTAGCTAAGGAAATTTTGACAGATCACAAATAACACGAAATGGAGACTACAAGACGCTTACCATCTATTGGGGAGTGTTAGGAACGACTTTTGACGTCAGGTGAATGGCACAGTGAGACTTGAGAAAGAGAGTTGTCCCAAAGGAAGAAGAAGAGTGAAAGATAAGACGAACTAAAAGAAGGATAAAAGGATTAATCTAGTAGGTGATGTGCACCAAGAGATTAATACCAGTAGAGGTATGAAATTGAGATAAGTCAATTATAGACTGACCGATGTCAACCAAGGATGTGCAAGTATTGTTTGGTAATGACGAGTTATGTGCCGTTAAGAAGAGATATTTGTGACGGTGGATCTATGGAGTAGCTTTACCGACGCCTTAGAGGATTTCCTTAAGTAGGAAACGACAACCTTCTTGGATAAATTAAAGGTATAAAGAGAAACATTTCAAGGGTTACTTCTTGGCTAGTTAAGATCAAACTCCGGTCAAGTCAGGGAGTTTGGATCCGTGGTAGAAGAATTAAGAAAGTAAGCGGAAGAAGTTGTTTTTCAATCGTTGTTTTATTTTCTTAAGGCAAGTAAAGAAGGTACTTGGTACTTCATCCGTATAAGACTCATGGTGTAATTGAAAGAAAGAGTTTTGGGGTAAATCATTTTATACTTACAGAAAAGGTCCTAACCCACAAAGCAAGAAGCTCAAGGGTACTGATGGATGTCTTGTCGAGTTTAAGATGATGAAAGTTGGTGAAATGCATTCTAGTTGGAAGAAACGTGAGATATGATATGTGAGTGACTGGAAATGTTGTACGGAAACTTATGTGCATGTAGAGGTAATAAAAGAAGACTGGTACCCTATTATGGATCCGAGTGAAGAGTGATGTCTTTGTTACATGTTGCTAGACAAGTAGTTTTGGAATTCCATACTAATGGAATACTCTAGAGTGAGTTTTCTGGATGGATTAGGAAAGAATTAATGATGTAATAAAAGTATTGTGCATGGCCTGCACTAGAAATCTCAAAGTGAGTAACTACCATCCTGAGTCGAAGATACATAAGAAAGAGAAGCGACAGGAGCATACTTGCAACCTAGTAACCGTGCTTAAAGAAAGCATAATCTCGGAGTAGATTTTATGTGTAATGTTATGTCGGAACAAAGCCTAGTTGCGTTTTGAGTTAGAGGGATATTACTAGTCCGATAAAAGCGGAGGATACAAAAGTTCAATGTTGACGGTGTGTTATCATTTATCGAGTATTTATGATCAAATAACTGTGATATATGATTACTTTGTGTCTAATACCGTCATTCTGGACATATTCTATGTCACTTAAGATCTGGGGAAATGTGTGGGAAGCCTGGGTTAGAGCTAACGATATAGTAGAGATCTATAAATAATATAACAATGCCAAGTGAACAAACAGGTTGACCACTAGATTTGATTTTTAGTTGTCTCGAGTGTTAGACCTGAAAAGGGTAAAGGTGACGATTTCTTACCTGAGGAATAAGATGACTGAGTAATATTAAAAGACAAGACCAAGTGGGTCGTGATACGAAGAGCGTTGGGCACTTGGTAAGTGTTGGTGGATGTCCAAGACCTTTGGCCTGAGTGTGTAGTCAGAACCTTTTCAGAAGGACGGGAACAAGTGGTCATAACGAAAGGAAGGAAGTTGAATAGATTATTTTCCGTAGGGTCATCAAACGATCTGGAAGTGAGTTGTGTAAGACAACCATTGGAAGTTTTAAAGAGGTTTAAAAGTGACTGATGGACTAATATTCCTCACCTTATTGGAGAGTGCAACTTTAGTTTTTCACGGGGACTAAGTTTGGGAACTGAGTTTGAGAACTTCAGTTGGAGAGATACCTACCAGACACGAGTTAGGTCATCAGATTAGAGGATCAAACAGTTGAGCCGGATGATAGCGGTGAGATATTTGGTAACCACTCTAGAACGTGGTAGTAGACGCTTGTGATCTAAGTACCTGAAATGATTTAAGATTCAGTGGTTTTAGGAAAAGCTGATAAGGCTACCTAAGATATGGGGATAGTAAGAGATGTAACCTTTCAAAGACCTATGTAGCGATAGTTGTAACCTCGGGAGTGACTAGTTAGGGCTTGACCTTGTATGTGTGATATTGTTTGACTGCTTGTTTATTTCATGATTGAGTGTTTAGTCAGTGATGTGCTCTTTTGGTTACCTTGATGTGCGGGATACTTAGATGTGGAAAGGACGAGACTTTTGTGTAGTGATCAAACACACCCATTTGGTGCCTTAAAGGCCGATCAGGATTGTCTTACCCTAAGTTTCGGGACAAAACTTATTTTGAGGGGGATCTGATTTAACGACCGAATTTTTTTTCGTTACGCTTTGATAGGGTTTGAGGAGTGTAGAAAACAAAATTAAAATTTAGTGAGACTAGGATATACAAGTTTATTTATGGAAGTTGTTAGATTAAATACCTTGTTCTAAGTTTCGGGGCGAAACTTATTTTAAGGGGGTACTGTTGTAATATCCGGAATTTTTATTGCGTTTAATTCCGTAGCAAACCGGATTTTGATCTTTTGATCCTTAACTGTCTACGTAGTTGGACACTATATCTCAAAATTTTATCATTTTATGTAATATCACTTCACATAAAATGATAAGATTTTATTAGTAGCAAACCCTAATCCAAACCCTAGTGTATATCATGACTTGTCTTTGACAAAGTCATGACGTCCTAGTGACGAGATCAAGACGAGCCCAAGACGAGTTATGACGAGGCCATGACAAATTCGTGACAAAGCCATGCATGGCTATGACAAGCTGTTGACAAGGTTTCAACAAGACCGTGACAACGTCACCGACGAGTTTTGACAAGAACATGACGAGACTATGACAACTTCAGCCCATATTTTTTTTCCTTGTTTCAGCCCACTCTACCTTGCATCTCCTTGCTCTAGCCTACATACCTGATGCTACTCGGCCCGTCTATGAGAGACGCCTTGCCCTAGCGCCCTTGTGAACTGCTACACGCCAAGGAACATGATGTCTCTTCACGTCTCTCCCCATCACGCATGACAACAACGCGCAACAACCGCTCCCCTTCGTCTTCGCCTCCACGCCACCGAGCCACATGCGCCTTCGACCGAACAACAGCACCCTCCTCTCCGGCATGCATAGGAGGAGGTGGCAAGCGACACAACAACTGCGTCTCCTTCGTCTGCAGTCGAGCAACAGCGGTGGCCTTCAGCCTTCTTCCGGTTCGCGCACAACACCGCCAAGGAGGACACCGGACCACACCTCTGCAAGGGAACCATGGGCGCGTCTTGCCTAGCCGCTGGGGTGGTTGGGAACCCAGAACCGGCACCTGAGATGACTCGCTTTTCCCTTCCGTCGACTCCAGCAAACCTAGGATACCGACGAAGCAGATCCGCTCAGCAACAACAGCCTTCGTGTCTTCTTTCCCGTGACTTCGAGCCTCGGAACCGGGTAAGCTTATACCCTTCCTTCTTTTCACTTCCATCCACGATATTCATGCTTAACGAGTGACCTTTATGTCTCCTTATCATACTGAGAACAATCATTGATGAAGCATTAAAGATTCATGCTGTTTTCTGAGTTTTCCAGAAGTGACAAGCAGCCATTTCCGAGTCCATATTTTGGTATGTTAGACACATCCTCTATTGGTGAATTTTGGATATGTTGTAATCAGTAGTACATAGTAGATCATACTAAAATTTGGGAAGCATCGGAGTTACGGTTTGAGAGTTATGATGTTTCAAAGTTGACTCCTCATGCAGTTTTTATAAGTGTGCTGAGTGTTGAGAAAAACAGCATGAATCTACAGTTTTGTGAGATGGTTTTGAATAGGCTTTTGATTTCTTTTGCTGCTTAATTTTCGATATATTATAGATAAGATTTTTTAGTACAACATATCAAAATTTGGGATAATTCCAGCGAGTGGTTTAGGAGTTATGATTTTTCAAAGTTACGACAGTGTGCTGTTTTGTTAAGTGTTTGCTGGAATTCGTAAGTGTGGAAAACTACATGTCGGTACAGTTTTGTGACCCAGATTTGGGTAGATTAGACTCCTCCTTTAGGGCTGATTTTTCGATATGTGGTAGTTGGTATTATAAAGTATAACATACTGAAATTTTGGAATATTTCGAGTTATAGTTTAGGAGATATGATTCTCCAAAGTTGGTTTCTCATGCAGTTTTTAGGACTGCTGAAATATTCTAAGTATTAGAAAAAAAAACTGCTTGTGATGCAGTTTTGTTAGGTAGATTTGGAGGGGTTATTGACCTCTGTCGGACGTGATTTTTGGATATGTTGTTGAGGGATATGTATTGGAACATGTAGTAAAAGTTGAGAGCAATCCGTTCGGTTAATCCAGATTTAGGATGTCTAGAAGTTGGGTATATGTATAGTCTAGTTTAGAAGAGTTGTGTTAGGTTTTAAGTGTCGATCCATCTTATGCGTTTATGTTCTTGTGAGGATGTTGAGCCTAGAAGCCTAAGGACTTCTAGTTGACTAGAGCGTTGTTTGATTCGTGTGCATTGTCTTGAACAGGCGTTGTGCGTTTTCCCAAGGGGAACGTGAGAGTGTGGTGATCGGTTTCTCTTGGAGACTGGTAAGTCCACGGACTTACTTAGCTGGCTTCTTGTATGAGTGTAATGTGTATGAGTGGTGTTTGATAGTTATGATAAACAACGAAACCGGAATAGGCCGACTTTAGTATATTGTGTAATTGACCCAAGTGTATGATAACGGGTCGTGACATCATCTGCCTAGCTCTTGCGAGAGTCTAGGAGGTTCCCTGCGACCAGCCCAGTCAGGTAGACGGTCAAATGCATTAGTACCATTCCGCGTTTGTAAATGGGGACAGGGGCGAGGTTTGGGAATCCCTCGTGTCACAATATAAGTATCATTAGTAATGACATATCACCTAATTAAAGATAATAAAAGGATTGAGTGTTGCATGTTGATTGTGTATGTTGTGTGTTTGTGCTTTTACCTTTATACTTATGCATAGAATGTTAGCTAACGGTTTTATACCGCTTGTAGATGCGTTGCAGGTTAAGACAGTTGTAGAGAGATCCGGAGGAAATGGTCAGCCGGGTCCATGTACTCATTTAGTTGGGGTCGGGGATGTCTTCTGTTCTTCATATGCGTCGTTTTAGCACCGTTGCTTTGTAAGGCTGATACATATCCTTCATGTATATATTGTTTAAAGTTTTCAAATGTTTTTAATATTTTTGTGCCTTGTTGTAAGATCCTAGTAAAATTGTTTTCAAACTAAGGTCGGGACCCATTGTGAGGTCTTAACCAGTAGCTCCCTGAGTTTTGAGAACTTGGGGTGTTACATTATTAGGGTTTGAGTGTACCTTCATCCTACCTTTGAGAGTTAGCGTGAGACTTACCCGGTAAAGGTTAGTTCTATCCCCTTAGGTGGTATGTTGGTTTCAGATTATAGTTCCTTTCATTAGTTCCTTGAGACTTACCCAGTGATAGGATATTTGGTTTGGGATAGTGAGTTGTGAGACTTATCAATGATCTATTCCCACCTTAGAAATACCTTCCCTTGCAAACTTCAGCTTTGTCCACGGTAACCTTAGAAATCTTGAGTCTGAAACACAACTGGATGCTTTGACCTCTAGAATCTGCATTCTTTTATGTGATTTATACATTATCTTTGTTTTGTTGCTTTGTTCTTGATTGACAACCTGATATTTACCGTGCTTGATTTCACCATAGTCCTTGTGTTCGACCCTAGAGTATTTGCCACATTACAATTGATCCATACACTGCGGGCTCACATATTGTTCAGGCTTTTATTTTAGGTTATAAATTTAAAGCTATTTCGTTCACTATTCACACACGTATGAGAGAGAACACATCACATACCAAAAACTAATACCAGAAGACATACCAGAAAACCTAAAACTAGTAACATACTAGAAAAGCAAATATCAGAAACAAGTGCACTAAAAACTAATGCCAGAAAACTCATGTAAATATAAAGGCGAAAAAAACATACCACAAACCATATCAAAACACATACCAGAAACCATATATAAACCTATCAAACCCTAATATGAACAAATACCAGAAACAATAATACCAGAAAAACTGAAAGAGTATCCAATCCATACTAACCGCTGGTATATTTTCTTCCCTTGGAGCACCAGATAAAACTATTTGAAGACCTGCATCATGATCAGACATCGGAGGTGCCTACCCCTCGTTTGAAACATCCTCTTCAACACGTGAAGGAGGCGTTGGGGATAGAAGATTGAATGTAGGAACATCAAAAGCAGACGATCGGTTTCCTACGGCCTTAGATCGAGTAGATATTTTTCTATTGATTAGGGTTTACGATCGATTAACAGGTGAAGGAGAGATTGGGGTTGAAATCCGGTAACAACGATGACGAAATTGAGACTGTGATTGCTGGCTAATGCCGGAGATAACAAGAGAAGATCAGAAACTTGAAGAATCTCAGAATACGAGAGAGATTGAGGGAGAAGTTTGAGTTGAAGTTGAGGAGTCGAGACGCTCTCTGGTGGTTTGAAGAAGTTTGTTTCGTGAATTGAATGAAGTGAGAGGAAGCATGTGAAAATTAATTTATCTATTAACACCTCATTAACAGTAAAAAAATATGGGGTACAATTACTTAAACAAAAACCAAAAAAGGCCTAGTAGGCCAAATTCTTTCAAAATTACGGGGGCGCCACGTCAGCATTAGTGTAGTGTACTTTAGTAGAATATATATATTTTTTCAGATATGCAAATCGATGTAATCTATCAAAATAATTAAAGCGGTTTTTTTAACTTAATTCATTAGAAGAAAAAAATATCTTTTTTTTAAATAATGATCTAAATGATACCCTTTTTATCATGTTGTCTAATTATGCTCTTCAGATTTTTATATTAGAAAAAAAATAAGATAATTTCTTAAATAAGGTTAATGAGCGGAGGGATACACTAAACAATCTTCGACCGTTCTCTTTGCTTTCACCTTGAGGAGTGAAGAAAATAAATTCTCACGATGATAGTTCTTCATCCAAAATGGCGGCTTCTTCATTCATTCGAGGTAGTGGGAGATATTGGGAACAAGAATTCCGACTCAGACAAACTTAGTTTGGCTTCAAAGCGGTGTTTACAAAAAACAAAAATCGATGCCGACGATTGACGGCAAAGGAATGAGGATGATGATAGAGTGTTCATTGAAGCCTCGTAAGAAGGCGACTGCACACCATAAGAAGATGATGCCTCACAAATCGCGGCCATGGAATATACGATGTGGTCCTAATGTTTATCCACCACTTCCTCCTTTGTATCTTGACTGGTCGGTAGTCGGAATTGTCTCAAAGTCCGACACTCCACCACATGATCTGGCATCAGAATGAGTAGCTTATTTCTTCTTTTGTTGTATCTATTGTGTTGTGTTGTATGATAACTTCATGTTGTGGTTGATCTTTGGATTCATTTCTATTTATAGTAGTCATCTCCGTACCAATCTGTGTAAGTTGTCATTTTCTTAAACTTCTAATAAAAATTCAAGAATTTGGATCATGTTGTCATGACTCAGATTTGATTACCCAATTTCGATTGGTAAGTTTAGTAATTGTGAAAGAGACAATCTTTGGTAATCGAAGTTAGGTAACCGAAATTGGGTAATAAAAACTGGATAATAAAATTTGGGTAACCCAAGTGAGTAACCGAAGTTGGGTACGTGATGTAACACCCTGAATCCGCAGGACTCAGGATGCTACGGGTTAGGACCTCACTATGTGTTCCGACCCTTAGCTTGACAACAATTTCACCGGATCTTGCAACAAGGGAAAATAAAGGCAAAACCAAAATTCCTTTTTAATGCAAATGATAAAAAAACCCGAAGGAAAACAACA
Source organism: Fagopyrum homotropicum (assembly GCA_033239125.1). NCBI lineage: Eukaryota > Viridiplantae > Streptophyta > Magnoliopsida > Caryophyllales > Polygonaceae > Fagopyrum > Fagopyrum homotropicum. Next base: position 106,014,141 of record BSWB01000007.1, read on the forward strand.
AAGACTTCAGCCGATATACAATACCAAGACCAGACGCCATACACGCGGCATACAAACACAATAAACGAAGAATGAAACACAACCCGACTCCAATCAAAACCCACTCCTAAAATGTACGGAACCCCGGCTGCCCACTCTTCCGGATCTCTCGGCCGCATTCCTAACTTGCAAGGCAATCTACAACAATCGGTATAAAACCGTTAGCTAATATTTGCAGCATTAGAAGCAAGGTGAAGGCACATACACACATACATCAACATAACACATAACATGCTCAAAACATACAAGTCTGGTTATTATCTTTTTATTATTAGGTTATATCCCGTTTAATTCAACTTCTTCTGTGACACGAGAATCTCCCGAAACTCGCCTCGGTCCCCACTTACCGCATGGAACGGTACGGATGCACCCGACCGTCTAACTACACGGGCTAGTCGCCAAGAACCTCCTAACTCTACGCAAGAGCTATACAAGTTGTCGCCGCCCGTTATCATACACTTGGGCCAAATAATATATAAAGGTCGGTAATCCTATTCCGGTTTTATAAGTTATAATGAAAGCAATAAAACACACACCACCAAACACACATCGAATCTAATACATAGAATACGAGCTAAGTAAGTCCGGAGACTTACTTGTCACAAAGCTAAACCCGATAACCACGGCTCTCAACTTCCCGTAGGAAGGCATTTGACGCCTGGTCAAAATAAGGCACACAATCAACATCTCTCTCACATGCTAGAAGTCCTTAGACTTCTAGTACCAATGATCTCGCAAGATCATAAACTATAACCACATACTAGGATAAGCCAAACCTAAACTCCAAAATCTCACAAGATCATACAACCCCACCTCGGGCCTCAAAACGGTCACAAGATCAACCATATAACTTAAAGCCTTATAACAACCTCGCAAGACAACCAACACCTCAAGCTTAGAATCAACATCAATCCATCAAACAATATCAAATCCTCGAAACTCACCTAAGGTTCAAAGTCACTACTTTGCATTGACTCTAAGTTATGCTAGATTCATCCTAGCATGTACTACCACTGAACATAACTAGAACGAGGGAAATGATACTCACACGACGTCAAAAGACGAAAATCGATCAACAGATGTCGACTTGGACTTGTTAGGTCTTTATCGGGACGCTTCCGAACCTAACACCAAACTATACAAATTTAGCTTATAAGCTAAATTTGAATGGAATAATTAACATATATAAATCTAAGGAAACCCCCACTTTTAAAACCCAAGTTAAAACCGTAAATATATATTCTGGGCAAATTGTATAACATCATAACCCCAAGGTAAAACTCGTTGTCAAAACCAATGTTAAAATCCTGTAATTTAATCTCTAAGTCATAACCCGGAATTAATCCAACATGAGCATAATATATATGGTATATATACATAAGAATATAATCCAAGTAAATCCCAAATTTAAAACCCATAGAAACGTTATCAAGGGAAATTTATGAAATGCTAGAAACTTGTGTCATAAATTATAAATAAATCTTTGGGCTATTTCCTGTAATTTATTCCAACAGGGGTAATATTGTAAGATTCCAAAATTAGGGCCAAATATGTAAATATAAAACATGGGACACAAAACTGTAATATACCAAAAGTGAGGGGGTCCCGAAATGAATTAATTAAAAGGGTTTTATTTCACCCTTCATCTGTTGATGATGGCGGAAGAGAACAGCAGGAAAGGCGGCGGCAAGAAGGCAGGGAAAGGAACGCTTCTCCGGTGGCAGTACTCAGCGAGGTCAACGGCAGGGCAGAGCACATCAAGCGTCGTCTACCGGCGGCGGAGACAATAGTGGATACTTTCCGGTTCGAGGTAGAGGGGAAACAGAGGCGTTGCTTTTGGGCAGTTGTCGACAAAAAGGGAGAGAGAGAAGAGCAGTGGTGAGGCGAGGCTTCTCCAGGCGGCGGCGGCGGTGCGCGATGGTTGTTCCAGGGCGAGGCTCGAGGCGGCCGACGAAGGAGCTGGCGGCCGCTCTCTCCGTTTCCAGCAAGGGCGAGAGGAGGGCTCGTGTTTCTTTGTTGCAGAGGGGGAAGAAGCAGGGCTGCAGGGGTGGTCTTCTTCTCCGGTGTGGTGGGGCATCGAGGGCGGCAATCATGTGGAAGTGGTGGTGAGACAGAGAGAAGGGGTGAGGTGAAGGTTTGAGCGTGAAGCGAAAGAAAATGAGTCGAGAGATGCTGCTACGGTTGTTTGAGTGAAGGAAGGGAAGGGTCGAGATAGGGTGCAGAAAAACACAGTAGGTTGGGCGGCAACGCATCATAGTAGGTGTTTGAGTGAGACAATTCTGGGAAAAAAAATAAAATAAAAAGAACTAGGAAGAAAATAATAACACAAAATAAACTCGATCTAAAGAAAAAATATCGTAACGGTATTTTTGGTTCGGAAAAACTTTTCAAAATTTTCCGAAAATAAATAAAAATACGGATTATATATATAAATTAAATTATATAAGCTCACAAAATTTAATTTCCAATGTGAAAATACCCGTAGAAATAATTAGATTATTAAATTATCGATAAAAGTCGGAAAAATAAATATCGAAAACGCTCCCAATAAACGGGGTGTTACACGTGAAGTTGGGTTTGAAATTTTTTTCTTATCCCTTTTTTCTAGGATTATTAAAGGACATTAATTAACCCAACTATTTATTTTTCTAATTAATTATTAGTATAAGGTCCACTTTGTACCCCATTTATAAAAAATATACTTACCAAAATAACCTATCGGAAGAATAAGCAGGACGTCTAAAGTGGTTGAAATGGATTTTCAAAACCGAACTCTGAAAGAGATGATGAACGCTTTGTTGTACGATTCTGGGTTACCCCATAACATGTGGGGGAAACATCTTAGCGCAAATTATATCCTAAATAAAATACTACATAAGGTAACTGGCAAAACGTCATATGAACTTTGGAAAGGTAAAGTACCATCGTACAAATACCTCAAAGTGTGGGGGTACCTAGCAAAAGTGGTTGTACCACCTCCTAAAAAGGTCACCATCGGACTGAAAATCGTTGATTGTATTTTCATAGGATATGCACACAACAATAGTGCTTATCGATATGTGGTACATAAATCATATATACCACATATACATGTTAACATGATAATGGAATCAATGAATGATTCCTTCTTTGAACACGTGTTTCCGTGTAAGGATAAAGAAAATCCGAAACAAACTCGTGAACAAAGGGAGGAAGGCACTTCTGGGAATGAAATAGTAGAGGAAGAACCTTGAAGAAGTAAAAGAACTCGAACGGAAAAATCGTTTGGGGCTGACTTCATAACGGCATTTCTCATGGAGAAAGAACCAAGAAGTTATACAGAAGCCATGTCTACACCTAACGCACCTTAATGGAAGGAAGTGGTCAAAAGTGAGATTGACTCCATTATGAAAAATCATACATGAGAGTTAGTTGACTTACCACAAGGGTATAAAACACTTGGGTGCAAATGGATTTTCAAAACTAAGTTGAAAACCGATGGCTCAATAGAGAAGTACAAGCCTAGACTTGTGGTGCAAGGTTTCTGACAAAAATAAGGGTTGAGTTTCTTTGACACCTATTCTCCGGTTACGAGAATAACTTCTATAATAATGTTGATTGCAATAGCGGCATTAAGAAACCTAGAAATCCATCAAATGGATGTAAAAACTGTCTTTCTAAACTGAGATTTAGAAGAGGAGATATACCTAAAAGAACCTGAAGGGTATGTTGTGCCTGAACAAGAACACAAAGTGTGCAGACTTGTAAAGTACCTTTACGAACTCAAGCAAGCTCCTAAGAAGTGGCATGACAAATTTGACAATGTAATGATGTCAAATGGCTTCAACATCAACGAATACGACAAACACCTCGCTTCTCCGTCTCCCTTCCTCCTTTGTTTTTGGCTCACCTTTCTTCTCCCTCACAACACCTGTGCTCTTCTTTGGGAACTCCCATCGACCACTCAGTATCCCCGCCGGAGTCCCTCGGTCACTCCCACACCCTCGTTCTCCCCGTCGCCCTCCTTCTATTGCTTTTTAACCCCTAGTTCTTTCTTTTTTGTCAAAAGTCATCGGGAATGTTTGCCGCCGGAGTAAACACCGGGAGAGCCGCCTAACAACCGCCTTCTTTGTGTCTTTCCTCGCCTACCTGCCGGAGCACACGCCGCCACCGCTACTTCTTCCTTTCCCAGCCGAAGAAGAAGGCTCTTTTGGGTTTAAAAACCCTTGTTATGTAACACCCCGAAATCTCAGAACTCGGGGAGCTACTGGTTAGGACCTCACAATGGGTCCAGACCTTAGTTTGACAATAACTTTACTAGGATCTTACAATAAGGCACAAACTAATTTAAGTCATTTGAAAACATTAAATAATACTTACATGAATGATATGTATTAGCCTTACAAGACAACGACAAATATACAACGCATATGAACAAACTGAAGACACCCCCTCCCCATCTAAATGAGTACGTGGACCCGGCTGACCATCCGCTCCGGATCTCTTTCAACTGTCTAAAACTGCGAGGAACTAAAAACACGGACAAACCGTTAGCTAACATTCTAAGCATTAGAATAAAGGTAAAGGCACATAAACACGTAAAGAAGACAAACACACAGACAAAATGCAAACATTCAAGTCCGTTTATTATCTTTATTTACTTTATTCCTTACTAATTCAAATTTCGGTTTGTGACACGAGAATCCCCGAAACTCGCCTCTGTCCCCATTTACCAGTAAGGAATGATATTGATGCATCCGATCGTCAACCTTTCAGGGCTAGTCGCAGAGAACCTCCTAGCTCTCGCAAGAGCTAGGTAGTGATGTCACCGCCCGTTATCATACACTTGGGCCAATTATATAATATATGGGTTGTCCTATTCCGGTTTCGTTGTTTTAACATAACTAACACACACCACCAATACACAAGATACTAATATGAAGAAGCTAGCTAAGTAAGTCTGTGGACTTACCTGAACCACGTCAAGTCCCGTCGACCAAAGCACTCGATCCCGCTGAGTAATATCTCAACTACCTGATCATGACATAAAGGTCATATCAAAATACTATCCGACCCTTAGAAGTCCTAATATCTAGGTCAACAACGGAAAACCGAGAAAAAGTACTAAACCAACTCTTTTCTGAGAAAAGATGATTTTACCCCAAGGATCCAAAAAACTCTAAAGGATATATAAAGTCCCATAAACTTCTACTAGAAACCCAAGACATGATGTCCTACTCTAAAACGAAGGGATTTACTGAGTTTGAAAGATGCCCGACTTTCAAACTCCTAATCTAAACTAAGGTCCAACTTACACGTTACTCCTAAATCCCAAACATTCCGAGAATACATACTTACGTACAAAGCCATGTCTACCCTTATAATACGAATCCGCAAAGTCACAAAAATCCCAAAGCCATCTCCAAGAACAGAAAATTGTAAACCTAGCCATAAACCCTTCTTTATACAAACTATCCTTATACCAAACTTTGAGACATCACAACCCATGCACATCATACCAAAAACTCATGTCCATCCAAGATATCTAACTCATTCAAATCTGGATCACAAAAATGCATCAACATGCAGTTTTTCCAATACTTAAAAAATTCAACAAACATTCAACAAAACTGTACATGGTCTCAACTTTGAAAAATCATAACTCCTAAACCTCTCAATGAAATCCTCTCAAATTTTGATATATTATACTATGCAATCGTAACTATGACATATCCAAAATTCAAGTCTAACCGATGAATATAACCCAATCAAATCTGTATCACAAAACTGCATCACAAGCAGTGTTCTCAATACTTACACAAAATTCAGCACAATCTATAAACTGCACAAGGTCTCTACTTTGGGACACCATAACTCTTAAACTGTAGCTCGGATTCCTCTCAAATTTCAGTATGTTCTACTAAGAAATATCAAATATAACATATCCGAAATTCAACAACGAAGGAGGTGTCTAATTTAACCAAATTGCGACTCGAAGATGACTGCTCGTCACTTCATGCAAACTCGAAAAAAGCATTTATCCTTACCGCTCTTCTATGGATGGTCCGGGTAGGCTTAGGAGTCATAAAAGGCACTCGTTAAGCATGAATTACGTGGATGAAAGTGCAAAGGAGAAAGGGGAGCTTGTACCGATCCCGAGACTCGAAGACAATGGGAAGAAGAAAGCAACATCGGCTTCTGTTGGTGGAGTCCGCAACTGCAGCAGGGAGGAGGGCGCGACAACGGCTTCGGAGGCACGCCAGCAGAACCATGGAGACACTTGTAAAAGCCTAGTTGCTGAGTTGCTAAGTATGAGAGTTGAGGACTTTGTTTAAGCCTAAACCACCCCAGCGGTTTGCCTGGGCCGCACCTGCGCCTCACAGGGTCCGCTCTTGCGGCTCTGTGTGGTTGCAACCGTCTTCTTTGACCATTTGACCCGTGCTTTACCCTTTTCACCCTTTAAAACCTTCTTCTCTTTCCTTTTGATGAGGGTTCATCATCTTCAGCTCCATCTCTCTCCCTACGTTCATCTTCTCCTCTCATCTCTTCTTGGATCATCTTTGATCTTTTCTTGAGTTTGGTGTGAGTTTGAGAGCTTTTATGATTTGCTTTGTTGCTGATGGTTGATGGTTGTTTTTGCCGAGCCTTGTGAGCCAGCTTGAGGTTGTGGTGATGGTGTTAGACCTCCTGGAGAGCTCAACTTGGTAACCTACCATGGTTTCTTTCCTATCTTTCTTCTTTTCTTCATCTTTTCCTCTCTTCCCTTAGTCTAGCTTAGATTCCTTAGGTTTGGATCTTGCTCCAACCATGATTGGCTTGTGTTGATGTATATATATGTATGTTTATGTATGTATGGTGTTGGAGTGAAGAAGGAGCGAATGAATCGAATTGAAGGAAGAAGTGAAGAAAGGGCTGAAGTGGTTTCTTCTGCTGTCCAGCCGCCCTTGCGCCACCTTGCAGCCGCCCCAGCGCCGGCAGTGAGCCGCCCCTGCGCCACCTGTGAGCCGCCCCTGCGGCCACCTGGACCAGCTGGTGTTTCCACTTGGTTCTGCAGGTGTGTGTTGCTTCTAGGCTTGCTGTAGGATGTCTTTGTTCCCTCCTTTCCTAGTGTGAGTGTATAGGATCATGCTAGATGTGTGAGGATGTGTTTTGATGAGGTTATGATCCGTATATGCCTTGTATGGCCTTTGAGGTTTATTAGGTTGTGAGGTTAGGTTGAGGATGATCCTATGGATCCCTTGGGTCTATGTGTGACCCCTTTGATAAATAGAGGTTGATATCTTTCTATGCCTTGTTATTAGGTAGTGCCCCTCTCTCGGGAGTAGAGGTTGATTTTGGTTGAGCTTTGTACGAGGTTGAGGTAAGTCCGTAGGACTTAATTAGCTACCATCCTTATATTGGGTGTTTGCATGAGTGGTGTGTGCGTTATATGTTTGTTATGATAGCATGAGATGTCGTTTATACCGACCTATGTTTTATTGATTGCCCCATTGCATGGTTGTGATAACCTTTCCTTTTCATCCCGCCGTGGAGTCTGGGAGGTTCTCTGACGTCAGGCCAGACTGGCTTTACAAGGAGGTCGCAATCCACTCCCATAGGGTACACGAATTGTGTGACCGATACTCGTACAACTGGCTATCAGGCTCAGAAGCGAGGATGTATCGGTCCTCTTGTCACATACTTGTATTTATCTATATATATACGATTTGAGTGAATGACTATTATATAAAGATGCTAAATGGGTAAATGTGTGATAGCATGCTGATGTGTTTATCTTTCCTGATTGTGTTTGTGCTTATGCATTACTCTATATTTGTATGGTTAGCTAATGGTTTATTACCATGTTGTAGATGCCCCACATGATAGGCATGCTTCTGGGTGATCTAGTAAAGTGGCAGGCAAAGGACCTGTTGTACATAGGATGGTTATGGTCTTTTGGGGTTGTTTACTTTCCCATCCTGCGTGAGGATGATCTTTTGTTACCTCATGTGTGAGGATGTTGTTGTTTATACCCAACTATGTTGTTGTTACCTTTTGGTTGTACACTTTATACATTTTTATGTATTTGTTTTATATCTGTCAGTGCCATGTTGTAAGGTCCAATGAACTTGTTGTTAGGCTAGGGTCAAGATCCATTGTGAGATCCTAGCCTAATGTGGCATCCCAAGTCCCGCGGATTTGAGGTGTTACAGAGTTGGTATCAGAGCCTTAGGTTGATAACAATGGAACTTGCTACCTACAATGAGGTTTGATAGGTAAAATAAACAGAACCCGAAAGGGGTTTGACGTTTTCAAAGGTTTTTGGGTTTCAAGTGTGGTTTTGGGTTAGAATGTACGAGAAGTCGCCACCTTTGCTATGGATTTCTGTTGTATAGATATGTATATATGTATTGTGAATGATGTTTGTATATGTGTTATATATATATATATATATCGATACGTATGGCCTATATAGAGCCTTATAAGTTAGGTGTGCATACCCCGCAGATGGCTCGGACTAGAGCTACTGCTGTTGTAGGCCGAGGTAGAGGTAGACCACCTCTTCCTCCGGGCGTGATAGGTGAGGGAGTTCCCGCTGCTGATCTACCAATGGTGGAGGAGGTACATGAGGAGGTCGCTGAGAGTGTTGTACCAGAGACGAGGAGTGGTGGATCGAGGAGGCATTATTCATATCGAGTCTAGTCTGATGACTCGGATCGTGTCTCCATGAGGGGGCCAGAGTTCAGAGAGTACATCCGACGTGTTGAGGAGGCTGCTAGAGCTGGCAGGCGAGCCTAAGATCTACCAGGGCATGAGGGATCATCTGAGATGTCTCAGGGAGCCACACAGGTGCCCGCTATGCCGGCACGTGCAGCTGAGACTGCTCGAGCTATAGAGGCGATCAGAGGGCCTCGACCAGATACCTGGTTGAAGGCATTCCATCAGCAGGGAGTACCACCCTTCTCGGGGCAGATTGCTTTAGAGACCAAGGTATGGCTAGGAAATGTAGACTCAACTTAAGAGTCTATCAGATGTCCTGAGGAGAGACGGATAGAGCTAGTTCAATCTCTATTCCGTGTCCTTGCACATCAGTGGTGGAGGACTATATGAGCCAGAGCCACCAGCTATGAATGCATGAGGAGTATCATCCGAGAGCAGTTCTGCCCTGCCTCATTGAGGAGGGAGAAGCTTCAGGATTTTGTGGAGGCCGGTCTTGAGGCTGTACCTATTGTAGACGCCATCCGCCGCTTCCAGACTGAGTTAGCTTTGCTGGGTCCAGCTGCACCATCTGAGGACCAGCATGTGTACTTGTTCTCCCGTCCTCTGAGGGATAGCACACACTCTTATATGACGGGATTCCATTGCGAGTCCCTAGTTGATTATCAGGACCGGGCTTTTGCTTATGAGATGGAGCGAGCGAGTCAGAGGAGATCTTCTCAGACGGGACGGTCTCAGAAGAGGCAGCACACTGGGCAAACCAGTGGAGTTGGAGGAGCATCTGGGTCTAGACGAGACCAGAGACGTCAGAGGTACCCCTCGTTTGCACTAACTGTAGATAAGGGATGAGAATGTTACAAATGTGGTGATCTTGGCCATTTGAAGCCAGATTGTAACAAGTCAATTGTGACTTGCTTCACCTGCGGTAGACAAGGAAATCGGGCTGCCTTCTGTAGGCAGGGTGGAGTTACATCTGAGCAGAGTTCTTCCCTTGCCAGTCTAGTAGGAAGTTGTCAGAGGACACCTCAGCAGTAGACACAGGGACAACAGAGAGTCCCAAATCGTCCTTCTACTCAGGGATCTGCTCCTCGGCTGAGTAGAGGTAGAGGTCGTGGTGGGAGTGCCACTGACACCAGAGGAGCTCAGGGTAGAGTTTTTGAGCTGATGAGTGCAAAGGAGCCGTGATAGGTGATGGAATCACTATCATTTAGGTTAGTTTTTAGAGTCTTTTTAGCACAATAGTGTCGTTTTATGATACTAACTCCTTGGTCCAGAAGAAGAAGACTAAAAGAAGATAAAAGAGGAGTTATAAGCACTTGCGAGTTGAAGACCATTCACGAAGCAAAGCTTCTGGTGCCTCACCGCCCCTGCGGAGCATTGTCACTGCCCCAGCGGGTGACACTGTACTCCGGAACGCAGCCTGTGCCTTCGCCAACGCCCGGAACCAAGACTGTCACCGCCCCTGTGCCCCTCCTTGGCATCCCTGCGGTGACTTATCCTGAAGAAGTGAAGACTGGCGCCCCTGCGCCTCTGCTTGCGTCTCACCCTACAGAGCTGTGAAGCCAAAGAGTCAGTGTCACCTCCCCTGCATTGACATTGGGCCGCCCCTGCGGCTCGACATCAGAAGCGATAGAAAGATCAAGAGTCAGGCGTTTGAAGAACATTAAAGATCCGCCCCTGCGGAATTGCCAGGCCGCCCCTGCGGCCACGAAGAACTTCAAGCGTTTCTGCCTAAACTGCCCCTGCGGTCCTGAAGGCCGCCCCTACGGTTCGACGACAGAGACGTTACTCCGACTGTTTGCACCACCTTTATGGCATTAAAGGTGGCTGTTTTGGCCGTCCATTTACTCCCATTTAGTACCATTTGTAGTATAAATAGACCAATGGCTGATTGCTAGGAGAATCCAATCAATTTCCAATTTTTTATTCTCTCTTTTCTCGTGCTTCCTTGTAATGAGCTTCTAGTTTTCTTGCTACATTGGGTTGGTTTGAAGCTACATTATTACTTTGGTTGTAAGTACCTGTTACGCTAAGAACGTGACACACAAAAGTCTTAAATTTATACTCGTTATATTTTTCCTAACTCCTAGCGAACCCGCAGTGTACGGGGCATTTCGTAGTAGGGATAGTATTCCGATGTCGAACACAAAGACTGAGGTGAGATTGAATCGATTAGTGACTAAGGATAGTGTTGATCTAGGCTAAGAAAAGAGAAAGAAACAAATAAATGAAAATCTCAATGTTTTTGGATTGGTTTTGTGTGGTGATCAATCAAGGATCACAATGATGCAATATGGCAAAACAAACTAAGGAATCAAGCTAAAACACAAATAAACAAGCAAACACAAAATATGTAATCAAAGAGAGAAAAGCGGATTCTAGGGGTTGGAAATTCCGGTTATGGCATAGGATTCAAGCTTCTAATCAACCTTGGGTAAACTATGGTATGTAGGGAAGGAATGTTTCTCAAGTGGGGTCAATTACCGGGTAGGTCTCATGATCCACTAATCCCGCACCTAAGGACCTATCACCGGGTAAGTCTCTAGGAGCCTAAGGTAGGGATGTCTACACAAACCGGATGGTTATCTAGGGATCTAACCTCTCCTTACCGGGTAAGTCTCCGGAAGGCAAGTCCTAAATATCTATCCTAGCACATTCAGTCCAATAGCGGCTTGTGAGGCTCACTACTACCTAGAGTTCGTCATCTTCGGTATCTAAGAGCAAGAATCCCCGGGTAGGTCTCTTCTAACACTTAGTTGCTAACACTAGGTCACTCTATGATAGATTTAGCTCAACAAACACTAGGATTTCAACAATCTAACATTCTAGCCGAGGAAAGGTAAGAACGAACTGTGGTTTCCAACAACAACTCGGTTCGAGCAAACGAATCAACCAAAGGTACATCTAAGTCCATTCTATCATAGTCCAAGCCATAACCATCATTTCCTTACCCTAGAATCACATCTATCTAGCCAACAACATGCATTTCAACAATCAAAATCAACAAGCATACATTCATGGCTTCCATAGCAAGTAAATGAAGTGAAATAGAGATAAACAAGTAGAACAAAGAAAAACAAGCTGAATGTATGATAAGAAGGAATTACAACACTTCAAAAGAAGGTTCAATCTCGTTCCTTACAAAACCGAGCAAATCGTCTTCACAAAACTTACTCAAAATCACTCAAAACTATGAAAAACTAAGAATGGTGTGTTCTTCTCTTCTTCTTCAATGGACCCTTTTCTTCTCCTCCAAGTGAAGCTCCAATCCAATCTTCTAATGAGAGAATATGTGTTGTTGAGAGTGTGGGAGAGAATGGAGTAATGGGGTCTGTCCGTAACAGCCTACAGGACCACCTTATATCCTCAACAAATTGCAAGAGTTGGCCATGAAGATCGTGGGACAGTTGTCACAGCTATATGGGGAAAACCACGGCCCATTTCCACGCCCGTGGAAGTCCCAGTGGCCGTGGTTTTGGTGTCTCATCTTGTTTTGGATCATCAAGCCTCAATTTGGTGCATGGCATGCACCAACAAGGTCCCATGTGTCCCCCTTAGCTCCTAGCTTGCTTCCCAATGAGTCCGAAGGTGTGTCATCTCTAGGAACGATCCTCAAATGTATCGATTAAGCTCCTAAAGCTCCCAAAATACCTACAAAGCATGCAAAAGTCCGTGTAGACGTCTATCTCGACAAAATACATGAATTGAGTGCAAATCGTTACGAACTAGTGTAAACCATGCATGAATGAGCGGAAAAACTATATAAATGAGTGCCTAAACCTAAGTCATAAATCGTGTTATCAAAAATACCCCATACTTAAGGTTTGCTCGTCCCCGAGCAAGTCCCCAACTATAGACTAAGAGATGACATGATTTATGCATGCAGAAAAACAACAAAATATTTTTGGAGTTGTGCTTCTAATTTTGGATCACCTTCATAGTCATGTTTCATGGAAATGGACAAGCGATCATGCATCAAATAAATGAAGGCACGTAAAGACAATTGTACTTAACTCGAAGGCATGCATGAAATGTAAAAATGAAGAAGTCAAGATGATCATGAGCATATCCAATCTTGATCACTAAGTCTTACACACATGCAAATAGGTCACAAGGGCTTGTGAAATGAGAGGCCAAGAAATGTTGTGATTAGGTGGGGATTTTTCTAGGTTATGTGATGCTAATCCGGGAATGGAACTAACTCCACAATTTTGTCTTTGATCAACTTCCCACAAGTGTATATTGTCTCCATCTTTTCTTTTCTTTTTCTTTCACTTATTTTTGAGACAATGACATTGGTGTACAAAAACCGAAACCTTGGTGATTAGCCGTCCTCGGGCTTTTTTATTTTTTGAGGTGCATCCACACCGGGCACACATACCAAAGCTCGTTAGGACTATCGGTTTATCTGACTTTGGCAAGGCATAAACACCCGATTATGTGAATGGTGCCGAGTTACTCGTCATTTAAACCAACATCCCCAAACCTATATTTTTGTCTACACTTTTCACAACAAATTCAACACTTCATTCATAACATTCATCCATCAACAACTTCACCCCACACTTGCTTTTCACACACTCAACACACTAACATGCTCCTATTCCCGGATGAGTCAAAAGAAGTCAAATTTATATCAATTGAGGTGCTCAAACAACATGATCAAGATGAGAAGAAGAGAAAGATGAATTGCCTTAATCACTCCTAGATGATGTGCAAGAACTAGCATGTAATTTCGACTTTCAATACTCAATCCAATCAAGACGAACATCATAATCACAAATCATTCATGGGATTCAAGATAAGTACATCAAGTCCACATATGCATTCATCTATTCAACACACAAGGCCATCCATAGCCAATCCACACAACAATCTCATCATAAGGGTCATTCCCAAGCTTAGAAGCACTAAAATTTTTAAAATTTTCTGATTTTTTGGATTTTTCGAAATGTGTATGTACAATGCAAGACATAATGAAGCATGTGACTAAAAAAAACTACCCTAGATGCTAATCATGCAAAAGATCATGCAAAACCCACCCCATACTTAGAAACACATTGTCCCCAATGTGTAAATGAAGTAAAGAAGAGTGAAAGAGGGTTCTCACAATGTAAAAATGGTTTGCTTCGGTATTTTGGTTCGCTCAAGTGGAGTAATGACGGATGATCCTATCAACGATGGTAGAGAGCTTTAAATGTTCATCATGGCGTCGGGATCCGCGCTAGGCACCTCTAGCCGTCAAAGTCCCGCGTCCGCTCCACCCACAATTGATGGGGGACTCATCATCATCATCCACATGCCATGCAAGGCTTCTATACTACCAATACTCTAGCACACACACAAAGCACACTAAACACACAAAAACAGAAAAATCAAGACAAAAACAAAAACGAAAAGGGAAAAACGTCTACCAATGGGTTGCCTCCCATCAAGCGCTTCTTTAAGGTCATTAGCTTGACCAAACTCGGGGGCGTCTCACTCTAGGTGAAGTGGGGCAATCATATCCACCGGAGCTCCCGGGATATACTTCTTCAACCGATGCCCATTCACCTTAAAATCTCCACAATGCTTCCATCCTATCTCAACCGCTCCATGGGGAAAGATCTTCTTTACCACATAAGGACCCGTCCATCTTGAGTTTAGCTTTCCGGGGAAGAGCCGCAGCCTTGAGTTGAAGAGAAGGACAAGGTCGCCTTCACTCAACTCCTTCGGGATGAGACGCTTGTCATGCCAACGTTTGGTCCTTTCCTTGTAGATCCGGGCGTTTTCATAGGCATCCAACCGGATCTCCTCAAGAGCATTCATGTCTAGCAACCTTTTCTCTCCGGCCTCCTTGAGGTCAAAATTCAACCACCTTATAGCCCAATATGTTCTATGCTCCATCTCTACCAGAAGGTGGCAAGACTTGCCATAGACTAACTTGTAAGGAGTGGTGCCAATCGGTGTCTTGAAAGCGGTTCTATAAGCACACAAAGCATCATCGAGCTTCATAGCCCAATCCTTTCTCGTCCTAGAAACCATCTTCTCAAGAATTCCCTTTATCTCCCGGTTGGAGATCTCCACTTGACCACTAGTTTGGGGGTGGCAAGGTGTTGCCACCTTATGAGTCACCCCATACTTAGCCAAAAGTGCCCCAAAGTTCCTATTGGTGAAGTGTTTCCCTCCATCACTTATGATCACCCTTGGTGTTCCAAACCTAGGGAAGATCACTCGGTTGAAGAACCGCACCACAACCTTGGCATCATTTATAGGAGAGGCGATTGCCTCCACCCATCTCGACACATAGTCCACCGCCAAGAGGATGTAGAGGTTTCCACATGAAGAGGGGAATGGCCCCATGAAGTCCACACCCCAAACATCGAATATCTCAACTTCTTGTATGTTGTTCAAGGGCATCTCATTCCTCCTTGAGATGTTGCCCGTCCTTTGGCAAGCATCACAAGCTACCACAAAATTCTGCACATCCTTGAACAAACTTGGCCAAAAGAAACCCGATTGCAACAACTTAGCACATGTCTTGTGTGAGCTAGCATGCCCTCCACATGGCAAGGAATGACAATGGCGGATCATACTCTCCATCTCATCCTCCGGTATGCATCTCCTAAAGACTCCATCCGGCCCTCTCTTGAACAAGAGAGGCTCGCTCCAATAGTAATGCCTCACATCCTTGAAGAACTTTTTCCGCTGGGCATATGACAAACCGGGAGGCACTTCCTCGCACACAAGGTAGTTCACAATGTTGGCATACCATGGCTCATTACCCCTTGACACTTGAAACAAGCACTCCTCAACCATTTGCAATTGCTCATCCCGGAATGAGTCATCAATCGGGATGTCATCTCTCTCAAGCTCCAATGGTGGGAGTCTACTAAGGTGATCCGCCACAGAATTTTCGGACCCTTTCTTATCCCGGATTTCCAAGTCAAACTCTTGAAGAAGAAGGATCCACCGAATCAACCGAGGCTTGGCATCCTTCTTTGTAAGGAGATAACGGATCGCAGCATGATCCGTATACACAATGACCTTCGCTCCAACTAGATACGAGCGGAACTTCTCAAATGCATACACAACCGCTAGCAACTCTTTCTCGGTGGTAGCATAATTGAGTTGGGCATCATCTAGCGTCTTGCTAGCATAATAAATGGCATGTGTATGCCCATCTTTCCTTTGCCCCAAAACAGCCCCAACGGCTACATCACTCGCGTCACACATGATCTCAAACGGTAGACTCCAATCCGGAGGTTGCATGATGGGCGCGGAGATCAAAGCGTTCTTCAACCTACAAAAAGCCTCAAGGAAATCCTTGGAGAAAACAAACTCAACATCTTTCATTAGTAGGTTTGTAAGAGGTTTAGAAATCTTAGAGAAATCTTTAATGAATCTCCGGTAAATACCGGCATGCCCTAGAAAACTCCTTACCCCCTTCACCGAGGTAGGTGGTGGCAACTTCTCTATGGTTTCTATCTAAGCTCTATCAACCTCAATGCCACGGTTGGACACCAAATGTCCCAACACAATGCCTTTACTTACCATGAAGTGGCATTTTTCCCAATTTAAGACAAGATTTGTCTTCTCACATCTCTTAAGCACTAGAGACAAGTTACCTAAACAATCATCAAAGGAAGAACAATAAACAGAAAAATCATCCATAAACACTTCCATGATGTTTTCATTATATTCAGAAAAGATAGCCATCATACACCTTTGAAAGGTGGCGGGTGCGTTACACAACCCAAATGGCATTCTCCTATATGCAAATGTACCCCAAGGACATGTGAATGTAGTTTTCTCTTGGTCATCGGGGTGGATAGGGATTTGGAAGAATCCACTATAACCATCTAAGTAGCAAAAGTGAGAATGTTGAGCTAATCTCTCTAGCATTTGGTCAATGAAAGGAAGAGGGAAGTGATCTTTCCTAGAGGCCACATTTAGTTTCCTATAGTCTATACACATCCTCCACCCCGTAACCGTTCTAGTTGGGATTAGTTCATTATTCTCATTGGTTACTACGGTCATCCCACCCTTCTTAGGAACTACATGTATGGGACTAACCCATTTACTATCCGAAATCAGGAAAATGATTTTTGCATCTAGCAATTTAAGAATCTCTTTCTTGACTACTTCTTTCATGATAGGGTTTAGTCTTCTTTGAGGTTCAATTGAAGGTTTATGATTATCTTCCATTAAGATCTTATGCATGCACAAAGAAGGTTTAATGCCAACTAGATCATCAATGGTATAGCCTATAGCTTTCCTATGCAATCTTAACTCATGCAACAATCTAGCAAGTTCATCATCATTCAAGCATGCATTCACAATAACCGGATAAGTAGAATTCTCACCAAGAAAAGCATACTTCAAATGAGAGGGGAGGGGCTTAAGTTCAAGTTTAGGAGGATCTTTATCGAGTGGAGACGCTCCATACAATGTTGGTTGAGATGAATTCAAAGCCATGGAAGACTCTCCAAGACTCCTTGAAGCTTGATCATCAACTAAGGCAGTTTCTGGAGAAACCACGGGCTCTGGCACAACCACGGCCGTGGAACTTGCAAAGCTAGCATTTCGGAGCACTCCAGTAGGTTCCACGGTGCAAACCACGGGCGTGGTTTTCCCTACATGGCCGTGGTTTTTACAGAAATTCAGCACACCTTCGTGTGCTTCAAATTCAGCTCTTGTCTCCTTTTCCAATGCTTCCAAAGCCTTGATTTCTTCATTGCAAGCCTCCTCAACTCCTTCCTCCATCAAACTTAAGCTAAGAACCTTCTCCAAGGGGTCCTTGATCAAGATCGAGCTCACAACTTCTCTAGACTCCTCTTGCTCGACAATGTTGAACACATCTTCACCAAGGGCTGGCCCCTTCATCATTGTGGACAGCTTGAACTTGATATTCTCTTCTCCAATGTTGAAGGAAAGAATTCCATTTTTACAATCCACCAAGCATCCGGATATAGCCAAGAAAGGTCTCCCTAAGATGATGGGAACCGGATAGTCTGCCGGGATGTCAAAAACAACGAAGTCTATTGGCACATAGAACTTCCCGAGTTGTACCGGTATGTCCTCCAAAATTCCAACGGGGTGAGTGATTGAACGGTCCGCCATGTAGAGGGTCATCTTGACCGGCTTTGGCTCTCCTAGCCCAACCTTGTTGCAAAGTGCAAGCGGGATGATGCTTACACTTGCCCCAAGATCACAAAGAGCTTCATACTTCACTTCTCCCAATCCAATTGGCACACAAAAGGATCCCAGATCTCTTAGCTTAGGAGGCATCTCCTCCCGCATGGTTTGAATCTACTCCGAGGATCTCTTCGTCATCCTCACTTCTCCATACTCCTCCAACTTCCTTTTGTTGGAGAGTATCTCCTTCAAAAACTTGCCATATGCCGGCATTCCTAGAATAGCATCCATGAACGGAATGTTAATATGCAATTTAGACATAAGTTCAAGGAATTTACCAAAGTGTTTGTCCAAGCGAGCCCTTGCTCGTGATTGTGGGAACGGTAGTGGTGGCTTGTATGGAGGCGGCACCACATATGTTGGCTCATCATCCTTGCTCTTGCCTCCATCTTCTTGCAATGACTCTTCCTCTACCACTACTTGCTTCCCCTTGTCACTTCCCTTAGGTAAGGGATCCTTCATGCTCAACCCGCTCCTTGTTGTGATGGCCAACACTTGGCCTCTTGGGTTGTCTTCGGTTCTTCCGGGAAGCTTTCCCGGATCTCTATGAGCTTCACCCGCCTTTTGGAACACTTGTGCTTCCAACACCTTTTGAGCTTTAGAACTGAAGTCACCGTGCTCTCAAGACCACTCAACCTTCCAAGCAATTGCTCAAACATAATCTCGGTTCTATCCTTTGGAGGTTGAGTAAATCCGGGTGGAGGTTCTTGTGAAGCCTTTGGTGGTGGACCTACGCTTGTGGAAGCGGGAGGGTTCAAGGCTCCATCCGGGTTAGAATAGGAAAACCCGGGATGGTTGTGGTCAGGCCGGTAATTGTTGAATTGCCGGTTGTTATTGAAGTTCCTTGGGCCTTGATAGTTGTTGTAGTTGCCCCTTCCCATGTAGTTCACATCTTCTTCCTTGGAAAACAAGTTTGCTTGCACTTGCATTTGAGGGCTTGCTTGATTCTTCAAAGTTGTAGCACACAACTCCCTCAAAGATTTCAGCTCATTGTTGATGGCGTCAAGCTTGAAGTTACTCATAGTTACTTCACTCACCTCATATGCTCCCTCTTTCCTCCCATCACTCTTCCTATGGGAGTACTTCTCAATCACCAAAGCTTGTTTCTCTGCAAATTCCCAAGCCTCATCCACATTCTTCTCCATAAAGGTTCCACCGGAAAGTGATTGAAGCTTAAATTGGCTATCCTCATCAAGCCCCTTGAAACAGATCTCCAATAACTCTATCTTCGGTATTCCATGGTGTGGGCAATCTAGGAGAAGGTCCTTAAACCTTTCACAAGACTTGAATAGGCTCTCTCTATCCTTCATCACGAAGGCATTGATCTTCCCTCTTAGCTCGGTAGTCTTGGAAACTGGGAAGAACTTTTTCAAAAACTCGGTTGTCATCTCCTCCCAAGTACTCACTCGCCCTTGTGGAATAGATTGATACCAAGCCAAGGCTTTATCCTTAAGTGAGAAAGAGAAAGCCCTAAGCTTATGGTTGTTGCTCTCCAATCTAGGCGGCCTTAGAGTCTCCATCAAGATCTCATAGTTCATCAAGTGCTGATGAGGAGACTCTCCTTCCATCCCTCCAAATTGATTATGCCGGATCATTTGTAGAACTTGAGGGTGGAGCTCGTAATCATGGGCTACGGGATCTCCTAAGTTCACACCCGGACGGTGTGCTCTTTGTGCCGGATCCATACGTTTCCCTAACGTTTGTGGCTCTTCAATAGCAATGGGCACAACACGAATATTAACCGCCGCCGGCTGCGGTTGTGGTGGAGGTGGAGGAGGTTATTGACGATTAAGCTCTCTTTGCACAAGAGCTTGCCTAATCTCTTCAATCTCCCTCCTATAAACAATCACTAACAGTGACTCAATCTTAACCTAGTCCCCGGCAACGGCGCCAAAAACTTGTTACGCTAAGAACGTGACACGCAAAAGTCTTAAATTTATACTCGTTATATTTTTCCTAACTCCTAGAGAACCCACAGTGTACGGGACGTTTCATATTAGGGATAGTATTCCGAGGTCGAACACAAAGACTGAGGTGAGGTTGAATCGATTAGTGACTAAAGATAGTGTTGATCTAGGCTAAGAAAAGAGAAAGAAACAAATAAATGAAAATCTCAATGTTTTTGGATTGGTTTTGTGTGGTGATCAATCAAGGATCACAATGATGCAATATGGCAAAACAAACTAAGGAAACAAGCTAAAACACAAATAAACAAGCAAACACGAAACATGTAATCAAAGAGAGAAAAACGGATTCTAGGGGTTGGAAATTCCGGTTATGGCATAGGACTCAAGCTTCTAATCAACCTTGGGTAAACTATAGTATGTTGGGATGGAATGTTTCTCAAGTGGGGTCAATTACCGGGTAGGTCTCATGATCCACTAATCCCGCACCTAAGGTCCTATCACCGGGTAAGTCTCTAGGAGCCTAAGGTAGGGATGTCTACACAAACCGGATGGTTATCTAGGGATCTAACCTCTCCTTACCGGGTAAGTCTCGGGAAGGCAAGTCCAAAACATCTATCCTAGAACATTCAGTCCAATAGCGGCTTGTGAGGCTCACTACTACCTAGAGTTCGTCATCTTCGGTATCTAAGAGCAAGAATCACCGGGTAGGTCTCTTCTAACACTTAGTTGCTAACACTAGGTCACCCTATGATAGATTTAGCTCAACAAACACTAGGATTTCAACAATCTAACATTCTAGCACTTAGATTCATCAAAACAAGTGAGTTAGTCCCAACCACGGGTTGTTCATCCCAGTCCACGGTCGTGGAAAGGTAAGAACGAACCGTGGTTTCCAACAACAACTCGGTTCGAGAAAACGAATCAACCAAAGGTACATCTAAGTCCATTCTATCATAGTCCAAGCCATAACCATCATTTCCTTACCCTAGAATCACATCTATCTAGCCAACAACATGCATTTCAACAATCAAAATCAACAAGCATACATTCATGGCTTCCATAGCAAGTAAATGAAGTGAAATAGAGATGAACAAGTAGAACAAAGAAAAACAAGCTGAATGTATGATAAGAAGGAATTACAACACTTCAAAAGAAGGTTCAATCTCGTTCCTTACAAAACCGAGCAAATCGTCTTCACAAAACTTACTCAAAATCACTCAAAACTATGAAAAACTAAGAATGATGTGTTCTTCTCTTCTTCTTCAATGGACCCTTTTCTTCTCCTCCAAGTGAAGCTCCAATCCAATCTTCCAATGAGAGAATATGTGTTGTTGAGAGTGTGGGAGAGAATGGAGTGATGGGGTCTGTCCCTAACAGCCTGCAGGACCACCTTATATCCTCAACAAATTGCAAGAGTCGGCCATGAAGATCGTAGGACAGTTGTCACAGCTGTCTGGGGAAAACCACGGCCCATTTCCACGCCCGTGGAAGTCCTAGTGGCCGTAGTTTTGGTGCCTCAGCTTGTTTTGGATCATCAAGCCTCAATTTAGTTCATGGCATGCACCAACAAGGTCCCATGTGTCCCCCTTAGCTCCTAGCTTGCTTCCCAATGAGTCCAAAGGTGTGTCATCTCGAGGAACGATCCTCAAATGTATCGATTAAGCTCCTAAAGTTCCCAAAATACCTACAAAGCATGCAAAAGTCCGTGTAGACGTCTATCTCGACAAAATACATGAATTGAGTTCAAATCGTTACGAACTAGTGCAAACCATGCATGAATGAGCGGAAAAACTATCTTAATGAGTGCCTAAACCTAAGTCATAAATCGTGTTATCAATACCTTTCTAATATAAGTTTTATTCAATAATGCTTTGTATTTCTTAATCTTCATTTGTCTAAATTGCATGTTTTGTTATCACTTAAAAATTGATCACCTTAGGTTCTAAAGTACATGCAAAGAATTAGGATTAATAGATTTCGGGTTCGGGTCTTTAATAGTAGTAACCTTCGAGTAATAACGGGTTGTAATTGCTTAAAGGAAAAGAAACACAAATATAAAGATTAGTTTAATGGTTTTAATCTTCTCTTTATATCCATTAGTCTTTGTTTGAAAGCTAACTTGTGACTTGTTCTTGTAGGTTTGCTGAACACTAACTTGTTAAGTTGTGTTGATGCCTGTTGGCTCAACACATACATATGATCAAGACGAGAACGTTACTTGAAAACTTGTAAAAAGGAACTCACCAAAGTAGTAATCGCATGTTAAGAATCAACCTAGTGTAGATTCACTCATCATCATCATATTCATTTTATTACTTGCTTTCTAGTTTTGTGTGCATCAATTCATCCAAACCGCCCCTGTTACTTTGTTCTATAATCAATAATTGAATTTAATAAAAATATCACCAAACTCTCTTGGGTTTGACCCTTACTTAACCGCTATACTTGTTCTAGTGTTAAGTTGGGATTTATTCTGATAAGATAAAAACGACCTTAGGAAAAGCTCCTGTCAAATTTTGGCACCGTTGCCGGGGAGTTCAATTTTATTTTTATTTCATTTTTTATTATTGATTATTGGTTTGGACCGTCTTTATGGTTCAAACCCGTGCTACTAACTCCGGCTTTGTTCCATTTGATCCAGAAATTGAGAGGACGCAAATCCGGCGACGTAGACAACAACAACTCCAACAAGAAATGGCTGATCGTACTCTTCGTCAACTCACTCAGCTGACTTTGGCTCAACACCCTCTTGCGGTTATTATACCGGCATTAGGGGAAGGAATCAACTTCGAGCTCAAGCCGAGTTTCATTCACTTGCTCCCATCCTTCCATGGGTTAAGTGGTGAAGACCCCATCAAACACCTTGGGAAGTTCCATACCGTGTGTATGAGCATGAAGCCGGCAAACATTACCGAAGAACAAATCAAGATGAGGGCATTTGGTTTCACACTCAAGGATCCAGTGGATGATTGGTATTACCACCTTCCATCCGGGAGACTCAACACTTGGGGGAGAATCTCCACAAGGCGTTTCTGGAGAAATACTTCCCAGCCAAGAAGGCCAACAACTTGAAGAAAGCTATAAGCAACATCGAGCATGTAACACCCCAAATCCGCGGGACTTGGAGTGTCACATTGGGCTAGGATATCACAATGGATCCTGACCCTAGCCTGACAACAAAATCACTGGATCTTACAACAAGGCACATGTATAATAAAATCAAATACATAAAAGTTGAGTATGATACATCAAAAGAGTTTACAAACTCATAGCCGAGTACAAAACAACAACATAAACCACAACCACAAAAGATCCCACATCCCACGCATCCTAATGTACAGAAGTCCTCGGCTTGTCACACACTCTACAGTATTCCTAACCAGCAGAACACTACAACACGGTATGAAACCATTAGCTACAGCAATGAAAAGCATGAAGGTAATAGCACAACTACACATCAACATCTCAAACATGCAATGCCACACCCATTTCTTTATTACCTTTCATTACGTTATTCCATTACTAATTCAACTTATTTTGTAACACGAGGAGCCTCAAGAACCCCGTCCCATCCAACGTAACACAAGAGTTTTGCATGGGGTGACATTCACTCGTTCCCTCCTGTGAGATCATCTTCAGGGCACCTCCTCCTAACCAGCAGGCGGAGACCGGCGGTTACCGTCCATTATAATACACTTGGGCCAAATAAATGTAATGAATGGTCATCCTAGTCCGGTTTAGGTTATAAATGCACAATCATATGAACACACACAACCATCACAATCATACAATCCACAACTGCACGCTAAGTAAGTCCTATGGACTTACCTGATATACTCGTAACCTGTACCACGTCACAGCTTCCCTTTGGGGAAGTAATCAACTCCTGCAATAGCAAGGCTCACACAATCACATACTACAAATGTTAGGAGACTCGTCTCACTAACCACAACCAACCTATATCTCAAATCTAAACCTCAGATCCTCAACACATTCATAAATGCCTAAGGCATATCCTCAACATAACATCTCATCATACTCGTACACATACTAATCCTTAAAGCCATAACCGATATCCATAACATCATCATGATCCTCAAATCATTCTGACAACTAGCATGCATCTAATCAGTATTCCTAAATCTCAAATTTAATCCTAATTCAATTAATTAAACCTTAATTAATTAATTAAATTTCACAAGAATAACGTTTTGCCCGCAGGCCATTTCTAAACCCACCTATCATCAGATTTCATCAACAAACAACCCATAAACACCAGAATAATATAATGATCATAATGGAATTTCTAATTATCCATTTTGAAAAGCCTAAGGTCGATATAGGCCAAATCGCAGTACGGAAAACGAATAAATTCATAACTTATTCGTTACTAACCCGATTGACAATCTGAAAGAAGATTCGGAATCACACCGACGCAGGATACACATGTACAACATCAAATTCACCGGAATCTGAGCGACGGAACTATCCTGGTGACATATATGCTCGACCTGGTCTTTATCTGCTCGGAAATGCAGAAACTCGGTACCGATGTGAAGAGAATGAAGAAAGGAATCCAAAAACTCAAACGAAATTGAAATCGGATTAGAAACGGAGAGTAGATCTGAGTTTGAAGTTTGAGAGAAATCAGAGCTTTTACGAGGAAACGTGAAAGGAAATGAATTAATAAACGATTTTCCCCTATTTATAGTGAAGTCGATAATTATCCTTTAGCGAAGTCGATAATTATCCTTTTATCGATCCAATGGCGGGATGAACCCCCATCTCCAAACTTCTCGAAATTGGAACAATAGATCTTGAATATTGTAGGGATAATTATTTCACAATTGCCTCGGAAAACGTGTATTCCTAAGCCGTCTTTCTTAGCCGTTAAGAATCGAAATAGCGACTCTTTTGTCCGTTTTGCCTTTCCATGCTATTTCATATTTAGGACATGTCCGATGTCCTGATCATTTCTCTCAACTGCATTTTTATTAATTGGAGCTCCCAAATGCTCCAAATAATACCGGAGGGTAAAAATAATTACCCGGGCGAAAAAGTGAAAATTTCACCATAAGCCCAAAATTACGCCAGGAAGAAAACGGTGGGACTTATACTCAACACTTACGCAATCTTCGCGAGTTATATGCCAATTACTATCACTGATTAAGTTAATCAACATTAATTAGAATTCGAAAATCCTAGCTATTACATCACACACCCCTTAAGAAAAAGTTTCGTCCCGAAACTTGAACAATTCCCAAATCCTCTCGGACCCATACGCCGAGGTATAGACACTCTCTCTACCGGAGGTATCACATTTCCATTCAAACGTATCAACCTATAACACTCTATAACCTCAAAACACGGCATGGAGGAATTACCAACTCCAGCAACAAGATCATAACGCTATCCAAAGGCATAGAGGAAAAATCATCTCCAGCCAACTACTAACCACGTCACAAGGCATGGAGGAAAGCCATCTCCAGCCAATCGTACTCGTAACACAACTATGTGGAGGAAAACCGTCTCCACTCACACTATGTCCATCAAAGATAGCATAGAGGAAACAACCATCTTCTGATAATCCTAACACATATACCGTAGCATGGAGGAAAGAACCATCTCCAGCTACACCTATCTCGTACTAGCAAACAAGATCTAACAGATCATATGCACAACTCACAGTTAGCACGAAAACACAACATATCACATAACCACATAGCATAACATACACTCACTAAGATAGAACCAAAATCTAATTGTGGATCCTACAGGTGCATCTGTCCCGGTGTAAAAATATTGATAGTTCCCTTGGATACTATCCTCAGTCTCCCGCGTAGCCTCATTATAGGAATATCCTTCGAATGTAGGCGTCTCACACCTCTCTGCCTAGAACCGCAAAAGGTTGTTCTGCAAAAGTGTGATCCGGCTCAACCACTAGATCATCATGACTCACAATGTGCCTCAGATTTGGTATGTACTTCCTCAGCTGAGACATATGAAACATAGGGTGAACACCCTCTAACTTCGATGGCAAAGCCAATCTGTGCAGTGCTCTTCCAACTCTATCCAGTATCTCGAAAGGACCGACGTATCGGGGACTCAACTTTCCCTTTATGCCATAACTTCTGACGCCTCACGTCGGAGATACTCTCAACCAGATATGAGCTCCTACCCTGAACTGTAGAGGTCGACGCCTCCAATCTACATACGACTTCTGACGACTCTGTGCAGCCTTCATCCTTTCTCTGATTAACGTTACTCGAGCTATATCATCCAGAATTTGCTCTGGCGCTATCCCACTGGTACTTGCAGGATCATCCCCGCATAAAGGTGCATGACACCTATGTCTAGACAATGTCTCATAGGGACCATCCCTATAGATGCATGCCAACGGTCGTGGTATAAGAATTCAACGAGTGGGAGATAAATAGATTGTCCTTATTCCCAATCCATCTCACAAGCTCGCAACATGTTCTCTACGGTCTAGAGGGTCCTCTCAGACTGACCGTCTATTTGAGGTAAATCTCAATCATGAAGTGTAGACGCGTTCCCCAAGCAGTCTGAATATGCTATCAAAACCTCAAAGTAACCCGTCTACTACAATCATAGTCGATCGTCCTCGGTACACTTATGGAGTCCCACCATCTGTCTAGTGTACTCCTTTGTTATTTCATTCACTGGCCACGTCTCTTAGTAGAGATGGAACGTGTCGACTTCGTAAATCTGTTACCAATAATCTGGATAACACCAAAACTCTTACTGGGTCTCAATCCCATCACAAGTCCATAGAAAGATCCTCTCACTTCCACTACAACACTGGTAGTGGATGAGCTCATCTCCAGGTCAGTAACACTTTAACTTGATCTACTACTTCAGGTACCTCTTATTCGTACATGGATGTACTAAAGAAGGTGTACTATGGGTGTACTGTAATCTTCTCCACTCAACTCCGCATAAACGGTTATACAGACGCAGTTGTAGCACCTCATACTCCTTCTGCTCCGTTAAAGAACTATGGTGTCTCGCCATGAGACATCCTTCCATCAAATTCCCTCAGGGTCAGGCAAGTCCCTTGCTTTTGTTGGACCTCATCCAACAAATCAGGTAGAACCCCTAAAACATGAAACTAACGTCCTTATCACCAGTTGTAGGTCCAACTCTAACCAAGCTAGATCATTCTTCAACCGAGGCTGTACATCAATTCCAACAATCGCCTTCTCTCGAGGCGTCTTCTAGTTCAAGGTATCAGTTACCACATTCTCCTTGCCAGAATGGTACCAAACTTCACGATCAAACTCCTTGATAAACTCCAATCAACGACGTTGGAGGTTATTCAACTTATGTTGCATAAAAATATGCTTCAAACTCTTACGATCGGTGGGAATCTAACATGAAATATCACACCGATATTGCCTTCAAATCTGGACACTTGAACTACCACTACTAACTCAAAATCATGAGTCAGGCAGTTCTCCTCATACGTTCTCAGCACCATAGTCACGTGATTCCCAAAATCTTTTGATTATCACCAAATAGAAGCAGAGTTTAAATGCTTCCTCTACTCTTCAGAACTCCGACATACTACTTCAACCACACACTTATGGTGGTCTTCCTCAGAAGACTCGTAATTGGATGCACAATCACATAGAATCCTTCCTCAAAGCTTGGTAGCAATCGGTTGGGCCGAGAACTACACATTCCCTTAATGTTTAGCAGCATCATCCACAAGGCATCATACTCACTCCTCGTCACATCAACTATGATCCCGCTGACAGAACAACATGACCTTGAAGGTTACTTCTGGCATCTCAATTCACATTTAGAGAGCATAGCACATTGGCTTTTATCCCTCAGATTCTGCAAAACCGTCCTCAAATAACCGGTACGTTCCTCTCCGTTGTGAGAGTACACCAAACATCATCAATAAGGTCTACCACTAACTGATCAAGGAAGTAGATGAAGACACTGTTCATCAACTCCTATAACGACTACTAGGACGTTCCTCAACTCAAATGACAACACTACAACTCGTAATGTCCATAATGGGAATGGAATGCTGTCTTATGCCCATGCTGCTCTCTCATCCTTAGCTGATGATATCCTAAGCATACGGAAATCTTAAAAACACAATTGCTTCTCTTAGTTGATCCAACAAGTCGTCCATACGTAGCAATGAACGTGCTAGGGCGAACGGAGCCCGTCTCAAACCACTCTTCAAATTGCTTCTTCAATTTCTAACAAATTAACAAGCCATATACATCATAGGCCTTCTCCCAACCAATCTCGTACCATACTTCAACACAATATCAAAGTCCTCATTCCGCTGAGGCGATAGATTAGACGGTTCAGTAACACGTCTATAAGATCATATACCATTGGAATAGTCTTCAGTGTGGAATTATATCTTTCCTTCATGGCACAACATTTAAAAAAAACATCACCCTCTGGTGTTATCAACCTCGCTGCTCATACGGCACTAAAGACAACTCACCTCCTCAAAGGTCATAACCTCGGAAAACCTCTACTTAGTCGATCTCAGTAGAGACTATAATAGTCCTCCTACTACTATCTAAACCAACATGATATCTATTCGTCCACCACACACATAAAGACCTTCTCATGCACCTAAGGCATGACAAAGAAGTCTTCAAGCCATACACAAGTCCCTGAACAAAGGGAACAACCACATATCTCGCGGGTACCTAAGACCCGTAACTCGTAATCCTATAAAGGAAGATCTATCTTCTACTGTGTCCAAAGTTAACTATTAACACATGCATCAAAAGACAAGAGGTGCATAGCACTCACAACAAACAAAACTCCACTAGGTAAACCATTAACAAGAATGGTACTTGTAACAGCTAACGCCCGAAGCTCTACTGCATATCATTACTCAATCTCAGACCTATGCTCCTCAGGTATCACTGAGGTCATCGCCATAGCCTCCACTTCCACTCTTTCTGCATCGGAAAGAGGAAGGTCTTGATGAGAAGAAACACTACCTTGCTGACAGAAAGGGGCCAGATGGCCTAGTTCACCACAGGTGAAGCAAGCTATCGGTGCCATGGGGCACTCAGAGCGCACATGATCTGGATAACCACAGTTGAGACATATACGTCTCATCCCTGCCACTAGTACGGGTGGCTCCTCTGCACTGCCCAGCTCAAAGGCTCAACCTTCAGCTCTTCTAGTATCAGTGGTACTCCTACCACGACCCTTACCTCTACTCAGCCTGGGAACGGAGTCTTGAGTAGGCGAATGATCTGGGATTCTCTGCTTCCCCCGCGTCTGCTGCTGAGGTGTCTTCTGACCACCTCCCATCACACTAGCAGAAATAAAACTCTGTCGTGATGCCACTCTAGTTTGCTTACAAAAGACAGTTCTATGACCCAGTCTACCACAGGTAAAGCAAGTCACTGGCGATCTTGGACACTATGGTCGTACATGTCCAGGCTTCCCACAATTTTAACAAGTCCTCGGTTCACCTGAAGTCCGTGTGAAACGAGAAGTACTCAAATGTCCACAAGTCGGGCTTGTTTTCCAACCCGAATATCCAACCTCGTCTTCTACTGATTCAACCCGTTGTTTGTTCTTTAATCCAGAAGCTTCAGTTGATCTCACAAATGTTGGTAAATCCGGTGTAGATCTACCCGCTATTGCCGCCTCATATACTTGCTGCATATACTCTTGAAACTCGAATCTACTCATGGAGACACGATCAACCTCTTCAAACTCGTTCTTTGTCATAGGCAACACAACAGCGGATACTGGTCCCTGACTTGGCGCTACTGAAGGAAGAAGGGGTGTACCCTTGTCTCGTCCCACTACAGATACTGCTCTAGTATGAGCCATTTGTAGAATATACGCTCCTAAACTTATAAGGCTATATATATGCCATATGTATCGATATATATATATATATAATACTCATTATTACATGCATACACATGAGCACATAAAAGATATATATATATATATATATATATATATATATATATATATATATATATATATATATATATATATATATATATATATATCTACACTGTCGAGATCCTCAGATGGGTGATGACTTCTGTACATACTATCCCAAAACATTCGTACTCACTTAAAACCAAAACCTTTTGAAAAGTCAGACCCCATGTGGGTTCTGTTTATTTATCCACTCTACCTTTATTGCAGATAGCAAGTGCCATTGTTGTCAACCTAATGCTCTGATACCAACTCTGTAACACCCCAAATCCACGGGACTTGGAGTGTCACATTGGGCTAGGATCTCACAATGGATCCTGACCCTAGCCTGACAACAAGTTCACTGGATCTTACAACAAGGCACATGTAGATTAAAATCAAATACATAAAAGCTGAGTATGATACATCAAAAGAGTTTCCAAACTCATAGCCGAGTACAAAACAACAACATAAACCACAACAAAAAAAGATCCCACATCCCACGCATCCTAATGTATAGAAGTCCTCGGCTTGTCATACCATCTGGCTCACTCTACAGGGCACCTCCTCCTAACCAGCAGGCGGAGACCGGCGGTTACCGCCCGTTATAATACACTTGGGCCAAATAAATGTAATGAATGGTCATCCTAGTCCGCTTTAGGTTATAAATGCACAATCATATGAGCACACACAACCATCACAATCATACAATCCACAACTGCACGCTAAGTAAGTCCTATGGATTTACCTGATATACTCGTAACCTGTACCACGTCACAGCTTCCCCTTGGGGAAGTAATCAACGCCTACAATAGCAAGGCACACACAATCACATACTACAAAGGTTAGGAGACTCGTCTCACTAACCACAACCAACCTATATCTCAAATCTAAACCTCAGATCCTCAACACATTCATAAATGCCTAAGGCATATCCTCAACATAATATCTCATCATACTCGTACACATAATAATCCTTAAAGCCATAACCGATATCCATAACATCATCATGATCCTCAAATCATTTTGACACCTAGCATGCATCTAATCAGTATTCCTAAATCTCAAATTTAATCATAATTTAATTAATTAACCTTTAATTAATTAATTAAATTTCACCAGAATAACGTTTTGCCCGCATGCCATTTCTAAACCCACCTATCATCAGATTTCATCAACAAACAACCCATAAACACCAGAATAATATAATGATCATAATGGAATTTCTAATTATCCATTTTGAAAAGTCTAAGGTCGATTTAGGCCAAATCGCATTACGGAAAACGAATAAATTCATAACTTATTCGTTACTAACCCGATTGACGATCTGAAAGAAGATTGGGAATCACAACGACGCAGGATACACATGTACAACATCAAATTCACTGGAATCTGAGCGACGGAACTGTCCTAGTGACATATATGCTCGACCAGGTCTTCATCTGCTCGGAAATGCAGAAACTCGGTACCGATATGAAGAGAATGAAGAGAGGAATCCAAACACTCAAACGGAATTCAAATCGGATTAGAAACGAAGAGTAGATCTGAGTTTGAAGTTTGAGAGAAATCAGAGCTTTTACGAAGAAACGTGAATGAAAATGAATTAATAAACGATTTTCCGCTATTTATAGTGAAGTCGATAATTATCCTTTAGCGAAGTCGATAATTATCCTTTTATCGATCCAATGGCGGGTTGAACCCCCTTCTCCAAACTTCTCGAAATTGGAATAATAGATCTTGAATATTGTGGGCATAATTATTTTACAATTGCCTCGGAAAACGTGTATTCCTAAGCCGTCTTTCTTGGGCGTTAAGAAACGAAATAGCGACTCTTTTGTCCGTTTTGCCTTTCCATGTTATTTCATATCTAGGACATGTCCGATGTCCTGATCATTTCTCTCAACTGCATTTTTATTAATTGGATCTCCCAAATGCTCCAAATAATACCGGAGGGTAAAAATAATTAGCCGGGGAAAAAATGAAAATTTCACCATAAGCCAAAAATTACGCTAGGAACATAACGGTGGGACTTATACTCAATATTTACGCAATCTTCGCGAGTTATATGTCAATTACTATCACTGATTAAGTTAATCAACATTAATTAGAATTCGGAAATCCTAGCAATTACAAAGCAAGAGGCGGACGAAACTCTCTACGAGTACTTTGAGCGATTTGCACGCCTCCGATCCAACTGTCCTTTCCATGGATATTCAACTCACGATCTAGTCTTGTACTTGTACAATGGCTTGCTTGACAACGAAAGGAGGATCGTCGATGCGGCTTGTGGAGATAACATTCTTAACTCTACCCCTGACCTTGCTTTGGAAAAGATGCATGAACTAGCGGAAGGAACCCGAAACTTTGGAAGGACTTCTTCCAAGAGAGGTGTTCATGCTGTGAATTCCGGGAAGAGTGAGATCTCCAATGAGCATACTGAACTGAAGGAGATGGTGAAGAGATTAACGCTTATGGGAACCCCACAACAACTTAAAGCATGTGGAGTTTGTGTTGACCAATATCACCCAACGGACATGTATCCTCAAGTGCAGGATGACGATGCAGAGGTGAATGCAGTAGGTTATGGGCAACCACAACAGCAAAGGGCTAGGAACGATCCTTATGCGCAGAATTTAATGCCAAACTGGCGTGATCAACAGAACTTTCGTTGGAGAGATCAACAAAACCAACAACAGCAACCCCGACAAGGTAAGTATCAATCAACTGAGGATATGTTGCAGGTTTTGTCTATGCATTTTGCTACTCATGTCCAAACAACAGAATCCAGCATCAAGAACCTTAAAAAACAGGTTGGGCAAATGGCGGAAGCCATAACAAGGATCGAAGCTAGATCCTCGGGAGGATTGCCTTCCCAGACGGTTATAAACCCCAAGGAGAATGTTAGTGCTCTAACATTAAGGAGTGGGAGGCAAATCCAACAAAAACCAGCAAAAGAATTACAAGACAAACCCTCTGATGAGTTTTCCGCACCCACAGCCGCCCCTACGGCTGCAACTGCGCCCAACTCTGAGCAGACGCCGCCCCTGCGGTGACAGCCCCTGAGCCGCCCCTGCGCCTGCAATTTGGCGCCCCTATGGAAAACTCGACAGAGAGTTCTACTGAGAAGGATACTTACATCCGACTTGAGTTTCCACCACTGTACTCTGAGAAACCACCAACTCCTTTTCCTAAGGCACTAAAGGAGAGAAGAATCATTGAGGACAAGGATCTCTTTGAGACCTTCTCCAAATGCGAGGTAAACATCCCTCTCCTTAATTAGTAAAGAGTATTCCTAAATATGCTCGTTTATTGAAGGAACTTTGCACTATTAAGAGTTATCAGAAGCTGAAGGGGAAACCAAAAGTACAAGTAAGTGAGCATGTCTCCGCCGTTTTTCAACGTAGGATGCCCAAGAAAATGCAGCGATCCGGGCATGGTGAGTATCCCTTGTGTCATAGGGGCAACCCGTTTTGACAAAACCATGCTTGACCTTGGTGCTTCTATAAATGTTTTGCCATATTCTATTTACAAATCACTCGGCCTTGGGCCATTAACAGAAACTAGGATTGTAGTGCAACTTGCTGATAAATCTAATGTGTACCCGAAACGGATAATTGAAGATGTATTAGTAATGGTAGACAACCTAATTTTGCCTGCTGATTTCTTTGTAATGGATATGGAAAATGACTCGCATGCTGCACCGATATTGTTAAGTAGACCATTCATGAAAACTGCTAGAACTAAAATTTATTATGTTAGTGGCAAACTAACCATGGAGTTTGATGGTGAAGTAGTTGAATTTGACATCTATGATGCAATGAAATTTCCTAGTGATGATCACTCTTTATGTGCTATTGACATTGCTGAACCTTTTGTGCAAGATGTGTTTGATATTTCTGACATTGACGAATTAAAAAATATAATTGAACATGACATTGATGATCACAATTCAGAATATGCATTAACATCCAGCATGAAAGAGGTCCTAGCCCGGTTAGATGGGTATAAGAGGTTGCCTATCTCCACTTTGGCCATTGGGCCCACTTTACTAATCCCAAGCGAGAAGCTAGTTCCATCTATAGTGCACGCACCGGAAATAGAGCTGATAGACCTTCCCGCCCACATAAAGTACATTTTCCTTGGAGACAACAATACCTTGCCGGTGATCATCTCCAACAAATTGACTACAGGGTCAAGAGGATAAGTTGGTAAGAGTGATGAAAGAACATAAGACGGCCCTTGGATGGACCATTGCGGAAATTAAGGGGATAAGTCTATCCACTTGCATGCATAGAATCTTACTTGAGGAGGATGCTAAACCATCTAGGCAACCTCAACGAAGGTTGAATCCGCCAATGATGGATGTGGTCAAGAAGGAGGTGTTGAAGCTCCTCCAAGCGGATATGATCTTTCCTATTTCGGATAGAACTTGGGTTAGTCCAACCCAAGTAGTTCCAAAGAAAGGAGGTATCACAATGGTGTAAAATCAACATGGAGAGATGGTCCCAAGTAAAACGCAAACCGTATGGAGAGTTTCCATTGACTACCGCAAACTGAACAAGGTAACACGTAAAGACCATTTCCTATTGCCTTTTATTGACCAAATGTTGGAACGTCTTGCAGGTCATCCATACTAATGTTTCCTTGATGGATATTCGGGTTACTTCCAAATAGCCATTGTGTCGAAGATCAAGAAAAGACGACTTTCACTTGCCCATTTGACACTTTTGCATACCGCAGAATACCATTTGGACTTTGCAACGCCCCCGGCACCTTCCAACGGTGCATGATAAGTATTTTCTCCGAATACATAGAAAATTTTATTGAAGCCTTCATGGATGATTTTACCGTCCATGGGGACAGTTTTGATGCATGTCTAGGACATTTGAAACTAGTTCTTGAAAATGTGTTGAAACCAATTTAGTTCTTAATTCGGAAAAATACCATTTCATGGTAGAACAAGGAATTGTGCTTGGACATGTAATATCCTCAAAATGGATAGAGGTAGATAAGGCAAAGGTTGATGTAATTCAAAGTTTACCTTATCCTACTAACATTCGGGAAATCCGATCTTTTCTTGGTCATGCAGGTTTCTACCGACGGTTTATCAAAGACTTCCCAAAGATCTCGGCACCGTTATGTGAATTGCTCAAGAAAGACGCCACCTTCATAGTGGATGAAAGTTGCAGGAAAGCTTTCGACACTTTGAAGGCATGTCTCACTAGCGCACCAATCATCCGTTCTCCGAATTGGGAGAAACCTTTCAAAATCATGTGTGATGCCAGCGACTACGCGGTAGGAGCTGTCTTAGGATAGAAGGATGGGGGAGCCTCACACGATGACACTCAATGGAACGCAAAGGAATTACTCTACTACCGAGAAGGAGATGTTGGCGGTGGTTTTTTGCTCTTGAGAAATTCAGACAATACCTTCTTGGAGTGAAGGTAATTATTTTTACTGACCATGCAGCTCTTAGGTACCTCATGGCGAAGAAGGAGCCAAACCACAATTGATTCGGTGGGTGCTCCTTCTAAGTGAGTTCAACCTCGAGATACGGGATAAGAAGGGGGCTGAGAACTTGGTGGCCGATCATTTCAGCAGGCTAGTGAAGGAAGAGGAGGATCCAATCAAAGGAAAGGAGATAGCTGGAAGTTTTCCAGGCGAAACCTTCTACAAAACCCTCTGTTGTGTAACCTCCCCCGCGCCTCAAGCGTCCCACCCCTGCGGCAAGACGCCCCTGCGGCACAACCTAGGTGCCCCTGCGTAATTGACGACAAAGGTTTTTCTTAAGCTCCAATATTTTAAACCTTGGTTTGCTGACATTGTGAACTTCATTGTTAGGAATGAGTACCCTCCAGACTTCACCAAGACACAACGAGAAAAGGTGAAGGGTGAATCTCCACACTACGTTTGGGACGACCCCTACCTTTGGAAGCATTGTAGTGACCAAGTAATCCGCCGTTGCATTTCGGATAATGAGGTACAATCTGTCTTAACTTTCTGTCATTCCGAAGCATATGGGGGCATTTTGGGGCCAACAAAACTGCAAGAAAAGTTTTGGACGCCGGTTTCTTTTGGCCACACATTTTGAGAGACGCTTTTGCGTTTCGCAAAGTGTGTGATAGATGCCAAAGGGTAGGAAACATTTCAAGGAGACATGAAATGGCCCAAACCTCTCTTATATTCTGCGAAATATTTGATGTTTAGGGAATTGATTTCATGGGGCCTTTTCCTACTTCATTTGGGCATACATATATATTACTTGCGGAGGACTATGTTTCCAAGTGGGTGGAAGCAAAGGCCACCAAAACTGATGACTCAAAAGTGATTGCAACCTTTCTTAAAGAAAATATTTTTGTAGGATATGGAATTCCGAAAGCCTTAATCAGTGATAGCGGTTCCCATTTAATGCAACAAGACAATCACGGCCCTCCTTAAGAAGTACCACGTCCACCAACGAGTGTCAACAACTTACCATCCACAAACAAATGGCCAAGCTGAGGTATCCAACTAGGAAATTAAGACCATCCTCGAAAAGACGGTCTCTCCCGGAAGGAAGGATTGGAGTGCAAGGCGAAATGACGCTCTATGGGCATATCGGACAGCTTACAAGACTCCTATAGGGATGTCTCCCTTCAGGCTCGTGTTTAGGAAAGCTTGCCACCTTCCGGTGGAGCTAGAGCACAAAGCTTGGTGGGCGGTAAAGAAGTGCAACATGAACATAGAGGAAGTGGGAGAATTCCGGAAACTCCAATTGCAAGAGTTGGAGGAATTGATATTAGATGCGTATGACCATGCCACTACATACAAAGAAAAAACCAAAGCATGGCATGAAACTTTTTGCAGGTAAGCTGCATTCAAGGTGGATGGGGCCGTTCGTGATAGCCGAAGTATACCCTCACGGCACTGTGGATCTCTATGATCCCAAACGCACAAGGTGTTCAAGGTAAACGGACAAAGGCTAAATCCCTAACTTGAAGGAGTAAAGAACGATCCGATTGACGAAATGGTGCTGGAGGAGGCCCAATTAGATTGGTAGAGTCCTTATGTCGAGCCAACGACGTAAAACAAAGGCGCTGCTCGGGAGGCAACCCAAAGGAATAAGAAGAGGAGCCTCAGTCAAGACAACCGCCATTACGGCTAAGTGTCTCCGCCCTTGCGGTGACACACTTGCCCAGCGCCACCTCCGGTGCTAGGCCTGCATCTGCAAAACCCTTGCCACCGCCCCCGCGGTGACATCCATGCGCCCTTGCAGCGGCCACCCTTGACACGCATTCTCAACGCCGCCCCCGGCGCTGAGCCGCTCCATAGGGTGAGACGCAGGTAGAGGCGCCTCTGCGCCTCTACCTGCGTCTCACCCTACGGAGCTGTGAAGCTGAAGAGTCAGTGTCACCGCCCCTGCGTTGACACTCGCCCGCCCTTGTGGCTCGGCATCTGAAGCGGCAGAAAGTTGAAGAGTCAGACGTTCGAAGATCATTAATGATCCTCCCCTCCAGAACTGCCAGGTCGCCCCTGTGGCCATGAAGAAGATCAAACATTTTCGCCTGAATCGCCCCTGTGGATCTGAAGGCCGCCCCTGCGGTTCAGCGACAAAGACTTTACTCCGGCTGTTTACACCATCTTTATGGCATTAAAGATGGCTGTTTTGGCCGGCTATTTACTCCCATTTAGTACCATTTGTAGTATAAATAGACCCATGGTTGATTGCTAGATGGATCCATCATTTTTCCCACTTTTATTCTCTCTTGCTTCCTTTGTAATGAGCTTCTAGTCTCCTTGCTACATTGGATTGGTTTGAGGCTGCATTATTACTTTGGTTGTAAGTTCCCTTTTCATATAAGTTTTATTCAGTAATGTTTTGTGTTTCTTGAGCTTCAATTATCTAAATTGCATGTTTTCATTATCACTTAAGATTGATCACCTTAGGTTCTAAGTGCATGCAAACAACTAGGATTAATAGATTCCGGGTTCGGGTCTTTAGTCTAGTAGTAACCTTTAAGTAATAACGGGTTGTAATTGCTTGAAGGAAAAGAAACACAAATATAAAGATTAGTTTAACGGTTTTAATCTTCTCTTTATATCCCTTTATCTTTGTTTGAAAGCTAACTTGTGACTTGTTCTTGTAGGTTTACGGAACACTAACTTGTTAAGTTGTGTTGATCCAACCGGTATCAACACATACATATGATCAAGACGGGAAAATTACTTGAAAACTTGTAAAAAGGAACTCACCAAAGTAGTAATCGCATGCTAAGAATCAACCTAGTGTAGATTTATTCATCATCGTCATATCAATCTCATTTACTTGCTTTTTAGTTTTGTGTGCATCAATTCATCCAAAACCCTCCCCTTTGTTACCTTGTTCTATAATCAATAATTGAATTCAATAAAAATATCATAAACTCTCTTGGGTTCGACCCATACTTAATCGCTATACTTGTTTTAGTGTTGAGTTCGGAAATTATTTTGAAAGGATATAAACGACCTCAGAAAATATCTTCGTTCAAATTTTGGCGCCGTTGCCGGGGAGTTTAGTTTTATTTTTATTTTATTCTTATTATTGATTATTTGTTTGGACCTTTTTTATGGTTCAAACCCGTGCTACTAACTCCGGCTTTGTTCCCTTTGATCCAAAAATTGAGAGGACACACATCCGGCGACGTAGACAACAACAACTCCAATAAGAAATGGTTGATCGTACTCTTCGTCAACTCACTCAGCCGACTTTGGCTCAACACCCTCTTGCAGTTACTATACCAACATTAGGGGAAGAAATCAACTTCAAGCTCAAGCCGGGCCTCATTCACTTGCTCCCATCTTTCCATGGGTTAAGTGGTGAAGACCTCATCAAGCATCTTGGGAAGTTCCATACCGTGTGTATGAGCATGAAGCCAGCCAACATTACCGAAGAGCAAATCAATATGAGGGCATTCGGCTTCACACTCAAAGATGCAGCGGATGATTGGTATTACCACCTTCCATCCGGGAGCATCGACACTTGGGAGAATCTCCTCAAGGCATTTTTGTAGAAATACTTCCCAGCCAAGAAGGCCAATAGCTTGAAGAGAGCTATAAGAAACATCGAGCAAGAGGCGGACGAGACTCTCTACGAGTACTTTGAGCGGTTTGCACGCCTCCGATCCAGTTGCCCTTTCCATGGATATTCAACTCAGGATCTAGTCTTGTACTTGTACAATGACTTGCTTGACACCGAAAGGAGGATCGTTGACGCGGCTTGTCGAGGTAACATTCTTAACTCTACTCTTGACCTTGCTTTTGAAAAGATACAAGAACTAGCGGAAGGAACCCGGAACTTTGGAAGGACTTCTTCCAGGAGAGGTGTTCATGCTGTGAATTCCGGGAAGAGTGAGATCTCTAATGAGCTTGCGGAACTGAAGAAAATGGTGAAGAGATTAACACTTATGGGAACCCCACAACAGCTAAAGGCATGTGGAGTTTGTGCTGACCCATATCACCCAACGGACATGTGTCCCCAAGTCCAGGATGACGATGTAGAGGTGAATGCAGTAGGTTATGGACAGCCACCATAGTAAAGGCCTAAGAATGATCCTTATGCTCAGAATTTCATGCCAAACTGGCGTGATCAACAGAATTATCATTGGAGGGATCAACAAAACCAACAACAGCAGCCAAGACAAGGTAAGTATCAATCAACTGAGGATATATTGTAGGTTTTGACTAAGCATTTTGCTACTAATGTCCAAACAACAGAATCCAGCATCAAGAACCTTGAAAAACAGGTTGGGCAACTGGTGGAGGCCATTACAAGGATCGAAGCTAGATCCTCCGGAGGATTGCCTTCCCACACGGTTGTAAACCCCAAGGAGAATGTTAGTGCCCTAACATTAAGGAGTGGGAAGCAAATCCAACAGAAACCAGCAAAAGAATTACAAAACGAACCCTGTGACGAGTTTGCCGCACCCACAGCCGCCCCTGCGGTTGCAACTGCGCCTAGCTTTGAGTAGACGCCGCCCCTGCGGCTGTTTGTCCCCGCCCCTGCGGTGATAGCCCCTGAGCCGCCCCTGCGCCTGTACTCTGGTGCCCCTGCGGAAAACTCGACAGAGAGTTCTGTTGAGAAGGATTCTTACATCCGACCTGAGTTTCCACCACTGTACTCTGAGAAACCTCCAACTCCTTTTCTTGAGGCACTAACGGAGAGAAGAATCATTGAGGACAATGATCTCTTTGAGACCTTTTCCCAATACGAGGTAAATATCCCTCTCCTTAAGTTAGTGAAAAGTATTCCTAAATATGCTCGTTTCTTGAAGGAACTTTGCACTATCAAGAGGAATCAAAAGCTGAAGGGAAAAAAAAAGTGCAAGTGAGTGAGCATGGTTCTGCCGTTTTCTAACGTAGAATGCCCAAGAAGTGCAGCGATCCGGGCATGGTAAGCATTCGTTGTGTTATAGGGGAAACCCGTTTTGACAAAGCCATGCTTGACCTTGGTGCTTCTATAAATGTTTTGTCATATTCTATTTACAAATCACTTGGCCTTGGACCATTAACGAAAACTAGGATTGTAGTACAACTTGCTGATAGATCTAATGTGTACCCGGAAGGGATAATAGAAGATGTATTAGTAGTGGTAAACAACCAAATTTTTCCTGCTGATTTCTTTGTAATGGAGATGGAAAATGACTCGCATGTTGCACCAATATTGTTAGGTAGACCATTCCTAAAAACTTCTAGGACTAAAATTGATTATCTTAGTGGCAAACTAACCATGGAGTTTGATGGTGAAGTAGTGGAATTTGACATCTATGATGCAATGAAATTTCCTGGTGATGATCACTCTTTGTGTGCTATTGACATTGTTGAACCTTTCGTGCAAGATGTGTTTGATATTTCTGATATTGATGAATAAAAAATATAATTGAACATGACATTAATATTCGAAATTCAGAATATGCACTAACATCCAACATGAAAGAGGTCCTAGCCCAGTTAGATGGGTATAAGAGGTTGCCTATCTCCACTTTGGCCATTGGGCCCACTTTACTAACCCCAAGCGAGAAGCTTGTTCCATCTATAGTGCAGGCACCAGAAATAGAGCTGAAAGACCTTCCCAACCACATCAAGTACGTTTTCCTTGGAGACAACAATACCTTGCCGGTGATCATCTCCAACAAATTGACTACCAGTCAAGAGGGCAAGTTGGTAAAAGTGTTGAAAGAACACAAGACGGCCCTTGGATGGACCATTACGGACATCAAGGGGATAAGTCCATCCACTTGCATGCATAGGATCTTACTTGAGGAGGATGTGAAACGATCTAGGCAACCGCAACGAAGATTGAATCCGCCGATGATGGATGTGGTCAAGAAGGAGGTGTTGAAGCTCCTCCAAGCGGATATGATCTTTCCTATTTCGGATAGCACTTGGGTTAGTCCAAACCAAGTCGTTCCAAAGAAGGGACGTATCACAA
Source organism: Fagopyrum homotropicum (assembly GCA_033239125.1). Taxonomy (NCBI): domain Eukaryota; kingdom Viridiplantae; phylum Streptophyta; class Magnoliopsida; order Caryophyllales; family Polygonaceae; genus Fagopyrum; species Fagopyrum homotropicum. The sequence continues at coordinate 106,055,343 of BSWB01000007.1, forward strand.
TGGTGGAAAATCAACATGGAGAGATGGTCCCGAGTAAAACGCAAACCCAATGGAGAGTTTGCATTGACTACCGCAAACTCAACAAGGTAACACGTAAAGACCGTTTCCCATTACCTTTTATTGACCAAATGTTGGAACGTCTTGCAGGTCATCCGTACTACTGCTTCCTTGATGGATATTCGGGGTACTTCCAAATAGCCATTGCACCGGAAGACCAAGAAAAGACGACCTTCACTTACCCATTTGGGACTTTTGCGTACCGCAAAATGCCATTTGGACTTTGCAACGCACCCGGCACCTTCCAACGGTGCATGATAAGTATTTTCTCCGAGTACATAGAAAACTTTATTGAAGTCTTCACGAATGATTTTACCGTCCATGGAGACAATTTTGATGCATGTCTAGGACATTTAAAACTTGTTGTTGAAAAATGTGTTGAAACAAATCTAGTTCTTAATTCAGAAAAATGCCATTTCATGGTAGAACAAGGAATCGTGCTAGGACATTTAATATCCTCCAAAGGGATAGAGGTAGATAAGGCAAAGGTTGATGTAATTCAAAGTTTACCTTATCCTACTAACGTTCGGGAAATCCGATCTTTTCTTGGTCATGCAGGTTTCTACCGACGGTTCATCAAAGACTTCTCGAAGATCTCGGCACCCTTATGTGAATTTGCTCAAGAAAGATGTCACCTTCATAGTGGATGAGAGTTGGAAAAGAGCTTTCGACACTTTAAAGGCGTGTCTTACTAGTGCACAATCATCCGTTCTCCGGATTGGGAGAAATCTTTCGAAATCATTTGTGACGCCAACGACTACGCTGTAGGAGCTGTCTTAGGACAGAAGGATGCACGAGCCTGACATGTGATCCATTTTGCGTCTATGACACTCAATGGAGCGCAAAGGAATTACTCTACCACCGAGAAGGAGATGTTAGCAGTGGTTTTTGCCCTTGAGAAATTCAAACAGTACCTACTTGGAGTAAAAGTGATTATTTTTACTGACCATGCAGATCTTAGGTACCTCATGGCGAAGAAGGAGGCAAAGCCATGATTGATCCGATGGGTGCTCCTTCTAAGTGAGTTCAACCTTGAGATACGGGACAAGAAGGGGGCTGAGAACCTGGTGGCCGATCATCTGAGTAGATTACTGAAGAAAGAAGAAGATCCAGAAAAAGGAAAGGAGATAGCTGGAAGTTTTCCAGACGACACATTCTACACAACCCTTTGTTGTGTAACCACCCCCGCGCCTCAAACTTCCCGCCCCTGCAGCCAGCCGCCCCTGCGGCTAAGTCTAGGCGCCCCTGCGGAATTGTCGACAGAGGTTTGTCTTAAGCTCCAATCTTTTAAGCCTTGGTTTGCTGACATTGTGAACTTCATTGTCACGAAGGAGTATCCTCCAGACTTCACCAAGGCACAACGTGAGAAGGTACAGGCTGAAGCTCGACACTACGTTTGGGACGACCCTTACCTTTGGAAGCATTGTAGTGACCAAATGATCCGCCGTTGCATTCCGGATGATGAGGTACAATATGTCCTAACCTTATGTCATTCTGAAGCATGTGGGGAGCACTTTGGGGCAAACAAAACTACAAGAAAAGTTTTGGATGCGGGTTTCTTTTGGCCACACATTTTTAGAGATGCTTTTGCATTTTGCAAAGTGTGTGATAGATGCCAAAGGGTAGAAAACATTTCAAGGAGACATGAAATGCCCCAATCCTCTCTCATATTTTGCGAAATATTTGATGTTTGGGGAATTGATTTCATGAAGCCTTTTCCTACTTCATTTGGGCATACATATATTTTACTTGCGGTGGACAATGTTTCCAAGTTGGTGGAAGCAAAGGCCACCAAAACTGATGATACAAAAGTCGTTGCAGCTTTCCTTAAGGAAAATATTTTTGCAAGATTTGGAATTCCGAAATCCTTAATCAGTGATAGGGGTACCTATTTCTGCAACAAGACGATCACGACCATCCTTAAGAAGTACCATCTCTACCAACGAGTGTCAACAACTTATCATCCACAAACAAATGGCCAAGCTGAGGTATCCAACCGGGAAATTAAGACCATACACAAAAAGACAGTCTCTCCCGGAAGGAAGGATTGGAATGCAAGGCTAAACGATGCTCTATGGGCATATCGGACAGCCTACAAGACTCCTATAGGGATGTCTCCCTTCAGGCTTGTGTTTGGGAAAGCTTGCCACCTTCCGGTGGAGTTAGAGCACAAAGCTTGGTGGGCGGTAAAGAAGTGCAATATGAACATAGAGGAAGTGGGAGAATTCTGGAACTCCAACTGCAAGAATTGGAGGAATTGAGATTAGATGCGTATGACCATGCCACCGCATACAAAGAAAAAACCAAAGCATGGCATGACCGAAACATTCTCCGGAAAGATTTCAAGGTAGGTAATAAGGTACTTCTCTTTCAATCATCTTTGAAACTTACTGCAGGAAAGCTGCGCTCAAGGTGGACGGGGCCGTTCGTGATAGCCGAAGTATACCCTCACGGCGTTGTGGATCTCTATGATCCCCAAACGCATAAGGTGTTCAAGGTAAATGGACAAAGGCTAAAACCCTACCTTGAAGGAGTTAAAAATGATCCAATTGATGAGATGGTGCTGGAGGAGGCACAATCAGAGAGGTAGAACCCTTACGTCGAGCCAACGACGTAAAACAAAGGCGCTGTTCGGGAGGCAACCCGAAGGAATAAGAAGAGGAGTCTCTGTCAAGAAAACCGCCCCTGCGGCTTAGAGTCCCCTCCCCTGTGGTGACACCCTTTCCCAGTGCCGCCCCGGCGCTGGGCCTACGCTTGCAACAAACCGGTTACCGCCCCGCGGTGACACCTTTACGCCCCTGCGGCGGCCACCCTTGACAGGCATCCTCAGCGCCGGGGCGGCGCTGAGCCTGCGTCTGCCTCTTCCTTGTCACCTCTCCCTACGGTGACAAGACCCGCCCCTTCGGTTTTACCTAGAAAAGAAAAAAAATCAGAAAACCCAAAATACCCTACACCTACCCCTCCCACTCATCCTCTCTCCTCACCGACCACAACTCTCTCTCGACCTCTCTCAAGCCCCGACGCCCCTGTGCCCTCATCACTCTCTCGCAACCTCACTGCTCCGACGCCCCTGCACTACCAAGTCAGCACCACCACCACCATCCCCGACGCCCCTGCGCCACTGTCCCCCGCTCCCCATCAACACCTCCCTCAATCTCTCAAAAATCCAAATCCTACAACCCTTTCCCCCTCACACTCTCTTCCCTCCACTACTCATCACCTCCGGCGACGACTCCACCAGCAAGAAGCCACCACAAGGCCCCCAGCTTCACCACCTTCGTCGCTGTCAGAAATCGCCCTCTGCACTTCTCCCGCCCCTACGCCTGCAAGTTGCCGCCCCTGCGCATCCTTCAGCCGCCCCAGCGGAAATAGCAACAGGGGGTTTGTCTCTTTCTCAAATTTCTGAACTTTCTAATTCCTTTGCTTAATCATTTGCAAGAGATGGAACCACAGGGAAAATATAAGATGTCCGAGATAGAGAAGGCTCGGTATGCGATTGTGCAAGATCGAGTTGTGTATGCAACTCGGTTCTTGTACATCCCTACCTTAGATAAGCTGGGCATTTTGGAGAGCATGCAGTCCTTTCTTACCAATACTGGGCTCGGAGACTTTCTACAGAGGAGTGCTCCAATGTATCCTGAGCCCACCCGCTAGTTCATAGCCACCTTCACCATGGAGAAGGAGGATCACGTGTGTGTTGGACTTACCTTCAAGTTCAATAAGAAGAAGTACACCGTTGATTACCTCTAGATGCAGGCGGCCTTTGGAGTGACTCTCAACCCCTCAGAAAATTGGTAGGAGACCGTTTTGACACCCGACCTTTGTGAGTTTTGGCTGGCCGCCACAGGGTCCGAGTTTCATGCCGGGGGTGAGTACTCTAACAAACTCACTCACCCTTGCTTGAGGCTCATGTCAAAGATCATCATGAGTGTCTTCTGTGGACAGAAGGAGGAGAACAGGGTCGCCCTCAAAGACCTTCCACTGCTCTATTCCTGCCTTCCGATGAGCAAGAAGGTGATGGATTGGCCGTACCTCTTCCTTACCGCTTTGAAGCGGATTAGGAAGAATGAGCCAAGGGACATTGTTGGCGGTGGGGTGATCTCCTTGATTGCCTCACAAGTTATGGATCTTTCCGGCCTAGAGGATGGTTGGAGGTGCCTCTTTACATGGACGGGATGCTGAGGAGGTGCAAGCTCCTCAAGAGGGATGGGGACAACCTAATTTAGCTCTCATTTGCAAATGGGAGCCATATCACATACCTTCCTCGGCCACTTCCACTTGGAGACGAGCTCTCCGAGCTTTTCATCCCGGCTGATCCTTTTGTGCCGAGGCGGCCTCAGGTGGCCATTGTTGAGAGGCACGCTGCGAGCTTCAGCAGAGCTCATTATGAGCAGCACATGCCCATACCGGAGGACGAGGAGATGCCCACCGCAGCACTGGATGAGGATCCGGCACTTGCGAGCCTTCAGGCTTAGATGGCGGCCTTGACCACCCAGCATCAGGCATCGCAGACCGAGTACCAACGAACCAGGCTTGAGCAGCAGCAGAGCTGGTAGATGAACTTTGCTTCCTCCATGACCTCCCACTTTGACCGGAGGCATGACGCGTGGCAAGCGGCCCACCAACAGCAGCTAGAGGCTCAGCAGTTGTATTGGCAAGCAAGCTTTGAGACCTCATTTGGGCAGAGGATGGATGCTCAGCAGGCCCGCATCGACACGCTCTACCGCCAGCAGGAGCACTTCTTCAGCCATTTCCCATACCCACCGGAGGAGGGTCCGGATGGTCCAGCCGGACAATCCCACTAGTGGTATCATCCCTTATTCCTTCTCCACATTTATCTTTGCTTTCATTTTCCACTTTGAGGGCAAAGTGTGCTTCAAGTATGGGGGAAGAAATATCTTTGCATGTATAGTTTGTTTTGAGTATGTTGCATTGAGTTTTTGTAGTTTAAAATTCAGTTTGAAATTCAAAAAAAAAAAAAGCCAAAGAAAATGAAAAAAGGCATGAAAATCCTTGGATAAACCAAAAACCCGAAAGGGTGGTTTAGGCAAAAAGAAGGTAGTCCGACCAACCTTAGGTTGGTGCAAAATTGGACTTGAGGGATGTGAGTTCCATGTGAGATAATCAAAGAAAAGAAGAAGAGTTGCAAGGTGAAAACCCGAAAGGGCACCTTGGCAAAATGAGCGGCACCGAGTGCATGTTTCTCTTCCGACGTTTGGCGGCATAAGAAGGGGAATCATAAGGAGGTTGTCCGGGTAGGTCTCTCTTGGAGCAATAAGGATGGTAGCTTTCTCACCTTTTTCTCACTTTTTCTCTCTTTTTCCTTCTTTCTTTCTTGGTTTTTCATTTTCCATTATCTATGCCACTTACCCATGCTTCCTGAGGCCTTTGAGTCTAAAACTGTTGTCATTTGTTTTACTCGGGACGAGTAAAAGGTCTAAGTATGGGGGAGTTTGATAGGTGATGGAATCACTATCATTTAGGTTAGTTTTTAGAGTCTTTTTAGCACAATAGTGTCGTTTTATGCTACTAACTCCTTGGTCCAGAAGAAGAAGACTAAAAGAAGATAAAAGAGGAGTTATAAGCACTTGGGAGTTGAAGACCATTCATGAAGCAAAGCTTCTGGTGCCTCACCGCCCCCGCGGAGCATTGTGACCGCTCCAGCGGGTGACACTGCACTCCGGACCGCAGCCTGCGCCTTCGCCAGCGCCCGGAACCAAGACTGTCAACGCCCCTACGCCCCTCCTTGGCGCCCCTGCGGTGACTTATCCTGAAGAAGCGAAGACCGGCGCCCCTGCGCCTCTGCCTGCATCTCACCCTGCGGAGCTGTGAAGCCAAAGAGTTAGTTTCATGATGACATGAATTATGTACCATTATATTCATGCATATTGTAGAAGATTGTCTCAGTTTGCCTTGCATTTAGAGAGATTTTGTGTGCCTTTTATGTTCTATTCAATCATTTGTCGGAAATAGAGGTCTACACGAGTTTTTGATGAATTATAGGTAAATGGAGTGGAATTGAAAGCAAAAGCGGAGCAAGGAGCATCTAAGGATGTTAAGGAAGCTAAAGGAGTCTTAGAGGGATCACAAAGAGCTAAGGAATTGCAAAGGAGAAGCATAGAAGACGAACCAAAAGAGGAGCACTTTATGTTGAAGAAAATCGTGCCAATATGCAGATAAATCGGACGATTTCCCCCCTAGAAATCGAACGGTTTTGTGTATAAATCGACTGGGTCGATTTCCTTTGTTTTTCGGCCAAATGAAAAGACGACACAAAGCCCAATTCTTTTGGGCTAGAGGAGAGTTTTGCCAAACGGCCCATTTGCAAGAAACTATCGGTGAGAACCCTAGGAACGAAAACAAGGAGGCCGCAGCGGGAAATCTTTACACGTTTGAGAGAGATTGGAGATTCTTGGAGAAGGATTGAAGGACTTTTTGCCGGGAAGCCAATCTTGATTCTTGTTTGTGAGATTTCTTTATTCATTGAAGCAATTGTGCTTTTTGAACACGTAATTGAATTACTTGAGAGATACATTGATCAGTTTTGACGATTGTTTACAGATTTGAAGGTTATTGAATTTTTATTCAAGATTTGGTTTTCTTTGCGATATTTCACTCAATCTTTAATTTGATTCGATTTTGAAAATGGTTGGCTAAAACCCTTGTGATTCTGGGGAGAATAGTTGATGATTAAGTCTTAGGTGATGATAGACTGAACTCATTCAAACATTAGGACCCTGAGAGTTTAGATTTTAGTTTTGCGATAACAGGAAAATCGGGTTGTTCTTGAAGTAAATCGGCCGATTTTCTTATGAACAACACGATTTATTCTTCTGACGAACTTTAATTGAATTAATCTTTAACCAAAACTAATCCTTGCCTAAATCCCAACATTGATTAATCTTTTTGACCTCTAATTGAATGTATGAAGACACTTCAAACCTGATTCTACATTTAATAGATTAAGATTATTAGATTTGGGTAATAAAGAGACTCAACATCCTTTATTAAGATTCTAAGTGTGCTTTCTAATCTTTACTTTGGAGAGTCATATCCTGGAGTTTTAGATAGTTAGTTTGAACATAATCCTTGTCTTTAGATCTTTCTATATTGCAGCCTCAACAACCCTTATAGAGAGAACCTTTAGATTAGTTATATAGGTTTCGGAACTTCACCGTACGATATCTACCTTTGAACATTTAATCTTGGCAATATAAACTCTGTCCTATATCTATAGAAGTGTCTTGAATCGAAAGCCGAAATCGGATACTTGAATCCTTGGAATCATTTTACCCCTATTTGATCACAAAAGCTTTTCGCATTTTTCGCTAGATAATTGAAATTGAATTTACTCTCACCAAATCCCTGAGTTCGACTCTGGAATTCTTACCTCACTACAGCCGATCCGTACACTGCGGGTTCGCTTTGCTTTGAGTTCTAGATACAAATTTAAGACTTTGACGCACACACTTTTTGAGCGAACAAGTTTTTGGCGCCGTTGCCGGGGATTTGGTCTAGACCAAATTCGGTTTTCGGTTGTCTAGCTTGAGAGCTCTTGCTCTTGTGATTTGATTTGTCTACTGGAGTGATCTTTGCAGGTTCTTTAGGTATATGCGAAAGACTAGATCCACTAAAGATCTAGTACCTTTCGATCCCGAATTGGAGAAAACTTTGAGAAGAAAGTTGAAGGAAAAGAAAATGGCTGAGAACAATGAGAGAAACTACCAGGCTGAACTGAATGAAGCTCAACGCCAACTTCAGTTGAGTGAGAAAGCACGTCTAGATGCTGAAACGAGTCATCAATTTCAGATTGATGAACTAAGAGCTATGATGTTGGACATGAAGTTGGAATTGAACGAATCCAGGAAGAAAAAGAAAGTCCAAACGCCAACTAAATCCATTAGAAATGACTCATCCGATGATGAAGGGATTGATCCGGACATGCCGGAACTTGAGGAGATCGATCCATTACTACGTCCTATTCGGAACACCCCAAAACCACGGGTTGTTCCTTGCCTCCCAACTAGGGACGTGAGAGTTGCTAATGACGGTGATAGACCCCGAACTTTGGGGCAACGGATGGACCCAATTCAGCAACCACGCCGTCTAGGTGTGGACTTCGGAGCTGAAGACATCCAGGAGTTTAGCTTCTCACCACAAGTCATCACCATGGTTTGCCAAAGTCAATACGGCGGAGCAAGTACTAAATCTCCACACCAACACTTGCAGAATTTTGAGATTCTCATGGAGACTATGAAGCCGAAGAAGGCTACTACAAGCAATTACAAGATCAAACCGTTCTTCTTTTCTTTGAAGGACAAGGCTCTAGCTTGGTACCAAACACTTCCAGCTGCAAAGCTGGCTACATGGTAGGAATTGTCTTCGGAATTCCTCACCAAATTCTTTCCGCCATCCAAAACGGCGGAATTGAGAGGTAAGATAAATGCTTTTTCTATGAAACCTAATGAAAGCTTGTTTCAATCTTGGGAAAGGTTTCAAGATCTCTTGTTGGATTGCCCACACCATGGCATTTCCAAGCTGGAATTATTGGAGATCTACTACAAAGGATTGGATGTGGAAACACAATTCAACCTCCAATCTCTCTCTTGAGGCACATTCATGGACATGAGAGAGGATGGTGCTTGGGACTTCATTGAGAAGCAAGACCAAGTGATTGAGAAGTATTCCCACCGGAAGGTGGACTCAAATAGCCGGAATCAAGGCGATCCGGGAGCTAAGTTGAACCAAGCTACTCAAACACAAATATTCTCCCTCAATAATGAGATCAAAGAGTTGAGGGAAGTGTTCAAAACGAGTCTTCAAAAGACTAAGGAGTAAGAAGCCAACTACATGGGGAGGGACAACAATCAAAGGAATGATAACCGGAACTCCAATTGGAATAATAACAACCGGAACTCCAATTGGAACAACAACAATAGGAACTCAAATAACAACAATTGGAGGTCAAATCAGCAAAATCCAGGTAATCCTTACTCTCATGCTGAAAAGGCTCTAACATCTCCATCTTCTTCTACTCCTTTAACAAGCCAGGAACAATCAAGCGGATCAAACAAATCCGATCCCATGCTAGAGACGATCCTAGGCAAACTACAAGGGTTGGAGAGCTATATAACTTCGGTTGATAAAGCTCACAAAGCTTTGGAAAGCCAAGTGTTTAACAAGGCCGGAGAAGTTCCAAGAGACCAAGGGAAACTTCCCGGGAAGACGGAAGATAACCCAAAGGGAAGGGTTATGGCGATCACTACTAGGAGTGGTATAATAACTACCGACCCTCAACCTAAAGTAGTTCCTCCTCCCGCCTACAAACCACCTCTACCTTTTCCTCAATCTAGAGCGTGTGCACGCCTAGATAAATATTTTGGTAAGTTTGTTGAACTTATGAGTAAGCTACATATTAATATACCTTTTATGGATGCAATTTTAGGTATGCTTATGGGAAATTCCTCAAGGAGATCCTCTCTAACAAGAGGAAATTGGAAGACATCGGAGAAGTCAAGATGAGTATGGAGTCATCCGAACTCATCAAGACTATGACGGAGAATATGCCACCTAAGCTCCTTGATCCAGGATCCTTTTGCATACCCATCACTTTGGGAGAAGCTACTTATGATGCACTTTGCGACCTTGGAGCTAGTGTGAGTATCATACCACTTGCTCTATGCAAAGCAGTTGGTCTAGGAGAGCCTAGACCGGTGAAGATCACACTCTACATGACTAATCGTTCCACCACTAAGCCGGTTGGGATACTAGAAGACATTCCGGTAAAACTCGGTAAGTTTTACATTCCTATAGATTTTGTCGTTCTTGACATCCCTGCATATTATCTGGTTCCCATGATTCTTGGGAGACCATTCCTTGCAACATCCGGATGCATGGTCGATTGCAAGAATGGCCAACTATCTTTCCATATAGGTGAAGAGAAGGTAGAATTCATACTCTCTTCCTTAATCAAGGAGCCAGCCTTGAGAGACGATGTTTTTGATATTTTTGATGAAGAAGAGTCTAGAGAGGTAGTAAGTTCAATCTTGATGAAGGACCCTCTTCAAAAGGTTCTTAGTATGAGCATCATGAAGGAAGGAGTGGAACATGATTGCAATGAGGATGTGAAAGCATTAAATGATAGGGAGGAAGAACTAGGAACAAGATTTGAAGAACTAGAATTAACTTCGGAAACTGTGAAGAAAATCGACCTACATAAACCAAATCGTCCGATTTGTGAAAAGGCAACCCGATTTTTAACAACAGGAAGAAAAATCGATCTGACTGAATTAAATCGTCCGATCTGTGAACAGTCAACCCGATTTTTGACAACAAGAAGAAAAATCGTGCCTCAGATCGACCGATTTATTTCAGGGGAGGTCGATCCAGTGGGAAATTTTCTGGATTCTCCAAACTTTACCGCAGCTGTTCTCGACTCTAATGATGCATCACCCCCACCTCTAGAGGCCTCTCCCACAACATCCGAAGACCACGATTCATCATCAATCAAGGCACCTCCATCATTAGAATTGAAGCCACTCCCCACGCATTTAAGGTATGCATTTCTTGGCATTAATTCCACATATCCGGTCATAGTCAATGCGAAATTGAATGAGGCTGAACTAGAGAAACTTATGCATGTTTTGAAGAAACATAGGAGAGCATTAGGCTATACTATTGATGATTTAGTGGGAATAAAAGCCTCCCTATGTATGCACAAAATTCTAATGGAAGAGGGTTACAAACCTTCACGCCAACCTCAAAGACGGTTAAATCCGGCAATGAAAGAGGTTGTGAAGAAAGAAATCCTTAAGCTACTTGATGCAGGTATCATCTTTCCTATCTCCGATAGCAAATGGGTGAGCCCAGTACAGGTAGTACCAAAGAAAGGAGGCATTACCGTTGTTGCCAACAAAAACAACGAACTTATCCCTACACGGACAGTTACAGGGTGGCGAATGTGCATCGACTACCGCAAACTGAACGTAGCCACTAGGAAGGACCACTTCCCCCTTCCTTTTATTGATCAAATGTTGGAAAGGTTAGCCCAACATTCTTACTTTTGTTATCTAGATGGATATAGCGGGTTTTTTCAGATTCCAATTCATCCGGATGATCAAGAGAAGATGACTTTTACGTGCCCATGGGGTACGTTTGCTTATAGAAGAATGCCATTCGGTCTATGCAACGCTCCAGCCACCTTCCAAAGGTGTATGATGGCAATCTCTCCGAATACGTAGAGAATATCATGGAAGTCTTCATGGACGATTTTTCGGTATATGGTTCTTCCTTTGGTAACTGTCTCTATAACCTTTCACTAGTTCTTAAGAGATGTGAGGACACTAACTTAGTCTTAAACTGGGAAAAATGTCATTTCATGGTCACCGAAGGGATTGTGTTAGGTCATCTAGTATCACAAAGGGGAATAGAGGTTGATAGAGCAAAGATAGAAACCATTGAGAAGTTACCTCCCCCTTCTTCGGTGAAAGGAATTAGAAGTTTCTTAGGGCATGCAGGCTTCTATAGGAGATTCATAAAGGATTTTTCTAAGATTTCAAAACCCTTAACTAATCTTTTGATGAAAGACGCAACTTTCGAATTTTCAAAAGATTGTTTAGATGCTTTTTGCAGGATCAAAGAAGCTTTGATTTCAGCATCAATCATTCAACCACCCGATTGGACTCTTCCTTTCGAGGTCATGTGCGACGCAAGCGACGTCGCTATAGGAGCCGTACTTGGACAGAAGAAAGATGGTCACACTCATGCCATCTACTATGCTAGCAAAACGTTAGATGAGGCTCAATATAATTATGCAACCACAGAAAAGGAACTTTTAGCCGTAGTGTACGCTTTTGAGAAATTTCGTTTCTATCTTGTAGGTGCAAAGGTGATAGTCTATACGGACCATTCCGCAATTCGCTACTTATTCACGAAGAAGGATGCGAAGCCAAGGCTTCTAAGATGGATCTTACTCTTACAAGAGTTCGATTTGGAGATTCGTGATAAGAAAGGATCGGAAAACTCCGTTGCCGATCATCTTAGTTGTCTTTCGCAACTCACCGGCGAGACGGATGAACTTCCTATAGACGACTCGTTCCTTGACGAGCAGCTACACGAGATTGAAGAGTGTCTTCAACACATCTCAAAAGGTAATGATCCATGGTTTGCTGACATTGTGAATTACCTTGTTTGCCAGGAGATTCCACCCGGACTTTCATATGCTCAAAAGAAGAAGTTCTTTAGAGACGTCCGGCATTTCTATTGGAACGAACCTCTTCTATTCAAAAGAGGTCCCGATGGCATCTACAGGAGATGTATCCCCGAAGATGAGGTGGATAGTGTCATCCGCCATTGTCATTCTCTACCATGTGGCGGACATGCTAGTTCCCACAAGACTTGTGCTAAGGTACTTCATTCCGGCTTCTTTTGGCCTACACTTTCCAAAGATGTGCAAAAGTTTGTTGTTGCTTGTCAAAGGACAGGTAATATATCAAGGAGGAATGAGATGCCTCTCAACAACATACAAGAAGTAGAGATCTTTGATATATGGGGCATCGATTTTATGGGACCTTTCCCATCTTCATGCGGTAACCAATATATACTTCTTGCCGTAGACTATGTCTCAAGATGGGTAGAGGCAATCGCTTCTCCTACTAATGATGCAATGGTAGTGGTGAAGTTCTTCAATAGAACGATCTTCCCAAGGTTCGGAACTCCCCGAACCATCATTAGTGACGGAGGAACGCATTTCACGGCCCGTCGATTTGAGACTCTATTGGCTAAGTATGGGGTGACCCATAAGATAGCTACACCTTACCATCCGCAAACTAGCGGACAAGTTGAGATTTCCAATAGAGAGATCAAGGGAATTTTAGAGAAAACCGTCTCTAAAACAAGGAAAGATTGGTCAATGAAGCTTGACGATGCACTATGGGCGTACAGGACAGCCTTCAAGACACCAATAGGTACGACTCCCTATAATCTTGTCTATGGTAAATCCTGTCATCTTCCTGTAGAGCTAGATCATAAATCCTATTGGGCTATCAAGTGGCTCAACTTTGACATGAAAGAAGCCGGAGAGAAGCGGCTCTTAGACATCAATGAGCTGGATGAGATCCGGCTAAATGCGTATGAGAACGCAAAGATCTACAAGGAACGGACAAAGCGTTGACATGATAAGCACATCATTCCAAAAGATTTGAAAGAGGGAGACCAAGTCCTTCTATTCAACTCAAGGCTTCGTCTATTTCCAGGTAAGCTTAAATCCCGTTGGACAGGACCTTATGTAATTAAACGAATTTTCCCCCATGGTGCAGTTGAAGTATGGGGTGAACAAAGCGGAAGTTTCAAGGTTAATAGCCAACGGTTGAAGAAATACACACCGGAAGCTCCGGTCGAGGAGATAGCTCCTATCCTCCTCCATTGAACACAAACCATACACCGTCCAGCTAAAGACGATAAATCAAGCGCTTCTTGGGAGGCAACCCATGATAGTATAGTTTTTCCCTCCTTTCATCACTTAGTTAGAGTAGATTAGTTGCTTTGTTTCTTTGTTTTCGCTTTTTATTTGTCCCTCGATGCACTCTTGTTTTGTCGTGTCATTAATCGCAGGAAATTAGGTCCAAATTGAGAGATCCATGGAGAAAGGGAGCATAAATCAGTTAAATCTTCAATGTCCATGAAGAATAAGGAAGGAAATCGAGCTGCACTAAGTTAATCGTTTGATTCAGGAGCAGAGCAAGTCGATTTTTGCCAACAGAAAGAAAAATCGACCTGGAGATCGACCTGCCAAGAAAAATCGTCCGATTTTCAAGTGTTCAGAGAAAAATCGAGTTACCTTAAGTTAATCGTCCGATTCAGTAACAGAGCAAGTCGATTTTTGCCAACAGAAAGAAAAATCGACCTGGAGATCGACCTGCGAAGAAAAATCGTCCGATTTTCTTTGAGTTCAGAGAAAAATCGCCCCGACGATTAAATCGACCATATAAATTGGCCGATTTTCTTCACAGTTTCTGGACCCTATATAAAGACTCAAACACTCGATCTTCCTCATTCCACAACCTTCCATTCTCGATTTCCCTCTCTCAAGAACTCCGAAAATCGCCCATACCCTACAATCCTCATTCCTTAATCATTTTGAGTGATTCTTGGCTCCAAACTGAAGCATTTTCAACAAGGAACAAGGATCTACCAACAACAAGCACGGCAATCGACTCCTCCGTACGGAATTCAGGTTTTTCACTCCAAAACCTAAGTTTCTAATTCAATATTGAAGTTTGCTTAGGAAGTGTTTGTTTGCTGAAATTGATTGAGGAATCTGCTTAGGAATCATTATAGGAAACTGTGTGTGGTGATAGCTTAGTCATAACTTTACAGAATTGTGAGAATCGTTGAAATCGAGAGAAAAATCGACCTTACCCAGAAAAATCGGCCGATTTGTGTGAAGAACAGGTCGATTTTTTGCTGAAGAAATGGATATTGTGAAGAGAATAACTAGAAATACGGGAAGAAGAAGGGGTCTTCTTCCAAAGCCCCTCCCCCACCTCCACCACCGACCTCAAAACATTCCAAAGCTTCCCCCTCCCCTATCCAAGCACAAGAAAAGATATGAACGCATCTTAGATCGCCCATTCACCCCTCCTCGCTACATTGTGTTAGATGATCTAGATTCCTTGTTTGTTCGAGAGGATGTGGATATGATGCTTGACAGGGCTGGGCTGAGACAGTTTGCTATGATTAGGGAGGATGCATATACCGAGATCACCCTAGAGTTCCTTAGTACATTCGAGCATGATCCTAGAGAAAGGATGGTCACCTTCCGCCTTATGAGCCAAGATCATACTATGTCTATTGATACTTTTGGAGACTTGTTCGGCTTTTCTTATTCAGATGCAGGCACATTTGCTAGAGGTGTTAGTGCTAGCGACTTTTGGGAGGCTATCTCAGTGGGTGAATATGGAGGAGATAAGTGGAGACCCGGAAACTCTAAGGAGACTAGTATGTACAACCTCTCCTTTAAGGTAGTACATCGGATTCTTAGTGAGAGCCTATTTGCACGGACAGAGACTCCACAAAAGCTCAAGGCTGATGAGCTTTTCATTCTATATTGTATGACATCCACCACCATTCCCGACATTTCCACCATGCTTGCTGACTATCTAGGAAAGATAGCCAACAAAGCTAAGGGTGACATTTGTGCTGGAGGCCTTGTCACTCATGTGGCTAAGGCATTAGGATTAGACTACTCGGGATGCACTGTATGTAACAGTCAAAAATCGAAGATGACCTAATCGAGTAATTTAGGAAATTAAATCCGTTTTAACACGAGATACCTCTCGAGGTAACCAGCTCCTAGATGATATTACACCCCGGTATTATTTGGAGCATTTGGGAGCTTCAATTAATAAAAATGCAGTTGAGAGAAATGATCAGGACATCGGACATGTCCTAGATATGAAAAAACATGAAAAGGCAAAATGGCTAAAAGAGTCGCTATTTCGTTTCTTAGCGGCTAAGAAAGACGGCTTAGGAATACGCGTTTTTCGAAACAATTGCGGAATAATTATCCATACAATATTCCAGATCTATTATTCCAATTTCGAGAAGTTTGGAGAAGGGGGCTTAAACTGCTTTCGGATCGGTAAAAGGATAATTATCGACTCCGCTAAAGGATAATTATCGTCTTCGCTATAAATAGCTGAAATATCGTTTATTAATTCATTTTCTTTCACGTTTCCTCGTAAAAGCTCTGATTTCTCTCAACCTTCAAACTCAGATCTACTCTTCGTTTCTAATCCGATTTCAAATCCGTTTGAGTTTTTGGATTCCTCTCTTCATTCTCTTCATTTTGGTACCGAGTTTCTACATTTCCGAGCAAAGGAAGGTCTGGTCGAGCATATATGATACTAGGGAGGTTCCGTCGCTCAGATTCCGGTGAATTTGATGGTGTCCGAGCGTAGCCTGCGTCGTTGTGATTCCGAATCTTCTTTCGGATCGTCAATCGGGTTAGTAACGAATAAGTTATGAATTTATTCGTTTTCCGTATTGCGATTTAGCCAAAATTGACCTTAGGCTTGTCAAAATGGATAATTGAAAATTCCATTATGCTCGTTACTTTATTCTGGTGATTATGGGTTGTTTGTTTGATGAGATTCGATGACAGGTGGGTTCAGAAATTGCCTGCGGGCAAAACGTTGTTCTGGCAAAATTTAATTAATTAATTAAAGGTTAATTAATTAAATTAGGATTCCAGAAAATGCTATAAGCTAATTAAATTCAAAGGAATGAATTTAACTGGTGTTTGAAGCGAGAAGTTTAATACGAGGAATATGATATTCTCAACAGGTGTTGTTGAAGGGTTCGGTTTAATTATAGCTTACTTCTTTGTGAGTGTATCCAAATACGAGAAAGGAGGATAGTCCGAGTGGGAAACGGACTCAATAGTTGGTTTGCGAGGTTTTATTGTTCTTACCTGCGAGGTAAGTGTATATGAATTACACTTGCTTAATATATGTTATGTATTTAATATGCCATGATTTTATGCATGCTTGAGTGTATATATCTGTTTGTTATGATTTTATGCATGCTTATATATATATGAGTGGAATGATGATGATGACTTGATATGATTTATGAATGCATGCATGAGGTACATGAGATGATAGTGGAAAGAATGTGATGAAAGAATATGATGAAAGCATGAAATTGAGTTATGATATGAAAGTGATAATATAGGATGGTAATTGATTAATTAGCCCAACTGGGTCCCGCACGGGTTTCCGGGGGACGAGGTCGCTACCTGATCTACAGGGGGCCTCAGAGGTCGCTACCTGATCTACAGGGGGCCTCGAGATAAGAAAAACAGCCAGGGGTCGCTACCTGATCTACAGGGGGCCTCAAGATAAGAAAAATAGTCCAAGATCGCGACCTGATCTACAGGGGGTCTTAGGACAGATGGCCGAGGTCGCTACCTGATCTACAAGGGGCCTATGACGCTATCGGGTTGGCCAACCGAAAGAAAAAAAAAGAAAGAAAGAAAAGAAATACGAAAGCAATGAGAAAATATATCGTACGATCAGTTGGAGCTAGTTAGTTAATTATCACCTATGCATCGATGCGATCGAGTCTAGAATGCTATATGTTATGTTATGATTATTTATATGTGATGGTATGATATGAGATGCTTATATGAGATGATATGTTTATATGTGATGTGTGATAACATGCTTGAATGTTTATGTGAAATGTGATATGAATGGTTGTGGAATTATATGTGATATGTGATAACATGCTTGAATGTTTATGTGAAATGTGATATGAATGGTGGTGGAATTATATGTGAATGTGGATATGTATGTGTGCTTTGAAATGTGAAGAAGGGTATAGAGTGTCCTTTGGGGACGAGATATTAGATACTTATATATATTGGGAGAGTGCGATTTGTATACCCTTACTGAGCGTGTGGCTCATTGTTGTTATATCCACATATTTTTCAGCTACTCAGACTCAGCCTGATCAAGGCAAGGACGTTGGACCCAACACCTGGATTTGAGATCATATCAGGTGGGCTGTTATGGGATGCTACCGCCTAGGATGTTTTGCATGGTTTTAAAACAGTTGTGTTTTTGTTAAACAGGGTTTTATGACGTATGTTAGTATGTATATATGTTGTGAAGATGGTTGTAAGATAAAGTTTTAAAATTTTCCGCTTTCCGCTTTTCCGCTTATTGCTTTAAACAGGGTTAATTAACTGGTAATCAACTAGAAATGAAATAGGTGGGTGTCACATTTGGTTGGTATCAGAGCAGGGATATGATTCCTTGACTTGGGTTGTGGGAAGTTTTCTGAAAAGCTTTTGAAAGTTTCTTTTTCTTTTAGATGGCGGAGCACAGCCAAAGGGTCGACTGAGTGTGTACATGCTCAGGGTAGAAATGATCAGGAGTACCCTATGGTGCCAGTTTAGCCAATATCACTACCACTATTGGATATGGCTGGTATATCTAATTTATTGATATATTTGAGAGAAGTTATACCATCATAGACACAACAGTGTCTCAAGCGGGTATTATTCTAGTAAAGATGGACAAGAATTTTGAGAAGGTTTGCCGCCAAGGGGCAAAGTCGTTTGAAGGGACTATTGATCCATTAGTAATGGATGAGTGATTGAGGGACACTGTGTCCATTCTAGATGGAGTTATCTACGCTAATAAGAGACGTGTACTATATGTTATATCCTTGCTTGACGGAGCAACTGGAGACGGGATCTGCCTTTTCTATTGATTCCTAAAGATTGGATCTGATGGGACACGGTCCCTAATGGCCATAGTGTACCTCCTGTGCTGAAATGGGATTATTTCTTGAGAGAGTTTGATGTGATGTTAGTGATGGATTGGTCATCCACTCATATAGCTTTGATTAATTGTTATATAAAGGAGATCACCATGGAGGTAGATGAGGTGAAGGTGATCTTTACTAGTGAGAGGAATGTGATTCTGCTTGCCTCATATCTGCAATAACAGCTTTTAGATTACTTCGGGAAGGGTGTCAGGCTTATTTGGCTAGTGTGTCAGATTCTGCCATTGTTAGCCCCGGAGTATCTGAGGTGGATGTTGTCAGAGAATTTCCTGAAGTTTTTCTTGATGATTTACCTGGTTTACCTCCGAGTAGAGAAGTAGACTTCGAGATTGAGACATTACCAGGTGCAGCACCGATATCGATTGCTCCTTACAGGATGGCTCCGCTAGAGCTAAAGGAGTTAAAGAAACGGCTAGAAGAGTTGCTCGAGAATGGTTTTATACGCCCGAGTATTTCTCCTTGGGGCGCACCAGTGCTTTTTGTGAAGAAGGAATACGGTAGTTTATGATTATGCATCGACTACCGTCAGTTGAACTAAATCACCATCAAGAACAAGTATCCCTTACCAAGGATAGAGGATATACTTGATCAATTAAGGGGAGCTATAGTGTTTTCAAAGTTTGACCTTCGATCGGGATACTGGCAGTTGAGGATAGCAGAGAATTCAATACCGAAGACAGCTTTTCGTACTCGGTATGGACACTATGAGTTTACAGTTATGCCTTTTGGGTTGACGAATGCACCTGCAACATTCATGGCGTTGATGAACTCGATCTTCCAACCTTATCTAGATCAGTTTGTCGTGGTCTTCATTGATGATATCTTGATATATTCCCGAGATGCAGATACTCATAGAGAACATCTGAGACGTATCTTAGGGATTTTGAGGGAGAGACAATTGTATGCGAAGTTCAGCAAGTGCGAGTTTTGGACGGATCAGATTGCCTTTCTAGGGCATGTGATATCACGAGATGGTATACAACCTGATCCATCCAAGATCAAGGCTATTACAGAATGGGAAATTCTGAAGAGCATTACGGAGATTCGCAGCTTCTTAGGACTGGCGGGTTATTACAGGAGGTTTGTAAAGAACTTCTCGATTATCGCGCGCCCATTGACTAACTTGCTAAAGAAGAATCAGCAGTTTATATGGGATAACAGTTGTCAAGAGAGCTTTGAAGAACTTAAGAAAAGATTGACTACGTTCCCTATTCTGGTTGTACCCTCAGATAAGGGTAACTTTGTGGTTTACACCGACGCATCTGGGAGTGGCTTAGGAGGAGTTCTAATGCAGGAAGGGAAGGTAATAGCTTATACATCTAGACAGTTGAGACCTCATGAGCAGAACTACCCTACACACGACCTAGAGCTTGCTGCTATAGTTCATGCTCTTAAGACCTGGAGGCACTATCTTTATGGTGATACATTTCCGGTGTTTACCGACCATAAAAGCCTGAAGTATATTCCCACTCAAAGGGATCTGAATCTGAGGCAGAGAAGATGGATGGAGTTACTCAAGGATTATGATTGCACTATAGAGTACCATCCAGGAAAGGCGAATGTGGTAGCAGACGCTCTCAGCAGAAAGAGCAGTGACCAAGGTGGTAAGGTCAACTACAAAGTTGAGCATCTATTAGCTCTCAGAGTTATGAGAGTAGAGATGGATGTAAGAGGATCCGAGTTGATAGCGAACATTCAGGTTAGACCGTTGATTCTCGATGAGATTTCAACTAGACAAGATGAGGATGCTACACTGAAGAAGTTGAAAGCTAAAGTGGGAGATGCTACCACTACACACTTCCAGTTGTCTGATAAGGGAGTGTTATATAGAGGTGCACGGATATATGTGCCAAACACTGAAGAGTTAAAGAAGAAGCTACTTGAAGAGGCACATTCCTCGAGGTATTCCATGCATCCTGGGAGTACGAAGATGTTTAATGACATGAGGAAGATCTATTGGTGGCTCAGGATGAGACGAGAGGTAGCCGATTTTGTGGCTTGATGTCTAGTGTGTCAGCAAGTGAAGGCTGAACACCAAGCACCAACAGGAAAATTACAATCTTTATCAGTTCCTGAGTGGAAGTGGGAGCGGATTACAATGGATTTTGTGGTTGGACTTCCTAGGACTTTCAGAAAGAATGACACGGTATGGGTGATTGTAGACAGTTTGACGAAATCTGCCCACTTCTTACCGATGAGACAAGATAACTCCTTGGATGAGCTGGCAGAGTTGTATGTGAGAGAGATTGTTCGACTGCACGGAGTCCCTGTATCGATTGTATCCGATAGAGATCCGAGGTTTACCTCGCATTTCTGGGGAAGTCTGCAAAATGCCCTAGGTACAAGATTACATTTCAGTACGGCATTTCATCCTCAGACAGACGGACAATCAGAGAGAACGATTCAGACCTTGGAGGAGATGTTGAGATCTTGTGTTTTGGAGCTTAAAGGTAACTGGGATTCTAACCTGCCATTGCTCGGATTTGCGTATAATAACAGTTTCCATTCAAGTATTGGTACGGCCCCTTACAAGGCCTTGTATGAAAGGAAGTGTCGCACACCTGTATGTTGGGATTTTGAGGGCATGCGACAGATAGAGGGTCCTGAACTTGTACAACAAACAATAGAGAAAGTACAAGTAGTAAAGTAGTGCTTGAAGGCAGCACAAGATCGTCAGAAGAGCTACTTTGATCGCCATAGACGAGAGATGACATATGAGATAGGCGAGAGAGTGTTTTTGAAGGTATCTCCTTGGAGGGGAGTTATGAGATTTGGTAGGCATGGGAAGTTAGCACCGAGATACATTGGTCCATATGAGATCTTAGAGAAGATCGGACCACTTGCGTATAGACTGGCGTTACCACCTGAGTTATCAAGATTGCATGACGTCTTTCACGTATCGGTGCTACGGAGGTATAGGTCAGATCCAAGTCATATCATTCCCGAACCTGAGATAGAAGTATCTGAGAACTTGTCCTACCCAGAAGAACCAGTTGAGGTTTTAGGCAGACAAGTTCGAAGATTGAGAAACAAGGAGATTCCGATGGTGAAGGTCAGATGGGGACATCATTCAGCTCGAGAGGCTACATGGGAGACCGAACGAGATATGAAAGCGAAATACCCCTACCTTTTTAAGTAAAAACCTCGAGAAATTGTGATCCGGTTGTGCATCCTTTTGATACATCTACGAGTTTGGTTCTACGTCCTTTCTTAAATTTCGGGACGAAATTTCTTAAAGTGGGAGATATTTGTAACAGTCAAAAATCGAAGATGACCTAATCGAGTAATTTAGGAAATTAAATCCGTTTTAACACGAGATACCTCTCGAGGTAACCAGCTCCTAGATGATATTACACCCCGGTATTATTTGGAGCATTTGGGAGCTTCAATTAATAAAAATGCAGTTGAGAGAAATGATCAGGACATCGGACATGTCCTAGATATGAAAAAACATGAAAAGGCAAAATGGCTAAAAGAGTCGCTATTTCGTTTCTTAGCGGCTAAGAAAGACGGCTTAGGAATACGCGTTTTTCGAAACAATTGCGGAATAATTATCCATACAATATTCCAGATCTATTATTCCAATTTCGAGAAGTTTGGAGAAGGGGGCTTAAACTGCTTTCGGATCGGTAAAAGGATAATTATCGACTCCGCTAAAGGATAATTATCGTCTTCGCTATAAATAGCTGAAATATCGTTTATTAATTCATTTTCTTTCACGTTTCCTCGTAAAAGCTCTGATTTCTCTCAACCTTCAAACTCAGATCTACTCTTCGTTTCTAATCCGATTTCAAATCCGTTTGAGTTTTTGGATTCCTCTCTTCATTCTCTTCATTTTGGTACCGAGTTTCTACATTTCCGAGCAAAGGAAGGTCTGGTCGAGCATATATGATACTAGGGAGGTTCCGTCGCTCAGATTCCGGTGAATTTGATGGTGTCCGAGCGTAGCCTGCGTCGTTGTGATTCCTAATCTTCTTTCGGATCGTCAATCGGGTTAGTAACGAATAAGTTATGAATTTATTCGTTTTCCGTATTGAGATTTAGCCTAAATTGACCTTAGGCTTGTCAAAATGGATAATTGAAAATTCCATTATGCTCGTTACTTTATTCTGGTGATTATGGGTTGTTTGTTTGATGAGATTCGATGACAGGTGGGTTCAGAAATTGCCTGCAGGCAAAACGTTGTTCTGGCAAAATTTAATTAATTAAGTAAAGGTTAATTAATTAAATTAGGATTCCAGAAAATGCTATAAGCTAATTAAATTCAAAGGAATGAATTTAACTGGTGTTTGAAGCGAGAAGTTTAATACGAGGAATATGATATTCTCAACAGGTGTTGTTGAAGGGTTCGGTTTAATTATAGCTTACTTCTTTGTGAGTGTATCCAAATACGAGAAAGGAGGATAGTCCGAGTGGGAAACGGACTCAATAGTTGGTTTGCGAGGTTTTATTGTTCTTACCTGCGAGGTAAGTGTATATGAATTACACTTGCTTAATATATGTTATGTATTTAATATGCCACGATTTTATGCATGCTTGAGTGTATATATCTGTTTGTTATGATTTATGCATGCTTATATATATATGAGTGGAATGATGATGATGACTTGATATGATTTATGAATGCATGCATGAGGTACATGAGATGATAGTGGAAAGAATGTGATGAAAGAATATGATGAAAGCATGAAATTGAGTTATGATATGAAAGTGATAATATAGGATGGTAATTGATTAATTAGCCCAACTGGGTCCCGCACGGGTTTCCGGGGGACGAGGTCGCTACCTGATCTACAGGGGGCCTTAGAGGTCGCTACCTGATCTAAAAGGGGCCCCGAGATAAGAAAAACAGCCAGGGGTCGCTACCTGATCTACAGGGGGCCTCAAGATAAGAAAAATAGTCCAAGATCGCGACCTGATCTACAGGGGGTCTTAGGACAGATGGCCGAGGTCGCTACCTGATCTACAGGGGGCCTATGACGCTATCGGGTTGGCCAACCGAAAGAAAAAAAAAGAAAGAAAGAAAAGAAATACGAAAGCAATGAGAAAATATATCGTACGATCAGTTGGAGCTAGTTAGTTAATTATCACCTATGCATCGATGCGATCGAGTCTAGAATGCTATATGTTATGTTATGATTATTTATATGTGATGGTATGATATGAGATGCTTATATGAGATGATATGTTTATATGTGATGTGTGATAACATGCTTGAATGTTTATGTGAAATGTGATATGAATGGTTGTGGAATTATATGTGATGTGTGATAACATGCTTGAATGTTTATGTGAAATGTGATATGAATGGTGGTGGAATTATATGTGAATGTGGATATGTATGTGTGCTTTGAAATGTGAAGAAGGGTATAGAGTGTCCTTTGGGGACGGGATATTAGATACTTATATATATTGGGAGAGTGCGATTTGTATACCCTTACTGAGCGTGTGGCTCATTGTTGTTATATCCACATATTTTTCAGCTACTCAGACTCAGCCTGATCAAGGCAAGGACGTTGGACCCAACACCTGGATTTGAGATCATATCAGGTGGGCTGTTATGGGATGCTACCGCCTAGGATGTTTTGCATGGTTTTAAAACAGTTGTGTTTTTGTTAAACAGGGTTTTATGACGTATGTTAGTATGTATATATGTTGTGAAGATGGTTGTAAGATAAAGTTTTAAAATTTTCCGCTTTCCGCTTTTCCGCTTATTGCTTTAAACAGGGTTAATTAACTGATAATCAACTAGAAATGAAATAGGTGGGTGTCACACTGTAGCTGAGAGTGCCCTACCTTTAGGCTCACAGAGATTGGTTACTCAACAAGTTTTGATTCCTCGAGGGAGAGGAACACTTCATGTGCCCATGCCATGGCACAAGGATCCAAAGAAGAAGCCATCCGAGATCATCTGGAAACCCGAATACACTATTCGGAGCAAGAGGAACTGGAAGGAGACATTTGAGTTGATGCTTGAGGAGATATCTCCTCCTTTATATTATGATGATGATGCAGGTAACACTAAGGAGGATGAGGATGGAGGCCAGGGGACCATGCTCGAGTTTGAGAGTGACACCCATAGTGGTCATGCCACGGACGCCATGGACACCGATACTCATGGTGCAGGACCTAGCCGGATTAGTAGAGGCGATGAGGAGACGGAGGAAGACATGCAGCCACCTCACCGCTCAATTGCACGTGCCCCAGGACATGGACGAGGACGTCGACCTCCCCGTCACTTTAGGGAGCTAGTCTCTAGTTTCCAGAGCCTCAGCACCGACTATCACGCTCTCCACATTGACTACGACACCCTGAACACTCAGTTCAAGAACTACAGGCAGGAGATGGACGCTAGGCATTCATCCTACGATGGCCAGATGAGAGACTTATACTTCCACCAGTTCGGCCACTTCTACGATCCTAGTGCACCGATGTATCCTTATCCACCACCTCCACCACCGACAGAGGATTGAGCTTCCACTTCTTTTACATTGTAAGTATTTTTCTTCATCTTATGCTTGATTTTCACATTGGGGACAATGTGGATGTTAAGTATGGGGTGGGGGTACTTACAATACCTTTTGTTTCATCTTAGCACTTTATGAACTTTGCACTACTCTTGATGAATTTGGCTTGTAATAACTCTTGCACTACTTGCTTTCCACTATGACACTTGCATTTGCATGATCGTTTTCAAATCCTATGAATTTTCAAAATTTTTGTGCTTCTTATGATGGAAATGACCTCTATGATGAGAAATGTGTATGTGGATAGGCAAAAAGATGTCTTAGTTGTGTTGAGATGTTAATCATAGCATGAATGAGTTTGCTTTTGTTACTTGAACACATGAATAAGTCATATGATTTAGTTGTTTTGATAAGAGAATGAAATAATAGTCGAAGCTATATTGCAAGTTCTTTTACATCATATAAGGATGACTAAGGCAATTCACTTCTTTTCTTTTCTCATATCTTGATCATGCTAGCCCCTCAATTAAATATGTAACCCTCCTTTTACCATCCGGGAATTAGGATAAGTGATAGAAAAAGGCATGTTTGATGTGGGAGGGCCAAGGAAAATGTATTAAATGAAAGTGTAGAAATTCATAAGTTTGGGGACGTTGAACATGAGGATGAGTAACTCGGCACCATTCACATAGCCGGGTGTTTGTGTCTTGCCAAAGTCCAATTGAACGACAAGTCCTAACGGGATATGGTATGTGCATCAAGGGTTTGAGGCATCTCGAAATTGAGAAACGCCGATCTCCTAGGCTTCGATTTTTGTGCACTGCTGTCCATACTCTCAAAAAGTAAAGTATAAAGGAAGCAAAGCTTTCTACATGCGAAGCATGTGCGGTGAAGTAAAATTTTGAACGTATTATGTTGTTCCTCTTTCCCGGATTAGCACCACAATTGCCAAAAAGAATTCCTTCCCTTAATACGTTTCTTGAACCTTTCCTTTGATTAGAAGACCTTGAGACTTTTATGCATGTGTTTAAGGCTTCATGGCTTAGATTTGTTTGACTTTGATTACCTCTACATCTTTATCATGTCCTTTATTTGTGTTTTCAAGAAAGGAAAGGAAGTTAGTTCATCTTATAGTTATCATTGATACATACTTTACCTTCTTATGCCTTGAAATATCACCTTGAGGGTGATCCAATAAGAAGAAGCACTACCAAAAGAAAAGTTTTTGAGTTTTCATACATATATAATCCATGAGATCTTGTATTCTAAGTTTGAGTCTTGCTTAGGGACAAACAAGGGGCAAGTATGGGGTATTTTGATGACATGAATTATGTACCATTATATTCATACATATTGTAGAAGATTGTCTCAATTTGCCTTGCATTTAGAGAGATTTTGTGTGCCTTCTATGTTCTATTCAATCATTTATCGGAAATAGAGGTCTTCACGAGTTTTTGATGAATTATAGGTAAATGGAGTGGAATTGAAAGCAAAAGCAGAGCAAGGAGCATCTAAGGATGTTAAGGAAGATAAAGGAGTCTTAGAGGGATCACAAAGAGCTAAGGAATTGCAAAGGAGAAGCATAGAAGACGAACCAAAAGAGGAGCACTTTCTGTTGAAGAAAATCGTGCCAATATGCACATAAATCGGACGATTCCCCCCCCTAGAAATCGAACGGTTTTGTGTATAAATCGACTGGGTCGATTTCCTTTGTTTTTCGGCCAAATGAAAAGACGACACAAAGCCCAATTCTTTTGGGATAGAGGAGAGTTTTGCCAAACGGCCCATTTGCAAGAAACTATAGGTGAGAACCCTAGGAACGAAAACAAGGAGGCCGCAGCGGGAAATCTTTACACGTTTGAGAGAGATTGGAGATTCTTGGAGAAGGATTGAAGGACTTTTTGCCGGGAAGCCAATCTTGATTCTTGTTTGTGAGATTTCTTTATTCATGGTAGCAATTGTGCTTTTTGAACACGTAATTGAATTACTTGAGAGATACATTGATCAGTTTTGACGATTATTTACAGATTTGAAGGTTATTGAATTTTTATTCAAGATTCGGTTTTCTTTGCGATATTTCACTCAATCTTTAATTTGATTCGATTTTGAAAATGGTTGGCTAAAACCCTTGTGATTCTGGGGAGAATAGTTGATGATTAAGGCTTAGGTGATGATAGACTGAACTCATTCAAACATTCGGACCCTGAGAGTTTCGATTTTAGTTTTGCGATAACAGGAAAATCGGGTTGTTCTTGAAGTAAATCGGCCGATTTTCTTATGAACAGCACGATTTATTCTTCTGACGAACTTTAATTGAATTAATCTTTAACCAAAACTAATCCTTGCCTAAATCCCAACATTGATTAATCTTTTTGACCTCTAATTGAATGTATGAAGACACTTCAAACCTGATTCTACATTTAATAGATTAAGATTATTAGATTTGGGTAATAAAGAGACTCAACATCCTTTATTAAAATTCTAAGTGTGCTTTCTAATCTTTACTTTGGAGAGTCATATCCTGGAGTTTTAGATAGTTAGTTTGAACATAATCCTTGTCTTTAGATCTTTCTATATTGCAGCCTCAACAACCCTTATAGAGAGAACCTTTAGATTAGTTATATAGGTTTCGGAACTTCACCGTACGATATCTACCTTTGAACATTTAATCTTGGCAATATAAACTTTGTCCTATATCTATAGAAGTGTCTTGAATCGAAAGCCGAAATCGGATACTTGAATCCTTGGAATCATTTTACCCTTATTTGATCACAAAAGCTTTTCGCATTTTTCGCTAGATAATTGAAATTGAATTTACTCTCACCAAATCCCTGAGTTCGACTCTGGAATTCTTACCTCACTACAGCCGATCCGTACACTGCGGGTTCGCTTTGCTTTGAGTTCTAGATACAAATTTAAGACTTTGACGCACACACTTTTTGAGCGAACATGTCACCGCCCTTGCGTTGACACTGGGCCGCCCCAACAGCTCGACATCAGAAGCGACATAAAGATGAAGGGTCAGGCGTTTGAAGAACATTAAAGACCGCCCCTACGGAATTGCCAGGCCGCCCCTGCGGCCATGAAGAACTTCAAGCGTTTCTGCCTAAAATGCCCCTGCGGTCCTGAAGGCCACCCATGCAGTTCGACGACAAAGACTTTACTCTGGCTGTTTGCACCACCTTTATGGCATTAAAGGTGGTTGTTTTGGCCGGCCATTTACTCCCATTTAGTACCATTTGTAGTATAAATAGACCCATGGATGATTGCTAGGAGAATCCAATCAATTTCCCATTTTTTATTCTCTCTATTC
Source organism: Fagopyrum homotropicum (assembly GCA_033239125.1). NCBI lineage: Eukaryota > Viridiplantae > Streptophyta > Magnoliopsida > Caryophyllales > Polygonaceae > Fagopyrum > Fagopyrum homotropicum. The sequence goes on from BSWB01000007.1 coordinate 106,083,534, forward strand.
TCTTGCTTCCTTTGTAATGAGCTTCTAGTTTCCTTGCTACATTGGGTTGGTTTGAAGCTGCATTATTACTTTGGTTGTAAGTACGTTTCTAATATAAGTTTTATTCAGTAATGCTTTGTGTTTCTTAATCTTCATTTGTCTAAATTGCATGCTTTATTATCACTTAAGATTGATCACCTTAGGTTATAAAGTACATGCAAAGAACTAGGATTAATAGATTCCTGGTTCGGGTCTTTAATCTGGTAGTAACCTTCGAGTAATAACGGGTTGTAATTGCTTGAAGGAAAAGAAACACAAATATAAAGATTAGTTTAATGGTTTTAATCTTCTCTTTATATCCCTTAGTCTTTGTTTGAAAGCTAAATTGTGACTTGTTCTTGTAGGTTTACGGATCACTAACTTGTTAAGTTGTGTTAATGTCGGTTGGCTCAACACATACATATGATCAAGATGGGAACGTTACTTGAAAACTTGTAAAAAGGAACTCACCAAAGTAGTAATCGCATGCTAAGAATCAACCTAGTGTAGATTCACTCATCATCATCATATTCATTTTATTACTTGCTTTCTAGTTTTGTGTGCATCAATTCATCCAAACCCCCCCCCCATTGTTACTTTGTTTTATAATTAATAATTGAATTTAATAAAAATATCACCAAACTCTCTTGGGTTCGACCCTTACTTAACCGCTATACTTGTTCTAGTGTTAAGTTGGGATTTATTTTGATAAGATAAAAACGACCTTAGGAAAAGCTCTTGTCAAGCCGCCTGCACCTGCTGTTACAGGTACCATTCTACTTCATGGTTTACCGGTTAGAGTTTTGTTTGATATGGGAGCTACACATTAATTTATTTCTGATACATGTGTTGAGCGTCTGAGTTTAGCTACTATATAGGGCATACCCTTTACTATAGGGTTACCTGATGGTAGCCGGGTCAGAGTACCCGTGAGATACGTAGTTGTCCCCTTCGTTTAGGGACTCGTGTTTTCCTTGTTGACTTCTTAGTCATGCCATTGATGCATGAAGAAGTCATATTAGGCATAGATTGGATGCGTAGACACCGTGCGGTTCTAGATATTGGTAGACGGACTGTTATAGTCTCTACCGAGGTGGGTCAGATTGAAGTCTTCCGAGGTTGGGACTTTTGGAAGACGGGATCTGTCATCAGTGCCGTACGAGCAGCTAGACTAATAGCATAGGGATGTGATGCCTTCTAGTGCTACGCGATGAAGGATGGAGAGAGTCCATCTTTGGAGGATATACCAATGGTCTGCGAGTTTGTAGACGTGTTTGCTGAGCCGTTGAGCTTGCCACCTCAGAGGAGTGTGGATTTCAGTATCGAGTCGGAGCCTGGTACGAGATCCATCTCAAAGGCCCCGTATCGTATGACGCTTTTTGAGATTTTGGAGCTGAAGAAGCAAGTCGAGGAGTTGGCTAAGAAGGGCTTCATACGCCCTAGCGTTTCACCATGGGGTGCACCTGTCCTCTTCGTGAAGAAGAAGGACGGATCATTCAGACTGTGTATTGATTACAGGGAGCTGAACAAGGTGACCATCAAGAAAAGGTATCCACTGCCTCGTATTGATGATCTACTTGATCAGCTTCAAGGAGCGACAGTCTTCTCCCGGATTGACTTACGCTCATGATATCACCAGTTGAGGTTGAGGGAGCAAGATGTGCACAGGACAACATTTCGTACCCGTTATGGACACTACGAGTTTGTAGTGATGCCATTCGGGCTGACGAATGCCCCAACAGTCTTCATGGAGTTGATGAAAAACATCTTCATCGACTTCCTTGATCAGTTTGTAGTGGTCTTGATTGATGACATTCTGGTATACTCTCGTAGCACAGAGGAGCATGTCGGTCATCTGAGGAAGGTTTTGCAGATTCTGAGGGATAGAGAGCTTTATGCCAAGCTCTCTAAGTGTGAGTTATGGATGTCTGAGGTTTCTTTTCTTGGACACATCATCTCCGCCGATGGGATTACGGTAGATCCGGCGAAGATCAAGTTTGTTGCTGCATGGACGACACCGACGAACGTCAAGGAAGTGCGTAGCTTTTTTTGGCCTAGCAGGATATTATAGACGTTTCGTGGAGGGAATTTATGTGATTGCCTGTCCACTTACGAGTCTTTTGAGGAAGACTACCAGATTTGTGTGGACCGGCCAATGTGCCCAGAGTTTTAAGTAGTTGAAGAGGTGTTTGACTTCTGCTCCTGTCTTGGCACAACCTGATGATTTTGTGGTCTACAATGATGCATCCAAGCTAGGCTTGGGATGTGTATTGATGTAGAGGGGCAGAGTGATTGCTTATGCGTCTAGATAGCTGAAGACGTATGAGGAGAACTACCCGACTCATGATTTGGAGTTAGCAGCGGTAGTTAATGCTATGAAGATCTGGAGACATTACCTGTACGGTGCTACATGTCAGATCTTCACAGACAATAAGAGTCTGAAGTACATTTTTACAAAACGGGAGTTGAATAACCGCCAACATCGGTGGCATGAGTTGATTAAGGACTTTGACCTTGAGATTTTGTATCATCCTGGGAAGGCGAATGTTGTAGTTGACGCCTTGAGCAGGAAGACGCCTCGAGAGAAGGCAATTGCTAGATTGACCGTTCAGCCTCAGCTTCAGAGGGATGTAGCTTGACTAGAGTTGGGCATCCAGTTTCCTGATGAGGATGTCCAGTTATATGCTTTAGAGGTTTTACCTTGTCTGTTGGATGAGATCCAGCAGAAGCAGAGGACCTGCCCGACCTTGAAGAGGATTAACGAGAGGATGTCTCGTTGAGAGGCACCACAATTCTCCATTGGAGCTGATGGAGTGATGAGGCAACATGATCGTATCTGTGTACCTGCTGATGCAGAATTGAGACAAAGGATCTTACAGGAGGCTCACTGTACACCTTACTCTGTACATCCTGGTACGAGTAAGATGTACCATGATGTGAGACGCTCATATTGGTGAGGAGAGTTGAAGCCCGATGTAGCCAAATTTGTGACACAGTGTATGACCTGTCAGTAGGTCAAGATAGAGCATTGCAGACCTAGAGGTGAGCTCCATCCACTGCCAGTACCGTAGTGGAAGTGGGAGGACGTCTCTATGGACTTTGTGACGAGATTGAGGCCTAGTAGGAGTTTTGATGCCATCTGGGTTGTTGTTGACAGATTGACAAAGACGGCACGTTTCATTCCTATTAGAGAGACGTGGCAAGAGAGTAGCTTGGATGAGGAGTACACTAGATAGATAGTGAGACTCCATGGTGTACCGAGGACGATCGTCTTTGATCGAGATGGACGGTTTACCTCGAGATTTTGGCAGCAGATTCAGACTTCTTTGGGGACGAGTCTCCACTTCACGACTGCGTTTCATCCCCAGACATATGGTCAGTCAGAGAGGACCATCCAGACCCTGGAGGATATGCTGCGAGCTTGTGTGTTGGATTAGGGACATGGATGGTCTGATTACCTCCCATTGGTTGAGTTCTCATACAACAACAGTTGGCATGCATATATTAGGATGGCTCCTTATGAGGAACTGTATGGACGTAGGTGTCGTACACCTTTATGCTGGGATGAGCCTAGCAGTATCAATGGGATAGCGCTAGAGCATATTCAGGATGATATGGCTCGAGTGGAGCTGATTAGAGAGAGGATGCTGGCTGCACAAAGTCGCCGGAAGTTGTATGAGACAAGAGGCGTCGACCTCTAGAGTTCAAGGTAGGAGCTCATGTCTGGTTGAGAGTATCTCCGACACGTGGCGTCAGACGTTTTGGCATAAAGGGGAAGCCGAGTCCCCAATATGTCGGTCCTTTCGAGATACTAGATAGAGTTGGGAGGGCAACCTATAGATTATCATTGCCTTCGAGGTTAGAGGGTGTTCACCCTGTGTTCCATGTGTCTCAATTGAGGGAGTATGTACTAGATCCGAGACACATTGTGAGTTATGATGACTTGGTGGTTGAGTCAGACCATACCTTTGCTGAGCATCATATTCCAGTCTTAGAACGAGGTATGAGACGCTTGTGTTCGAAGGACATTCCTATGTTGAGGACACAGTGGTCTAGACGTGGACCTGAGGAGGCTACATGGGAGACTGAGGATAGTATCCAGAGGAACTATCCAGAGTTTTATGCTAAGATAGATGCACCTAGGGTCGATGAGTAGATCTTAGTGGTGAGTATGTGATTATGTGCTTATATGCTTACGCGCCTTGATGTGTTAATTCCATGCTATCTATTATGTGATTTATGATCTTATTAGATCTTGATGTGCTAGCATAATGTATGCTTATAGCTGGAGATGGTTCTTTCCTCCATGCTATCTGAGTGTGATTAGGATTCAGCTGGGGATGGTTCTTTCCTCCATGCTACCTTGATGGACATAGTTTATTGGAGATGTTATTCCTCAACGCGATGTATATGATTATGATCTAGCTAGAGATGTGCTTCCTATATGCCTTGTGATGTGGTATGGCGAGAGATGTGATCCCTCTACGCCTTTGGGTAGCGTTATGGCCCTATTTTCTAGAGTTGATGATTCCTCCATATTCATGTTTGAGGTTATAGATTGATATAGGTTTATGACCTTTTGAACGGAGATGTGATACCTCCGATAGATATAAAGTGTTATACCTTGGCTTATGGGTCCGAGAGGATTTGGGATTTTGCAAGTTTCAGGACGAAACTTGTTTTTAAGGGGGTGAGATGTAAGAGCCTAGTTGTTGAGTTGTTGAGTATGTGAGTTGAGGACCTGGTTTAAGCCTAAAACGCCCCTGCGATTTGCCTGGGCCGCACCTGCGCCTCACAAGGTCCGACAATGCGGCTCTGTGTGGCTGCAGCCGTTTTCTTTGACCCTTTGACCCGTGCTTTACCCTTTTCACCCCTTTATAACCTTCTTCTCTTTCCTTCTGATAAGGGTTCATTATCTTCAGCTCCATCTCTCTCCCTATGTTCATCTTCTCCTCTCATCTATTCTTGGATCATCTTTGATCTTTTCTTTAGTTTGGTGTGAGTTTGAGAGCTTTTATGCTTAGCTTTTGTTGCTGATGGTTGATGTTTATTGTTGTTGAGCCTTGTGAGCCAGCTTGAGGTTGTGGTGATGGTGTTTGATCTCTTGGAGACCTCAACTTGGTAAGCTACCATGGTTTCCTTCCTATCTTTCTTCATTCCTTCATCTTTTCCTCTCTTTCCTTAGTCTAGCTTAGATTACTTTGGTTTGGATCTTGCTCCAGCCAAGATTGGCTTGTGTTGATGTATATATATGTATGTTTATGTATGTATGGTGTTGGAGTGAAGAAGGAGCAAAGGAATGGAAGGAAGAAGTGAAGAAAGGGTTGAAATGGTGTATTCTGCTGTCCAGCCGCCCCTGCGCCACCTTGTAGCAGCCCCAGCGCCGGCAGTGAGCCGCCCCTGCAGCCACTTGCACCAGTTGGTGTTTTCACATGGTTCTGCAGGTGTGTGTTGCTTCTAGGCTTGCTTTAGGATGTCTTTGTTCCCTCCTTTCCTAGTGTGAGTGTATAGGATCATGCTAGATGTGTGAGGATGTGTTTTGATCGGTATATTCCTTGTATGGCCTTTGAGGTTTATTAGGTTGTGAGGTTTGGTTGAGGATGATCCTATGGATCCCTTGGGTCTAGATGTGACCCCTTTGATGAATAGAGGTTGATATCTTTATATGCCTTGTTATTAGGTAGTGCCCCTCTCTCTGGACTGGAGGTTGATTCTGGTTGAGCTTTGTACGAGGTTGAGGTAAGTCCGTAGGACTTAATTAGCTAACATCCTTATATTGGGTTTTTGCATGAGTGGTGTGTGCGTTATATCTTTGCTATGATAGCATGAGATGTCGTGTATATCAACCTATGTTTTATTGATTGCCCCATTGTGTGGCTGTGATAACCTTTCCCTTTCATCCCGCCGTGGATTATGGGAGGTTCTCTGATGTCGGGCCACACTGACTTTACAAGAAGGGTGCAATCCACTCCCATAGGGTACACGGATTGTGTGACCGATACTCGTACAACTGGCTATCAGGCTCAGAGGCGAGGATGTCTTGGTCCTCGTGTCACATACTTTTATTTATCTATATATATACGATTTGAGTGAATGACTATTATATAAAGATGATAAATGGGTAAATGTGTGATAGCATGTTGAAGTGTTTATCTTTCATGATTGTGTTTGTCCTTATGCATTACTCTATATATGTATGGTTAGCTAATGGTCTATTACCTTGTTGTAGATGCCCCACAGGATAGGCGTGCTGCTGGGTGATCTAGTAGAGTGGCATGCCGAGGACCTCTCGTACATAGGATGGTTATGGTCTTTTGGGGTTGTTTACTTTCCCCTCCTGCGTGAGGATGATCTTTTGTTACCTCCTGTGTGAAGATGTTGTTTATACTCGGCTATGTTGTTGTTACCTTTTGGTTGTATAGTTTATACAGTTTCATGTATTTGTTTTATATTTTTCAGTGTCATGTTATAAGGTCCAGTGAACTTGATGTGAGGCTAGGGTCAGGATCCACTGTGAGATCCTAGCCTAATGTGGCATCCCGAGATCCGTGGATTTGGGGTGTTACAACACACCCGCGTCATTGCAAGCTGCTGCGCTCTGCCGTGTCGTTGCTGCTGCGTGATTGGAGGGCTAGAGAGGGCGCATCTGTGCTGATTGCTAGTGTCGACTAAAGGGGAGAAACGCGAGGCTGAGAGTGTTGTGAGGAAGACGAGGCTGAGAGGTGTTGTCGTTGATTGCCTCTACAAACCTCCACGAGATTGCTGGTATACGTGAGGAAGGGAAATGCAGGAGCTGGCGTCGGTTAGGGCAAGATGCAATGGATGAGAAGCATCAACCTAAGTTTCACGTAGGAAGCACGGAGGGATGCGGTCATTAGGGTTGCTGAAAGAGTGTAGGGAGCAGTGGGCTTTCATCAGCCCTGTGATGGGCCCATCCGGCTTGCCCATGACAGCCCAGCTGGCGTGTCCTGATGGGCCCGGATGACTCAACTAATTGAAACAAAACCTCCTACAGTTTTAAGATAACTAGAGGAATCGTGTATTTTATGTGAGTAGAAATCCTCACATAAAAGAAAGGGATTGAAGAAACGTGATACTCAAAAACACAAAGAAAGATAAGGCAATGGAAAAAGACTTAAACCAGTCGACTTACGGTTTGTCTCAAAAATAACCGGATGTCAAATTTTCGGTTATAACATCAGTTTCCCTTTAAAATAGGTTTCGTCCTGAAACTTACAGAAGACAACATAAAGGCGGAGTCCATACAGAAGAACTAAAGCGCCGGAAAAAGTCACAAACGGTCGAGTTCTAATCTGTTTCTAAAATAGCCGGAAGTACAATTTTCGGGTTTTTCATTAATCCCCCCTTAACAATAAGTTTCGTCCTGAAACTCATAATATAACAATCAATTGATCGGCATTTAAGGCACCAGTTGGGTGTATCTAATCACTACACAACGTCTCGTCGTTTCCACATATAATTACCCTTCACATTATAGGTTACAAATAAAACACAATCACTGACTAAGAAATCAAGCATGAACTAAACACGTAGTCAAACAATATCGCACAGATACAAGCTCAAGCCCGAACTCAAAGCTCATGAGGTTGCAACTATCTCTTCCTAGATCAGTGAAATCTTTCCATGTACGTAAATCATAAGCGCCTGCACAGATATAACTTTCTTGCTTACTCTCGTCCCAACCGCTTAATTCCGGCCTTCCGAAAGGTTCTGACTACACACTCCGGGACAAAGGTCTTAAACATCCCTGACACTTTACCAAGCGTCTAATGCTCTTCGTATCACGACTCACTTGGTCTTGTCTTTTAATATGACTCAGTCATATTGCCCCTCAATTAAGAAATCATCACCTATACCTCTTTGGTCTTAAACTTGATATAACTTAAAAATCAAAACCCGGTAGTCATTCATTACGTTATATCGACGTTATCATGTTATTTTATAGATCTCTAATATATTACTAACTCCACCCAAGATGCTTACACAATTTCCAAGGTCTTAAGTGACATAGAATGTGACCGGAATAACGGTACCAAACACAAGGGTTCTCACACACCATCAACATCGCACTTTTACATTCCCTATGTGTATCGGACTGATAATATCCCTCTGACTCAAAACACAAGTCGGATCCGTACTGATATAACATTACACGTATACTCTACTATGAGATTACACTTCCTCTATGCACGATTGCTAGGTTGCAAGTATACTCATGTCTCTTATTTTTCTTATATGTCTTCCGACTCAGTCTGCTCGTTACTCACCTTGATCTTTCTAGTACAGACCCTGCACAATATTTTTATTACATCGTTAAATCTTTCCTCAATCCATCAAGAAAACTTACTCTAGAGTACTCCATTAGGTATTGGATTCGGAAACTACCTATTTTACAACATGTGACAAGTTGTCATTCTTCATTTGGATCCATAATATGGTACCACTCCCTTCCTGTAACCTCTATATGCCATACTTTCTTGTCTACCTTTATGGGGATATAGTTCCTCCACAAAATTTCTAGTCACTCCGCATATTCTAGCTCGTATTCCTTCCAAACGAAAAACATTTCCCTAACTATCATCATCTTAACATCGACATGTCACCCTACTGTACCATTGAGCTTCTCGCTATGTGGGTTAGAACTCACAACGCTTCCGCTGCTCTACTCTGATTATTCTAATGTCACTCATTAATCATAAGGACATTTTCTATAAGTCTAAAATGATTGACCCCAAAACTCTTTCTTCCAATTACCCCATAAGCCTTAACCGGATGAAGTAACAAGTACTTTCCTTACTTGTCTTCCTGAAATAAAATAACGATTGGAAAACAACCTCTTCCGTTTACTTCTTTAATTCCTCTAACACATATCCAAACTCCTTGACTCGACCGGAGTTTGATCTTAACCAGCCAAGAAATAACCCTTAACACGATTCTCTCAATACCTTTTGTTCATCCCAAAAGGTTGACGTTGCCTACTTGAGGAAATCCTCCCAAGGCATCGTAATGTTACTTCATAAATCCACAATCACCATATCTCTTCTTACCGGTACATAACTCGTCAATAGCAAGCAACACTTGTACGTCCTCAGCTGACATCAGTCAGTCTATAATTGACTTATTTCAATATCCCGGACTTAATCTTCTCATACCTCTACTAGCATAAAATTCTTGGTGAGCATCACCTACTCGGTTAATCCTCTTTACCCTTCTTTAGCTCGTACTATCTTCCACCCTTCCATTTCCTTAGGGATAACTCTCTTTCTCGAGTCCCACTGTGTCATTCATTTGACATCAATAGACGTTTCAAGTCTTCTACGATATCTTGTAAGCGTCTTTGCAGTTCCGATGATTTTAATTGTCTTCCACTTGCAGATCCTCTTGCATTGACAGGTCCCGTGACAATTGGGGTTACCTTGGACTCTCGAGTCCACCAAGGCCGTTCTCACATCACATTCCTTTTCTGGTGTTTGTGGCCCTATTGCCACTTGAAACATCGTTGACCCTACTACAGAGCTTCCATTCTTTTGATACTAGCGTCGCAAGTTCTTTCACACTTCTTATATCTCTAAGGAGGTAAAACCTTCTACACTTGTGGGGTCTTCCTTTTCACTTTTACACTCAATTGTAGGTGTTCATTCCGTTCACCTTAGCTCCTCATACTCGGGTTGACACCCTATCTCTTTTGGTCTCTCATGCCCATATTTGTCTATGAGGCAGCCGCCTCGATTGTAACGTCCTTTACTCCGCAAATCTTGGTTGTACTCCGTTCTATTTGGTTCTTGTTCCCATATTGTTATCTCTAATCCTAGCTCTTGTCGTCTCTTGCGTGGTTCTTCTAATTCATCTCCCGGCTTCATACAGCCAAGTCCCTTGCATGACTTTTTATTCCTTCTATCTGAGCTGACTTGGGAATTTCTTTCTCATCGGATTGTCCTTGTGGTGAAAAATTATCTCAGTATTTTTACTTCTTTTCCTACTCGTTCTTCAAATGATTTATAGGGGTCACCAGGACGCCCACCAAAGTATAATACTCAATCCAAGGTCTAAGTTCGTTGTCTCGTGTTGAGAACTCTTCAAGTCCGCTACCGATTTATCAGGAGGCGATAATCGCTTTATCATATCACAACTAAAGGATATAAAATATCCTTTAGGATACAAACATGCTACACATATACATATATATAATCATACACTAAAACATATCAATATAAGTCTATATAATAACTCAACTATCATTCCAAGTTGCAAAGATCGAAGGAGAACGATGGTGGTCCAACGTACTACTAACCCAACAGCCCGACTGTGCGCGTGTGTAAAAACAAAAATCCGTTTTGAAAATCCTATACCCCTTTCGGGTTCTAGTTACTTTATACATTCGGTCTTTCATAAGATGTCAAGTGCCATTGTTGCCAACCTAGAGCTCTGATACCATATTGTAACACCCCGAATTCTCAGAACTCGGGGAGCTACTTGTTAGGACCTCACAATGGGTCCTGACCTTAGTTTGACAACAACTTTACTAGGATCTTACAACAAGGCACAATGATTTTCCACAAAAGTTTCATTTGTAATGCTTTATTCACATCTTCTTATTTCCTAATACCGGTGCCACCTAATGACCTGGGTTTACATATTTTGTCCCAACTAATCAATGGGTGGAATTTGGGACATTTACTCCAAAAGAAAAGTCTATTAAGTTTGTCTAGTTCATCATGAATACTTGTAGGTAACATAAAGGCTTGCATTAAATATTTTGGTTTGGCGTTAAGATTTGCTTTAATTAATGTCATTCTTCCGTCTTGAGACAGGGCCAATGCTTTCCACCTGGATAATTGTTGTTTGGTCTTAATAATTACGAAATAAAAATATCTACATTAACACACCCATTAATAATAGGACAACCTAGGTATTGTTCGAGGTTCCAAGATGTGCTTGGATTTGTCTTTTGGTACTTTGATCAATGTTAATAGTGGTTTGAAATGCCAATTTGTTAAAATTTATAATCTGATCTGAGATGTCACAATAATCTTGTAAGACTGAAAGAATTTTATTACTAGCTTGCGCAGTTGTTTTAGTGAAAATTATAATGTCATCACCAAATGACATGGACAAAATTCTAGTTCCATTTTTGGTGACCGGAAAACCGATCGATTTAGGATTTTCATCAGATACTTTCTGGATATTTCTAGAAAGGATCTCCGCACACAGGTTAAATAAAAGAGGAGAGAGGGGGTCTCCTTGACGGAGACCACGTTGTGGACAAAAAATGTTAGTAGGGGATTCATTTATCAAAATGGAATATGAGACCGTAGAAATACACTCTTGAACCCAATTTCTAAATTTGTCCCCAAATCCGAATTTTTATAATATTGCTTTTAAGAATTCCCATTTGAGTTTATTATAAGCTGATAGCATGTATTATAGTCTATGTTTTGGGATTGGTTTGGACGTTTTATCTTCATAAATCTGCATGCTTGGATGCATATTATTGATCATTATGTTGTTTTGTTTACCTTTGTAAGAATCGAGGTCTACACCTAGTTTTATTGTAATTGTAGGGAGAATGGAACGTTTTGGAGCATTATGGAGCCAAGGGAGCTAAGGAGTCATTTGAGCTACATTATAAAACATTGAGGAGCTACAAGAAAGGAATAGGAACCATGAAAGTTGTACAAAAGTTTGATTTTGGACCAGTTTTGAGAGATTTGCACGTAGCTGAAGATCACCTCGGTTGGCTACAGTATCACCTCGACCGAGATGACTTCGCTGGGCTGGATCGAGACGCATGGCCCATGACCCACAAGATCTTTTATTTTTGGCGAGTGATTCTCCTATAAATTGGAAGATATTTTCTGAATGGAAGGACGGTTGATTAACTGATTAGTTTGGAAGATTGAAGATATTCCAAGGAAGGAAGGAAGTTGAAGGAAGTTGGCTTTGAAGTTAGAGTTGAAGGCTTTTGAAGGAAGTTGTAAGGTTTTCTTAGGTTCTTTGAATGTTGTCTTTTGGTTTGTGATTGATCAACGCAGTTTGCTGGTTTTTTGGATTGTTTAATTGCTTGATTGAGTGATGTTGAGACCTTTGTGTTAAGGTTTTCTTTTTTGGATATTGCTTCTTTATTCATATATTTGATTGTTTTTATCATGATAATTATTGGCTAAATTCTTGTGCGATTCTAGAGTGATTGGCTCAAGGTCGTGGGAAAGACGATGAAAGAATGATCCTTTACCTTAGTGGACCCTGAAAGCTCGAGCCAAACCTTAACCGAACCTCACCTCGGTCGGTTCATAGAACATCTCGACCGAGATCGGACATGAACTGAGTGAGGCGTGACCTTATCTGATCCATACCTGAGTTTAGATTTTAGTTTGCTAAATCCTATCCTTGTTGCACCTTTCCTGGTCCATACGCAAGCTTAGGATGAGACTTACCCGCTGATTCCTTTGCTTGTATACCTATGATGATGAGTGTTATGTAATAAAGGTTTATCTTTTATTAGGGTTTGAATGTGCCTTCATCCTACCTTTGTGAACTAGTCTAGGACTTATCCGGTAAAGGTTAGTTCTATCCCTTTGGGTGGTGTGCTGGTTTGAGATTATAGCTCCTTTCCTGAGTTCCTTGAGACTTATCCAGTGAGAATATCTTTGGTTTGGGATAGTGAGTAGTGAGACTTACCCGGTAATCTACTCCCACCTTAGAGATACCTTCCCTTGCACACCTCAACTTTGTCCACGTTATCCTTTGAGATCTTGAGTCGGAACCACAACTGGATGCTTTGATCTCTAGAATCTGCATTCCTTAATCTGATTATTACATCATCTTTGATATCTTTCCTTTGTTGCTTGATTTTGATTGGCAACCTGATATGCCGTGCTTTGTTTTACCATAGTCCTAGTGTTTGACCGTAGAGTATTTTCTGTTATTACAATTGATCTGTACACTGCGGGTTCGCATATTGTTTCAGGCTTATATTTTAGGTTATAAATTTAAAGTTATATCGTTCACGATTACACACACGTCTTAGAGCGAACAAGTTTTTGGCGCCGTTGCCGGGGACTTGGTCAAGACCAAGTCCGGTAGTTGGTTGCTTTTAGGGTTGATGCCCTTGTTGCTATTGATTACTTTACTTGAGTGATTTCGCGGGATCTTTCTTTAGGTTTATGCAAAGAACTCGTGTTGGGAAAGAAGTTGTTCCCTACGATCCCTAACCAGATAAGACATACAAAAGGAGATTGAAAGAAGCTAAGATGGATGACCAAGATAATCGAGATCTTGAAGCCGAATTGAAGGACGCGTTCGAACAGGTTCGGCTGAGTAACGAAGCTTTACAAAGAGAAAGAGAGGAGGCTCGTGCAAGAACATAAGAGATACGAGGTGACAGACTTAATTGCAGGCTCGAATTCTACCTTGACTGAAACCAGTTGTTGGACCGACGCAGGATCCTGACCTAGTTGCACCGGCCGAGATACATCCACCACCTCGGTTTCCGGCTATGGTTGACCGAGGTAACCTTTTCGCTGGAGCACCGCAAACCCTAGGCCAAAGGATGGACCGAATCAATAAGTGCGGCGTCCCGGAGTTAATCTAGGAGATTCAGTTGAGCATGACTATGAGCTTCGACCTCAAGTCCTCACAATGATTCGATAATGTAAATTTGGAGGCATGGAAAGAGAATCTTCACATCAACACTTATAAAACTATGAGATTCTTATGGAGACTTTGAGACCATCAAGAGTGGAGAACAACAACTACAAACTAAGGCCCTTCTACTTTTCTTTGAAAGACAAGGCGCTTGCTTGGTATCAATCTCTTCCAGCCGGAAGAGTTAACACATGGGAAGAGATGATTGATTACGGAGTTTCTTACTAAGTTCTTTCCCCAATCAAAAACTGCTGAGTTGAGGGTAAGATCAATGCTTTTGTCATGAAGGATAAATAAAGTTTGTTCAAGTCATGGGAAAGATTCAAGGACCTTTTGTTGGATTTCCCTCACCATGGGATTCCAAAGATTGAGTTGCTAGAGATCTACTTCAAGGGGTTGGATGAGGAAACTCAATTGAAACTCCAATCACTTTAGGCTGGCACCTTTATGGATACACCGGTTGATGAAGCTTGGGAGTTTGTTGAAAAGCACGCTTTACATATGGAGAAGTACTCCCATCGAAGAGCTGAAGATGGAGCAAAGGGAGTTGGCTTTCCGGATCTGAATCTTACAAATTGAAGTGTTGCTCAACTCACTACGCTCAACAATGAAGTCAAGGCTTTGAAGGAGCTTTTGTTAGCTCAAACTAAATCAACATCAAAGGAGCAAGATGCTGGATACTTGGGGAGAGGAAACTATCAAGGACCGAGTAACAATAATTACAACAACAACAACAACAACAACGGGAATTTCAACAACAATTGGAGATCAAATCAACAAAATCCTAGTAACCCTTATTCTCATGCTGAAAACGCTCTAACTCCCCTATCTTCTTCTTCTATTCCATTTAAGAGTCAAGAGCCGTCATAAAGCTCATCCCAGCAGCCGAAGGAGAAGACGGATGTTGTGCTGAAAGCTATTATGACCAAGCTCAACGCTATGGAGAATTCTATGAACACATTTTCGAAGGCACAAAAGGCCTTAGAACATCAAATTTTCAACAAGGCTAATGAAGTACCAAGAGATCCTAGTAAGCCTCCAGGAAGGAAGGAGAACAACCCTAAAGGACAAGTCATGGCAATCACCACACGAAGTGGATTGCAGACAGTTGATCTAGTACCTCGGTCGGACCACGACCAGACGAGGAACACCTCGGTCGAGGTGTCAACCGAGATGGAGCCCCAGAAAGAGAAAGACAAGTCTGATGTTGATGTTCCACCACCTGCTTACAAACCTCCACTCCCGTTCCCTCAGTCTAGGGCACGGGCACATCTCGATAAGCACTTTGGTGTGCCCACCTATGGGAAGTTTCTGAAAGAGATCTTGTCAAGGAAGAGAAAGCTAGAAGACTTTGGATAAGTGCGGATGACCTCTAGATCTTCGGAGCTCATTTAAATCATAAAAGAAAACATGCCACCCAAGTTGAGAGATCCCGGTTCATTTTGCATTCCCATCAAAGTTGGGGATGTGACATATGATGCACTTTGTGATCTAGGAGCTAGTGTGAGCATCATTCCTCTAGCGCTTTGTGAGAAGATCGGTCTTGGAGATCCCAAGCCCGTGAAGATGACTTTATACATGATGGATCGTTCTATTACCCGTCCCGATGGAATCTTAGAGGACGTTCCCGTCAAACTTGGTAATTTCTATATACCTATAGACTTTGTTGTGTTGGATATTCTCATAAATTATCCCATTCCCATCATTTTCGGAAGACCATTTCTCACAACATCGGGTTGCAATGTGGATTGCAAGAACGCCAAGTTATCATTCAATATTGGTGAAGATCATGTGGAGTTTGCACTCTTAGCCACGATAAGAGGAGAGCCCTTGGAAGATGATATCTTCAACATCTATGATAAAGAAGATTCTCGAGAATTGGTGAGCTCTATCCTAGTTAAGGATTCTCTCGAAAAAGTGTTGAGTTTTAGTATGATGGAGGAAGGTGTAGATGTTTTGTGTGATGCAGATGTACACAGCTTGGAAGCATTGGATCCAGATCCAAGAGCTGGATTCGACATACTCATTCAGGAGACGAAAAGCGCATTAGGTTTTGGTCACCCTCCTAGTACCTCGACCGAAATGGTTTCCGGAGCAAGCGAGGTGACCTTCTCTGGAAAGTACCTCTGTCCAACACCTCGGTCCACGACCGAGACACCTTCCAAAGCAAGCGAGATGGGGTCAACTGAGGACCACCTCGGTTCACCACCTCGGCCTAACCCTAGATGCCTCGAGAAGGACGATATATCCATTGATGATTCATTCCCTAATGAACATTTGCATTTGGTGGAGCATTGGCTTCGCCAAATTTATGATGGTAAAGAGCCTTGGTATGCTGATATTGTTAACTATCTTGTTTATCAAGAAGTACCTCCGGGATTGACATACGCTCAAAGGAAGATATTCTTCAAGGACGTACGTCATTACTATTGGAACGAACCTTTACTCTTTAAGAGAAGCCCGGATGGGATGCTTCGACGATGCATCCCGGAAGATGAAATTGATAGTGTCATACGGCATTGCCACTGACTTCCTTGTAGAGGACATGCTAGCGCTCACAAAATGTGTGCTAAGGTATTACGTTCCGGTTTCTTGTGGCCTACTTTATTTAAGGATGTGCAAGCGTTTGTAGTTTCTTGTGAAGCATGCCAAAGAACAGGAAATTTATGTAGGCGGAACGAGATGCCACTCAACAATATTCAGGAAGTTAAGATCTTTGATGTGTGGGAGTTCATTTCATGGGACCTTTCTCATCATCCGCAGGGAACCTCTACATTCTCTTAGCTATTGATTACGTCTCTAGATGGGTGGAAGTCATTGCTTCTCCCACTAATGATGCCATGGTGGTTGTGAAGTTCTTCAATAGAACTATGTTTCCACATTTTGGGACACCGCAAATTATCATCAGCAATGGAAGAACACATTTCATCAACCGGAATTCCAAGGCACTTCTATCGAAGTATGGGTGACCCACAAGGAAGCAACCCCTTATCATCCTCAAACTAGTGGGCAGGTGGATATCTCTAATAGAGAAATCAAAGCAATTTTGGAAAAGACCTTTTCGAGGACGAGGAAGGATTGGTCCATGAAGTTGGACGATGTTCATTGGGCATATAGGACCACATTCAAGACTCCCATTGATATCACCCCTTACAATTTGGTATATGGGAAGTCTTGTCATCTTCCCATTGAGTTGGAGCACAAGGCATATTGGGCGATCAAATGGCTAAATTTCGACATCAAGGAAGCTGGAGAGAAGAGACTTTTGGATATCAATGAGTTAGAGGAACTGCGCTTAAACGCTTATGAGAATGTCAAGATCTACAAAAAAAAAGAACAAAGAGGTGGCATGACAAGCATATCATCCCTAAGGAGCTTAAAGAAGGGGATATTGTTCTCCTCTTCAATTCTCGCGTCCGCCTCTTTCCACGTAAGTTAAAATCTAGATGGACAGGACCTTACGTTGTGAAATATGTCTTTCCATAACTGAGAAATTAACCAAGTTAGGGTTTGGAGCGAAATACCCCAAAGACGATGAAAGAATGATCCTTTACCTTAGTGGACCCTGAAAGCTCAAGCCAAACCTTAACCAAACCTCACCTAGGCCGGTTCATAGAACATCTCAACCGAGATCAGACATGAACTGAGCGAGGCGTGACCTTATCTGATCCATACCTCAGTTTAGGTTTTAGTTTGCCAAATCCTATCCTTGTTGCACCTTTCCTGGTCCATACGCAAGCTAGGATGAGACTTACCCGGTGATTCCTTTGCTTGTATACCTATGATGATGAGTGTTAGGTAATAAATGTTTATCCTTTATTACGGTTTGAGTGTGCCTTCATCCTACCTTTGTGAGCTAGCCTGAGACTTACCCTGTAAAGGTTAGTTCTATCCCCTTGGGTGGTGTGTTGGTTTGAGATTATAGTTTCTTTCCTTAGTTTCTTGAGACTTACCCGGCGAGAGGATCTTTGGTTTGGGATAGTAAGTAGTGAGACTTACCCGGTAATCTATTCCAACCTTAGAAATATCTTCCCTTGCAAACCTCAGCTTTGCACGTTATCCTTTGAGATCTTGAGTCGGAACCACAATTGGATGTTTTGACCTCTAGAATCTACATTCCTTTATCTGATTATTGCATCATCTTTGATATCTTTGCTTTGCTGCTTGCTTTTGATTGAAAATCTGATATACCGTGCTTTGTTTCACCATAGTTCCTGTGTTCGATCCTGGAGTCTTTGCTGTTATTACAATTAATCTGTACACTGTGGGTTCGCATATTGTTTCAGGCTTATATTTTAGGTTATAAATTTAAAGCTATATCGTTCAGGATTACACATACGTTTTAGAGCGAACATAAGCTTTTTCTATGTCTAATTTAATAGCCATATACCTTTCGTTTCCTTTTTTGCTTTAAAACCATGAAAAAATTCGTGTGCTATTTTTAACGAAGGCGTTTTGTAATGGGTGAATAAACTTCGGAAGAAGTAAGCATAATCTTTTTTGCTAAGATTTTAGTTGATAATAGACTTATAGGTCTGTAGTCTTATGTTGTAGTTGGGTTATCAGTTTTTGGAAGTAAAGCGATGAATGTATGATTTAATTGTCCAAGAATTTTTCCGGTTCTATAAAAACTTTTGACTTCCCTAGTGACCGCTGGAACGACAACGTGCCAATATTTTTGATAGAAACCCGCATTCATCCCATCGGGTCCCGGAGATTTGTCACTACCTATCAAAAATAGGGCTTCTTTGATTTCGTTTTTGGTGAATGGTAATGCCAGATTTATGTTATCGCTTTCAGTTATTTCTGGTTGAATCACTTGTAATTGACTTCGAAGTTTACTCATGTCAATTATTCTTGCTTTGAAACGAATCTTGTAATCATTAATAAATTCTTCATTGATATCGAACTCCTTAGCAAATAACAAACTATTAGTCTTTGTAATTGTTGTTAGAATTTTTTATTCCTTTGGCCCCTTGCTTTTCTATGGTGGAATTTAGTATTCTTATCACCTAATTGTAGATTTGTCGTTTTAGCTCGTTGCATCCAAAACTTATTCTGGTACTCCACTAAACATTCTCTTTTCCTATTCAATCTGTTAATTTTATTGTTCAAAATTTGGTCAAACTTTGCAAAAAAATTTTTTGGAGACCTTCTAATTCATCATCTACATTTTGCAATTGTCTATGTATGTTACCAAATTTTTCCGACTCCACTATTTTAGTTTTTGTTTTAATAGATTTTTTTTTTGCGAGATTGAACATATGAGTCCATGGAAATTGGGTTCTCCATACATGTTTAATGATATTTTCGCAATCTGCTCTTTGCATCCACATTGTTTCAAATCTAAACGTTTTAATTTTGACGATGACTTTAGCGTTTTGAAAGTAAAAGGAAATCATACAATGGTCAGAAATTGTAAAAGCATGGTTTCTAGTATGAATCCTTGGATATTCCTGAATGATTTCTATTGAAGACATAATTCTATCTAATTTTTCGTAAGTATTATCATCAGCTTCTTTCCTTCTTTTCCAAGTATAGTTGTTTCCTTTAGTTGGAAGATCCTGGAGGTTATGTTGGTTAGAAAGTTAAGTTAATCTATCAAGTTTGTTGTTATCAGGGCAAGCTCCTTCATGTTTATCTGAAGATACCAGTAAGTCATTGTAGTCTCCAATAATTAACATTGGAAGGTTAATATTGTTTAGTTCATCGTTTAGTTGTGACCAGAACATGTTTTTCATTTGTTCATTTGGGGGTGCATAAATAAACACTATCATGGATTCAAAATTAGTGTTTTGGTTTGTGTGTTTAACTAGTAAATATATATCCCGATGATTTACAAATTTCTTTTTTTTCTCCCTTAATTTGATAATCTTTCCATAGAAGGCAAAGTCTCCCAACAAATCCTATTGCCGGAATGAAAAATATTCTATCAAAGCCCGCACTCTTCCAAATTCTTTCTTCAGGTTCGTCCTTAGTTTTTGTTTCCGCCAACATAATCATTTGCATGTGTTCGTTTTTACAAGTAATACTCATATTAGTCCGAAAATTATTTTTCTTCATGCCCCTACAATTCGAGAAAGCAATCTTCATTTGTTTATAATTTTTGTAAATGGGTAGTTACGCCCCATTGTTCCAACCATGGTCTCTTTAATTATATTTTTTTCTGGATCTTGATGTGCACGTTATTACGGGAAAAATTGTCTTTGGAAAAGACTCAGGAGCGAAAGTTGTCTTCATGAATCCTCTTAAATTCCTCAATCTAGTAAAAGCTTGTGAACAACCATTTACAGCAACACATTTCTTTGATTTACCCTCCATAATCATCTTCTTTTGGTTCTTCGTGTAGCAAACAAATGCCAATTTACTCACCAAACACACATTGTGGCGTTTCAATTGATTCACCAAAACATTACTGTAGACTATTCTTTGATAAATTAGGGGTACAAGAAATATAATATTTAAAATCTTACAACTTGTTCTACGTAACTGATTCGAAAAGAGATCTTCAAAGATACCCTTCACATCGGATTTTGCATCATTAACATACCAAAACAACATTGTTCTTTCATATAATCGTTTTTCGGCAGCAAAAGACCCATTTTTGTTCTACTAATTCGTAAGTACTAGACATTTTTATTACGGGTTTGGATCGACCCAAGACTGAGTTGACGAAAGGAAAGAAACATTTGTGGACGATAAAGATGGCTCTGAACCTGTTTTTTGGTTGAGTGGTTTTGGGTATTGTCGTTTATTTCATACTTCCTCAATTCAAAATGAAAAATCAATTGTATCATTATCAGAAAAATTACATGAACAACCAACCCTTCATTCAAACCTCTTCCTCCATTATTAATGGCATTGAAACACACTTCATCCTACCATATATTTCGATTTCACCATAAGAATTCCAAATTTCACATTTATGCAACCACAACCAATTAGTCATTACAACATGAGTTATTTCCTCATCTAGATGAGTCCAAATTTCAATGGATGTTCACTGCATACCATTCATTCACCAAAACATTACTGTAGACTATTCTTTGACAAATTAGAGATACAAGAAATATAATATTTAAAATCTTACAACTTGTTCTACGTAACTGATTCGAAAAGAGATCTTTAAAGATACCCTTCATATCGGATTTTGCATCCTTACCAAAACAACATTGTTCTTTTATTGAGATCGTTTTTTGGCAGCAGAAGACCCATTTTTGTTCTACTCATTCGTAAGTACTGGACATTTTCATTACGGGTTTGGATCGACCCAGGACTGAGCTGACGAAAGGAAAGAAACATTTGTGGACGATAAAGATGGCTCTGAACCTGTTTTTTGGTTGAGTGGTTTTCGGTATTGTCGTTGATTTCATACTTCCTTAATTCAAAATGAAAAATCAATTGTATTATTATAAGAAAAATTACATGAACAACCAACGCTTCATTCAAACCTCTTCCTCCATTATTAATGGTATTTAAACACACTTCATCCTACCATATATTTTGATTTCACCATAACAATTCCAAATTTCACATTTATGCAACCACAACCAATTAGTCATTACAACATGAGTTATTTCCTCATCTAGATGAGTCCAAATTTCAATGGATGTTCACTACATACCATTCATGATTCTTTCTGCTTATTCTTTGCTTATACCATCCCCGATATTGTAATTATTTTAGATTTGATTCCGTTGTTCAACCAAGATCACCGAAGATTATTGTTTTCGTTCGTCTTGCGCCATTAGGCTTAGTATTTTTCCAATTAGAAGCCCCCAAAAGGGTGATTTTTCTGCTGAATTGTTCTCCTTTTTCCATTATTTTTTGTTCCCCTTCTTCTTTGTGTTACATAGTTGCCTACACAGACAAGAACAAAACAACAACATCCACCAACATCCAAAACACACGCCACATTTGTAACGACCGGAATTTTCGTTACGTTTTGATAGTTTTAGAGGAGTATTGGGAGCCGTGCGCAAGGGCTCACACCCTTGTGGTTTAGGTTGCGCAATCGAGTAGGCCGCAGGTGCGGCTAGGAGTCCCGCAGGGGTGGTGACACGCGAGGGCGGGGTATTACCGTTTTCGATCAACCTTTCACCTTCCTATCTTTATAACCCATCTTATTAATGTTGGGGGAGATCATGGTTGAGCGTCCCTTGACATCCCCCTCCGTTATGCAGCCACTTCTCTTCTCACTCTCATTTCATTCACGTTACTTAGTTTTCCCTCTTCCAAAACATCACTCTCTTGCTCTCTTCTTTTCCATTCTTCTCCTTGCTTGCTCCAGCGTCGATCCATCTTCCTTGAGGCCGGAACTGTAGTGACGTCACAATGCTAGACCTTGGAGGGAGGCTAAGACCTAGTGTGGAGGTGAGAAGACGTCCATAGCAGCCATGGAAGATGACTAGAACAAATGTTACGTTTCTGAGTTTCCGGAAGTGACGAACAGTCAACTTCGAGTCCAGATTTGAGAAAGTTATACTCCTCCTTCTGTGCTGAATTTTGGATATCTTATAGATAAGATTTTATAGTAGAATATATCAAAATTTGGGATAAATCCAGCGAGTGATTTAGGAGTTACGATTTTTCAAAGTTGAGACATTGTGCAGTTTTGTTGAATGTTTGCTGAATTTCCTAAGTGTTGGAAAAACTGCTAGTTTTGTTATCCAGATGTGGGTAAGTTAGGCACCTCCTTTATTGCTGATTTTTGGATATGTTGTAGTTGGTATTTCATAGTAGAACATACTGAAATTTTAGAGGAATCCGAGTTACAGTTTAAGAGTTATGGCGTCCCAAAGTAGAGACCTTGAGCAATTTATAGGTTGCGCTGAATTTTGTCTAAAACTGCTTGTGATCTAGTTTTGTGATATAGATTTGATTGGATTATATTTCTCGGTTAGACTTGAATTTTGGATATGTCATAGTTAATATTGCATAGTCAAATATTTTAAAATTTGAGAGGATTACATCGAGAGGTTTAGGAGTTATTATTTTTCAAAGTCGAGGATGTAAGCAGTTTTATGGATGGTTGATGAAATATTCTAAGTGTTAAAAAAACTGCTTGTGATGCAGTATTGTGAGGTAGATTTTGAGGGATTATTGGCCTCTGTTGGGCTTGATTTTTGGATATGTTGTTGATGGATATACAAAGGAGCATGTGGTAAAAGTTGAGAACGATCCGTTGGTTTAATCCAAATTTAGATGTTCCGAAGTTGGGTATAAGTATAGTTTGGGTTAGAAGAGTTGTGTTAGGTTTTAAGTGTCAATCTATCTTATGTGTTTATGTTCTTGTGAGGATGGTGAGCCTAGAAGTCTACGGACTTCTAGTTGACTAGAGCGTTGTTTTATCCGTATGCCTTGTGTTGAACAGGTGTTGTGTGTTTTCCCGAGGGAACTTGAGAGTGTGGTGATCTATTGCACTTGGAGACTGGTAAGTCCACGGACTTACTTAGTTGGCTTCTTGTATGAGTGTAATGTGTATGAGTGGTGCTTGTTAGTTATGATAAACAACAAACCGGATTAGGCCGACTTTATTATATTACGTAATTGACCCAAGTGTATGATAACGGGTCGTGACATCACTGCCTAGCTCTTGCAAGAGCTAGGAGGTCCCCTGCGACCAGCCCAGGAAGGTAGACGGTCAGATGCATTAGGATCATTCCTCGTTGGTAAACGGGGACAGGGGCGAGGTTTGGGAATCCGTCGTGTCACTTAATAAGTATCATTAGTAGCGGCTTATCACCTAACTGAAGATAATAATCGGACTTGAGTGTGCATGTTGATTATATATGTTGTGTGTGTATTTGCTTTTACCTTTATGCTTATGCGTAGAATGTTAGCTAACGGTATTATACCACCTTGTAGATGGCTTGCACGTTAATACAGTTGTAGAGAGATCCGGAGGGAATGGTTAGCCGGGTCCACGTACTCATTTAGTTGGGGACGGGGATGTCCTTTTTGTTCTTCATATGCGTCGTTTTAGTACCTTTGCTTTGTAAGGCTGATACATATTCTTCATGTATATATTGTTTAAAGTTTTCAAATGTTTTTAAGACTTTTGTGCTTTGTTGTAAGATCCTAGTAAAATTGTTGTCAAACTAAGGTCGGGACCCATTGTGAGGTCCTAACCAGTAGCTCCTCGAGTTCTGAGAATTTGGGGTGTTACAATATGGTATCAGAGCTTTAGGTTGACAACAATGGCACTTGAAATCTTCTGAAAGACCGAATGTATAAAATAACTAGAACCCGAAAGGGGTCTAAAATTTTTAAAACGGATTTCTGTTTTACACACATGCATAGTCAGTTGTTGGGTTAGTAGTACGTCGGACCACCATCGCTCTCTGTGGATCTGTGCAACTTGGATCGATAGGAGTTAGTATATAGACTTTTTATGATGTTTATTAGTATATGTTATATACATGTGTATGCTTAGCTTGTTATTATCCTAAAGGATATTTTATATCCTTTAGTCGTGATATCACGAAGCGATTATCGCCTCATGATAAATCAACATCGGACTTCAAGAGTCTCCAATGTAATAATTCGGAATTTTTATTCCGTTTAATTCCGAATCAATTCGGACTTCGAGCCGTTGACAGTTCCCATTCTATCTAGTATTTCTTTCTTCACAAATTTTATCATTTTATGTAGAATTTAATTCACATAAAATGATAGAATTATATCAAACCCTAATTCTTATAATTATTTATCATTTTATGTAGAATTTAATTCAAATAAAATGTTGTCAACTCAGCCCACTCTTATTTTTTTACCTTGTTTCAACCCAACCCTTGCCTTTGCTCCAGCCCAGAATTAGTCCTTGCTTGTGTGCTGGCCCAGCGGCACTTCGAGCCCAGCAAGAAGAAGAAGAGTAGTGGCCTTCACTCTCCCTTGCATCTCCCTGCTCCAGCCGGCATACATGCTTCTACCCGGCCCATCTGTGAGAGACGCGAGGTGCCCTAGCTTCCTTGTGAACTTCTGCACGCCAAGGAGAAGTAGCCTTCACTCTCATTGTCTATCTCTCCTTCCTCCTTCGACAAGCATGGCCGCCTAGTTGCCATACCAAGAGCGAACATCTCGCTGCTAACCTAACGCTTCTCCTCGCCTCCTGCATACTCGACTGAAGCCGTCTCCTTCTCCCCTTCGGTCCAAGACAGCAGGCAGCCTTCCATCCCCTTCGGTTCGTGCACAACAACACCAGGAGAACATCAGATGGCGCGTGTTTGCTCTAGCCGTTGGGCAGTTGAGAACCAGGCTGTGGAAGCGCCGCACTAGGGCCGCGGGTGCGCTTCCTGGGCCACTGTCGCACCCCTCTCCAGCCCTCCAATCACGCAGCTACAATGACACAACATAGCCAGCCCTAGAGTGCGTGTCCTACTCACTACAAATGCGCCACAGGGACAGCAGTAGCAGCCTTCGGGCCATCTTCCTTAATCCCCTCGAGTCGTGGAACCGAGTAAGGCTTGTACCTCTCTCTCCCTTGCATTTCTGTCCACGTATCCCATGCCTAACGAGTGCTTGTCATGCCTGCTAAACCTACACAGATCATTCGTAGATCATTCGTAGATGAGCAGTAAGGATGCACACGTTTTCTGAGTTTTTATGAAGTGATGAGCAGTCACCTTCGAGTCCAATTTTAGGTAAGCCAAGCTCTTCCTTTTTGGCTAGTTTTCGGATATGTTATAAATGGTATTGCATAGTAAATCATACTGAAATTTCAGAGGAATCTATGTTATGGTTTGAGAGATATAAGGTTTCAAAGTTGACTCCTCATATAGTTTTTATAAATGTGCTGAGTTGAGAAAAACACCATGGGATGCTGTTTTGTGAGATAGTTTTGAATAGGTTTTTGATCTCTGTTGGGCTTGAATTTTTGATATGATACATTTGGCATATTGTTGTATATCATATTAAAATTTGGAAGGAATCCAGCGAGTGGTTTAGGATTTACGATTTTTCAAAGATTGGGTCGTAAGCAGTTTTTCTGTTGTGCTGAAATTTCTAAGTGTTGAGAAAAACTGCTTGTGATGCAGTTTTGTGATATAGGATTGAATATGTTATTCACCTCTATTGGACTTGAATTTTGGATATGTCTTAGTTAGACTTACATAGTATAGTATATTAAAATTTGAGAGGATTTAATCAAGTGGTTTAGGAGTTATGATTTTTCAAAGTTAAGACAATGTGCTGTTTTGTTAAGTGGTTGCTGAAATAGCAGAAACTGTGTTGATCAGTCAAGTTTGAGCATACTTTTTTATGCCTTAGAGATAAGATCCACCGTTCAGTTCTTGAGATGTTGTTAAGTACCATGCATAGGTTAATATGTCAAATGTTGGGATGAATCCAACGGTGGGATTTAGAATTTTAGAAGCTCAAAGTGGACTTGTTGTACAGTTAGAAAACATACTCAGATTTTGGCTAAGTATAGAATATTTTAAGTGTTTTAACCAACTTTGAAAATTTTTGTAGAAGTGATGGTTGAACAGTTTTAAGAAATTCTTGCTCCTAGGAGTAGATGAGATATCATAGATGATCTAGGGAATTATTTCGGAATTTTTTTATAAGATTATTCGAATTTCATATTTGAAGCCGAAGTTGGACTTTAACGATCTTTCCACAAATAGAAAAATGGGTAAATTGCCAGTTTGTAACCAAACTCATCTTTAGGAGTTAGAATATGACTCTTTAGTCTCAAATAAGAGTTTAGGCATGAATTTTGGAATTTTTGGAAGTTTCGGGACCAAGGGTAAAATAGTCATTTTACATAAATTGGTAGTGCATTAAATTATGTTCTAATAGGATCTACTACCTTAGAAGTCTTAGACTTCTAATTACCTAAAAAGTGTGATGACACACTTGCCTCCTTTGACAGGCAACCAAGTTATACATTTACAGATTGAGTTGTGATTAAGAGAATCGAGATCTGATTCACGTAAGTCCACGGACTTACTTAGTTGACTTCTTGTATGAGTGTAATGTGTATGAGTGGTGTTTGTTAGTTATAATAAATAACGAAACCGGATTAGGCCGACTTTATTATTTACGTAATTTACCCAAGTGTATGATAACGGGTCGTGACATCACTACCTAGCTCTTGCGAGAGCTAGGAGGTCCCCTGCGACCAGCCCAGGAAGGTAGACGGTCAGATGCATTATGATCATTTCTCGTTGGTAAACGGGGACAGGGGCGAGGTTTGGGAATCCGTCGTGTCACTTAATAAGTATCATTAGTAACGGCTTATCACCTAACTGAAGATAATAAACAGACTTGAGTGTGCATGTTGATTATATATGTTGTGTGTGTATGTGATTTTACCTTTATGCTTATGCGTAGAATGGTAGCTAACGGTATTATACCACCTTGTATATGCCTTGCAGGTTAAGACAGTTGTAGAGAGATCCGGAGGGAATGGTTGGCCGGGTCCACGTACTCATTTAGTTGGGGACGGGGATGTCCTTTTTGTTCTTCATATGCGTCATTTTAGTACCTTTGCTTTGTAAGGCTGATACATATTCTTCATGTATATATTGTTTAAAGTTTTCAAATGTTTTTAATACTTTTGTGCTTTGTTGTAAGATCCTAGTAAAATTATTGTCAAACTAAGGTCGGGACCCATTGTGAGGTCCTAACCAGTAGCTCCTCGAATTCTGAGAATTTGGGATGTTACATCCAACACTAGGCAATGGAATCGGACCTTGAATTGAGTATTATACTCGGGTGAGCTGCTTGGTGATCCTTAGAAATCATCCAAAGAACAAGTGAGCAAGTAAGTAAAATTGTGAAGATAATTTTCACCACAAGCACAATCAGATGAGGAAGAAATTCCTGAGTCAGTTCAGTTAGAAGGAATAGAAGGTCGTACAAGGAACTCGGGCATACAATGCCGAGAGATGGAATTAGAGGAACCATGCAAGAGACTACAAGAGTGCGGAGTAGAGATAACAATATTGGAACGAGACAAGTAGAATTGAGTACAACCAAGATTGTGGAATCAAGGACATTACAATTGAGGCGGATGCCCCATAGACCATTATGGGCATGAGAAACCAGAACAGACAGAGTATCAATCCGGGTGTGAGAATCTAAGGTGCACGGAATGAAGACCTACAATTGAGTGTAAAAGCGAAAAGGCAAACCCCACAAGTGCGGGGAGGTTTTGACCTCCTTAGAGATATAAGAAGTTTGAAAGAAATCGCGACGCCAATATCCAAAGAATGGAAGCCTATAGGAGGGTCAACAGAGTTTCATGAAGGCGATATTACCCACCAACACCAGTGAACAAATGTGTATAGGAGAATGGCCTTGCTGGACTCGAGAGTCCAGGGTAACCCCAATTATCACGGGACCTAAGCCATCAACACAGACGGTCCACACAAGAGGAACTGCAAGTGGATGATCATTACGGCCATAAGAATTGCAAAGACACTTGCAAGCTATCGTGGAAGACTAGAAACGACTATTTAGGTCAGATGAATGACACAATCGGACTAGAGAAATGAAGTTAGCCCAAAGGAAGCGGAAGGGTGGAAGATAGACGAACTAAAGAAGTATAAAAGGATTAATCGAGTAGGTGATGCTCACCAAGGAATTTTTTCCAATAGAGTTATAAGAAGAGTAAGTCCGGGATATTGAGATAAGTCAAATATAGATTGGCTAACTTTAGCTGAAGGCATGCAAGTGTTGTTTGATATTAACAAGTTATGTATAGATAAGAAGAGATAATTGTGACTGGGGATTTATGAAGTAGCTTTACCGATGCCTTTGGATGATTTCCTCATGTAGGCAACGTCAACCTTATGGGATGAACAAAAGGTATCGAGAGGCTCGCGTTAAAGGTTGTTTCTTGTCTGGTTAAGATCAAACTCTGGTCGAGTTAGGGAGTTTGGTTTGCGTTAGAAGAATTAAAGGAGTAAATGGAAGAGGTTATTTTCCAATCGTTATGTTATTTCAGGAAGGCAAGTAAGGAAAGTACATGTACTTCATCCGGTTAGGGCTTATGGTGTAATTGGAAGAAAGAGTTTTGGGGTCAATCATTTTAGACATACAGAAATGTCCTTATGATTAATGAGTGACATCAGAATAATCAAAGTAGAGTAGTAGAAGCGTGGTGAGTCCTAACCCACGGAGCAAGGAAGCTCAATGGTATAGAGAAATAACGTGTAAAGTTTCAAAGAATGATAGTTGGTGAAATGCATTCCGTTTGGAAGGAACACGAGCTAGGCTACGCTAAGTTACTAGAAATTTTATGGAAGAATAGTATCATCACAAGGTAGACGTGGAAGTATGTGCATATAGAGGTTATAGAAAAAGAGTGGTACCCTTTATGGATCCAAGTGAAACATGACGACTTCGTCACATGTCGACAGATAGGTAGTGTGGGAATTTAATACCGAATGGAGGACTATAGAGTCATCCTCCCGATGTATTGAGAAAAAATTGACGACATAATAAAAGTATTGTGCATGGTCTATACTAGGAAACTCAAAGTGAGTAACTACCCTTCTGAGTCGAAAGACATATAAGGAAATAAGCGGCTGGGGTATACTTACAACCCAGTAATCGTGCATAGAGGAAGCATAATCTCGGGTAGAGTTTACGTGTAATATTATATCAGAACGGATCTGAGTTGCGTTTTGAGTCAGAGGGATATTATCGGTCTGATAATCATGGTGGATAAAACAGTGCACTGCTGATGGTATGTTAACAATTATTGAGTAGTTATGATCAAATAACGGTGATAGGAGATCACTTTGTGTCTAATACCGTCATTCCGGACATATTCTAGGTCACTTAAGATCTTGGAAAATGCGTGAGAAGCCTAAGTTTGAGCAAACGATATATTAGAGATCTATAAATAATATAATAATTAATGCCAGGTGAACAAAGTGGATGACCACTAGATTTGATTTTTAGTTGTCTCGAGTGTTAGACATTAAAAGGGTAAAGGTGACAATTCCTTACTTGAGGAATAAGATGACTGAGTAATATTAAAAGAAGACCAAGTGGGTCGTGATACGAAGAGCATTGGGCCCTTGGTAAGTGTTGGTGGATATCCAAGACCTTTGGCCTAAGTGTGTAGTCAGAACCTTTTCAAAAGGCCGGAAGCAAGTGGTCATAACGAAGGGAAGAAAGTTGAATAGATTATTTTCCGTAAGGTCATCAAAGGATCTGGAAGTGAGTTGTGTAAGGCAGCCATTTGAAGTTTTAAAGCGGTTTAGAAGTGATTGATGGACTAGTATTCCTCACCCTACTGGAGAGTGTAGCTTCAGTTATCCACGGAGACTAAGTTTGGGAACTGAGTTTGAGAATTTCAGTTGGAGAGATACCTACATGACACGAGTTAGGTCATCAGATTAGAGGATCAGACAGTTGAGCCGAATGATACCAGTGAGATATTCGGTAACCACTCTAGAACGTGGTAGCAGGCGCTTGTAATCTAAGTACCTGAAAAGATTTAAGATTCAGTGGTTTTATGAAAAGCCGATAAGACTATCTAAGATATTGGTGATAGTAAGAGACTTAACCTTTCAAAGACCTATGCAGTGATAGTTGTAACCTCGGGAGTGAGGAGTTAGGGCGTGACCTTGTATGTGTGATATTGTTTGACTACTTGTTTATTTCATGATTGAGTGTTTAGTCAACGATGTGTGCTTTTGGTAACCATGATGTGAAGGATACTTAGATGTGGAAACGACGAGACTTTTGTGTAGTGATCAGACACACCCATTTGGTGCCTTAAATGCCGATCAGGATTAACTTACCCTAAGTTCCGGGACGAAACTTATTGTTAAGGGGGGATTGACATAATACCCAGAAATTTTCTTCCGACTATTTCCAAAACAAATCAGAACTTGACCGATTATGACTTTTTCCTGCGCTTTATTTCTTTTTGTATAGACTTCGTCTTTCTATTGCCTTCTTTTAAGTTTCGGGACGAAACTTATTTTGAGGGGGATCTGATGTAACGACCGAAATTTTTGTTAGGTTTTGATAGTTTTAGAGGAGTATTGGGAGCCGTGAGCAAGGGTTGACGCCCTTGCGGTTTAGATTGCGCAGTCGAGTAGGCCGCAGGTGCGGCTAGGAGTCCCGCACGGGCAGTGACACGCGAGGGCGAGGTATTAGCGTTTTCGATCAACCTTTCACCTTCCTATCTTTACAACCCACCTTATTAATGTTGGGAGAGTTCATGGTTAAGGATCCCTTGACATCCCCCTCCTTTATGCAGCCACTTCTCTTCTCACTCTCATTTCATGCACGTTACTTAGTTTTCCCTCTTCCAAAACATCACTCTCTTGCTCTCTTCTTTTCCATTCTTCTCCTTGCTTGCTCCAACGTCGATCCATCTTCCTTGAGGCCGGAACTGTAGTGACGTCACAAGGCTAGACCTTGGAGGGAGGCTAAGACCTAGTGTGGAGGTGGGAAGACGTCCATAGCAGCCATGGAAGATGACTATAACAACTGTTACGTTTCTGAGTTTCCGGAAGTGACGAACAGTCAAATTTGAGTCCAGATTTGAGCAAGTTATACTCCTCCTTCTCTGCTGAATTTTGGATATCTTATAGATAAGATTTTATAGTAGAATATATCAAAATTTGGGATAAATCCAGCGAGTGGTTTAGGAGTTACGATTTTTCAAAGTTGAGACATTATGCAGTTTTGTTGAATGTTTGCTGAATTTCCTATGTGTTGGAAAAACTGCTAGTTTTGTGATCCAGATGTGGGTAAGTTACACACCTTCTTTATTGCTGATTTTTGGATACGTTGTAGTTGGTATTTCATAGTAGACATACTGAAATTTGAGAGGAATCCGAGTTACAGTTTAAGAGTTATGGCGTCCCAAAATAGAGACCTTGAGCAGTTTATAGGTTGTGCTAAATTTTGTCTAAAACTGCTTGTGATCTAGTTTTGTGATATAGACTTGATTGGGTTATATTTCTCGGTTAGACTTGAATTTTGGATATGTCATAGTTAATATTGCATAGTAGAATATATCAAAATTTTAGAGGATTATATCAAGAATTTTAGGAGTTATTATTTTTCAAAGTCGAGGATGTAAGCAGTTTTCAGGATGGTTGATGAAATATTCTAAGTGTTAGAAAAACTGCTTGTGATGCAGTATTGTGAGGTAGATTTTGAGGGATTATTGGCCTTTGTTGAGCTTAATTTTTGGATATGTTGTTGATGGATATACGAAGGAGCATGTGGTAAAAGTTGAGAACGATCTGTTGGTATAATCCAGATTTAGATGTTCCGAAGTTGGGTATAAGTATAGTTTGGGTTAGAAGAGTTGTGTTAGGTTTTAAGTGTCGATCTATCTTATGCGTTTATGTTCTTGTGAGGATGGTGAGCCTAGAAGTCTACGGACTTCTAGTTGACTAGAGTGTTGTTGTTCTTGAGAGGATGTTGAGCTAGAAGTCTAAGGACTTCTAGTTGACTAGAGCGTTGTTTGATCCGTGTACCTTGTGTTGAACAGGTGTTGCGTGTTTTCCCAAAGGAACTTGAGAGTGTGGTGATCTGTTGCGCTTGGAGACTGGAAAGTCCACGGACTTACTTAGCTGGCTTCTTGTATGAGTGTAATGTGTATGAGTGGTGCTTGTTAGTTATGATAAACAACGAACCGCAGCCGACTTTATTATATTACGTAATTGACCCAAGTGTATGATAATGGGTCGTGACATCACTGCCTAGCTCTTGCGAGAGCTAGGCAGTGATGTCACGACCTTCCAGGAAGATAGACGGTCAAATGCATTGGTACCATTCCTCGTTGGTAACCGGGGACAGGGGCGAGGTTTGGGAATCCCTCGTGTCACAAAATAAGTATCATTAGTAACGGCTTATCACCTAACTGAAGATAATAAACGGACTTGAGTGTGCATGTTGATTATATATGTTGTGTGTGTATGTGCTTTTACCTTTATGCTTATGCGTAGAATGGTAGCTAACGGTATTATACCCCCTTATAGATGCCTTGCAGGTTAAGACAGTTGTAGAAAGATCTGGATGGAATGGTTAGCCGGGTCCACGTACTCATTTAGTTGGGGACGGGGATGTCTTATGTTCTTCATATGCATCGTTTTAGTACCTTTGCTTTGTAAGGGTGATACATATTCTTCAAGTATATATTGTTTAAAGTTTTGAAATGTTTTAATACTTTTGTGCCTTGTTGTAAGATCCTAGTAAAATTATTGTCAAACTAAAGTCGGGACCCATTGTGAGGTCCTAACAAGTAGCTCCCCGAGTTCTGAGAATTTGGGGTGTTACAACATTCATATGTTATACCATTCAAATAGTCATGAATAACGGTAAAGAAATGAAAACTGTATCCCGCAACTTGTTCACTAATTTTCAACATTTGGAGGCTAAGCTCCATGAAACAAGTCAAAGGGAATACATTACTTCTATCAACATAAACAAAACAGCATTCATAATCCTTCCATCTAGTGCTAGAAAGCCATCCCATAAGAGAAGATTTTTTATTTGTTTGTTTTTGAAAGTCGTTTTTTACTTTAGCTAGAGACTTGAGGTATTTCTCTAGATCAGGTTGTTCAAGTTGTTTACCTTTGTTCTTGGATTGACTGATGTTGTTCTCATGTGAAGATTGTTCGGTATTTTTCATTTCTTCGTTCTTCTTGGCAATAGGATTGTTGATCTTGCACTCAGCTTCTTTAAAAAACCTCTTTTGTTCACTCATAGTGTGTTTTGATTTGTAGAAGTATTTGTAGAGAAAGAAGATAACAGAGTATTCAATTTGAAAATATTATGAGTGTTTTTGCGTTACCATGTTGCTATTATATAGGCAAGATAGTTCTACATCTAACCAAGATTCCATGGTGACAGCAATATCAAGACATACATCTATCCAACCTTTACGCAGATTGAATCTTATTCTATGTTCTAGGCTTTCCAAATAAGTATAGTAAATCAAATGTCTAGTATGTTTAATTCGTCTGTGTACCTTTTTGGTAGATATTCAAACGCATTTGACTTCTCCAAACAAGATTCCAAGCAGCCTTGTGAGATATGGCCAGCTTCATCTCCCTCCTCCCTAGACTGCATGGCTTTATCCTAATTCAAGGTTATAGCCCTTTTGTACCACCATGCCAAGACCGTCAACCCATCCTTCTAAATCTATACAACTGCATCTTTTTGGTGAGTTTTGCGATACCCATACAGATCTTGAAACTCTTTCTCCCTCATTTGCTATTGAGATTCGTTCGACCCAATCTGTAAATAGTTTCCAACGTCTCTTCTTTCGTGGCCAGCAATATCAAGTCCTCCTCTTTCGTGACTTTGCCTTTTCCGTTTCAGGTTGCTCCGGATCCATAGATCTAAGTGGGGCTATGTGTTTTGGGGATAGGGTTGGTTATGCTTTGTTTGAAAACGGCGGATTACGGTGCTATGTTAGTATCGTCGCCGAATGGGATTTGAAGCGGCTAGGGTTTTCGGGTGAGTAGTTGAGCGTCAGGATGTTTTTTCCCTTAGCGCGTGCTGGCGCATTCATTGAAGGTCCTAAAGGCCCAAAGTTTTGAAAGTTCATCAATTGCCCCAATTTGCTTAATCATAGAATTTGATCCAACTTTATAAATAAGGGATATGGTCATTTTTTTAAAATTATAAATGGGCTTGGATTTCTGTAACTCGACCTTGTGTAAAGAATGGACTTTTGGCCTTGTGCAACTCAACCATGTGTAAATGAAAAATGATCGATTTTGTTAACTACATATTTTAACATTGTAATTGTAATTGTGTACTAATATTGTGTAATTAAAATTGTCTATCAACATCGTGTAATTGAAATTGTGTGTTAACATTGTGAACTGAAATTGTGTATTAAAATTGTGTATCAACAATAGAATACACAAGCTCTATTAATTCAGCTGGTATAAGGGTGAGAGGGAGGACTTGTCATCCCGAGTTCGAAACTCACTAAGTTTATTAAACAAAAGAGCATATTAAATGCAACATTAGGCAAAAAAAAGTTATAGTTTTTAGTATGGTGTTGACAACATTTTAAGCTTTCACTTTTATAGTGTATAAAATAATGTTGACAACAAGATGAATACTTATTTAAGGTGTTCATGATAACATTTGTAACAAAGAACTATTATTGAAAAATCTACGTTACAAAAATGACATTGTAAATGTACAAAAGTATTAAAAAAAACTAACTAACTATGTAGTTAGTGGTTTGGGGCAAGCCTTCTTATTGTGTCCTCTACCTCTAGAAAAAAATCACTTTACTTGTTGGTCTGTCACATTGCTTCGACATAATAGAGGCCGGCATATTTGATCACACACTTCAGTTGAAAACGACCATTTAGATCTAGAAGCAACTGGATATATTTTTTCTCCATAAACAACACATCAGGAAGCATTCATGTAACAACCAATAAAAAAATTGAAAATTTTCAACTTCTTATGAATAATACATGAAACTCCGTGCACACATGACATATGGTCCAAATTGAACTTCATACAACTACATGGTTTCTTCAACAAATCAACAACACAAGAATCTCCTTCTCCAATAACCTCTAACTTAATGTCGTTTAAAATTTTCACAACATATCTTCGATATTGGACAATAGTCGATCGGACAATCTTTTAAATTTATGGGGAAATCCATTTTATTCTTTTCAAATTCAAACCTACGTTCACCAAACTACCTTGACAAAACTTCTATGACCTTCTCAAGTAAGCAGGTGATTGGATAAGACCAAACATTCATAAGAACATTGTTGACACAATTAGCATTGTTACTTGGCAACATATTGTATCTATCACAAATCAAATGAGTTATAGCCTAAAACTTAACATCCGTAGAGACAATAAAAGTGACCGTATATGGACTTATATCACAAATAGCGTTGAAATACAAATCATATTTAGAAACCGTGTAGGATTCAACAACCTTTTGAAACAACTCACCTTAATCAGCCTTATTGAAGAACCGTTAGGTGAATATAAAGATAAAAGATACTCTAGAAGGGGGGTTGAATAGAGTATGAGAACTTTTTGCAAAACCTATCTCAAGGCTTTGAAACTGATTTCAAAGGCCTTGATATCGATCAGAGCTCTTTGTGACACAACTTGATTTCAAGGGCTTTGAAACTACTTTCAAGGGCCTTGACTTTGCTCTCATGCAAAACAAAGTTAGTCACAATAAAGCAGATAAAGTGCGGAATGTAAAAGATCGACAATAGGATATGTTTATGAAGTTCGGCTCTAAATAGCCTACTCTCCATCCCAGGGTATAGCCGTATGATCTAACTATCTATTATCAACTTCAAAAAGTCCTAGATACAAGCTAGAAGAAATCCCCTTCTTCTCTCACTGTAGCCAACACTACGATCTAGCTCCAACTCTTCACCTTGCTATAATAGCCTAGCTACTTCACAGAGTAACACACACTCTAGTATAACACTCTTTAGATATACCAATGGAGTTCTCGAGTTTTATCTCACTCTAGGGGATAAAGTTTTTTGTAAAAGAGAGAAAGAAAAGCTTGTTTAATCGAATGAAGATGCTTTGGATTGCTTGAAGACTTTTAATGTTTCCGTGTAAGCTTGTGTACTTTCTTCTTCAATCGACATCTTCATATATAGTATTCAATGGAGAGGTCTTCTAGCCGTTGGAAGATGACCGTTGATAATGATTTTTCTTCTCTATGAAAGCCGCTTCTTGGTTGAGATGAAGTAGACGTTGTAGATCTTCTAAAGTCTCCATCTCCTTAAAGCGCGTTGATCTCTCTTGTCCGTAATCTTCTCATACTTGTTGTGAAGATATCCGAAATCCATTGAGAGACGATCTTTGCGCTTTTGGTTGAGGATCTTTATGAGATCCTGTTTTGAATCCAATCTACTTGGTCGGTTGAGATCTTTGTTGAACATGGCCGCTTAAGATCTCCTCTTGAGCGTATCTTCTTGTTGGACATATCTCTTTAGAAGATCTTGTTTGATGCTTGGTAGATTTGGTTGTTTAGGGTTTCGAAATCCTTCCAGCCATTTTGTTTCTACTTCAAGGCTTCTAATAGCATGTATTATAGTCTATATTTTGAGACTTGTTTAGACGTTTTATCTTCAATAATCTACATGTATGAATGTATAATATGTGATTATATTGTTGTTTCATCTACCTTTACGGGAATCGAGGTCTACACCAAGTTTGATATAATCATAGGTAAAATGGCACATTTTGGACTAAAATAGAGCTAAGGAGCAAAGGAGTCATAGGAGCTACATTTTGGAGCTCAAAGAAAAACTCAGGAAGCATGGAATTAATGAAGAAGATTTACTTTGGACCAGATTTGAGAGATTTCACATTCAGCTGAGATTCACCTCGGTCAGCTACAATATCACCTCGATCGAGGTGATCTTGAGGAGCGTCCCGACCGAGGCGAACACCCTGGCGCCGGCGAGATCATATCTTTTGGCTGAGATCTTTTATTTTTGGAAGGAATATCTCTTATATTTTTGGGCTAGATTTCTGGAAGGAAGATCATATATTTGGGAAATCTATTTTAAAGATATAATATATTTTATAGAAAATTATCTTTTTAAGATATTATTATCTTTGGAAGATAATTCTCCTATATAAAGGGTTGGATTTTCCACAATTCAGCCATCTTTGGATCAACAATATTCTCCACACAGCAATTAGGAAGATTTTCTGGAAGTTTGAAGGAAGTTTTGAAGATTGAAGGAAGGAAGATTGATAGTTTTAAGATAGCTTTTGAAGGAGTCTGTAATATTTTCCTAGATTCCTTTGGTTCATTGTCTTGTTTGATTTGTGATTCAAGGAACACTGATTTGTGATTATTTGATTCAGTTATTGAAACCTTGTTCTTAAGGTTTTTGTGTTCAATTATTCATTCCTTTCCTTTTATTCGATTATAGTTATCATGATGATGAGTGGCTAAATTTCTTGTGCGATTCTATGGTGATTGGCTGAAAGTTGTAGGAAAGATGATGATAGAATGATCTTAATCCCAGTAGAGTACCTCGCTCAGTCGATGAACATCTTGGCCAGGGTAGAATTTGACTGACCGAGGTGACCTTTTCTGATCCGAAACTAAGAGTTAAGTGTTCTCGTTTGCCAAATCCCATTCTTATTACACCTTTCCTGGTTCAATGCAAGCCTAGGATGAGACTTACCCGGTGATTCCTTAGTTTGTTTACCCAAGATCATAAGTGTAGGTAATAAAGGTTTATCCTTTATTGGGGTTTGAGTGTGCCTTCATCTCATCTTTGTGAGTTAGCCTGAGACTTACCCGGTAAAGGTTGATTCTATTCCCTTAGATGGTGTGTTGGTTTGAGATTATAGTTCTTTTCCTTAGTACCTTGAGACTTACCCGGTAATAGGAACTTTGGTTTGGGATAGTGAGTAGTGAGACTTACCCGGTAATCTATTCCACTTTAGAAACACCTTCCCTTTGCAAAATCTCAGTTTTGTCCACTTTATCTTGAGATCTTGAGTCGGAACCACAACTATATGCTTTAATCCCTAGAATTTGCATTTTGCCCTTATTTGACCTTATTATCATCTTTGATTGCTTTGATCGCTTTTGTGGTTATTAGTTGCATTGACAACCTATACTTTCTTAGTTTCACCAAAGTCCCTGAGATTGACACCCCGGAATTCTTGCTTTTTACTATAATTGATCCATATACTGCGGGTCCGCATCCTTGTTTTAAGCATATTTCTTGGGATATAAATTTAAAGCTTGCACACACCATTTGGAGCGAACAAGATTTTGGCACCGTTGTTGGGAACTTTGTTTAGACCAAGCCGGTTGCGGTTGTCTTTCGGGGCAATTGCCCTTGTTGTTACTAACCACTCTACTTGAGTGCTTTCGCAGGTTCTTTTTCATAGGTTTATGCGAAGAACCCGTGTTGGGAAGGAAATCGTTCCTTACGATCCCGAACCAGAAAAGACATACAAACGACACTTGAAAGAAGCGAAAATGGCCAACCAAGACAATCGCGATCTTGAGGCCGAATTGAAGGAGGCGTTGGAACAGCTGCGCCTCAATAAGGAAGAATTGCAGCGAGAAAGAGAGCAAACTCGCACCAGAACTGGAGAGATTGAAGCAGATATGGCCGATCTACGAGCCCTGATTCTGCATCGACCAGACCCTCGACCGAGGCAGGACCCAATCCCAATTGCCGCAGCCGAGATACATCCACCTCGGATGCTTGTCCGAGATGTTCTTTTTTGCAGTAATTCCA
This sequence comes from Fagopyrum homotropicum, assembly GCA_033239125.1. Taxonomy (NCBI): domain Eukaryota; kingdom Viridiplantae; phylum Streptophyta; class Magnoliopsida; order Caryophyllales; family Polygonaceae; genus Fagopyrum; species Fagopyrum homotropicum. The sequence goes on from BSWB01000007.1 coordinate 106,122,446, forward strand.
CAAACCCTAGGACAGAGGATGGACCCTAACTAGCAAGTGAGGCGTCCAGGAGTCAACCTAGTTGATCCAGCGGAGCATGATTACGAACTTCGACCGCAAGTTCTATCCATGATCCGCCAATGCTAGTTTGGAGGTTTAGAGAGGGAGTCTCCGCATCAACATTTTCAAAACTATGAGATCCTGATGGAGACCTTGAGATCTTCAAGGCTGGAAAACAATAATTACAAGCTAAGGCCTTTTTACTTTTCTTTGAAGGACAGGGCGCTTACTTGGTATCAATCTCTTCCCCCCGGAAAGATCAACACTTGGGAAGAGATGACGACGGAGTTTTTAACAAAATTCTTTCCCCCCTCCAAGACCGTTGAAATGAGAGGGAAGATTAATGCATTCATCATGAAGGACAAGGAGAGCTTGTCCAAGTCATGGGAAAGATTCAAAGATGTTCTATTGGATTGCCCACATCATGGGATTCCAAAGATAGAGTTGTTGGAGATATACTTTAAAGGATTGGATGGAGCTACCTAATTCAATCTTCAACTACTTTCCGCCGGCACATTTATGGATATGCCGATAGACGAAGCTTGGGAGTTCATTGAGAAACAAGCTTTGCACATGGAGAAGTACTCCCACCAAGGAGCCGAAAATGGAGTTAAGAGAGTTAATTTCCATGAAGCTCCATCAAATGATAATCAACTCATCTCCCTCAAGAACGATGTGAAGCAACTGAAGGACCTTTTGGTTGCTCACACAAAGGAGGAAGAAGGAGGATATCAAGGCTCAAGGAACAACAACCAAGGTTCCCGGAACAACAATTACAACAACAATAGAGGCTCCAACAGCAATAATTGGAGACCTAATCAACAAATTCGGGTAACCCTTATTCTAATTCCAATTTTAATAATTTTTTTTACCCCTCTTCTTCTTCTTCTTCTACTCCATTGAAGAGCCAGGAGCCTGGATCAAGTTCGTCCTAGCCAGAGAAGAAAGAAGCAGTGTTGGAGGCAATCTTGATCAAGCTCAACGCTATGGAGACGTCCATGACTTCATTTTCGAAGGCACAAAAAGCCTTAGAGCAACAATTCTTTAATAAGGCGAATGAAGCGCCAAGAGAACAAGGGAAACTCCCAACAAGGACAGAGAGCAACCCTAAAGGACAAATCATGGCAATAACGACAAGAAGTGGACTGAAAACTGCAGATCCAGTGCCTCGGCCGATGCCAATGCAGACGAAGAGCACCTCGGTCCAGGTACAAACGAGGAACACTTCGGTCGAGGTGCCACACGAGGTGGAGTCCCAGAAAGCGACGGACAAATCTGAAGTTTATGTCCCACCTCTTGCATATAAACCACCACTTCCATTCCCTCAGTCAAGGGCCAGAGCACATCTAGACAAACATTTTGGTAAGTTCTTTGACTTGATGAGTCAACTACATATTAACATCCCTTTCCTTGATGCTATTCTAGGGATGTCCGCTTACGGGAAGTTCTTAAAAGAGATTCTATCAAGGAAAAGGAAACTAGAAGATGTTGGTGAAGTAAGGATGACATCTAAATCCTCGGAGCTCATTCAAATCATGAAGGAGAAGATGCCACCCAAGTTAAGAGATCCCGGCTCATTTTGCATTCCCATTCAAGTTGCGGATGTAACTTGTGAGGCATTGTGTGATCTAGGAGCCAACGTGAGCATCATCCCGCTGGAGCTATGTGTGAAGATCGGACTTGGAGAGCCCAAGCCGGTGAATATAAGGTTATACATGGCGGACCGCTCCATTACCCATCCCGTGGGCATTTTGGAAGACGTTCCGGTTAAGTTAGGTAACTTCTATTTACCTATAGACTTTGTTGTACTAGATATACCCGCAGATTATCCCGTTCCTATCATTCTCGGGAGACCATTTCTAGCAATTTCGGGTTGCAATGTGGATTGTAAGAACGCCAAGTTGAAATTCAACATTGGCGGAGATCAAGTGGAGTTTGCATTGCTTGATGCAATGAAAGGAGAGCCGCTGGAGGATGACATCTTAAACATCTATGATAAAGAAGAATCAAGAGAATTGGTGAGCTCTATCCTTATTAATGACCCTCTTGAAAGAGTTATTAGTTTTAGCTTAATGGAGGAAGGTATAGATGCTTCTTGTGCTGCAGATATACGGAGCTTAAAGGCACTAGAAGAAGATCCAGGAGCTAAAATTGAGAAACTAATCCAGGAGAGGAGAAATTCCAGTCTCAGTCCCAGTTCCAGTAACTCGACCGAGGCACTTTCTGGACCAAGCGAGGTGTTCTTATCTGAAGAACATCTCGGTCACCCACTCTAGACCTCGACCGAGGTCGCAAGCGAGATGATGTCAACTGAGACTTCTGAAAGTCCAGTTATTTGATCTAAGTCTACTCCACTGGAAGGAGTAATCAAGGATCCCCCTCAGAAAGCACCCCTAGTTGTGGAGCTTAAACCGTTTCAAAGTCACTTGAGGTATGTTTTCCTTGGACCGGATTCAACTTATCCCGTTATCGTTAGTGCTTTCCTTTCTGAAACTAAATTATCTAATCTGATGCATGTCCTGAGAAAACATCAAAAGGCTTTGGGTTATACTATTGATGATCTTATTGGTATTAAGCCTTCTTTCTGCATGCATAGAATACTAATGGAGGATGATCATAAGACTTCACGGGAACCTCAAAGACGGTTAAATCCGATCATGAAAGAGGTTGTGAAGAAGAAGATTCTTAAATTGTTGGATGCAGGTATCATATTTCCTATTTCGGACAACAAGTGGGTGAGCCTAGTGCATGTAGTTCCGAAGAAAGGAGGGATGACCGTTGTGACGAATAAGAACAACGAGTTGATCCCAAATAGAATCATTACGGGCTGGAGGGTGTGTATCGATTACAGGAAGCTGAACGTGGCCACTCGAAAGGACCATTTTCCACTTCCCTTCATCGACCAAATGCTCGAACGGTTAGCCCAGCATTCACATTTTTGCTATTTAGATGTTTATAGTGGGTTATTTCAGATTCCTATACATCCGGATGATCAAGAGAAGACCACTTTCACTTGCCCATGGGGGACATTCTCTTATAAGAGGATGCCATTTGGATTATGTAATACACCCGCTACCTTCCAGCGCCGCATGATGGCTATCTTTTCCGAGTATATAGAGGAGATCATGGAGGTATTTATGGATGATTTTTCAGTATATGGTTCCTCTTTTGATGATTGCTTGTCTAACCTATCTCTAGTGCTACAACGATGTGAAGACACTAATCTCGTTTTGAATTGGGAGAAGTGTCATTTTATGGTTAATGAAGGAATTGTGCTAGGACACCTCGTTTCTAACTGATAGCATGAATTATTGTCTATATTTTGGGACCTGTTTAGACGTTTTATCTTCAATAATCTGCATGTTTGAATGTATATTATGTGATTATATTGTCGTTTCATCTACCTTTGCGGGAATCGAGGTCTACACCAATTTTCGTTGTAATCGTAGGTAAAATGGTACGTTTTGCATCAAAAAGGAGCAAAAGGAGCTAAGGAGTCATTGGAGCTACATTCAGGAGCTTAAGGAAGAATCCAAGAATCATGGAATTGGATTATAGATTCACTTTGTACCAGATTCGAGAGATTTCACATTCAGTTGTGATTCACCTCGGTTGACTACAAAGTCACCTCGACCGAGGTGATCCAGAGGAGCCGACTCGACCGAGGCGAACACCTTGGACGCGGCAAGGATATTTTATTCTTGGCTGAGATCTTTTAATTTTGGAAAGAAGATCTTATATTTTTGGGTTGGATTCCTGGAAGGAAGAAGATAATTTAGCCAATATATTTTACCTATTTTTATGGGAAGAGATCTTTCTAAGATATCTTATCTTTGGAGGGTAATTTTCCTATAAAAAGGGTTGGATTTTTCACAAATCCAACACCCGCTATCACCCGGAGACGTGCTTACACACCGGAACAGCCGCATTCCCATAGTTGGGAGATTTGAAGAACCTTTTTGAAGGTTGAAGGAAGATTGAAGGAAGAAAGTTTATAGCTTTTATAGCTTTGTGAAGGGTTTTGTAAGATTCCCTTAGATTCCCTTCATTGTCGTTAGTCTTGTTGGATTTTGATCCAAGATAAGCTTGTTTGATAATTGATTCAGTTATTGAAGCCTTTCTCTTAAGGTTTTCTTGTTCAATTATTCTCTTTCTTCCCTTATATTTGATTATTACTTTCATGATGATGAGTGGCTAATTTCCTTGTGTGATTCTAGGGTGATTGGCTGAAGGTTGTAAGAAAAACAATGATAGAATAATCTTAATCACAGTAGGACCCTGAAAGCTCGAGTCATTATCCTTAACCCTAAGCATCTCGCTCAGTCGATGAACATCTCGGCCGGGGTGGAATTCTTCTGACCGAGGTGACTTATCTGATCCAAAACTAAGAGTTAAGTGTTAGAGTTGCCAAATCCTCTCCTTATTACACCTTTCCTGGTTCAATGCAAGCCTAGGATGAGACTTACCCGGTAATTCCTTTGTTTGTTTACCAAAGATCATAAGTGTAGGTAATAAAGGTTTATCCTTTATTGGGGTTCGAGTGTGCCTTCATCCCATCTTTGTGAGTTAGCCTGAGACTTACCCGGTAAAGGTTGATTCTATTCCCTTAGGTGGTGTGTTGGTTTGAGGTTATAGTTCTTTACCTTGATTCCTTGAGACTTACCCGGTAATAGGAATTACGGTTTGGGATTAGCGAGTAGTGAGACTTACCCGGTGATCTATTCCACTTTAGTAACACCTTCCCTTTGCAAAATCTCAGCTTTGTCCGCTTATCTTTAGATCTTGAGTTGGAACCACAACTAGATGCTTTAATCCCTAGAATTGCATATTTCCTTAATTGACTTTTTATCATCCTTGATTGTTTTAATTGCTTCGTAGTTAGTAATTACATAGCTTACCTATTCCTGCTTTGTTTTACTAAGTCCCTGTGATCGACCCCTGCAAATTCCTTGCTTTTTACTACGATTGACCCGTACACTGCGGGTTCGCATCCTTGTTTTAAGCTTACATCTAGGGTTATAAATTTAAAACTTGCACACACCGTTTGGAGCGAACAAGTTTTTGGCGCCGTTTTCGGGGACTTGGTCTAGACCGAGCCGGTTGCGGTACGCTTTTGGGGCACTTGCCCCCTGTTTCTACTAACCACTCTACTTGAGTGACTTTCGCAGGTTCTTTTTCTTAGGTTTATGCGAAGAACCCGCGCTAGGAAGGAAATCGTTCCTTACGATCCCGAACCAGAAAAGACATACAAAAGACGCTTGAGAGAAGCGAAGATGGCCGACCAAGATAATCGCAATCTTGAGGCCGAATTGAAGGAGGCGTTATAACAACTACGCCTTAGCAAGGAAGAACTGAGACTGGAGAGGGAAGAAACTCGAGCAAGGACTGTAGCGATCGAAGCAGATATGGCAGCTTTACGAGACCAGTATCTACCTCGACCGAACCTAGATCCTCGACCGAGGCAAGACCCTGCTCCAGATCCTCGACCGAGGCAGAATCCAGTACTTGTTGCCCCGGCCGAGATACTTCCACCTCGGATATCAGTCCGAGATGTTCTTTTTGTAGGTATCCCACAAACCCTAGGGCAAAGAATGGACCCCAATCAACATCTACAGAATGACGTGAAACAATTGAAGACCTTGAGACCTTCAAGGAGTCAACCTAGGTGATCCAGCGGACCATGATTATGAGCTTCGACCGCAAGTTCTTTCCATGATTCGCCAATGCCAGTTTGGAGGGCTAGAGAGGAATTCTCCGCATCAACATCTACAGAACTATGAGATCTTGATGGAGACCTTGAGACCTTCAAGGCTGGAAAACAACAACTACAAGCTAAGGCCTTTCTACTTTTCTTTGAAAGATAGAGCTCTTACTTGGTATCAATCTCTTCCTCCAGGAAAAATCAGTACTTGGGAGGAGACAACTACGGAATTCTTGACTAAATTCTTCCCCCCTCTCTAAAACCGCTAAAATGAGAGGGAAGATTAATGCATTCATCATGAAGGACAAGGAGAGCTTGTCCAAGTCATGGGAGAGATTTAAAAAATATTCTTTTGGATTGCCCACATCATGGGATTCCAAAGATAGAGTTGTTGGAGATATACTTCAAGGGACTGGACGGAAGCACCCAGTTCAACCTTCAACTACTATCTGCCGGCACGTTCATGGACATGCCGATTGACGAAGCTTGGGAATTCATAGAGAAGCAAGCTTTGCACATGGAGAAATACTCCCACCAAGGTGTTGAAGGTGGAGTTAAAAGAGTCAACTTTCAAGATGCTCCGCCTAACAACAATCAACTCACGTCTTTGAAGAATGACGTGAAACAATTGAAGGAACTCTTAGTTGCTCAAACCAAGAAGGAAGATCAAGGATCAAGGAACAAAAATGGATACCGTAACAACGGTTCCCGGAACAACAACTACAACAACAATAGAGGATCCAACAACAATAATTGGAGGGCTAACAACCAAAATTCGGGTAACAATCATTCTAACTCCAATTCGAACGATTCCTCTAATCCTTTCTTCTCTTCTCCTTCTTCATCTACTCCATTGAAGAGCCAAGAGCAAGGATCAAGTTCGTCCCAGCCGGAAAAGAAAGACGCATTGTTGGAGGCCATCTTGATCAAGCTTAGCGCTATGGAGACATCTATGACGTCATTTTCGAAGGCACAAAAAGCCTTTGAACAACAACTTGCTAGTAGGGCGAATGAAACGCCAAGAGATCTAGGGAAGCTTCCAGCAAGAACGGAAAGCAACCCTAAGGGCCAGATTATGGCCATAACGACGAGTGGACTGAAGATTGTAGATCCAGTGCCTCGGTCGGTGCCAGTACAGACGAAGACCACCTCGGTCCAGGTGCAGACGAAGAACACTTCGGCCGAGATGACAACCGAGGTGGAGCCACAGAAAGCGGAGGAGAAAACTGAAGTTTATATTACACCTCCTGCTTATAAACCACCACTTCCATTCCCCCAGTCAAGGGCCAGAGCACATCTAGACAAGCATTTTGGTAAGTTCCTTGACTTGATGAATAAACTTCACATTAATATTCCTTTCCTCGATGCTATTCTAGGGATGCCCGCCAATGGGAAGTTCTTGAAAGAGATTCTATCAAGGAAGAGGAAGCTGGAAGACTTTGGTGAAGTAAGGATGACATCTAAATTCTCGGAGCTTATTCAAATCATGAAGGAGAAGATGCCACCCAAGTTAAGAGATCCCGGCTCATTTTGCATCCCCATTCAAGTTGGGGATGTCACTTGTGAAGCCTTATGTGATCTATGAGCCAGCGTGAGCATCATTCCGCTGGAGCTATGTGTTAAGATCGGACTTGGAGAGCCCAAGCCGGTTAAGATAAGGTTATACATGGCGGACCGCTCCATTACCCATCCCGTGGGCATTTTGGAAGACGTTCCGGTTAAGTCGGATAACTTCTATTTACCTATAGACTATGTTGTGCTTGATATTCCCGTAGATTATCCTGTTCCTATCATTCTCGGGAGGCCATTTCTAGCAACTTTGGGTTGCAATGTGGATTGTAAGAACGCCAAGCTGAAATTCAATATTGGCGGAGATGAAGTGGAATTCGTATTACTTGCGGCTATGAAAGGAGATCTCTATCCTTATTAACGATCCAGTTGAAAAAGTTATTAGTTTTAGTTTAATGGAGGAAGGTATAGATGCTTCTTGTGATGCAGATATACGGAGCTTAAAGGCACTGGAAGAAGATCCAGGAGCTAAAACTGAAAGACTAATCCAGGAGAAGAAGATCTCTAGTTTCGGTTCCAGTTGCAGTACCTCGACCGAGGCATTCTCTGGACCGAGCGAGGTGACTGAAGAACATTTCGGTCAACCTCTTTGGACCTCGACCGAGGTCGAAAGCGAGATGATGTCAACTGAGGCTACTGAAAATAACAAACTTCTTACTCCCTTCTCTGACATTCATACTCAGTTGGTGGAAGATTCTCTCCACCAAATTTTTGATAATAAAGGACCTTGGTATGCTGATATTGTTAATTATCTTGTTTGCCAGGAAATACCAGCCTGATTGACGTACGCTCAAAGGAAGAAATTCTTCAAAGACGTACGCCATTACTACTGGGATGAACCGCTGCTATTCAAGCGCGGACCGGATGGGATGCTTCGAAGATGCATTCCGGAAAATGAAGTTAATAGCATCATACGGCATTGTCACTCACTTCCTTGTGGAGGGCATGCTAGCGCCAACAAGACATGCGCTAAGGTATTACGTTCCGGTTTCTTTTGGCCCACATTATTTAAGGATGTGCAAATGTTTGTTGTCTCTTGTGATGCATGCCAAAGAACAGGGAACTTATCTAGAAGGAATGAGATGCCACTCAATAACATACAAGAGGCTGAGATTTTTGATGTATGGGGAGTAGATTTCGTGGGACCTTTCCCATCGTCCGGAGGAAACCTCTATATTCTTCTAGCAGTTGATTACGTCTCTAGATGGGTTGAAGCCATTGCTTCCCCCACTAATGAAGCCATGGTGGTTGTGAAGTTCTTTAACAAGATTATCTTTCCATGTTTTGGGACTCCACGCATCATCATCAGCGATGGAGGGACGCATTTCATCAACCGGAAGTTTAAGGTACTTCTATCGAAGTATGGGATGACACACAAGGTAGCAACCCCTTATCACCCTCAAACTAGTGGATAGGTCGAGATCTCGAATAGAGAAATTAAAGTAATCTTGGAGAAGACCGTCTCTAGGATGAGGAAGGATTGGTCCATGAAGTTGGACGACGCTCTTTGGGCCTACAGGACCGCTTTCAAGACTCCCATTGGTACCACCCCTTATAATTTGGTATATGGGAAATCTTGTCATTTGCCCGTTGAGTTAGAACACAAGGCATATTAGGCGATCAAATGGTTGAACTTCGACATCAAGGAAGCCGGCGAGAAGCGGCTATTGGATATCAACGAGCTGGAGGAGCTGCGTTTAAACGCTTATGAGAATGCCAAAATCTATAAATAAAGGACGAAGAAATGGCATGACAAGCGCATCATACCTAAGGAGCTTAAAGAAGGAGACTTAGTTCTACTCTTCAACTCCCACCTCTATCTCTTCCCAGGTAAGTTGAAATCTAGATGGACCGGACCTTATGTTGTGAAACATGTTTTCCCTCATGGTGCAGTTGAGATTTGGGGCGAAACGAGTGGAAGCTTCAAGGTCAACGGTCATAGACTTAAGAAATACAAACCGGAAGTTCCGGTTGAGGAGGTTGCACCGCTATACCTCGTTTAAGAGATGCCGTACGGTCCAACTAGCGACCTTAAATCAAGCGCTTCTTGGGAGGCAACCCAAGGCATTGCTTTCTTTTCCCTTTTTCTAGTCTAGCTTAGATAGTTTGCTTTTGCTTTGCTTTGTTTTGCTTTTGGCGTCCTAGACAGACAACAGGTGACAGCTAAGGAAGGAAGACAACCCATGAGCACAACTAGAAGGACAGAAGTTCGAGAATTTGAGAAGACGGAGTCTGATTGAGACACATCTCGGTTGCTGTCACATCACCTCAACCGAGTTGATTCTTGAGCAACCGAGGCGACTAGGGTTTCTGAAGATCCACCTCGGTCCGTACACCTCGGTCCAGTCGAGACCATCTTGACCGAGGTGGTTCCAGAAAAGGGTATAAAAAAGGCTGAAGATTTCTCTCTCCTCTCTTTACCCTCTTCTCGACCGCGGTGCAATTTCCACCTCGCTCCTCCATTCTTCGCTCATTTTCGACGATTCTTGCTTCCAAACTGAGAGGAAAGCATCGAGGATCGTATTGCAAGCACCAATCTGCAGAAAGAACGAATCGAATCGACCGAATCTGGGTAATTATCGAAAAAACCCTAACTTCGTCTTTCCCTACTGATTTCTCTCGTTCTGGGCTTTGCTTGCCCCTACATTTGCTGAGAAACAAATTAAGTACCCCATAGGAACCTTTGGTAGTAATTTTGGGGGAAAAGAACTGGATTTTTGAGGGAATCGATCGAACATCTCTTCGCCTCGGTCCAGTCGGCCTGCGCCTCGACCGAGGTGTTCTACAAGGTTGTCAGAGCAAACGAGGTGACCTGACAGATTCCAGAAATTATGAGTTTTGAGAGACAGTTGGTCCTGAGGGACAGATCTTCTCCTTCTCCTTCTTCTTCTTCTTCTTCTCAACGTACTAGACCGGTGATCCACGAGACGCACCAGGTCGATTATGACCGCATAGCGGCCCGTCCAGTGATTGCACCTCACTTCCTGGAAATTTCAACTTTTGATTGCCTCCATATGATGATCTGAGGCGCATGATTTCTGCCGTGGGGCTGGAGCAGTTCACAGAGATTAGAGCTCCGGCCTATCTAGAGCCGACCCTGGAGTTTGTCAGCTCCTTTACCTACCTGCCTACCGAGCGTGCCGTGAAGTACCGGTTGATGAACCGAAACTACTTGGTTCCTTTAGATCACTGGCGGGATATCTTTGGCTTCCCGATCCCGACAGTTGCTGATTTTCCCTCCCGAGTTGTAGCTAGGGAGTTCTGGGGACAGATAGCTCACGTGGTTGAGCATGCTGATAGATGGAGACCTGGAGATTCTAGGGAGAGGATTATATTCCATCTTGCTTTTAGATTGGCCCACAGGATATGTAGTGAGACTCTTCTGGCGCGTACTGAGACGCCCCAGAAGGTCAGACAGGGGGAGCTTCTGAGCTTATACTGCATGGTGACTGGAAGAGTCCCAGACTTTGTATTGATGCTGGCAGAGGATCTGCATAAGATCAAATCAAAGGCGAAGGGAGACATCTGTTGTGGAGGTATTGTGACTCATATAGCGAGTTACATGGATATGGACCTCAGTGCTTGTACCATGGTGGCAGTTGCCAAGCCGCTAGGTCTGCAGGAGATGATCACTCGGAGGATACTGGTTCCCCGAGGACTCACTACACCATATGTGGCGATGCCATGGGAGCCGACTGCACCGCAGGGGATTAGATGGTCAGCTCAGTTCTCCGTGTTTGATCCACATTACTGGCAGACAACATGGATCCCATTTATGGAGGATGCTAGAGAGGCGGCAGCTGCACCAGCTGAGGAGGACGAGGTTGAGGATGATGATGATGATGATGTTGCTGAGGATGGTGGTGTTCCTATGGATACGGGCATGGATACGGCTGGGACTAGTGCGCCGGTCATCGATTTGGATGATGACGAGACTGAGACCGAGCCGGCTGCAGCACCAGCACGTCCCGCTAGGCGTAGGGTACGCCGGCAGAGGGATCCAGATGCTCACCGTCGGATCGATGACCTCACCGATCAGATGATAGACTCCTATGCTGCCCTGACTATAGACATCCAGGAGAGATTTGACGACCAGTGCCGAGAGATCGAGGGCTGGACTCATCAGATGCTAGAGGGCCAACACTATCAGCGACGGATGGCGGAGATCCAGTTTGAGCATGTCATGGGTTATCCATTTGACCCATCCCAGTACCCGTATGTGCCACCACCACCATCACCGGATCGGGATTATTGAGAGCTTGCAGGATTTTCTTTTTTTTATCTATTATGCAGCTCAGCTATGTCTGGTGAGTATTTTATTTCTCTAGACTTATTTTGACCCATTGGGACAATGTGTCCCAAGTATGGGGTATTTGATGTATTATTTGACTATGGATGATTGTATGCTACTATGACGGATATTTATGATCTTATTATGCTCTATTTGCTTATCTGAGATTTCATGCATGCATACAGGTTATTTGATTAAGAAAAACGTCAAAAACTGGAAAGAAAAATTTTTTTGACCTCGACCGAAGTAGTTCTGGCCGAACGAGGTACTTCACCTCGGTTGACTAGAACATCTCGACCAAGGCGTTTTAACTGAAAGGAATTTTTTGAAAACGATTTTGTGCTTCTTATTTGGATATGACCTCAGTGAAGACTTTGTTTGCTGATTGGTTTTGAAATCTTTATATGTTTGAAAGGTTTTATGATATGTTTAAGTTGATAAATGCTTTGTTGGAAATTTTTGGCATGTTTAATACTTTGTTTTTATCCAAATTATGTTAAATTTGAAGGTTGACACCACATGATGAGTTCTCTCACTTTCTTCTTGGGAAAACCAAGGCAATTCATTCTCTTCTCTTCTTCTTCTTGATCATGCTTAGCCCCTCATATACATTTTGCCTCCCTTTACCTATCCGGGAATTTGGAAGTAAGAAAGTGAAAAGCAGGTGAAAGAAAAGTTGAGAAGTTGGCTGGAAGTGAAAGTGTTAGAAAGTAATAAATAGGTTTGGGGAAGTCAATCATGATGATGAGTAACTCGGCACCATTCACATAGCCGGGTGTTTGTGTCTTGCCAAAGTCGGATTGAGCGATATTCCTAACGGGTCATGGTATGTGCATCAAGGGTTTGATGCATCTCAAGAATTTGATGATTGTTGATTTCCTAGGCCTCGGTTTTTGTGCACCTCTGTCCATGCATCCCAAAAAGTAAAGTAAAAAAAAGGAAAAGTGTGAAATAAGCAAAGCTTATTGGTGGATGATGTTGAAAGTCAAGTGAAAGTGAAGTGATATTCTTTTCCCGGATTCTAGCACCACATTACATTCTATACATCCCTACCCTACACGTTTCTTGACCTTTCTTTTGGGAAGCCCTTGAGACCTCGAGCTTGTTGATTGACTTAGTGGTTTAAACTGGATTATACATGATTAATTTCGATAATTATGATTTATTATGCATTCTACGATTTTATGCAAAGATGAACAACTTTCTTATATTTATAAAATGTTTAAGCATATTTTGATTCTAAATTCCATGAAGTATTCTCTTAGAGTGATCTATGATTGTAGCACACCATTAAAATGTTTTGAAAGACTTTTTCATTGATCTTCATGACTTATAATCCATTCTATCTTGTATTTTATATTCGGAACTTGTTTGGGGACAAGCAAGGGCTAAGTATGGGGTATTTTGATAGCATGAATTATTGTCTATATTTTGGGACCTGTTTAGACGTTTTATCTTCAATAATCTACATGTTTGAATGTATATTATGTGATTATATTGTCATTTCATCTACCTTTGCGGGAATCGAGGTCTACACCAAGTTTTGTTGTAATCGTAGGTAAAATGGCACGTTTTGCATAAAAAAGGAGCAAAAGGAGCTAAGGAGTCATTGGAGCTACATTCAGGAGCTTAAGGAAGAATCCAGGAATCATGGAATTGGATTATAGATTCACTTTGTACCAGATTTGAAAGATTTCACATTCAGTTGTGATTCACCTCGGTTGACTACAAAGTCACCTCGACCGAGGTGATCCAGAGGAGCCGACTCGACCGAGGCGAACACCTTGGACGCGGCAAGGATATTTTATTCTTGGCTGAGATCTTTTATTTTTGGAAAGAAGATCTTATATTTTTGGGCTGGATTCCTGGAAGGAAGAAGATAATTTAGCCCATATATTTTACCTATTTTTATGGGAAGAGATCTTTCTAAGATATCTTATCTTTGGAGGGTAATTTTCCTATAAAAAGGGTTGGATTTTTCACAAATCCAACACCCGCTATCACCCGGAGACGTGCTTACACACCGGAACAGCCGCATTCCCATAGTTGGGAGATTTGAAGAACCTTTTTGAAGGTTGAAGGAAGATTGAAGGAAGAAAGTTTATAGCTTTTATAGCTTTGTGAAAGGTTTTGTAAGATTCCCTTAGATTCCCTTCATTGTCGTTAGTCTTATTGGATTTTGATCCAAGGAACGCTTGTTTGATAATTGATTCAGTTATTGAAGCCTTTCTCTTAAGGTTTTCTTGTTCAATTATTCTCTTTCTTCCCTTATATTTGATTATTACTTTCATGATGATGAGTGGCTAATTTTCTTGTGTGATTCTAGGGTGATTGGCTGAAGGTTGTAAGAAAAACAATGATAGAATAATCTTAATCACAGTAGGACCCTGAAAGCTCGAGTCATTATCCTTAACCCTAAGCATCTCGCTCAGTCGATGAACATCTCGGCCGGGGTGGAATTCTTATGACCGAGGTGACTTATCTGATCCAAAACTAAGAGTTAAGTGTTAGAGTTGCCAAATCCTCTCCTTATTACACCTTTCCTGGTTCAATGCAAGCCTAGGATGAGACTTACCCGGTAATTCCTTTGTTTATTTACCAAAGATCATAAGTGTAGGTGATAAAGGTTTATCCTTTATTGGGGTTCGAGTGTGCCTTCATCCCATCTTTGTGAGTTAGCCTGAGACTTACCCGGTAAAGGTTGATTCTATTCCCTTAGGTGGTGTGTTGGTTTGAGGTTATAGTTCTTTACCTTGATTCCTTGAGACTTACCCGGTAATAGGAATTACGGTTTGAGATTAGCGAGTAGTGAGACTTACCCGGTGATCTATTCCACTTTAGTAACACCTTCCCTTTGCAAAATCTCAGCTTTGTCCGCTTATCTTTAGATCTTGAGTTGGAACCACAACTAGATGCTTTAATCCCTAGAATTGCATATTTCCTTAATTGACTTTTTATCATCCATGATTGTTTTAATTGCTTCGTGGTTAGTAATTACATAGCTTACCTATTCCTACTTTGTTTCACTAAGTCCCTATGATCGATCCCTGGAATTCCTTCCTTTTTACTACGATTGACCCGTACACTGCGGGTTCGCATCCTTGTTTTAAGCTTGCATCTAGGGTTATAAATTTAAAGCTTGCACACACCGTTTGGAGCGAACACTAACCGAGGTATTAAGGTCGATCGAGCTAAGATCGAGACTATTGAGAAACTCCCTCCCCCTTGTTATGTTAAGGGTGTAAGGAGTTTTCTCGGGCATGCTGGTTTCTACATGAGGTTCATCAAGGATTTCTCAAAGATTTCTAAACCACTCACTAAACTCTTGAATAAGGATGTTGTTTTTGAGTTTTCGCAGGAATGTCTTGATGCATTTTACAGGATAAAGGAAGCGTTGATCTCCGCTCCCATTATTCAACCTCCGGATTGGACCTTGCCCTCTGAGATCATGTGTGATGCGAGTGATGTGGCGGTAGGAGCGGTTCTTGGACAAAAGAAGGATGGCCGGACCAACGCCATTTACTATGCTAACAAGACGCTAGATGAAGTTCAACTAAACTACGCCACCACCGAAAAGGAGCTTTTGGCGGTTGTATATGCTTTTGAGAAATTTTGTTCTTACTTAGTAGGAGCGAAAGTTATTGTTTACACTGACCATGAAACTATTCGTTACTTGCTTGCTAAGAAGGATGCAAAGCCGCGTCTTATTCGATGGATTCTCTTGCTTCAAGAATTTGACCTAGAGATTCGTGATAAGAAGGGATCCGAAAATTCTTTCCATGGATCACCTCAGCCGGCTACGTCCCTCTTCACGCGAGAAGGACGACCCACCCATAGACGATTCATTCCTCGATAAACACTTGCATTTGCTGGAACGTTTGATAGACTTCTTTATCTCACCCCATGATGAAGGTGAAGTATGGGGTGAGGATACCTTCCAGCATATTTAGGAATCCCGTACGGTCCAGCTAGCGACCTTAAATCAAGCGCTTCTTGGGAGGCAGCCCAAGGTATTGCTTTCTTTTCCCTTTTTCTAGTTTAGTTTTAGATGGTTTGCTTTGGCTTTGCTTTGTTTTGTTTTTGGCGTCCTAGACAGAAACCAAGTACTTTCTAAGGAAGGATTACAACTCAGGAGCAACACTAGAAGGACAGAAGTTCGAGAAATTGAGAAGACGGAGTTTGACTAAGACACATCTCGGTTGCTGTCACAGCACCTCGACCGAGATGATTCTTGAGAAATCGAGGCGACTAGGTCTGACAATCCACTCAGCCACCTCGGTCCGGTCGGGACCACCTCGACCGAGGTGACAGCAGAATCGGCGAGGGGTATAAAAGGAGAACAATTTCTCTCTCTTCCCTCCCAACTCCTTCTCGACCGCGGCGATCCTCCACCTCGTTTCTTCGATTCTCGACCGTTTTCCAAGATTTTTGCTCCGATCTCGCAAGGAAAAGCAAGAGGATCCGATTGCAAGCAAGAAACTGCAAGAAAAACGCCTCGAATCGACCTAATATGGGGTAAATTGTCGGAAACCCTAACTCTCTTTCCCTTTACTGATTTTAGAGATTAGTGGCTTTGGTTGCCATAGATTTGTGCTGAATAGAGTATAAGTACCCCATAGGAAGCAATTGGTAGTGAATTTGGGGGAAAAGAACTGAAAATCAGACAGGAGAATTCGAACAGCGTTTTGCCTCGGTCCTGTCGAGCTGTGTCTCGACCGAGGTGTTCTTCAGGCTGTTAGACCGACCGAGGTGCTTTGTCAACAGAAACTATGACTTCTCGTTCTGATCTTCAGCTGGTTCTGAGAGATACCCTAGTGGTTCTTCCCCTTCCCCTTCCTCTAGACCTTATATCCCGGTGATCCATAAGCGTCACCAGGTTGATTTTGACCGTATATGCGCGCGTCATGTCATTGCCCCACTCTTCTTAGATGTTCCGGCCTTCGAGTACCTCCACGTGGTGGAGGACTTGAAGAAGATGATATCCATGGTGGGGCTGGAGCGTTTTATGGAGATCAGAGCTCCAGCTTATCTTGAGCCATCCCTAGAGTCTGTGAGTTCTGTTACTCACATGCCTGAGAGGAACAACATCAAGTACCGGTTGCTGAACCGGAACTACCTGGTTCCTATGGATCAGTTCAGGGATATATTTGGCTTCCCGACTCCTACAGTTCCCGACTTCCCTTCTCGAGCCGTAGCTCGACAGTTCTGGGGGCAGATTGCCCATGTAGTGGAGCATGCTGACAGATGGAGACCTAGAGACTCCAGGGAGCGCATTATATTCCACCTAGATTTCCGTCTAGCCCACCGCATCTTTAGTGAGACCCTTCTGGCGCGTACAGAGATGCCCCAGAAGATTAGACAGGGAGAGTTGTTAAGGCTCTTCTGTATGGTTACTAGAGGAGTGCCTGACTTTGGGGCCATGTTAGCTGAGGATCTGCATCGGATCAAGGCCAAGGCAAAGGGAAATATCTGTTGTGGAGGACTAGTGACTCATATCACTACAGTTATGGGTCTTGACTTGACTGCATGTACACTGGTGGCGGCTGCCAAGCCGCTTGGACTTCAGGAGATGATCACGAGGAGGATATTGGTTCCTCGTGGCCTTACCACACCTTACGTGGCGATGCCTTGGGAGCAGACTGCCGCTCAGGGCATCCCATGGTCAGATTAGTTTATAGTCTTCGATCCACAATATTGGTCTTCCGCGTGGCTGCCCTACATAGAGGATGCTAGAGATGCTGCACCAGCTCAGGTGGAAGAGGAGTATGATGATGGCGGTGCTGCCATGGAGACAAGTACAGATACAGCCGGCCCTAGTGTGCCAGTTGTCGATTTAGACGACGAGGCTACAGAGGAGGAGGTAGCTGCAGCACCAGCACGTCCTGCTAGGCATAGAGTCCGCAGACAGAGAGATCCCGTAGCTCACTGATGGATTGACGAGCTGACGGATAAGATGATCGACTCTTACGCCGCCTTGTCACTAGAGATGATGGAGCTGAGGGAGAGCCAGCACTACCAGCAGCGGATGATGGAGATCCAGTTTTAGCATACCATGGGTTATCCGTTTGACCCATCTCAGTATCCCTTCATCCCGTATCCACCACCACCAATCAGCGGATCAGGATTAGAACTTGCATGTATTTTCTTTTCTTTATTTATTACGCAGCTCAGCATGTCCGGTGAGTTCTCTTGTTTCTAGACTTAATTTTGACCCATTGGGACAATGTGTTCCAAGTATGGGGTATTTATGTTTATTATTCGACATTATGTATGATTGTATGACTCGACTTGATATTTACGATCTTTCTTTATGCTCTATGTGTTTATCTGAGATTACATGCATGCATATAGGTTATTTGATTGAGAAAAACGTCAAAAACTGGTTAAGAAAAAAAAAATTTATGACCTCAACCGGGATGATTCTGGCCAAACAAGGTCAAGTACCTCGGTTGACTTAGAACACCTCGACCGAGGCGGTTTAACTGAGAGAGTTTTCGAAACGATTTTTGTGCTTCTTTTCTGGATATGACCTCAGTGATGATTTTGTTTGCAGATTGGTTTTGAAAACTTCATATATTTGAAAGGTTTTATGATATGTTTAAGTTGCTAAATGCTTTGTTTGAAATTTTGGCATGTTTAATACTTTATTTTTATCCAAATTATGTTGAATTTGAAGGTTGACACCACATGATGAGTTCTCTCACTTTCTTCCTGGGATGATTGAGGCAATTCATTCTCTTCTCTTCTTCTTCTTGATCATGCTTAGCCCCTCATATACATATTTGCCTTCCTTTACCTATTTGGGAATTTGGAAGCAAGCAAAGAAAAGCAAGTGAAAGAAAAGTTGAGATGTTGGGTGGAAGTTTAGAAAGAAACAAATAGGTTTGGGGAAGTCAATCATGATGATGAGTAACTCGGCACCATTCACATAGCCGGGTGTTTGTGTCTTGCCAAAGTCGGATTGAGCGATATTCCTAACGGGTCATGGTATGTGCATCAAGGGTTTGAGGCATCTCGAGAAATTGATGATTGCTGATTTCCTAGGCTTCGGTTATTGTGCACCTCTATCCATGCATCCCAAAAAGTAAAAAAATAAATAAGCAAAGCTTATTGGTGGAAGATGTTGAAGTTTAAAGCAAGTGAAGTGAAGATCCTTTTCCCGGATTCTAGCACCACATTCCCTATATACATTCCACCCTCACACATTTCTTGACCTCTTTTGAAAAGCCCTTGAGACCTCGAGCTTGTTGATTGACTTGGTGGTTTAAACTAGATAATGCATGATTAATTTCGATAATTATGATTTATTATGCATTTTATGATTTTATGCAAAGATGAACAACTTTCTTATATTTATAAAATGTTTGATCATGTTTTGATTTTTATTGTCATGAAGCATTCTCTTAGAGTGATTTATGAGTAGAGCACACCACCTAAAAATGTTTTGAAATACTTTTCATTGATCTTTATGACTTATAATCCATTCTATCTTGTACTTAAGATTAGAAACTTGCTTGGGGACAAGCAAGGGACAAGTATGGGGTATTTTGATAGCATATATTATAATCTATATTTTGGGACTTGTTTAGACGTTTTATCTTCAATAATCTGCATATATGAATTTATACTATGTGATTATATTGTTGTTTCATCTACCTTTACGGGAATCGAGGTCTACACCAAGTTTCGATGTAATCGTAGGTAAAATGGAACATTTTGGACTAAAATGGAGCTAAGGAGCAAAGGAGATAGGAGCTACATTTTGGAGCTCAAAGAAGAACTCAAGAAGCATGGAATTAATGAAGAAGATTTACTTTGGACCAGATTTGAGAGATTTCACATTCAGCTGAGATTCACCTCGGTCAGCTACAGTATCACCTCGACCAAGGTGATCTTGAGGAGCGTCCCGACCGAGGCGAACACCCTGGCCCTGGCTAGATCATATCTTTCGGCTGAGATCTTTTATTTTTGGAAGGAAGATATCTTATATTTTTGGGCTGGATTTATAGAAGGAAGATCATATATTTGGGAGATCTATTTTAGAGATATAATATATTTTATAGGAAATTATCTTTTTAAGATATTATTATCTTTGGAAGATAATTCTTCTATATAAAGGGTTGGATTTTCCACAATTCAGCCATCTTTGGATCAACAATATTCTCCACACAGCAATTAGGAAGATTTTCTTGAAGTTTGAAGGAAGCTTTGAAGATTGAAGGAAGGAAGATTGATAGTTTTGAGATAGCTTTTGAAGGAGTCTGTAAGATTTTCTTAGATTCCTTTGGTTCATTGTCATGTTTGATTTGTGATTCAAGGAACGCTGATTTGTGATTATTTGATTCAGTTATTGAAACCTTGTTCTTAAGGTTTTTGTGTTCAAATATTCATTCTTTTCCCTTTTATTCGATTATTGTTATCATGATGACGAGTGGCTATATTTCTTGTGCGATTCTAGGGTGTTTGGCTGAAAGTTGTGGGAAAGACGATGATAGAATGATCTTAATCCCAGTAGGGCCCTGAAAGCTCGAGTCTTTAACCTTAACCCTAGAGTACCTCGCTCAGTCGATGAACATCTCGGCCGGGGTGGAATTTGACTGAACGAGGTGACCTTTTCTTATCCGAAACTGAGAGTTAAGTGTTCTAGTTTGCCAAATCTCATTCTTATTACACCTTTCCTGGTTCAATGCAAGCCTAGGATGAGACTTACCCGGCGATTCCTTAGTTTGTTTACCCAAGATTATAAGTGTAGGTAATAAAGGTTTATCCTTTATTGGGGTTTGAGTGTGCCTTCATCTCATCTTTGTGAGTTTTCCTGAGACTTATCCGGTAAAGGTTGATTCTATTCTCTTAGATGGTGTGTTGATTTGAGATTATAGTTCTTTTCCTTAGTACCTTGAGACTTACCCGGTAATAGGAACTTTGGTTTGGGATAGTGAGTAGTGAGACTTACCCGGTATTCTATTCCACTTTAGAAACACTTTCCCTTTGCAAAATCTCAGCTTTGTCCACTTTATCTTGAGATCTTGAGTCGGAACCACAACTAGATGCTTTAATCCCTAGAATTTGCATTTTCACCTTTTTTGACCCTACTATCATCTTTGATTGCTTTGATCGCTTTTGTGGTTATTAGTTGCATTGACAACCTATACTTGCTTAGTTTCACCTAAGTCCCTGAGATCGACACCCCGGAATTCTTGCTTTTTACTATAAATGATCTGTACACTGCGGATTCGCATCCTTGTTTTAAGCATATTTCTTGGGATATAAATTTAAATCTTGCACACACCATTTGGAGCGAACAGCTTCGACTTCTGATCCCTTGAAATGACTTTCAAGGCCTCCTGTTGAATTTGTCTAAACTCTTCGTTAGTCCCTTTGTATCTGATTTCAAGGCCTCTGGCAATCCTTTGAAATGTGTTTCAAGGCTTGCATACATATTGGGCAAAACACCAAAATAAAACAAGCAACTATACATACAATTGATAATTTGTTAGTATTAAAAACCACTTCATTTGTGTTTAAGTATTCCATCATCACCTATACAAATATAATCAAGGTGGAGTTTTCACTTATAAAACATCTTAATTAATATTCTACTTCAGATGATAGACACATACACCATAAATTTCTTCTAGATACACTAATCCAACATTTTTCTTGATGCTAACATGCATATCAGCGATAAAAACCAAATCACTAGAGGATGGGATCACAACTTTCAATATCTAAAAAAAACAGTTTCATGAGCAATCATTTTCTAGATCAACAAATGCAAATGTAAGGGGATAAATATATTGATTAGCATCTTGGGCGGTAGTTACAAGCAAAATACCTCTGTACTTCCCAAATAGTTGAGTACCGTAAACAGTGATAACCTACATAGATCAAATTAATGTGTTGATATATAATTAACGGTCGATGACGACAAAAATATATGGGATGAAGTTGTTGAGGGAAAAAACACATATGTTTATGTTTTTTGAGTTGTTGACAACACAAACACATTTTCTAATGTTTTTAGGTGTTGTTCACAACAATAAAAATAAATTTTGTTTTTTTAATAGTCCTAGGGAAAAGAGGGGTGAAATCACACACCTAACTTCACGAACCCAACTTCGATTAGCCACTTGGTTACCGAGTTTTAATTACCCATTTTCGGTTACCCAAAGTTAATTACCAAAGATTGTCTCTTTCAGAATTACTAAACTATCCAATCGAAATTGGGTAATCGAAATTGAGTAATGACAACATGATCCAAATTCTTGAATTTTTCTTAGAAGAAAATGACAACTTATACACATTGGTACGGAGATGAGTACTAAACATAGAAATGAATCCAAAAACAACTACAACATGAAGTTATCATACAACACAACACAATAGATACAATAAAAGAAGAAATAAGCTACTCATTCTGATGCCGGAGAAGACGGTGGAGTGTCGGACTTTGAGACAATGCCGACTACAAACCAGTCAGGAAACAAAGGAGGATGTGGTAGATAAACATTAGGACCACGTCGTATATTCCATGATCGCGATTTGTGAGGCCTCATCTTCTTATGGTGTGCAACCGCCTTCTTATGAGGCCTCGATGAACACTCTATCAACATCCGCATTCCTCCACCGTCAATCGTTGGCATCGATTTTGGTGTTATGTAAACACCGTTTCGAAGCCGAACTAAGTTTGTCGGGGTCGGAATTCTTGTTCTCAATATCGCCCACTGCCTCGAATGAATGAAGATTCCGCCGTTTTGGATGAAGAACTATCATCGTGAGAACTTATTTTTTTCACTCGTCGGGGTGAAAGCAAAGAGAACGGTCGAAGATCGTTTAGTGTATTCCCTCCACTCATTAATATTATTTCAGAAATGATTTTATTTATTGTAATAATTAAAAATCAGAAGAGCATAGACAACATAATAAAAAGGGCATCATTAGATCATTTAAAAAAAAAGATATTCTTTTCTTCTAATAAATTAAGTTGAGAAAAACTGCTTCAAATTTCACTATTTTGATGGATTACATCGATTCGCATATCTAAATAACATTATTTTTAAACAACTTTTTTTAGCATATCCATTGGGTGATGAACATAGGTTGATCCGAAATTAGGCTGTGTTGCCACCAAGTTGAACATGATGGGGTGAATATGGTTATCGTCAAGTATATTATTATTTTTTTTTTACCATTTACAAATATCCTTTTGAAATAATAATAAATGAACATTTTGTACAAAATATTTAATAATTACAATTTTTGAAAACTATTATCATAACACTCTCAATTAACGACCTTAAAAACACACAAAAAAAAAAAGTAAATAAAACTTAAACAAATTCTAAATGATGGAACGATATTTTTTTTATCTGATATTTCCACTTATTATTTTGAATGAATACATTTGTATATATTATAATAATTGATATAATATAGCATTCTTCTACCTCAAGTATTTTAGTATTTTATTAAAAAACTTATTGTATCAATGGCATATTATTTATAAGAAAATAATATTATCACAATTAACAAAATAATATGTACAAAATATTCTAATTTATAATTAATATATTCCAATTATTTGTTCAAATGGTCTGATGTTCTGGAATTTTCTTTGTGTGAACGGCTGCCGTCTCTGAGTGCGTAAAGGCTCGTAATCAGGCTCTCGATTCTTCTAGACGCTGTTAGAACCCTCTATTAATCCCTATATAACAAAATCCCTTTCTTTTTTCTTATTCCATCATTACTCGTAGGACATAATTCGAACTGCATTCAGTTTTCGAACTTCGCACATATACACAACTAACACAAGCTTTTGATTCCTATTTCGAGCTCTAAGCAGAATCAATCATGGCGAACAAGGGGGAAGGACCGGCAATCGGGATCGACCTTGGGACAACCTATTCCTGTGTAGGAGTTTGGCAACACGATCGTGTTGAGATCATCGCCAATGACCAGGGCAACAGAACCACCCCTTCCTATGTTGCGTTCACCGACACCGAGAGGCTTATCGGGGACGCCGCCAAGAATCAGGTCGCAATGAACCCTGTCAACACTGTATTCGGTACGTGACACCTCTTCGTCATTGTAGCTACTCAAATTGTCTTCTTTTTTTTCCCTTCAAATTGCTTGTATGTGTTTTTGCGGTTTCAACTTTTTATTGTGATCTACAACATGCAATTCAGTACAGTAAGCAAACAATATCTTTTTAATGATTGATTGTGGTTTGAGCTGATCTGGAATTATGTGATGATGCTTGTGAAATCGCCATTACACAACTTTATGTGATGATGATTGTGGTTTGAGCTGATCTGGAATTATGTGATGATGCTTGTGAAACCGCCATTACACAACTTTATGTGATGAGATGATGATTGTGGTTTGAGCTGATCTGGAATTATGTGATGATGCTTGTGAAACCTCCATTACACAACTTTATGTGAGCTGATTGTGTTTGCTTATTATCTTGTGAGTATGGATCTCATCAATGAAACATAAACAAAACGAAGAATCTAATTAATGGATCAAAATCATCCAACAATTGAGAAGAAGGACAAATCTTTGGCTTTCACTTGTGTGTGGATTTTCACTTGATACGAGCTTGTGAATCGACAATTATGTTGCATTTTCTGTTGGTAGCCTGTGAAAGTGCTCTCTCAATCCTATTCCGTGCTAATCTCGGTGACAATGATTTCCTTGTTGATCTTATGACATAACATGTTACTTATTTTCTATGCGCAGATGCTAAGAGATTGATAGGTCGACGGTTCAGTGATGCATCAGTACAACAAGACATGAGGCATTGGCCATTCAAGGTCATTGCGGGGCCTGCTGACAAGCCTATGATTGTAGTCAACTACAAGGGCGAGGAGAAGCAGTTTTCTGCTGAGGAGATCTCTTCTATGGTTCTCATTAAGATGCGTGAGATTGCTGAGGCCTATCTCGGAACCACTATTAAAAATGCTGTGGTCACGGTCCCTGCATACTTCAACGACTCTCAGAGACAAGCCACCAAGGATGCTGGTGTCATAGCCGGACTTAACGTCATGCGCATCATCAACGAGCCTACGGCTGCTGCCATTGCTTATGGTCTCGACAAGAAGGCCACCAGTGTTGGAGAGAAGAATGTGTTGATCTTTGATCTTGGAGGTGGCACTTTTGACGTGTCCCTCCTCACGATTGAAGAGGGTATTTTTGAAGTGAAGGCCACTGCTGGAGACACCCATCTAGGAGGAGAAGATTTCGACAACAGAATGGTAAACCACTTTGTGCAGGAGTTCAAAAGGAAGCACAAGAAGGACATCAGCGGAAACCCGAGAGCTCTTAGAAGGCTGAGAACTGCCTGTGAGAGGGCGAAGAGAACTCTCTCTTCCACTGCACAGACAACAATTGAGATCGATTCCTTGTATGAGGGTGTCGACTTCTATACCACTATTACGCGTGCTCGATTTGAGGAGCTGAACATGGATCTCTTTAGGAAATGTATGGAGCCGGTGGAGAAGTGTCTGAGGGATGCCAAGATGGACAAGAGCTCTGTCCACGATGTTGTTCTTGTTGGAGGGTCCACCAGAATTCCCAAGGTCCAGCAGCTGTTGCAGGACTTCTTTAACGGCAAGGAGCTTTGCAAGAGCATCAACCCAGACGAGGCTGTTGCCTATGGCGCTGCTGTTCAAGCTGCCATATTGAGCGGTGAGGGTAATGAGAAGGTGCAGGACCTGCTGCTCTTGGATGTGACTCCGCTCTCTCTCGGTCTGGAGACCGCTGGTGGGGTTATGACGGTATTGATCCCTAGAAACACCACAATTCCGACCAAGAAGGAACAGGTGTTCTCGACCTACTCCGACAACCAGCCCGGTGTTCTTATCCAGGTATACGAAGGAGAGCGGGCGAGGACCAAGGACAACAACTTGCTTGGAAAATTCGAGCTGTCTGGAATTCCTCCAGCCCCGAGAGGTGTTCCTCAGATCACGGTGTGTTTCGACATTGATGCCAACGGTATCCTGAACGTGTCTGCTGAGGACAAGACGACGGGGCAGAAGAACAAGATTACGATCACGAATGACAAGGGAAGGCTCTCCAAGGAGGAGATCGAGAAGATGGTTCAGGAGGCAGAGAGGTACAAATCAGAGGACGAAGAGCACAAGAAGAAGGTGGAGGCGAAGAACGCCCTTGAGAACTACGCGTACAACATGAGGAACACTATCAAGGATGATAAGATCAGTGGGAAGCTCTCCCCTGATGATAAGAAGAAGATAGAGGATGCTGTGGAGGCTGCAATCCAGTGGCTTGAGGGGAATCAGCTGGGTGAGGCTGACGAGTTTGAGGACAAGATGAAGGAGTTGGAGAGCGTCTGCAACCCGATTATCGCAAAGATGTACCAGGGTGCTGGGGGCGACATTCCGATGGACGATGATGCTCCGCCTGCTGCTGGTGGTGCTGGCCCTAAGATAGAAGAGGTTGATTAGATGAACTTGATTCTCTGAGAAAGTTGATGGAAGTGTAGGTTCTTGTTAATTTGCAGTAAGAATTTGACATTGTTTGTGTGATTTTGTTTGTAAAATGAGCGTACTATTATGCAACCTTCCGTTTGAAATATGGTGTTTTTTCTTGCTCCAGCTTAAGAATGTCTGTTGTAAAGTTGTTTTCTCGCTAACTAAAATGATGGTCCAGGTGGAGGTGAATCTGTTGATACCAAAGCCTCTATGGTTGGCCTGTGTTTTAAATAAATGTTGTCCTTTATTTTGGACTGAACTGATCTGTATAGTCTTCTTTGTATATATGGCTTAATATCAACTGGTAAACAATATATAAATGAACACTTACTATTTTGAATTAATACATTTATGTGATTATGAAATTTGCTTTTTACAGTTGATTCTTCTTGCAGTGTATTAGTTTCTTCTCATCTTCTTTTTACATGTTTTGTCAATAAGTAATAATCTTGTAAAGAATCAAATGTTTGGCAGCTAATCTGCTCTTGAATAGGAACTATTAGTTTAAGGCATTTGAATGTTTTATGAGAATTGTAATGTGATATTTGCAAGCTAAGGATTAACATAATTTTCAGCTTTTGTATACCAATTGAGTGATGATGCATGACAGAGCCTGCTTGTTTCAAGTTCTCTCATGCATCATGTTTGATTAATGATTGTGTGTACATGTCTTTTATACCCAATGATGAATTGGATACTATTTGATTTGTTATGTGTATGGTCAATATAGCTAGAGCCTCGTATCTTTACCAAACAGAAGCATGGTGGGGTGAGAATACACAATGGTTATGAAATAGAGGCTTCATAATAGACTTCATCATTGTTCAAATACATGCCTCAAATTGAAAGCCAAATCAGCAGTTGGGAAATCAACTTGTAATATGCATAAACACTAGACGTAAGGTTGTTTCATAAGTATCTACAAATCCAACTACTCAATTTTAATTCAGTTATCTTCTTCGTAATAGGATCTTCTGTCCCGTGCCCTTCCTAAATGATAAGCTCATGTAATTTCTGCATTAGATTCATTCTATAGACCTATGAATTTCGGGTTCTACAATCTTTGGGATGGAAAATTTTGGAAACGATACCAAACGTGCTTCTCAAAACACTCATTTTCTAGTTGTATGCTTGATGCTCCAATTTGGTCCGATTTTTTTTATAGCATTTCATAATCAGATAAATGCCATCGAAAAAGAAATCATTTACCATCAATGTGAAAAACACTATGGAAGGACACAAGGAAGGAAATGTCTGGCATTTTTCTCATCTCCCCTTCTAACCCTTGCACATCATCTAGTCTTTCACTCGTGTGTACAAACACAGAACACCTCTAGGGCTTCAATTACCTTCCTTCATCTTCTATTTACCGACGAGGGCTCCAATCATTATCACCGACTCACATTCTTCCTCTATTTCTAAGGCTCCAATAACTAATATCGCCTCGCCTTCAGCTTGAGCTTGTGTTCTAAGGATTCAATGATTTTTCCCTCTTTGTTTCTAGGGCTCCAATCATTGTTCTGTAAGAGACCGGTCGTTGGCATTCGTCTCTAAACTAGGCATGTGACGAGGACTGTCTCGTCGACAACATTCTTGTTGTTACCAAAGAGTAACTCGGTTTTTTTTTTCTTTAATTCTCCTCATGGCAATCTTTGCAAGTTACTCTCATTGCAATATAATGTTTCATCCAATGCAATTTACATCAGGGTCATGTTCTATTGATGTATAAATCCGCATATGCTTTCTTACATCCTCTTCTCTTACTTAATGTGTGAGTTCTACTAAATTCATACTCAATTTATACAATGATTATTATATTGTTTTTCATGTCACTCTCTACATTTTAGATTTATTGATAGTTATGGTGTTTTAAAGATGAAGCAAGACAAACATCGTTCAATGTGCTGATTGTAAAACCACTAGTTTGTAAGCTACTATAAAGTTCATGGCAAGCTTTTAATCGTTGGGTTATTCTCGAGTATCAAACTTCCATTGGTTTAATGAAAACATAAAAAAAGGATTATTTTGGTAAGTATGCTTTTTTTATAGTGGGATACAAAGTAGGCCCTCGTACTAATAATTAATTAGAAAAATAATTAGTTGGATTAATTATGTGTTTTAATAATCCTAGGAAAAAGGGAAGAAGAAAAAATCACGTACCCAACTTCAGTTATCCAAGTTTAATTATCTAGTTTTGATTACCCAATTTCGGTTACCCAACTTCGATTACCAAAGATTGTCACTTTTACAATTACTAACTAACCAATCAAAATTGGGTAATTGAAATTGAGTAATGACAACATGATCCAAATTCTTGAATTCTTAATAGAAGTGTAGGAGAATGACAACTCACAGAGATTGGTACGGAGCTGAGTACTAAACATGGAAATAAATCCAAAAATCAACCACAACATGAAGTTATCCGACAACACAACATAATATATACAACAAAAGAAGAATAAGCTACTCATTACGATGCCGAAGTAGGTGGTAGAGTGTCGGACTTTGAGACAATGCCGACTATAGACCAGTTAGAAGACAAGGGAGGAGTTGACGGATATACATTAGGACCAAGTCGTATATTCCATGGCCGTGATTTGTAAAGTCGCGTCTTCTTATGATGTGTAGTCTCCTTGTTATGAGGCCTCGACGAACACTCTATCAGCATCCGCATTCCTCCGCCGCCAATCATCGGAATCGACTTCGGTGTTGTGTAAACACTGCTTCGAAGCCGGACTAAGTTTGTCGGAGTCAAAATTCTTGTTCCTAGTATCACCCACTGCCTCGAATGAATGAAGAAGCCTCCGTTTTGGATGAAGGTAACTATATCTTCGTGAGAATTTATTTTCTTCATTGCTAAAGGGGAAAACAAGTTGACCGTCCGAAGAACGTTTAGTGTATTCTCTCCCCTCATTAACCTTATTTAAGAAATTATTATTTTTTCTAATAATTATTATCACAAGAGTATAGTTACCCAACATAATAAAAAGGGCATTATTAGCTAGGGGTGGACACAAATCCCGGTTAATCCCGTCCCGTTCCATTCCCGTCCCTGTCCCGTCTCGTTTTCGGCGGGACTTAGAAAAAAAATGTGTATCCCGTCCCGTGAAAAATTTGCGGGACGGGACGCGGGCAGAGGGTTTCCATCCTTGTTAATCCCGTCCCGTATATATATATATATATATATATATATATATATATATATATATATATATATATATATATATATATATATATATATATATATATATATTATATTTTATATTTTTTAAAATACTATATACATAAGAATAATATCTACAAATTATAATTTTATATTGATAAAAGTTATAAAACACTAAAACAATAGTAAACTATATTAATATACCTATTATATAGATTAAAAAGAAAGAATGAATAATGTAAGTATATGTCTAACTGTCTTATAAAATACTAACACGTAGTATATTATATCGGTAATTCGATATCAAGTTTTTTTTTTTTATCATTTGTGTCTTTAAACATGAGAGTATACTCTCATGTTTAAAGACACAAATGATAAAAAAAAACTTGATATCTATAACCGAGTTTAATTAATTTTTTATTTTTTTAAAAAAATTTCGGACCCTGGTTATATGAACTAACCAGGGTGTAATAATTTCGGACCCCGGTTATATAAACTAACCGTGGTATGCATTAATTTCGGACCCCGGTTTTTTAGTAAAAAAACCTCTATAGACTATAGCCCTAATCGGTCTATCCATTTCGATTTCCCGACTCTCCCAACCATCTGATAGCCCTAATCGTTCAATCATATATCGTTCAATCGTTCAAGTAGTATGCCAAATCTGAAATACCAACCATCTGATAGCAACGTCTCTACCAGCCAACAAGATTGTGAGTGGCGAGCGGCTAGAGGCGGACAACGGAGGTGAGCGGCGGGCGATTCTCCATCTCTCCCTGTATTGGATTTATGGTGTAATTATTTACGGTATCTTCTCTTCGCAATTACATATCATATTTTAGTCTAATTTCAACCATTGACATTTTGTGGATTAAAATGTAGGTGAGAAGGAGAAAGAGGAGGTGAGAGCTCTTCAATGTCTACTATTCTCTTCAATCCTCTATCTTGTTCCTTCGGAGTATGTATACATATACCTTCAATGTAGGACAATCCACGCGATTCTCGGTTGTTTGCCACCATGGGAAGCAAAGAGGGGGTATGCTCTTAGATTTGCATGTTTACCAAACTTTAAGTTATTGGTACTAATTAGCTTGTTTCTTCCTTTTACCTTCTTTAAAAGGTGATGTGTTGTTCCAAGCCCTTCTAGAAAATAAGGTAAAAACAAAACTTTTAGCCCTAGTTTGTTTATAAATCCGGAAACAGAACTAATCGTTTTTTAAAGCAATTGATACATACATACATGCAAAGCAAAGCATGATAACCGGGGTCTTCCTGTTGATGAGTTGATTGAAAAGGCAGATGGATTTGCTGGAGTCTTCCCGGGTATGTCATATGATTGCATCAATGGTTTACTATTTCGGTTTAGTTCTTCAATACTGACCATGATTTGTTGTATTGTTTTTTGGACCTTGTTATGATATGGTAGAACACAAGTATGAGATAGTTAAGAGGCTGCAACAGAAGAAACATATCTACGGTATGACTAGTGATGGTGTAAACAATGTTCATGCTTTAAAGAAGGCGGATACAGCTTAGATCCCTTTCCTCCCTGAGCAGTGGTAAGTGACACTGAATTTAAAATTTTACTTTCTGCACAAAATATCATATCAACAATCCAAAAGAGCCCAATAACTAATATTACATGAAGGATTAGATGAAGGTTTGTTTATTTGATTTTTTTTACCTATTATATATTATAAGATATACACCCTACCTAGTGTCATGTAACACACCGAATCCGTGGGACTCGGAGTGCCACATTGGGATAGGATCACACAATGGATCCTGACCCTAGCTTGACAACAAGTTCACTGGACCTTGCAACATGGCACTGACACATATAAAAACAAATACATAAAACTGTATAAAACTGTACAACCCAAAAGATAAGACATCATAGCCGAGTAAGAAACATAACACCCTCACACAGGAGGTAACAAAAGACCATCCTCACGCAGGAGGGAAAGATAACAGACTCAAAAGCCCACACATCCTAATGTACGAGACGTCCTCGGCCTGCCACTCTACTAGATCACCCAGCAGCATGCCTATCCTATAGGGCATCTACAACATGGTAATAAACCATTAGCTATCCATACACATATATAGAGTAATGCATAAGCACAATCACACATAAGGAAAGATAAACATATCATCACACTTTCACTCATTTATCTATTTTATCATCTCCATATAATGGTCATTCGCTCAAATCGTATAGATATAATATATATGAAACTATGTGACACGAGGACCGATACATCCTTGCCTCTGAGCCTGCTAGCCAGCCGTACTAGCATCGGTCACACAATCCGTGTACCCTATGGGAGTGGATTGCGCCCTTCCTGTAAACCGGTCTGACTTGACATCAGAGAACCTCCCAGACTCCACGGCGGGATGAAAGGGAAAGGTTATCACTGCCACGCAGTGGGGCAATCAATAAAACATAGGCCGGTAAATACAACATCACATGCTATCATAACAAACATACAAAGCACACACCACTCATGCAAAAACCCAATATAAGGATGGTAGCTAAGTAAGTCCTACGGACTTACCTCAACCTCGATCACAACTCAACCAAGATCACCTCTACATTGAAGGGATAGCACAACCTATAAACAAGACATAAGGAGATATATTAGACTCCTAAACACATAAGGGTCACACCTAGACCCAAAGGGATCCAAAGGATCAACCTCAATCTCACTCACAACCTAACAAACCTCAAAAGCCATACTAGGTATAAACCGATCATAAACATCATCAAACTCAACCTCATACATCTAGCACGATCCTAAGCACTCATACTAGGAAAGGAGGAAACAAAGGTACCCTAAGGAAGGCCTAGAAGCGACACACACCTGCAAAACCAAAGGAAACACCAAGTTGGTGTAGTTTGGCGCAAGGGTGGCTCTCTGGTGGCACAAGGGCGGTGCACAGGCCGGCGCAAGGACGGCTACAAGGCAGGCGCAGGGGTGCTGGTGTGCAGAGGACACTACTCCAGCTCCTTCTTCACTTCTACTCTCGTTCCTTTACTTCTCTTCACTCCAATAACAACATATCAACATAACATACACATATATATCATCATAAGCCAAACCATGGCTAAACAAGAACCAATCCTAAGGAAAGCTAAACTAAGCTAAGGAAAGGAAGAGAAGAAGAAGAAAAGAAGAAAGAAGGTAAAGAAGCCATGGAAGCTTACCAAAGCTCTCCAGGAAGTGACACAACAACAACAACATCCTCAAGCTGGCTCCATAAGGCACAACATTATCAACAACATCCAAACTAACCAAAGCTAGCAAGATCTCTTACCAAAAGCTCACAAACCTTACAAGATCAACCAAGGATCCAAGGGAGAAGAAGAAGAGAGGAGAAGTACGTAAGGAGAGAGAGAGAGAGATCTGAAAGTAAACCCTCATCAAAGAGGAGAAGAAGAAGTATAAATAGGACGGTAAAAGGGTAAATCACGATTTAAAACAGTCAAAGAAGACGGCTGCAGCACACAGAGCCGCAGGGGCGGACCAGGTAAGGCGCAAGGGCGCCCCCTAGGTCACGCAGGGGCGGCTCAGGCATAAACCTGGCCCCTCTGCTCCCTCTCTCAGCTCTCAGCAACTAGGCTCTTACATCTCATCCCCCTAAAAACAAGTTTTGTCCCGAAACTTGCAAGATCCCAAGTCCTCTCGCTCCCACAAGCCGAGGTATAACTCACTCTCTCTATCGGAGGTATCACATCTCCGCTCAGAAGGTCATAACCTATAACAGATCTATAACCATAACATCCACATGGAGGAATCATCCACTCCTGAAAAACGGGGCCATAACGCTACCCAAAGGCAGAGAGGAATCACATCTCTCGCTATATCACATCACAGGGCATAGAGGAAGCACATCTCTAGCCAAACATAACACATGCATAGAGGAAATACGTCTCTAGCCGATCCATAACTATATACATCGTATGGAGGAATCACATCTCCACTGTACTATGTCCATCAAAGTAGCATGGAGGAAAGAACCATCTCCAGCTGAATCCTAATCCACTCAGATAGCATGGAGGAAAGAACCATCTCCCGCTATAAACATGAATCGTACTCAAATAGCATGGAGGGAATAATCATCTCCAGCTATACATACATCACGCTAGTATAGCAAGATCTAATGAGATTATAAGGCATAACAACACTAGCATGGAATAAACACATCAAGGCATGAAAGCATATAAGCACATAATCACATACTCACCAAGATAGCACTAAGATCTACTCATCGACCCTAGGTGCATCTATCTCGGCATAAAACTCTAGATAGTTCCTCTGGATACTATCCTCGGTCTCCCTTGTAGCCTCTTCAGGTCCACGTCTCGACCACTGTATCCTCATCATGGGTATGTCCTTCGAACGCAGGCGTCTTACACCTCGTTCTAGGACTGCAATAGGATGCTCAACAAAGGTGTGGTCTGTCTCTACCACCAAATCATCATAACTCACAATGTGCCTCGGATCTGGTATGTACTCTCTCAGCTGAGACACATGGAACACAGGGTGAACACCCTCTAATCTCGGAGGCAAAGCTAATCTATAGGCTGCCCTCCCAACTCTGTCCAGTATCTCAAAAGGACCAACATATCGAGGACTCAACTTCCCCTTTATGCCAAAACGTCTGACGCCACGCGTCGGGGATACTCTCAACCAGACATGAGCTCCCTATACTGAACTCAAGAGGTCGACACCTCTTGTCTGCATATGACTTCCGGCGACTCTGCGTAACCAGCACCCTCTCTCTAATCAGCGCTACTCGAGCCATATCATCACGAATCTACTATAGCGCTATCCCACTGATACTGCTACGTTCATCCCAGCATAAAGGTGTACGACACCTACGTTCATACAGTGCCTCATAGGGAGCCATCCCAATAGATGCATGCTAGTTGTTGTTGTATGAGAACTCAACAAGTGGGAGGTAGTCAGACCATCCATGTCCCCAATCCAACACACAAGCTCGCAGCATATCCTCCAAAGTCTGGATAGTCCTCTCTGACTGTCCGTCAGTCTGGGGGTGAAACGCAATCGTGAAATGTAGACTCGTCCCCAAAGCAGTCTGCATCTGCTGCCAAAACCTCGAGGTGAATCGTCCATCTCGATCAGAGACGATCGTCCTCGGTACACCATGGAGTCTCACTATGTGTCTAGTGTACTCCTCAGCTAATCTACTCACCGGCCACGTCTCTAATAGGAATGAAACGTGCCGTCTTCGTCAGTCTATCAACAACAACCCAAATGGCATCAAAACTCCTACTAGGTCTCAATCCAGTCACAAAATCCATGGAGACGTCCTCCCACTTCCAGTGCGGCACTAGTAGTGGATGGAGCTCACCTCCAGGTCTGCAATGCTCTATCTTGACCTGCTGACAGGTCGCACATTGAGCCATAAATCTGGCTACATCGGCTTCATCCCTCCCTACCAATATGAACGTCTCACATCATGGTACATCTTACTCGTACCTGGATGTACAAAGTAAGGTGTATAGTGAGCCTCTTGTAAAATCCTCTGTCTCAACTCTGCATCAGCAGGAACACAAATGCGATCATGTCGCCTCATCACTCCATTAGCTCCAATAGAAAATTGTGGTGCCTCTCCATGAAACATCCTCTCTCTAATCCTCATCAAAGTCGGGCAGGTCCCTTGTTTCTGTTGGATCTCCTCCAATAGACCAGGTAAAACCTTTAAAGCATACAACTGGGCATCCTCATCAGGAAACTGGATGTCCAACTTTAGCCAAGCTAGATCCCTTTGAAGTTGAGGTTGTACAGTTAATCGCGCAATCGCCTTCTCTCGAGGCGTCTTCCTGCTCAAGGTGTCAGCAACTACGTTCGCCTTTCCAGGATGATACAAAATCTCAAGGTCAAAGTCCTTGATCAACTCAAGCCATCGACGCTGGCGGTTGTTCAACTCCCGCTGCGTAAAAATATACTTCAGAATCTTATGGTCTGTGAAGATCTAACATGTAGCACCATACAAGTAATGTCTCCAGATATTCAAAGCATGTACTACCGCTGCCAACTCTAGATCATGAGTCAGGTAGTTCTCCTCATACGTTTTCAACTGTCGAGACGCATATGCAATCACTCTACCTCTTTGCATCAACACACATCCAAAGCCTAGCTTGGATGCATCACTATAAACCAGAAAATCATCAGATCCCTCTGGTTGTGCCAGGACAGGAGCAGAAGTCAAACGCCTCTTCAACTCCTCAAAGCTCTGAGCACACTGGTCGGTCCACGCAAACCGGGTAGTCTTCCTCAAAAGACTCGTCAATGGACGGGCAATCACAGAAAAACCCTCCACAAAGCGTCTATAGTAACCGGCTAGGCCAAGAAAGCTACGCACTTCCTTGACGTTCGTCGGTGTCGTCCATGCAGCAACAGACTCGATCTTCGCCGGGTCAACTATAACCTCATCGGCGGAGTCGATGTGTCCAAGGAAAGCAACCTCAGACATCCAGAACTCACACTTAGAGAGTTTAGCATATAGCTCTCTATCCCTCAAAATCTGCAGAACCGTCCTCAGATGACCAGCATGCTCCTCTCTACTACGAGAGTACACCAAAATATCATCAATAAAGACCACCACAAACTGATCAAGGAAGTCGATGAATATACTGTTCATCAACTACATAAAGACTGCTGGGGCATTCGTAAGCCCAAACGGCATCACTACAAACTCATAGTGTCCATAACGGGTACGAAATTCTGTCCTGTGTACGTCATGCTCCCTCACCCTCAACTGGTGATATCCTGAGCGCAAATCAATCCGGGAGAAAACTGTAGCTCCCTGAAGCTGATCAAGTAGATCGTCAATATGAGGCAATGTATATCTGTTCTTGACGGTCACCTTGTTCAACTCTCTGTAATCTATGCATAGCCTCAAAGATCCGTCCTTCTTCCGCACAAAGAGGACAGGTGCACCCCATGGTGAAACATTAGGGCGTATGAAGCCCTTCTCAGCCAACTCCTCGAGTTGCTTCTTCAACTCCAACATCTCGACAGGTGCCATACGGTATGGGGCCTTCGAGATGGGTCGCGTGCTAGGCTCTAACTCTATGCTGAAGTCCACACTCCGCCGAGCCGGAAACCTCGACGGCTCAACAAACACATCAATAAACTCACAGACTACTGGAATATCCTCCAAAGCTAGACTCTCTCCATCCTTTATGGCGTAGCACCAAAAGGCATCACAACCTTGTGCAATCAACCAAGCTGCTCGTACGGCGCTAATAATCGAACCTGTCTTCCCAAGGTCCCAATCCCGGAAGACCTCAATCTGACCAACCTCGGTAGAGACTGTAACAGTCCATCTACCAAAATCCAAAACTGCATGGTGTCTACGCATCCAGTCCATACCTAATATGACTTCTTCATGCATCAATGGTATGACTAAGAAGTCAACAAGTAAAACACGAGTCCCTAAACGAAGGGGACAACTATGTATCTCACGGGTACCTCTGACCCGACTACCATCAGGTAACCCTATAGTAAAGGGTATCCCCTCTATGGTAGCTAAACTCAGACGCTCAACACAAGTATCAAAAATAAAGGAATGCGTAGCACCAATATCAAACAAAACTCTAACAGGTAAACCATGAAGTAAAATGGTACCTGTAGCAACCGGTGCAGGTGGATCCTCTGCACTCCTCAACTCAAAAGCTCGCCCTCGGGCTCCTCTGGCATCACTGGCGCCAACATCTCTACCTCTACCTTTACTC
Source organism: Fagopyrum homotropicum (assembly GCA_033239125.1). Lineage (NCBI taxonomy): Eukaryota > Viridiplantae > Streptophyta > Magnoliopsida > Caryophyllales > Polygonaceae > Fagopyrum > Fagopyrum homotropicum. Next base: position 106,159,469 of record BSWB01000007.1, read on the forward strand.
GTTCCTGGAGCAGAACCCTAAGTAGATGGACGCTATGGGACCCTCTATTGTCCCTGTGTCTGCTGCTGAGGTGTCCTCTGACCACCTCCAGCTACACTGGTAGGGGAAGAACCCTGCTGAGATGCTACTTCTCCCTTCCTACAAAAGGCAGCTCGATGTCCCTGTCGGCCACAAGTAAAACAAGTCACAACTGATATGGGACAAGCTGGCTTCAGATGACCAGAGTCACCACAGTTGTAACACTGACGTCCCTTATCTACAGTTTGTGTAGATGAGGGGTAACTCTGACGCCTCTGATCTCGTCTAAATCCAGATGATCCTCCAACTCCATTGGTCTGCCCAATGCGTTGCCTCTTCTCAGATCGTCCCGTCTGAGAAGCTCTCCTTTGACTGGCTCGCTCTCTCTCAAAAGTAGAAGCCCGGTCCTGGTAATCAGCTAGGGACTCACAATGGAATCTCACCATGTATGAACGGGTTCTCTCTCTCAGGCGTTAAGAGAACAGATACACATGATGGTCCTCAGATGGTGCAGCTAGACCTAGCAAAGCCAACTCGGTCTGGAAACGGTGGATGGCATCAGTAATAGGCACATCCTCAAAGCCAGCCTCCACAAAGTCCTGCAGCTTCTCCCTCCTCAGTGAGGCAGGGCAGAACTACTCTCTAATCATGTGCCTCATGTGGTCATAATTGGTAACTCTAGTCCGGACAGTTCTCCACCACTGGTGTGCGAGGTCACGGAATAGGGACTGAACTAGCTCTATCCGTCTGTCCTCAGGACATTTGATAGACTCCAAAGCTGAGTCTACATGTCCAATCAACACCTCAGTCTTTAAACCAATCTCCCCTGAGAAGTGTGGTACTCCCTGCTGGTGAAATGCCTTCAACCAGGCATCTGGTTGAGGCCCTCCGGTCTCTACTGGGACTCTAACTGGATCAGCAACACGTGTAGGTGCAGTTGGCACTCGAGTCGCTCCCTGAGATCTCTCAGAAGATCTCTCAGGTACTGGTAAATCTGGGGCTCGCTTACCAGCCCTAATATCCTCCTTAAAACATCGGAGGTACTCTCTGAACTCCGGTCCTCCCATGGAGACACGGTCAGCGTCATCAGACTGAGCACGATGTGAATGATGTCTCACAGATACACTGCTCCTCGTCTCTGGGACGACGCTCTCTGCAACCTCCTCATGTATCTCCTCCACCACTGGAGGGTCAGCAGCGGGAACTGGTCCCTCTCCTACCACTAGCTATCCATACACATATATAGAGTAATGCATAAGGAAAGATAAACATATCAACATGCTTTCACTCATTTACCCATTTTATCATCTCCATATAATGGTCATTCACTCAAATCATATAGATATAATATATATGAAACTGTGTGACATGAGGACCGATACATCCTCGCCTCTGAGCCTGCTAGCCATCCGTACTAGTATCGGTCACACAATCCGTGTACCCTATGGGAGTGGATTACGCCGTTCCTGTAAACCGGTCTGGCTTGACATCTGAGAACCTCCCAGACTCCACAGCGGGATGAAAGGGAAAGGTTATCACTGCCACGCAGTGGGGCAATCAATAAAACATAGGTCGGTAAATACAACATTACATGCTATCATAGCAAACATACAAAGCGCACACCACTCATGCAAACACCCAATATAAGGATGGTAGCTAAGTAAGACCTATAGACTTACCTCAACCTCGATCACAACTCAACCAAGATCACCTCTACACTGGAGGGATAGCACAGCCTATAAACAAGGCATAAGGAGATATATCAGACTCCTAACCACATAAGGGTCACACCTAGACCCAAAGGGATCCAAAGGATCAACCTCAACCTCACTCACAACCTAACAAACCTCAAAAGCCATACAAGGCATAAACCGATCATAAACATCATCAAACTCAACCTCGCACATCTAGCATGATCCTAAGCACTCATACTAGGAAAGAAGGAAACAAAGGTACCCTAAGGAAGGCCTAGAAGCGACACACACCTGCAAAACCAAAGGAAACACCAAGCTGGTGCAGTTAGGTGCAGGGGCGGCTCTCTAGTGGTGCAAGGGCGATGCACACGCCAGCGCAGGGGCGGCTACAAGGCAGGCGCAGGGGCGGCTGGTGTGCAGAGGACACCACTCTAGCTCCTTCTTCACTTCTACTCTCGTTCCTTTACTTCTCTTCACTCCAACAGCAACATATCAACATAACATACACATATATACATCATCATAAGCTAAACCATGGCTAAACAAGAACCAATCCTAAGGAAAGCTAAACTAAGCTAAGGCAAGGAAGAGAAGAAGAAGAAAAGAAGAAAGAAGGTAAAGAAGCCATGAAAGCTTACCAAAGCTCTCCAAGAAGTCACACAGCAACAACAACACCCTCAAGCTGGCTCCATAAGGCACAACATCATCAACAACATCCAAACCAACCAAAGCTAGCAAGATCTCTTACCAAAAGCTCACAAACCTACAAGATCAACCAAGGATCCAAGGGAGAAGAAGAAGAGAGGAGAAGTACGTAAGGAGAGAGAGATAGAGATCTAAAAGTAAACCCTCATCAAAGAGGAGGAGAAGAAGAAGTATAAATAGGACGGTAAAAAGGTAAAGCACGAGTCAAAACAGTCAAAGAAGATGGCTGCAGCACACAGAGCCGCAGGGGAGGGCTCTGTGAGCCGCAGGGGCGGACCAGGTAAGGCGCAGGGGGCCCCCTGGGTCATGCAGGGGCGGCTCAGGCATAAACCTAGCCCCTTTGCTCCCTCTCTCAGCTTTCAACAACTAGGCTCTTACACGTCAAATGTATTTTGATTGATTTTTATGTTTTCAGTTGCACTCTACATGAGAAACTAGTAGTCTAGTCCTATCAACATGCATTTTTAAGTTGTATAAAAAATTCATGTTGTTTTTAACTAGTTTGGTTAACTAGTTTGTCTGAAAGCCTAGGCCCCTGTTTTCAACTAGCTCAAACATATAAAAAGTCAACTACTTTGGTTTATTTTTTCAGTAAGAGAGATGCTATCTGATATAAAATGTTTTTAACAGATGTTGGGATGTTTTATTTATGGCACGCGTGTTATGGCTATGGACATAAAAACCCCACGTTATATTGAACATTTAAATCACTGGTTGTTTTTGTGAAACTATTAATGAAACATTAGTTTGTCTATAACATTGCTATTATCTTCTGTAATGATATGCTTCCGTTGCAGAAATGGGTTACAGAAATTAGGAAGGGAAAGGAGGTGGGTATTGAGGGTGCAGGTGAGAAGTTATCTTGAATTTGATTGAAATGCCTTTAATTTCCCTCCATTCTTTGTAGAACATGATCTCCGGTTATAGGTTTTCCTTTGTATTGCTGAAAGATATTTAAAGGCTTATATTTAAGACGCTAGTGGTGGTGATTGATTACTTGATATGCATTATATTTTCTTTATATCTGGAGGATTCTTATATTGACTTTAGTAGGAAGATCATCTGATTTGGGGTTTAAGGTTTCTAACTGGTGTGTTTTGGATGTCAACATTGTTAGATTTGTGAAGAGTAAGACATAATTATAATGTCTGTTTTTTAGGGCATTCTTGTATCTGATCCATAAATTTAGATTCATTTCACTAAAGTCGAGCTTCGCAACCACAAGACTAGGGCACCATATTTTGATCACTATATGTTTTTTGTTGGTGAAATTGACATTGCTATATAGTTTACTATATATCAATTTCCATTGGAAGATAATGATGTGGCATCATTCTCCTGTCTATGTTGTTTGTGTTCCTTGTCTGTGTCTATTTTCATGTAACATGGTTTATCAATAACTTGTACTACTTCCTGGTGTGACAATGAGGTTATTTTGTCGGTGACTTGACGTCTTAATTTGGTTTACAAAGCTGATAAAAAAACATTTCAAAGTCTGCATGTAGAACTATAAAAACGGATGTTAAGCATTATCATTTTTGTTCTTTGAAACACTCTAATACTGCAAGCAATCTCATCCTCAATTTTGTTTGTTTGTCAATCAGAGAGTGGTAGGAAGCTCCCATTCATCCTCGTTTTCAATCTTCAGGTATAACATTGGATTTCTATCCAATAATAGCATGCAGGTATTAAAATGGACCCTCCTTGCCGTTTTTGTACAAAATCAAAGTGGTCTGACGACAATTTAAGTAAAAGTTTCTTGAACAATTCGTTTCAAGTTCCTCGCTTTTTCACATTATGGTATGAAAGATGTTAATATGTTTGGTTCCTTTCATGTAGATTCCTGCCAAACCAAACTACATCATGATCATGTATTATGCTTCTGACAGGCCTGTCCAAAAGGATTCTCTACTCGAAAAATTTGTCACTAGCACATACACATTCCGTGATTCAAGACTTAAGCTAATTCCTAGCATTATTAAGGTAAACAACATTCGATATTTATTGATTTTTGGGTGCTTCCTTGCGGCATTCATCTGCATTTTCATTTTTTGATATCTTCAAGGATATTGGATGGTTAAACGAGCTGTTGGAACAAAATCTTGCCTCTTGGAAAGGTTGTTACATGCAGATATCTTAGACAAGACAATTTCCTTGAGGTATATACCAATTGCTCTTCTCTTTTAAGGAAACAACCCCTATTTGTTTCTGAGATATGAATATTTGCCTTGCTAGTTTTTACATAGTAAAGCAATAGAAGCAACTTTGACTCCACTAAGATGGTTAAACGATGAGTTCAATCCTCCAGGTTATGTTGTTTAAGTTTGCCAAACTAGTTTATGCTGCTTCAACCTTTGCTGTTTTTTGGCTCGCATGTACATATTGATTGCTAGTTCACAAATCATGACACAAAATGGTGATGCTTTTATTAGACAATTATATAGCATTGTGTTTTAAAAACATCTCCAGGAATATGATGAACTCAAGAAGCCGATGCATAAGAAGCACAAGCTCATGGGGGAGACGAGTAGAAGAGAAGAAGCAGTAACAGTGGGGAGATGAGCAGAAGAGAAGAAGCAGTAATAGTGTGATCGCTAACTTTGTTGTTCTATTCTCAATTTGGATGTCAAGTTTGTGTTTCAATCTCTATTCTATTGCATTTCAGCATTCATTGTTCTGGATATTATGTGGAGATAGATGTGACAGTTGAAATCTTGAATAATCATCATGTTGATCATTCATTACTCAAATGATACAATGACAGTCAGCTACTTCATGTTGTTTGCTATGAATTATGATTCAGCTTGTATTGAAGATTATTGTTGCAACTACGGTTCTTTAAAGAACCGTGGTGTTTTTTTTAAAAAAATTTAGAACTAGGACCTCAGTTATTTAAAATAACCGTGGTCCGAATTCTGTAATTTTTTTTTTAAAAAAGATAGATTTGAGACCCCGGTTATTTAAATAACCAGGGTCCGACATATTAAATTTAAAAGAAAAACGTTTTTGGGTACCACGGTTTTTTGGTAAAACCGTGGTGCGAATTTTTTTACCTCGGTGACAATTAGCGAGGTCCGAGTAGCTTTACCTCGCTCCCGTTAACCACACTTTGAAAACCGGGGTCTCATGTACAAAAAAACCGAGGTCTACAACCCCTCTTTGTACTAGTGGTATACAAGTACAAATGTTGAATAAAATGAGCGAATATTACTTGCGGAGTTAGGCTCGTCCCATCCCATTCCGTCCCGTCCCACATGGGACAAGGCCCGCGCGGGATAAAGAAAAATTATTCTAAATCCAGTCCCGTCCCGTCCCATGCCCAGCTCTTTATTAGCTCATTATTTTCAAAAAAAAATTATGTTTTTTTTATTTCTGCTAATGAATTAAGTTAAAAAAAAACTCTTTAAATTTCACTATTTTGGTATATTATATCGATCCGGATATCTAAAAAAAATATAAACAAATCTTTTAGGTCATCCATTGGGTGAATAACATATATCGATCCGGAAAAATCTGTCATTTTTCTCATCTCCCCTTCTAACTCTTACACATCGTCAAGTCTTTCACTCGTGTGTACCAGCAGAGAATACCTCTAGGGATCCAATTTTCTGTTCTTCTTTGTAAGCTATTCTAAAGTTCATGGCAAGCTTTTCACCACTGGGTTATTCTCAAGAATCAAACTTCCATCATTTTATTCTTATTCCACTAGTTAAATCATCTCGAGGAAGGGCACAATTTTTATCTTAAAACTCAAACTGATGTTGTGTCATGCAATGTAGATCTGCATGCATAGAAATATAAGGTTGCTCTCTTTGTTGAAAAGGAGGTCTTTGTTGTTGTTGATTTTGTCGTGGTGATCTCCTTTGATCTCTTTGGTTCTCAAAACCTCTTCCGGCAAAGCATGTTTGTTTTTCACCTAGCATATGCTCCTCAATGCTCCTATTGTACCTTTGTGAAAAGGAGTTTGACTTCATATCTTTGGATATTAATAAAGGTTTATGTACCTTCATAGAACCTTTAGAGTTTTCTGGATTCTAGCGGTAAAATCGTCTTCTTCTTCTTCTTCTTTCTTTTTTTTTTTATAGAAAAGGGTCAGTTTAGTGCATTTTCTCGGGCAGTAGTTCTTAACCTAGAAGTTGAAAACTTCTAGATGTTGGATAAGTTATATTGATCAAAGTTTTCTTTTATGATCAAACAATTGAGATCATACTCATACGGGATCAAGTGATATCGTGAACTAGACTTGGCTTGATACCAGTAAGTCCTTTGGACTTACTTAGCTAGCTTTCTGAGTGTTTGTGTGGACTATGATAGTGATGTGTGATTTGTGTGTCTCCTAATTATAACTTGAGTAGGATGACATGATTGTTATTTGAGACCCAAGTGTATGTATAACGGGTTGTGGCATCACTTCTCAACTCTGACAAGAGACTAGAAGGTTCTCCGCGACTAGCTCGGACATGGTATACGGTGAGATGCATATGATCTAGTCCTGTTGAATTGGAAGTGAATCACTTAAATAAGATAATAACCGGATTTTTGGGTAAGCATGTTGTGTGTTTATTTTTAGTATTGATGTGTATGTGTGCTATTTAGTACTTCTGATATTTAGTCTGTTAGCTAACGGTTTTTATCCGATGTTGTTAAATGTATTACAAGATAGGTTAGATGCAGAGTGATCCGGACGGGAGTTGTCAGCCGAGTTCCCCGTGCGTTATAGGACGGGATTTTGGTTTTCTATTATTTCAATCTTCTTCTTTTGCATTAGTTGTATGTGTATTATCGCACTGATGTAGTACTTGGCTGACATTCTTTCCTTGGGTTCATGGCATTATTGCATTTTCATACTATTCGGTTTTTCTTTATTTGTGCCTTGTTGTAAGATCCGGTAAGATTGTTGTCAGGCTAGGGTCAGGACCCACTGTGAAGTCCTAACCTGTAGTATCCAGGAGTTTCGAAAATTTGGGATGTTACAAATAATGTATTGAGACTAGATGCATAATAAATCTCCTTGATGAATCAACACCTCTCCTATGTTTAAGTTGAGATTATACAACTCAATTATTCTACACGGAGTTGATCAATTTGTTCTTTATTTTGTAGGTCAAGTTACTTGTATGTGGCTAGCCTGAGGCTAAGTATAAAATTGGTTAGGATTTACTAGTCATTACAGTTGTGAGACTTTGACTATCAATAATTAGGAAGAAGGTAGACTTCTATTGTATTTACTTTACCGTCTCTAATCTTCTAAACCTACTTCAACCGCTAACTGTTTGTTTTATACTATAAGCAATAGATTTGTATTTGTATCACATGTCTATTTTTTTTGGTAATGACTAGGGAATGTTAGATGGACATCCGTAATTTTATTTAAGGAAAAAATAGCTAACAAGGGATAATCCTACGGGTCGCTACTCCGCGGGCATCGTTTTTCAGAAAATTTACAACAGAAAACGGAGGAGATTGAATATAAAAGTAGCCTAATGGATAAGTGGAAGCGAGGGATGCCATATGATCGGCAGCAACATTAGCTTCACGATAAATGTGTCGGATCTGGACATTCCAGTTCCTACGAAGGAAGCCTTGACACTATGATACCAGACTAAAGAGTGGATGGAAACTAGGTATAGACCGTTGAACCATGTCAACGATCAACTCCGAATCAATCTCCACAATGAGCTTACGGTAACCTTTCTCCCACACAAGATACAATCCCGAACAAAGACCCCATAATTCGGCCGTGGGCACCAAGCATGCACCGATATTCATGACGTATCCACAAAGCCATTGCCCATGCAGGTCCCTAAATAAACCCCCAACCGAAGAAACTCTGATGTCCCTATGAACCGTCCCGTCAGAGTTAAGCTTGATCCAACCCTCCTCCGGGGCAGCCCACGAGATGTGCACCTCCTTGCTATTCGTCTTCGCCGTGTTGCTAGATAACTGCTTAGCACAGACAATGCTTTTTGTGTAAGTGGCGATCAACGCCACCCTATTAGGAGTAAGAGTAGATGCACGGAATATTACCTCATTTCGCCACCTCCAGCACCACCATACAGTAACGGCAAAACAAAGATTCCATGGCATGTTGGAGGCAATGAGGTCGTCCCGAGCAAGATTGAAGGACAACCAAGTCTTCAAATCAATAGAGTAAAAATCCCCAACAAGCTCCATATCTAGGAGATTATTCCATACATGACTCGCCACTGGACAATCACGTAAGACATGTAGCAAAGTCTCGGTGACACCGTAACAGAAGGCGCAGGAATCATCCTGAGCCACGTGGCGCCTAGCTCTCTCGGCGTTAGTGAGAATCGGGTCGAGGACAACTAACCACAGGAAGGAACGCATTCTTTGGGGTACCTTTAGTTTCCAAATCATCCTGCACAATATGGACTAAGGCTCACGATTAATATTCAGTTGAATAGGGGCCATATATGCCGACTTGGTGGTATATATACCATTGCTTGACCTACACCAGGAGACACAATCCTGTTGGGAACTATCCTCCATAATAGTAAAGCTAGCAACCTTCATCAACGTCTGAGCAGAGATCACAATGCTAAACTTATCCCAATCCCAGCCAGCTCCATCAATCCAATAGTCTCTCACGCGATCATCCAGCTCGACACCCCGAGGAAGCACATCATCATTAGACATCAAAGGTGCCTCCCCACACCACACGTCGGACCAAAAGCGAACAAGAAGACCATCGCCGACTACCCATTTAATACCCCTGGATAATATATTCGATTTGGCCCTAAGAAGACCTTTGAGGATGAAAGAACCCTTTTTAGTCTCACTACAATCAAAAAAGGATCTTAAGTCATGTAATCCGTACTTATGGATCAGTAGGCCAGCCCAAGGGGCCGATGCAGATTGGAAGAACCTCCAGGCCAGCTTCCCCAACCCCACAACATTAGCATCGGCAGCCGCCCTTATGCCTAAGCCCCCACAGTCCGTCGGCCGACAGATGTCCTTCCATGCCACAAGATGTATTCTCTTTTTATTATCAGTATCGCCCCATAAGAAAGATCGGCATAACTTATCCAGTTCGTTGCAGATCGCAACCGGGAGTTTGACGACTCTAGTGATGTACGAAGGGAAAGAACTGAGTACTGACTTGACTAGGGTAGTTGTACCGGAGAAGCTCAAAAACCGACCCTTCCAGGAAGCGAGTTTCTTCTTTGTTTTGTCCACAAGAAAACTGAAGTCGCTTTTAGACATACGGGTATGAAGGATCGGGAAGCCCAAGTATTGTCCGAATGCGGCAACAATCTTATACACTAATAGCGCTACGCATATCAGTAGTTACATTCGGGGAAAACGAAATTTGTGATTTAGCCAGGCTGACCTTAAGCCCCGAAGCCACACAAAAATCCGATAGGCAGTTCTTGATAACGGTAATATTAGTCACAGAAGCTTTGGCAAATAAGACGATGTCGTCTGCGAAAAACACATGAGAAAAACCCGCACTCCTCCGATTAACTTTAATCGGAAGCCAGCTATTACTATCGACGAGTTGTTGAATAGCGTGACCAAGATGTTCGAGACAAAGAACGAATATGTAAGGAGATAGAGGGTCCCCTTGCCGAATACCACGTGTGGGATTGAAACATTCCGTGACTTCGCCATCCCACAAAACCGTCATAGATTGCAACCTAATAAATGCAGAGACCTATTTTTTCAAATACCCGGGAAGCCGATCAGATCACAAGTTTCTTCAATAAACTTCCAAGAGAGTCGATCGTATTCTTTCTCAAGATCGATTTTAATAGCCATCCACTGCTTACCGGACTTCTTACGAACAATAGAGTGAATCAACTCTTGTACAATAACAACATTATCCTCGATCATTCTACCCGGAATGAAGCTACTTTGTAAGGGACTTACTAGATAGTTCATAAGAGGTTGAAGCCTGGATACAATCAACTTGGAGATCAACTTGTAACTGACATTGCATAAACCAATGGGACAAAAACTGGATATGTGATCCGGGTTGCGGCACTTAGGAATAAGAGATATCAGTGTGTCATTGACACCACTAGGGAATACTCCAGATTCAAAGAAGAGTTTAACATACTCTAGCACGGACGGTCCCACCGTTTCCCATGATTTCTGGTAAAAAACCGCACTGAAACCATCACTAACAGGAGCCTTGAGAGGATGCATACTGAGGATACACTTCTGAGCCTCAGAATCCGAGAAGGGCCTGCAAAGAAAAACGGCTTCCTCCTGCGTAAGTTGGGGGAAAATAGATATGAACATACCAGAAGATACGGTGTTAGAGACCTCGGGGGCAAAGAGGCCCTTGAAATACTGTTGGGCGTTACGTTTAAGCAACTCAGGATCGGAAATCCAGATCCCTTCATCGGTTTTAATACAGTCAACCCGACTGAACCATCTTCGTACTGTAGTGCTCACTTGAAAAAATGCCGTGTTCCTATCTCCTTCCACGAGCCATTTTTCCCTTGATTTTTGTAAACATAATAACTCCTCTTGATCGAGGATCTCTTCAAACTCGGACTGAAGAGAAGCCTGCATATCTAAAAGCCCTTGGGATAAGTTCTGCTCAATTTTACTTTGGATAGCAGTGAGTCTATCAAAGATAACCCTCTTCTTGACCTCAATCCTCCCAAAAGAAAGGTCATTCCACCTCAGAAGCCTAGATTTAAGAACCGAAAGTGCGCGACATAAATTGGAACTGTGACTGGACCAAGATTCGTGCACAACCGACTGGAATTCAGGATGCACTACCCGGGCGACTTCAAAACGAAAAGGCCGTTTTGCTTTATTCAAACGACGTTGGGGACAGAGTTGTAGAAGGAGTGGATTATGGTCAGAAGAGAGAGCCGGAAGGTTCCGGACCGAGGCCTCAAACCAGTAAAGTCTGGCGTCACCATTCATAAACACCCTATCCAGACGCTTGGAAATCCTCCTGTCAGATACATTTCCCCTGTTCCATGTGAATTGTGGCCCACTGAAACCCATATCGATCAATTGCGTAGCGTCGACCCAATCTTGGAAAATGTTTGTATGTGGAGATAAAGATTTTGAGCTTCCACCAACCTCACTTATGTCGAGAACGCAATTGAAGTCACCCCTACTAAAACAGGACCCGTGCAATGTAATACGGCACTTTGTAGAGCGTCCCAGCACAACGAGTGACGACGGGGGCTGGGAGGGTTGTTCACCTCAAACAAATCAACTTCAATACTCCCAACCTTGACTAGTGCTTGGATAAAATTAATTTCCTTACGTTTGACAGTAACCGACAAAGTAACAAAATTCCACAGAAGCCAAATGCCACCTTCAAAACCAATGGCATCTACCCTCGTATAATCCGAAATTTAGATCGTACGCAAATATCCTCAGCAGTGTCTCCAAAAACTTTAGTTTCAAACAGTATCAATAACTCGATTTTATGACGGATGATCATGTAGTTCAGGGCCTTGAGGAACCGTCTATTTCCCGTCCCCCTACAGTTCCATAGAAGAACATTCATTGGGAACCATCTATTGAGGTGGACTCGGTTTCCATGTTGGATGAGAGGAGTTGAACGGCTTCGCCCATCTGAATGTCTCCGCGATCGGGCGGAACGGCATCAGGAGCAGAGGCTTAGGCAATGTCGATATCCATTTCAGGTGCAAGGGACCCGGCAGGCAAAGCTCCATTATCAACACTTCGAGGATTAGTAGAACCGGAGGGGAGGATGACACCTTCGGTAACCCTAGCAGTTAAAATTTGCTTGCCATGCGGAGTAGGGTTTTGGGTTATAGTGATGGGGTTGGTGGGCTTTTGATTTGACGTGGTGGATTTCTCTAGCCCACCAGTTTAGGCCGTTTGGGATTTTTCTGGGTATTATTATGGTTGTCAGCCGTCACTAATTCTACATTAATGGGTGACGTGATTGGTGGAGATTTATTGCTCTTACTGATTGGGGAGGTAATGGCCAACTTTTCAGCAACCGATACATTAATGGCGGAAACGGTGGAACCGTTACTTAACGGTAGGTGTATCATCGGCTATAGCGAGGGATTTGTAGTGATTGTGTGTGGCTGGTGTTGGCGTTGCCGGTGAGCTAGTAGTAGTTGCGGCCTTAGACTTTCTGGGTTTCTGAGGGACTGACATCCAGGAGCCAAGAAATGGTGAATCAGTATTGGTGTTCGAGAACGAGGCCTGCTGCCCATTCGAATTCTCCATGATGGTAGTAGCGGGATGTTCATTAGAAGGAACCGCCCTTTCAGTTTCGTTGGAAGGAACGGTTACGGCTTGAGGACACCTTTCCACACTGTGACCATACAAACCACATCAATGGCAAATTGAGTGTAACCCCTCGTAGACAATGTGAACCTTGTTGTCACCAATTAGGATAGTCCCAATGAGCGGCCTATCCAATTCGATTTCGACGCAGACCCGAGCGAACTTTCCTGTGGTAGCATACATCGTATGAAGATCGACTTTAAAAGGAGTTCCTAGGGCAGAGGCTAAACCGTACAATAAACCTTCATCGTACAGTTTCATTGGAAGATCGGATAGTCTTGCCCACGCAAAAATGGTACGCATGACGTCATTGTAAGGATTGAAGTTAGCAACGATGGACGAACTGTAATATAAAAACCAAAGATTTCCCAAGGACCTTCTGTAAGGGTGATAGGTGATGGAATCACTATCATTTAGGGTAGTTTTTAGAGTCTTTTTATTGCATTAGTATCGGTTTATGCTACTAACTTCTTGATCCAGAAGAAGAAGATCAAAAGAAGCTAAAGAAGAAGTTATAAGCACTTAGGAGTGAAGATCGATCACGAAGCAAAGCTTCTGTTGCCTCACTGCCCCTACGGGTCCTTGCAACCGCCCCTGCGGATGACGTTTCCACTGGAACGCTCCCTGCGCCTTCACCAGCACCGGCCATGAAGTGTGTCACCACCCCTGCGCCACTCCTTGGCGCCCCGGCGGTGACCTGCCCTGAAGAAATAAAGACTAGCTCCCCTGCGTCTCCTACTGCGCCCCTGCCTACGCCCCAACCTGGGAGCTGGAAGACGAAGAGGCTATGTCGACGCCCCTGCGTCGACATAGGGACGCCCCGGCGGCTTGACATCAGAAACGTCAGGAAGGCGAAAGGTCAGACGTTGAAGTGCATTAAAGATCCGCCCCAGCGGAATTGTGTAGCCGCCCCAGCGGTCCTGAAGAAGATCAACCGATTCTGCCTAAACTGCCCCTGCGGTTTAACGTTAGAAGCTTTACTCTGGCTGTTTACACCACCTTTATGGCATTTAAGGTGGCTGTTTTGGGCCGGCCATTTACTCCTATTTAGTGTCTGTTGTAGTATAAATAGGCCTTGGTTGATTGCTAGAATCATCCATCTTATCATCTTGTTAATCATCAAATTATTCACTTAGATTGTCTTGCTACCTTGTAATGAGTTGCTAACTCCCTTGCTACATTGGATTGGTTTGAAGCTGCTTTGTTACTTTGGTTGTAAGTACTTTATAATATAAGTTTTCATTCAGTAATACTTTGTATTTCCTTGATCTCCATTGTCTAATTGCATGTTTACTATTGATTGAGATTGATCACCTTAGGTTCTAAAGTGCATGCAAACAACTAGGATTAATAGGTTCCGGGTTCGGGTCTTTAATCTAGTAGCAACTTTAAGTAATAACGGGTTGTGATTACTTAAAGAAAAGGAACACAAATATAAAGATAAGTTTAACGGTTTTAATCTTCTCTTTATATCCCTTCGTCTTTGTTTGAAAGCTAACCTGTTATTTGTTCTTGTAGGTTTACAGAACTTTAATATGTTAAGTTGTGTTGATGCCGGTTGGCTCAACACATATATACGATCGAGACGGGAGATTACTTGGAAACTTGTAAAATGAACTCACCAAAGTAGCAATTGCATGCTTAGAATCAACCTAGTGTAGATTCATCCATTATTGTCTTACTTGTCGCATTAATCGTTTTCATAAGTTTTTGTGCATCAATTCAACCAAACCCACCCCCTTTGTGTCACTTGTCATTATAATCGATAATTGCATCTAAAACACCTTAACTCTCTTGGGTTCGACCCTTAATCACTATACTTGTTCTTAGTGCTAAGTCGGGATTTACTTTTGATTGGGTATAGACGACCATAGAAATACCTTCGGTCAAATTTTGGTACCGTTGCCGGGGAGTTTTTGTGTTTTAATGTTATTGTTGATTATTGGTTTGAACCATTTTTATGGTTCAAACCCGTGCTACTAATTCTGGCTTTGCTTCTTTTGATCCAGAAATTGAGAGGACGCACATCCGGCAACGAAGACAACAACAACTTCAACAAGAGATGCCTGACCATACTCTTCGTCAACTTACGCAGCGCACCTTGGCTCAAACCCTCTTGCGGTCGCTATACCGGCACTAGGGGAAGGAGTCAACTTTGAGCTCAAGCCGGGCCTCATTCACTTGCTTCCATCCTTCCATGGACTAAGTGGTGAAGACCCCATCAAGCACCTTAGGAAGTTCCATACTGTGTGTATGAGCATGAAGCCGGCCAACATTACCGAAGAACAGATCAAGATGAGGGCATTCGGCTTCACACTCAAAGATTCGGCAGATGATTGGTATTACCACCTTCCATCCGGGAGTATTGACACTTGGGAGAACCTTCACAAAGAGTTCTTGGAGAAATACTTTCTAGCTAAAAAGGCCAATAGCTTGAAGAAAGCTATAAGCAACATCGAGCAAGAGGCAACCGAAACTCTCTACGAGTACTTCGAAAGGTTTGCACGCCTCCGATCCAGCTGTCCTTTTCACGGATATTCAACTCAAGATCAAGTCTTGTACTTGTACAATGGCTTGCTAGACAATGAAAGGAGGATCGTCGATGCGGCTTGCGGAGGTAATATCCTTAACTCTACTCCTGACCTTGCTTTGGAAAAGATACAGGAGCTATCTGAAGGAACTCGGAACTTTGGAAGGACCCCGGCTAAGAAAGGAACGGGAAGAATGAGATTTCCACCGAGCTAGCGGAATTGAAGGAAATGGTGAAGAGGCTAACACTTATGGGAACACCGCAATAGCTCAAAGCTTGTGGAGTTTGTGCTGACCCGTATCATCCAACGGACATGTGTCCACAAGTTCAAGATGACGATGCTGAAGTAAACGCAATGGGTTATGGACAACCACAACAGCAAAGACGTAGGAACGATCCCTATGCACATAATTTCATGCCAAATTGGTATGACCAACAAAATTTTCATTGGAGGGATCAACAAAACCAAGAACAGCAGCCCCACCAAGGTAAGTATCACTCAACTAAAGATATGTTGCAGGTTTTGACTAAACACTTTGCTACCCATGTCCAAACAACAGAATCTAGCATCAAGAACCTTGAGAAATAGGTTAGTCAAATGGCGGAAGCTATTTCAAAGACCGAATCAAGGCTTTCCGGAGGATTGCCTTCCCAAACATTTATAAACCCCAAGGAGAATGTTAGTGCCCTAACATTAAGGAGCGGGAAGCAAATCCAACAAGAACCAGCAAAAGAATCACAAAGCAAACCTTCTGTCGTTTCTTCCGCACCCACAACTGCCCCTGCGGCTGCAGCTGCGCCCAACACAGAAGGAACGACGCCCCTGCGGTTGGCTGCCCCCGCCCCTGCGGTGACAACCCCCAAGCCGCCCCTGCGCCTTCAAGCTGGCGCACCTGCGGAAAACACAACAGAAGGTCCTGCTGAAAAGGATACCAACGTCCGGCCTAACTTTCCGCCACTGTACTCCGAGAAGCCACCGGCTCCTTTTCCTGAAGCATTGAAGGAGCGAAGAATCATAGAGGATAAGGACCTCTTTGAGACTTTTTCTAAATGCGAGGTAAACATTCCCCTCCTTAAGTTGGTGAAAAGTATCCCTAAATATGTTCGATTTTTGAAGGAACTTTGCACTATCAAGAGGAATCAAAAGCTAAAGGGGAAACAGAAAGTGCAAGTGAGTGAACATGTGTCGGCAGTTTTCCAACGAAGAATGCCCAAGAAGTGCAGCGATCCGGGTATGGTAAGCATTCCTTGTGTTATAGGGGAAACCCGCTTTGACAAAGCAATGCTTGATCTCGGTGCTTCTATTAATGTCTTGCCATATTCGATTTACAAATCACTTGGCCTTGGGCCACTAATGGAAACTAGGATTGTAGTACAACTTGCTGATAGATCTAATGTGTACCCGAAAGGGATAATTGAAGATGTATTAGTGATGTTAGACAACCTAATTTTTCCTGTTGATTTCTTTGTAATGGATATGGAAAATGACTCGCATGCTGCACCCATTCTGTTAGGTAGGCCATTTCTGAAAACGGCTAGGACTAAAATTGATTATGTTAGTGGTAAATTGACCATGGAGTTTGACGGAGAAGTAGTGGAATTTGACATCTTTGATGCAATGAAATTTCCTAGCGATGATCATTCTCTATGTGCTATTGACATTGTTGAACCTTTTGTGCAAGATGTTTTTGATAACTCTGACGTGGATGAATTAAGAAATGTGAGTGAGCATGACATTGATGGTTTCAAATCAGATTATGTGTTAACATCTAGCATGAAAGAGGTCCTAGCCCAATTAGATGGGCATAAAAGGCTACCTATCTCCAATTTGGCCATTGGTCCCACTTTACTAACCCCAAGCGAGAAGCTTGTTCCGTCCATAGTGTTGGCACCGGAAATAGAATTGAAGGACCTTCCGTCACACCTCAAGTATGTTTTCCTTCGAGCACACAATACCTTGCCGGTAATCATCTCCAACAAGTTGACCACCGGACAAGAAGATAAGTTGGTGAACGTACTAAAGGAGCACAAGACGGCCCTTGGATGGACTATTGCGGACATCAAAGGGATAAGTCCTTCCACTTGCATGCATAGGATTTTACTTGAGGACGAAGCCAAGCCCTCTAGGCAACCTCAAAGGAGGTTGAACCCACCAATGATGGATGTGGTCAAAAAAGGAAGTGTTGAAGCTCCTCCAAGCGGACATGATCTTTCCTATCTCGGATAGCACTTGGGTTAGCCCGAACCAAGTATTTCCAAAAAAGGGAGGCATCACTTTGGTGGAAAATCAACATGGAGAGATGGTCCCAAGCAAAACACAAATTGGATGGAGAGTGTGCATTGACTACCGCAAGCTTAATAAGGTAACACGAAAAGACAATTTCCATTATCTTTTATTGATCAAATGTTGGAACGTCTTGCAGGTCATCAATACTACTGTTTCCTGGATGGATATTCGGGCTATTTCCAAATAGCCATCGCACCAGAAGATCAAGAGAAGACAACGTTCACTTGCCCATTTGGCACTTTCGCATATCGCAGAATGCCATTTAGACTTTGCAACGCACCAGGCACTTTCCAACGGTGCATGATAAGCATTTTCTCTGAATACATAGAAAATTTCATTGAAGTCTTCATGGATGATTTTACCGTCCATGGAGACAGTTTTGACGCATGTTTAGGGCATTTAAAACTTGTTCTTGAAAAATGTGTTGAAACCAATTTAGTTCTTAATTCGGAAAAATGTCATTTCATGGTCGAACAAGGAATTGTGCTAGGACATGTAATATCCTCAAAAGGGATAGAGGTAGATAAGGGAAAGGTTGATGTTATTCAAAATTTACCTTATCCTACTAATGTTCGGGAAATCCGATCTTTTCTTGGTCATGCAGGTTTCTACCGATGGTTCATCAAAGATTTCTCAAAGATCTCAGCACCCCTGTATGAATTGTTTAAGAAAGATGTCGCCTTCCTAGTGGATGAGGATTGCAAGAAAGCTTTCGACACTTTGAAGGCATGTCTCACCACCGCACCGATCATCCGTTCTCCGGATTGGGAGAAACCTTTTGAAATCATGTGTGACGCCAGTGACTACGCTGTCAGAGCTGTCTTAGGACAAAAAGACGGACGGGCCTCCCATGTGATCCATTATACATCTATGACACTCAATGGAGCACAAAGGAATTACTCTACCACCGAGAAGGAGAAGTTAGCGGTAGTTTTTGCCCTTGAGAAATTCCGGCAGTACCTACTTGGGGTAAAGGTAATTATCTTCACAGACCATGCAGCTCTTAGTTACCTCATGGCAAAGAAGGAGGCAAAGCCACGATTGATCTGTTGGGTGCTTCTTCTAAGCGAGTTTAACCTAGAGATAAGGGACAAGAAGGGAGCTGAGAACCTGGTGGCCGATCATTTGAGCAAACTAGTGCAAGAGGAGGAAGATCCAGGAAAAAGAGAGATAGCCGGAAGTTTTCCAGACGATACATTCTACACAACTCTCTGTTGTGTAACCACCCCCGCGCCTCACACCAGCCGCCCCTGCAGCTCGGTCTACGCGCCCCTGCGGAATTGTTGACAAAGGTTTGTCTTAAGCTTCAATCTTTTAAGCCTTGGTTTGCTGACATTGTGAATTTTATTGTCAGGAAGGAGTATTCTCCAAACTTCACCAAGGCACAACGAGGGAAAGTAAAAGCTGAAGCTCGACACTACGTTTGGGACGATCCTTACCTTTGGAAGCATTGTAGTGACCAAGTGATCCGGCGTTGCATTCCGGACAATGAGGTACAATCCGTCCTAACTTTCTGTCATTCTGAAGCATGTGGAGGGCACTTTGGAGCAAACAAAACTGCAAGAAAAGTTTTGGATGCCGGTTCTTTTGGCCACACATTTTTTGAGACGCTTTTGCGTTTTGTAAAGTGTGTGATAGATGCCAAAGGGTAGGAAATCTTTCAAGGAGACATGAAATGCCCCAATCCTCTCTTATATTTTGTGAAATATTCGATGTTTAGGAAATTGATTTCATGGGGCCGTTTCCTACTTCATTCGGGAACACATATATTTTGCTTGTGGTGGACTATGTTTCCAAGTGGGTGGAAGCAAAGGCCACCAAAATTGATGATTCAAAAGTAGTTGCAGCTTTTCTGAAGGAAAATATCTTTGCAAGATTTGGAATCCCAAAAGCCTTAATTAGTGATAGGGGTACCCATTTTTGCAACAAGACGATCACGGCTCTCCTTAAGAAGTATCATGTTCACCAAAGAGTATCAACAACTTATTATCCACAAACAAACGGCCAAGCTGAGGTGTCCAACCGGGAAATAAAGACCATCCTTGAAAAGACGGTTTCTCCCGGGCGGAAGGATTGGAGTGCAAGGCTAAATGACGCCCTATGGGCATATCGGACAGCCTACAAAACTCCCATTGGAATGTCCCCTTTTAGGCTCGTGTTTGGGAAAGCTTGCCACCTACCGGTGGAGTTAGAGCACAAAGCTTGGTGGGCGGTAAAGAAGTGCAACATGAACATAGAAGAAGTGGGAGAATTCCGGAAACTCCAATTGCAAGAGTTGGAGGAACTAAGGCTAGATGCATATGACCATGCTACCACATACAAAGAAAAGACCAAAGCATGGCATGACCGGAACATCCTCCGGAAGGACTTCAAGGTAGGTAATAAGGTACTTCTCTTTCAATCCCGTTTGAAACTCTTTGCAGGTAAGCTGCGTTCAAGATGGACAGTGTTACGTCTAGGAATTGATGCACGCAAAAAGCCTTAAATTTATACTCGATATATTTCTCCTAACTCCTAGCGAACCCGCAGTGTACGGGACGTTTTGTAGTAGTGATAGTAATCCGAGGTCGAACACAAAGACTGAGGTGAAATTGAATCGATTAGTGACTAAGGATAGTGTTGATCTAGGCTAAGAAAAGAGAAATAAACAAATAAATGAAAATCTTAATATTTTTGGGTTTGGTTTTGTGTGGTGATCAATCAAGAATCACAACGATATAAGAATGCAAAACAAACTAACAATCTAGCAAATAAACACAAACAAGCAAGGCAAACACGAGATATGAGGTCAAAGAGAGAAAAGCGGATTCTAGGGTTGGAAATTCCGATTATGGCATTGGAATCAAGTTTCTAATCATCCTTGGATAAACTATAGTATGTTGGGAAGGAATGTTTCTCAAATGGGGTCAATTACCGGGTAGGTCTCATGATACACTAATCTCGCACCTAATGTCCTATCACCGGGTAAGTCTCTAGGAGCCTAAGGAAGGGATATCTACTCAAACCGGATGGTAGTCTAGGGATCTAACCTCTCCTTACCGGGTAAGTCTCGGGAAGGCAAGTCCTAAACACCTATCCTAGCACATTCAGTCCAATAGCGGCTTGTGAGGCTCACTACTACCTAGAGTTGGTCATCTTCGGTATCTAAGAGAAAGAATCACCGGGTAGGTCTCTTCTAACACTTAGTTGCTAACACTAGGTCACCCTAGGATAGATTTAGCTCAACCAACACTAGGATTTCAACAATCTAACATACTAGCACTTAGATTCATCAAATCAAACAAGTTAGTTAGAATTACGGGTTATTCATCACTTTCCACGGCCGTGGAGTTGCAAGAACGAACCGTGGTTTCTAACAGTAGCTCGGTTCAAGCAAACGAATCATCCTAAGGTACATCTAAGTCCATTCTATCATAGTCCAAGCCATAACCCTCATTTCCTTACCCTAGAATCACATCTATTTAGCCAACAACATACATCTCAACAATCAAAGCCATCAAGCATAAAATCATGGAATCCATATCAAGAGGATGAAATGAAAGAGAGATGAGCAAGTAAAACAAAGAAAATCAAGTTGAATGTATGATAAGAAAGACTTACAACCCTTCAAAAGAAGGTTCAATCTCGTTCCTTACAAAACCGAGCAAATCGTTTTCACAAAACTCACTCAAAATCACTCAAAACTATGAAAGACTAAAAATAGTGTGTTCTTCTCTTCTTCTCCAATGTAATCCTTTCTTCTCCTCCAAGAGTAGCTCCAATCCAATCTTCCAATGAGAGAATATGTGTTGTTTAGAGTGTGGGAGAGAATGAGAGTGAGGGGTCTGTCCCTAACAGCCTGCAGGACCACCTTATATCCTCAACAAATTGCAAGAGTCGGCCATGAAGATCGTGGGACAGCTGTCACAACTGTCTGGGGAAAACCACGGCCCATTGCCATGCCCGTGGAAGTCCCAGTGGCCGTGGTTTTGGTGCCTCAGCTTGTTTTGGATCATCAAGCCTCAATTTGGTGCATGGCATGCACCAACAAGGTCCCATGTGTCCCCCTTAGCTTCTAGCTTGCTTCCCAATGAGTCCGAAGGTGTGGCATCTCAAGGAACGATCCTCAAATGTATTGATTTAGCTCCTAAAACTCCCAAAATACCTACAAAGCATGCAAAAGTCCGTGTAGACGTCTATCTCGACAAAATACATGAATTGAGTGCAAATCGTTACGAACTAGTGCAAACCATGTGTGAATGAGCGGAAAAACTATCTAAATGAGTGCCTAAACCTAAGTTATAAATCGTGTTATAAAAAATACCCCATACTTAAGGTTTGCTCGTCCCCGAGCAAGTCCCCAACTATAGACTAAGAGATGACATGATTTATGCATGCAGAAAAACAACAAAATCTTTTGGAGTTGTGCTTCTAATATTGGATCACCTTTATAGTCATGTTTCATGGCAATGGACAAGCGATCATGCATCAAATAAATGAAGGCACAGAAAGATAATTGTACTTAACTCGAAGGCATGCATGAAATGTAAAAATGAAGAAGTCAAGATGATCATGAGCATATCAAATCTAGATCACGAAGTCTTACACACATGCAAATAGTTCACAAGGGCTTAGGAAATAAGATGCCAAGAAACGTTGTGATTAGGTGGGAATTTTTCTAGGTCATGTGATGCTAATCCGGGAATGGAACTAACTTCACAACTTCACATTTTTTATCAACTTCCCACAAGTGTATATTTTCTTCATCTTTTCTTTCTTTTCTTTTCTTTTTCTTTCACTTATTTTTGAGACAATGACATTGGTGTACAAAAGCCGAAACCTTGGTGATTAGCCGTCCTCGGGCTTTTTTATTTTTCGAGGTGCATCCACTTGCTTTTCATCTTGATCATGTTGTTTGAGCACCTCAATTGATATAAATTTGACTTCTTTTTCTTTCACATTTTTTTATCGGTTTATTTGACTTTGGCAAGGCACAAACACCCGATTTCGTGAATGGTGCCTAGTTACTCGTCATTTAAACCAACGTCCCCAAACCTATATTTTTTCTACACACTTGCTTTTCACACACTCAACACACTAACATGCTCCTATTCTCGGATGGGTCAAAAGAGGTCAAATTTATATCAATTGAGGTGCTCAAACAACATGATCAAGATGAGAAGTAGAGAAAGATGAATTTGCCTTAATCACTCCTAGATGATGTGCAAGAACTAGCATGTAATTTCGACTTTCAATCCTCAATCCAATCAAGACAAACATCATGATCACAATCCATTCATGGTATTCAAGATAAGTACTTCAAGTCCACATATGCATGCATCAATTCAACACATAAGGCCATCCATAGCCAATTCACAAGACAATTTCATCATAAGGGTCATTCCCAAGCTTAGAAGCACTACAATTTTTTTAAATTTTCATATGTACAATGTAAAATATGTGACAATATTAAACTATCATAGATGCTAATCATGCAAACCCCACCCCATACTTAGAAACACATTGTCCCCAATGTGTAAATGAAGTAAAGAAGAGTGAAAGTGGGTCCTCACAATGTAAAATGGTTTGCTTTGGTATTTGGGATTACTCAAGTGGTGTGATGGCGGATGATCCTATCAACGATGGTGGAGAACTCAAAGTGTTCGTTATGGCATCGGGACCCGCGCTAGGCACCGCTAGTCGTCCAAGTTCCGCGTCCGCTCCACCCATAATTGATGAGGGGTTCATCATCATCATCCACATGCCATGTAAGGCTTCCATGCTACTTAAACTCTAGCACACACACAAAGCACACCAAACACACAAAAACAGAAAAACGGAAAACAAAATAAAAACGAAAAGGGAAAAATGTCTACCAATGGGTTGCCTCCCATCAACCGCTTCTTTAAGGTCATTAGCTTGACCAAACTCGGGGGCGTCTCACTCTAGGTGAAGTGAGGCAATCATATCCACCGGAGCTCCCGGGATATACTTCTTCAACCGATGCCCATTCACCTTAAAATCTCCACAATGCTCCCCTCCTATCTCAACCGCTCCATGGGGAAAGATCTTCTTCACCACATAAGGACCCGTCCATCTTGACTTTAGCTTTCCGGGGAAGAGCCGCAGCCTTGAGTTGAAGAGAAGGACAAGGTCGCCTTCACTCAACTCCTTCGGGATGAGACGCTTGTCATGCCAATGTTTGGTCCTTTCCTTGTAGATCCGGGCGTTTTCATAGGCATCCAACCGGATCTCCTCAAGAGCGTTCATATCTAGCAATCTCTTCTCTCCGACCTCCTCTAGGTCAAAGTTCAACCACCTTATAGCCCAATATGCTCTATGCTCCATCTCTACCGGAAGGTGGCAAGACTTGTCATAGACTAGCTTGTAAGGGGTGGTGCCAATCGGTGTCTTGAAAGCGGTTCTATAAGCCCACAAAGCATCATCGAGCTTCATAGCCCAATCCTTTCTCGTCCTAGAAACCGTCTTCTCAAGAATTCCCTTTATCTCCCGGTTGGAGATCTCCACTTTGCCACTAGTTTGGGGATGGTAAGGTGTTGCCACCTTATGAGTCACCCCATACTTAGCCAAAAGTGTCCGGAAGTTCCTATTGGTGAAGTGCTTCCCTCCATCACTTATGATCACCCTTGGTATTCCAAACCTAGGGAAGATCACTCGGTTGAAGAACCGCACCACAACCTTGTCATCATTTGTGGGAGAGGCGATTGCCTCCACCCATCTCGAAACATAGTCCACCGCCAATAGGATGTAGAGGTTGCCACAAGGAGAGGGGAATGTCCCCATGAAGTCCACACCCCACACATCAAATATCTCCACCTCTTGTATGTTGTTCAAGGGCATCTCATTCCTCCTTGAGATGTTGTCCGTCCTTTGGCAAGCATCACAAACTACCACAAAATTCTGCACATCCTTGAACAAACTTGGCCAAAAGAAACCCGATTGCAACACCTTCGCACATGTCTTGTGTGAGCTAGCATGGCCTCCACATGGCAAAGAGTGACAATGGCGGATCACACTCTCCACCTCATCCTCCGGTATGCATCTCCTAAAGACTCCATCCGGCCCTCTCTTGAACAAAAGCGGTTCACTCCAATAGTAATGGCTCACATCCTTGAAAAGTTTTTTCCTTTGGGCATAGGATAAACCGGGTGGCACCTCCTCACACACAAGGTAGTTCACAATGTCGGCATACCATGGCTCATTACCCCTTGACACTTAAAACAAGCATTCCTCCCCCATTTGCAATTACTCATCCCGGAATGAGTCATTGTTACGCTAAGAACGTGACACGCAAAAGCTTTAAATTTATAAACTCGTTATATTTCTCCTAACTCCTAGTGAACCCACAGTGTACGGGACGTTTTATAGTAGGGATAGTATTCCGAGGTCGAACACAATGACTGAGGTGAGATTGAATCGATTAGTGATTAAGTTTAGTGAAGATCTAGGTTAAGAAAAGAGAAGGAAATAAAGAAATGAAAATCTCAATGTTTTAGGTTTGGTTTTTATGGTGATCAATCAAAGGTCACAAATCATGCAAAATAAGCAATCAACTAAGCTAATACCACAAGTAAACAAGCAAATACGAAATATGTAATCAAAGGGAGAAAAGCGGATTCTAGGGGTTGGAAATTCCGGTTATGACATTGGACTTAAGTTATCTAATCATTTCTTGGATTAACTATGGTATGTTGGGAGTGAGTGTTTCTAAATCGGGATCAATCACCGGGTAGGTCTCATGGTCCACTAGTCTGTTCCTAAGGTCTCATCACCGGGTAAGTCTCAAAGAGCCTAAGGATAGGAATTCTACACAAACCGGATGGTATTCTAGGGGTCTAACCTCTCTTTACCGGGTAAGTCTTGGAAAGGCAAGTCCTAAACACCTATCCTAGCACACTCAGTCCAATAGCGGCTTGTGAGGCTCACAACTACCTAGAGTTTGTCATCTTTGATATCTAAGAGCAAGAATCACCGGGTAGGTCTCTTCTAACTCTTAGTTGCTAACACTAGGTCACCCTACGATAGATTTAACTCAACAAACACTAGGATTTCAACATTCTAACATTCTAGAACTTAGACTCATCAAATCAAATAAATCAGGCAAACCACGGGTTGTTCTACCACTTCCACGGCCGTGGACTAGCAAGAACAAACCGTGGACTCCAATAGTGGCTCGGTTCAAGTAGATGAATCATCCAAAGGCAAATCTTAAGTCCATCCTATCATAGTCCATCCATAACCCTCCTTTCCTTACCCTAGAATCTCATCTATTTAGCCAACAACATACATCATCACAATCGAGATCATCAAACATAAAATCATGGCTTCCATTTGCAAGATAATGAAGAGAAAGAGATGAACAAGTGAAGCAAGTGAAACCAAGCTGAAACTGAGATTAGAAAGACTCACAACCCTTCGAAAGAAGGTTCAATTGATTCTTACAACTCTAGAAAATGATTCCGATAATCTTCACTACAAAACCTATCAAGACTAGTAATGGTTGCTTCTTCTCTTCTTCTCCAATGGAGCTTTTCTCCTCCTCCAATGGTTCTCCTCCAAGCTTCCAAATTAGAGAATCTTCTTGTTGAGAGTGTGGGAGAGAGTGGAGTGATGGAAGATTGGGATTGGATGATGGTAGATTGTCCTTTTCAGCCTTACAAGACCACCTTTTATACTACAACTTTGCAAGAGTCGGCCATGAGATCGTGGCACAGCTGTCACAACCGTCTGGCAAAAACCACGGTCAGGTTCCACGCCCATGGAAGTGCCAGTGACCGTGGTTTTGGTGCCTCAGCTCACTTTGGATCATTGAGTCACGATTTGGTGCATGGCTTGCACCAACAAGGTCTCAAGTGTCCTTCTTAGCTCCTAACTTGCATCCCAATGAGTCCGGAGGTGTGTCATCTCGAGGAATGATCCTCGAATGTATCGATTAAGCTCCTAAATCTCCTAAAACACCTACAAAGCATGCAAAAGTCCGTGTAGACATCTATCTCGACAAAATACATGAATTGGGTGCAAACGTCACGAACTAGTGCTAAACCATGCATGAATGAGTGGAAAATCTATCTAAATGATTACCTAAACCTAAGCCATAAATCGTGTTATCAAAAATACCCCATACTTAAGGTTTGCTCGTCCCCGAGCAAGTCCCAACTATAGACTAAGAGATGACATGATTTATGCATGCAGAAAAACGACAACATCTTTTTGGAGTTGTGCTTCTAATATTGGATCACCTTCATAGTCATGTTTCATGGCAATGGACAAGCAATCATGTATCAAATAAATGAAGGCACGGAAAGACAATTGTACTTAACTCGAAAGCATGCATGAAATGTAAAAATGAAGAAGTCAAGATGATCATGAGCATATTCAATCTAGATCACTAAGTCTTACACACATGCAAATAGGTCACAAGGACTTGTGAAATAAAAGGCCAAGAAACGTCGTGATTAGGTAGGGATTTTTCTAGGCTATGTGATGCTAATCCGGGAATGGAACTAACTCCACAATTTTTTTTTTGATCAACTTCCCACAAGTGTATATTTTTCTCCATCTTTCCTTTATTTTCTTTTCTTTTTCACTTATTTTTAAGACAATGGCATTGGTGTACAAAAGCCGAAACCTTGGTGATTAGCCGTCCTCGGGCTTTTTCTATTTGTCGAGGTGCATCCACACCGGGCACACATACCAAAGCTCGTTAGGACTATCGGTTTATTTGACTTTGGCAAGGCACAAACACCCGATTATGTGAATGGTGCCGAGTTACTCGTCATTTAAACCAACGTCCCCAAACCTATATTTTTTTCTACACTTTCACAACAAATTCAGCACTTCACTCACAAAATTCTTTCATCAACAACTTCACCCCACACTTGCTTTTCACACACTCAACACGCTAACATGCTCCTATTCCCGGATGGGTCAAACGAGGTCAAATTTATATCAATCGAGGTGCTCAAACAACATGATCAAGATGAGAAGTAGAGAAAGATGAATTGCCTTAATCACTCCTAGATGATGTGCAAGAACTAGCATGTAATTTCGACTTTCAATACTCAATCCAATCAAGACAAACATCATGATCACAATCCATTCATGGGATTCAAGATAAGCAATTCAAGTCCACATATGCATTCATCTATTCAACACATAAGGCCATCCATAGCCAATCCACACAACAATCTCATCATAAGGGTCATTCCCAAGCTTAGAAGCACTAAAATTTTTAAAATTTTCTGATTTTTTTTGTTTGGATTTTTCGAAATGTGTATGTACAATGCAAAACATAATGAAGCATGTGACTAAAATAAACTAACCTAGATGCTAATCATGCAAAAGATCATGCAAACCCCACCCCATACTTAGAAACACATTGTCCCTAATGTGTAAATGAAGTAAAGAAGGGTGAAAGAGGGTTCTCACAATGTAAAAATGGTTTGCTTTGGTATTTGGGATTACTCAAATGGAGTGATGTAGGATGATCCTATCAACGATGGTAGAGAGCTCAAAGTGTTCGTTATGGCGTCGGGATCCGCGCTAGGCACCGCTAGCCATCCAAGTCCCGCGTCCGCTCCACCCACAATTGATGAGGGACTCATCATCATCATCCACATGCCATGCAAGGATTCCATGCTACCAAGACTCTAGCACACACACAAAGCACACCAAACACACAAAAACACACAAATCAAAACAAAAGCAAAAACGAAAAAGGGAAAAACGTTACCAATGGGTTGCCTCCCATCAAGCGCTTCTTTAAGGTCATTAGCTTGACCAAATTCGGGGGTGTCTGACTCAAGGTGAAGTGGGGTAATCATGTCCACCGGAGCTCCCGGGATAAACTTCTTCAACCGGTGCCCATTCACCTTAAAGTCTCCACAATGCTCCCCTCCTATCTCAACCGCCCCATAGAGAAAGATCTTCTTTACCATATAAGGTCCGGTCCATCTTGACTTTAGCTTTCCGGGGAAGAGCCGCAGCCTTGAGTTGAAAAGAAGGACAAGGTCGCCTTCTCTCAACTCCTTCGGGATGAGCCACTTGTCATGCCAACGTTTGGTCCTCTCCTTGTAGATTCGAGCGTTCTCATAGGCGTCCAACCGGATCTCCTCAAGGGCGTTCATATCAAGCAACCTCTTCTCTCCGGCCTCCTTGAGGTCAAAATTTAACCACTTAATGGCCCAATATGCTCTATGCTCCATCTCTACCGGAAGGTGGCAAGATTTGCCATAGACTAGCTTGTAAGGAGTGGTCCCAATTGGTGTCTTGAAAGCGGTTCTATATGCCCACAAGGCATCATCGAGCTTCATAGCCAAATCCTTTCTCGTCCTAGAGACCGTCTTCTCAAGAATTCCCTTTATCTCCTGGTTGGAGATCTCCACTTGGCCACTAGTTTGGGGATGGTAAGGTGTTGCCACCTTATGAGTCACCCCATACTTAGCCAAAAGTGTTCCGAAGTTCCTATTGGTGAAGTGCTTCCCTCCATCACTTATGATCACCCTTGGTGTTCCAAACCTAGGGAAGATCACTCGGTTGAAGAACCGCACCACAACCTT
The DNA here is from genome assembly GCA_033239125.1 of Fagopyrum homotropicum. Classification (NCBI taxonomy): domain Eukaryota; kingdom Viridiplantae; phylum Streptophyta; class Magnoliopsida; order Caryophyllales; family Polygonaceae; genus Fagopyrum; species Fagopyrum homotropicum. Next base: position 106,188,524 of record BSWB01000007.1, read on the forward strand.
GACATCATTTGTGGGAGAGGCGATTGCCTCCACCCATCTCGAAACATAGTCCACCGCCAATAGGATGTAGAGGTTGCCACATGAAGAGGGGAATGGCCCCATGAAGTCCACACCCCAAACATCGAATATCTCCACCTCTTGTATGTTGTTCAAGGGCATCTCATTCCTCCTTGAGATGTTGCCCGTCCTTTGGCAAGCATCACAAGCTACTACAAAATTCTGCACATCCTTGAACAAACTTGGCCAAAAGAAGCCCGATTGCAACACCTTCGCACATGTCTTGTGTGAGCTAGCATGTCCTCCACACAGCAAGGAGTGACAATGGCGGATCACACTTTCTACCTCATCTTCCGGTATGCACCTTCTAAACAATCCATCCGGCCCACTCTTGAACAGAAGAGGCTCACTCCAATAGTAATGTCTCACATCCTTGAAGAACTTTTTCCGCTGGGCATATGACAATCCGGGAGGCACTTCCTCACACATAAGATAGTTCACAATGTCGGCATACCATGGCTCACTTCCTCTAGACACTTGGAACAAGCACTCCTCCACCATTTGCAATTGCTCATTCCGGAATGAGTCATCAATCGGGATGTCATCCCTCTCAAGTTCCAATGGAGGTAGTCTACTAAGGTGGTCCGCCACAGAGTTTTCGGACCCCTTCTTGTCCCGGATTTCCAAATCAAACTCTTGAAGAAGAAGGATCCACCGAATCAACCTAGGCTTGGCATCCTTCTTTGTAAGGAGATAACGGATCACAGCATGATCCGTATAAACAATGACCTTTGCTCCAACAAGATATGAGCGGAACTTCTCAAATGCATACACAACCGCTAGCAATTCTTTCTCGGTGGTAGCATAATTGAGTTGGGCATCATCTAGCGTCTTGCTAGCATAATAAATGGCATGTGTGCGCCCATCTTTCCTTTGCCCCAAAACAGCCCCAACGGCTACATCACTCGCATCACACATGATCTCAAACGGTAGACTCCAATCCGGAGGTTGCATGATAGGTGCGGAGATCAAAACATTCTTCAACCTACAAAAAGCTCCAAGGCAATCCTTGGAGAAAACAAACTCAACATCTTTCATTAGTAGGTTAGTAAGAGGCTTAGAAATTTTAGAGAAGTCTTTAATAAATCTCCGGTAGAAATCGGCATGCCCTAGAAAACTCCTTACCCCCTTCACCGAGGTAGGTGGTGGCAACTTCTCTATCGTTTCAATCTTAGCCCTATCAACCTCAATGCCACGGTTAGACATCAAGTGTCCCAACACAATATCTTCACTTACCATAAAGTGGCATTTTTCCCAAATCAAGAGTAGATTAGTCTCCTCACATCTTTTCAAAACCAAAGACAAATTAGCTAGGCAATCATCAAAGGAAGATGCATAAACAGAAAAATCATCCATGAACACTTCCATGATATTCTCAATGTACTCAAAAAATATAGCCATCATACACCTTTGAAAGGTGGCGGGTGCATTACACAACCCAAATGGCATTCTCCTATATGCAAAAGTACCCCATGGACATGTAAATGTGGTTTTCTCTTGGTCATCGGGATGGATAGGGATTTGGAAGAATCCACTATAGCCATCCAAGTAGCAAAAGTGAGAATGTTGAGCTAACCTCTCTAGCATTTGGTCAATGAAAGGAAGAGGGAAGTGCTCTTTCCTAGAGGCCATGTTAAGCTTCCTATAGTCTATACACATCCTCCATCCCGTAACCGTTCTAGTTGGGATTAGTTCATTGTTCTTATCAGTCACTACGGTCATCCCACCCTTCTTAGGAACCACATGCACGGGGCTAACCCACTTACTATCCGAAATAGGGTAGATGATTCCCGCATCTAGCAACTTAATGATCTCTTTCTTGACTACCTCTTTCATTATAGGATTCAATCTTCTTTGGTGTTCAATAGAGGGTTTATGGTCATCTTCCATCAATATCTTATGCATGCACAAAGAGGGTTTGATGCCAACTAAATCATCAATAGTATAGCCAATGGCCTTCCTATGCAATCTTAGCTCATGCAACAACCTAGCAAATTCATCATCATTCAAGCATGCATTCACAATTACCGGATATGTAGAATTATCACCAAGAAAAGCATACTTCAAATGAGAGGGGAGGAGTTTGAGTTCAAGTTTAGGAGGACCTTTATCGAGTGGAGACGATCCAAATAATGTTGGTTGAGATGAATCCAAAGCAGATGAAGGCTCTCCAAGGCTCTTTGAAGCTTGATCAACAACAAGGGCTGCTTCTGGGGAAACCACGGGCAACTCCATGGATCCTGGCATATCCACGGCCGTGGACCTTGCAAAGCTTTCTCTTCGGAGCATTCCAGAGAGTTCCACGGCCGTGGAAATCCCTTCACGACCGTGGTTCCTACAGGAACTCAGCATACTCTCGTGGACTTCAAATTCAGCTCTTGTTTCCTTTTCTAATGCTTCCAAGGCCTTGATTTCTTCATTGCAAGCCTCCTCAACACCTTCCTCCATCAAACTTAAGCTAATAACCTTCTCCAAGGGATCCTTGTTCAAGATCGAGCTCACAACTTCTCTAGACTCCTCTTGCTCGACTATGTTGAATACATCTTCATCAAGGGTTGGCCCTTTCATCATTGTGGACAGCTTGAACTTGATATTCTCTTCTCCAATGTTGAAGGTGAGAATTCCATTCTTACAATCCACCAAGCATCCGGAAGTGGCTAGGAAAGGTCTCCCTAAGATGATGGGAACCGGATAGTCCGCCGGGATGTCCAAGACAACAAAATCAATCGGCACATAGAACTTCCCGAGTTGCACCGGTATATCTTCCAAGATTCCAACCGGGTGAGTGATAGAACGGTCCGCCATGTAAAGGGTCATCTTGACCGGCTTTGGCTCTCCTAGCCCAACCTTGTTGCAAAGTGCAAGCGGTATGATGCTTACACTTGCCCCAAGATCGCATAGGGCTTCATACTTCACTTCTCCCACTCCGATTGGCACACAAAAATATCCCGGATCTCTTAGCTTAGGAGGCATCTCCTCCTTCATGGTTTGAATCAACTCTGAGGATCTCTTTGTCATTCTCACTTCCCCATACTCCTCCAACTTCCTCTTGTTGGAGAGTATTTCTTTCAAAAACTTGCCATATGCCGGCATACCTAAGATAGCATCCATGAACGGAATGTTAATATGCAATTTAGACATAAGTTTAAGGAATTTACGAAAGTGCTTGTCCAAACGAGCTCTTGCTCGTGATTGTGAGAATGGTAGTGGTGGCTTGTATGGAGGTGGTGCCACATATGTTGGCCCATCATCCTTGTCCTTGCCTCCATCTTCTTGCAAGGTCTCTTCCTCTACCACTACTTGCTTCCCCTTGTCACTTCCCTTAGGTAAGGGATCCTTCATATTCAACCCACTCCTTGTTGTGATGGCCAACACTTGGCCTCTTGGGTTGTCCTCGGTTCTTCCGGGAAGCTTTCCCGGATCTCTATGAGCTTCACCCGCCTTTTGGAACACTTGTGCTTCCAAAACTTTTTTAGCCTTAGAGATTAAAGTCACCATGCTCTCAAGACCACTCAACCTTCTAAGCAATTGCTCAAACATTATTTCGGTTCTATCCTTTGGAGGTTGAGTAAATCCGGGTGGAGGTTCTTGTGAAGCTTTTGGCGGTGGAGTTGTGCTTGTGGAAGCGGGAGGGTTCAAGGCTCCATCCGGGTTAGAATAGGAAAACCCGGGATGGTTGTGGTTAGGCCGGTAATTGTTGAATTGCCGGTTGTTGTTGAAGTTCATTGGGCCTTGATAGTTGTTGTAGTTTCCCCTTCCCATGTAGTTCACGTCTTCCTCCTTGGAAGACAAGTTTGCTTGCACTTGCACTTGAGGGGTTGCTTGGTTCTTCAAAGTTGTAATCTCAATTCATGCAACAATCTATTCAACTCCAGTAGGTTCAATTGAAGGTTTAGTCTTCTTTGAGGTTCAATTGAAGGTTTATGATTATCTTCCATCAAGATCTTGTGCATGCACAAAGAAGGTTTTATGCCAACTAAATTATCAATGGTATAGCCAATAGCCTTCCTATGCAATCTCAATCCATGCAACAATCTATTCAACTCATCATCATTCAAGCATGCATTCACAATAACTGGATATGTAATATTCTCACCAAGAAAAGCATACTTCAAATGAGAGGGGAGGGGTTTGAGTTCAAGTCTAGGAGGACCTTTATCGAGTGGAGACGCTCCATATAATGTTGGTTGAGATGAATCCAAAGCTATGGAAGACTCCTCAAGGTTCCTTGAAGCTTGATCAACAACCAATGCAGTTTCCGGGGAAACGACGGGCAAAATTTTGGGCTCTGGCACAACCACGGCCATGGAACTTGCAAAGCTAGCTTCTCGGAGCACTCTAGTAGGTTCCACGGGTAAAACCACGGGCGTGGTTCTTCCCCCCAGACCGTGATTCTTACAGCTTTTCAGCACACTTTCGTGGACTTCAAATTCAGCTCTTGTCTCCTTTTCTAATGCTTCCAAAGCCTTGATTTCTTCATTGCAGGCCTCCTCAACTCCTTCCTCCATCAAACTCAAGCTAAGAACCTTCTCCAAGGGGTCCTTGATCAAGATCGAGCTCACAACTTCTCTACAATCCTCTTGCTCGACAATGTTGAACACATCCTCACCAAGGGTTGGCCCTTTCATCATTGTGGATAATTTGAACTTGATATTCTCTTCTCTAATATTGAAGGAGAGAATTCAATTTTTACAATCCACCAAGCATCCGGAAGTGGTTAGGAAAGGTCTCCCTAAGATGATGGGAACCGGATAGTCCGCCGGGATGTCCAAAACAACGAAGTCTATGGGCACAGTGAACTTTCCTAGTTGCACCGATATGTTTTCCAATATTCCAACCGGGTGAGTGATAGAACGGTCCGCCATGTAAAGGGTCATGTTGACCGGTTTTGGCTTTCCTAGCCCAACCTTGTTGCAAAGTGCAAGCGGTATGATGCTTACACTTGCCCCAAGATCACATAGGGCTTCATACTTCACTTCTCCCACTCCAATTGGCACACAAAAGGATCCCGGATCTCTTAGCTTAGGAGGCATCTCCTCCTTTATGGTTTGGATCAATTCCAAGGACCTCTTTGTCATCCTTACTTCTCCATACTCCTCCAACTTCCTTTTGTTGGAGAGTATCTCCTTCAAGAATTTGCCATATGCCGGCATACCTAGAATAGCATCCATGAACGGAATGTTAATATGCAATTTAGACATAAGTTCAAGGAATTTACCGAAGTGTTTGTCCAAGCGAGCTCTTGCTCGTGATTGTGGGAATGGTAGTGGTGGCTTGTATGGAGGTGGTGCCACATATGTTGGCTCATCTTCCTTGTCCTTTCCTCCTTCTTCTTGCAAGGTCTCTTCCTCAACCACTACTTGTTTTCCCTTAACGATCTCCTTAGGCAAGGGGTCCTTCATACTCAACCCGCTTCTTGTTGTGATGGCCAACACTTGGCCTCTCGGGTTGTCTTCGGTTCTTCCGGGAAGCTTTCCCGGATCTCTATGTGCTTCACCCGCCTTTCGGAACACTTCTGCTTCCAACACTTTTTGAGCCTTAGAAATGGAAGTCACCGTGCTCTCAAGACCACTCAACCTTCCAAACAATTGCTCAAACATCATCTCGGTTCTATCCTTTGGAGGTTGAGTGAATCCGGGTGGAGGTTCTTGTGAAGTGTTTGGTGGTGGAGTTGCGCTTGTGGAAGCGGTAGGGTTCAAGGCTCCATCCGGGTAAGAATAGGAAAACCCGGGATGATTGTGATTAGGCCGGTAATTGCTGAATTGCCGGTTGTTGTTGAAGCTCCTTGGACCTTGATAGTTGTTGTAGTTGCCCCTTCCCATGTAGTTCAAATCTTCCTCCTTGGAAGACAAATTTGCTTGCACTTGCACTTGAGGGCTTGCTTGACTCTTCAAAGTTGTAGCACACAACTCCATCAAAGATTTCAGCTCATTGTTGATTGCATCAAGCTTGAAGTTACTCATGGTGACTTCACTCACCTCATATGCTCCCGCTTTCCTCCCATCACTCTTCCTATGGGAGTAATTCTCAATTATCAAAGCTTGTTTCTCTACAAACTCCCAAGCTTCATCCACATTCTTTTCCATGAAAGTCCTACCGGAAAGAGATTGAAGCTTGAATTGGCTACCTTCATCAAGTTCCTTAAAATAGATCTCCAAAAGCTCTATTTTCGGTATACCATGGTGTGGACAATCTAGGAGAATGTCCTTGAACCTCTCCCAAGACTTGAATAGGCTTTCTCTATCCTTCATCACGAAGGCATTGATATTCCCTCTTAGCTCGGTAGTCTTGGAAGGTGGGAAGAACTTTGTCAAAAACTCGGTTGTCATCTCCTCCCAAGTACTCACTCGCCCTTGTGGAATAGATTGATACCAAGCCAAGGCTTTATCCTTAAGTGAGAATGAGAAAGCCATAAGCTTATGGTTGTTGCACTCCAATCTAGGCGGTCTTAGAGTCTCCATCAAGATCTCATAGTTCATCAAGTGTTGATGAGGAGACTCTCCTTCCATCCCTCCAAATTGATTATGCAGGATCATTTGTAGAACTTGAGGGCGGAGCTCGTAATCATGGACTGCGGCATCTCCTAAGTTCACACCCGGACGGTGTGCTCTTTGTGCCGGATCCATACGTTGCCCTAACGTTTGTGGTTCTTCAATAGCAATGGGCACAACCCGAATATTGACCGCCGGCTGCGGTTGTGGTGGAGGTGGAGGTTGTTGACGATTAAGCTCTCTTTGCACAAGAGCTTGCCTAATCTCTTCAATCTCCCTCCTAGTTGCTTCTTGCCTCTCATTGGCCAGTCTCCTTTCATTCTCCAAGGCTTCATCCCTTAGCCTAATTTGCTCTAAAGCCTCATCTAACTCAGCTTGGAGATCTCTTCTGGCCATCTCTTTTCCCTTTCTAATGCTCTTGGATCTAGATCTAAGGGTTTTCTCCGGTTCGGGATCGAATGGAGCTAAATCCTTGCCACGAGATCTTCGCATGCACCTAAAAAGTGAGAGATGTTCTGAAAAGCAAAGACACAAACAAAACGAGATCAAAAGCAACAAGAAAGACCTACACTATAAACAATCAAAAACTTTGACTCAATCTTAACCTAGTCCCCAGCAACGGCGCCAAAAAACTTGTTACGTCTAGGAATTGATGCACGCAAAAAGCCTTAAATTTATACTCGATATATTTCTCCTAAATCCTAGCGAACCCGCAGTGTACGGGATGTTTTGTAGTAGGGATAGTATTCCGAGGTCGAACACAAAGACTGAGGTGAAATTGAATCGATTAGTGACTAATGATAGTGTTGATCTAGGCTAAGAAAAGAGAAAGAAACAAATAAATTAAAATCTTAATATTTTTGGGTTTGGTTTTGTGTGGTGATCAATCAAGAATCACAACGATATAAGAATGCAAAACAAACTAACAATCTAGCAAATAAACACAAACAAGCAAGGCAAACACGAGATATGAGATCAAAGAGAGAAAAGCGGATTCTAGGGGTTGGAAATTCCGATTATGGCATTGGACTCAAGTTTCTAATCATCCTTGGATAAACTATAGTATGTTGGGAAGGAATGTTTCTCAAATGGGGTCAATTTCCGGGTAGGTCTCATGATCCACTAATCCCGCACCTAAGGTCCTATCACCGGGTAAGTCTCTAGGAGCCTAAGGAAGGGATATCTACTCAAACCGGATGGTATTCTAGGGATCTAACCTCTCCTTACCGGGTAAGTCTCGGGAAGGCAAGTCCTAAACACCTATCCTAGCACATTCAGTCCAATAGCGGCTTGTGAGGCTCACTACTACCTAGAGTTGGTCATCTTCGGTATCTAAGAGAAAGAATCACCGGGTAGGTCTCCTCTAACACTTAGTTGCTAACACTAGGTCACCCTAGGATAGATTTAGCTCAACAAACACTAGGATTTCAACAATCTAACATTCTAGCACTTAGATTCATCAAATCAAACAAGTTAGTTAGAATTATGGGTTGTTCATCACTTTCCACGGCCGTGGAGTGGCAAGAACGAACGTGGTTTCTAAAAGTAGCTCGGTTCAAGCAAACGAATCATCCTAAGGTACATCTAAGTCCATCCTATCATAGTCCAAGCCATAACCCTCATTTCCTTACCCTAGAATCACATCTATTTAGCCAACAACATGCATCTCAACAATCAAAGCCATCAAGCATAAAATCATGGAATCCATATCAAGAGGATGAAATGAAAGAGAGATGAGCAAGTAAAACAAAGAAAATCAAGCTGAATGTATGATAAGAAAGACTTAACAACCCTTCAAAAGAAGGTTCAATCTCGTTCCTTACAAAACCGAGCAAATCGTCTTCATAAAACTCACTTAAAATCACTCAAAACTATGAAAGACTAAAAATGGTGTGTTCTTCTCTTCTTCTCCAATGGAATCCTTTCTTCTCCTCCAAGAGTAGCTCCAATCCAATCTTCCAATGAGAGAATACGTGTTGTTTAGAGTGTGGGAGATAATGGGAGTGAGGGGTCTGTCCCTAACAGCCTGCAGGACCACCTTATATCCTCAACAAATTGTAAGAGTCGGCCATGAAGATCATGGGACAGCTGTCACAACTGTCTGGGGAAAACCACGACCCATTTCCACACCCGTGGAAGTCCCAGTGGCCGTGGTTTTGGTGCCTTAGCTTGTTTTGGATCATCAAGCCTCAATTTGGTGCATGGCATGCACCAACAAGGTCCCATGTGTCCCCCTTAGCTCCTAGCTTGCTTCCCAATGAGTCCGAAGGTGTGTCATATCGAGGAACGATCCTCAAATGTATCGATTTAGCTCCTAAAGCTCCCAAAATACCTACAAAGCATGCTAAAGTCCGTGTAGACGTCTATCTCGACAAAATACATGAATTGAGTGCAAATCGTTACGAACTAGTGCAAACCATGCGTGAATGAGCGGAAAAATTATCTAAATTAGTGCCTAAACTAAGTCATAAATCGTGTTATCAGACAGGGCCATTCATAATAGCCGAAGTATGCCCTCACGGGGCTGTGGATCTCTATGACCCCCAAACGCACAAGGTGTTTAAGGTGAACGGACAAATGCTAAAGCTTTACCTTGAAGGAGCCAAGAACGATCCGATTGACGAGATGGTACTAGAGGAGGCATAGTCAGAGAAGTAAAGATCTTACGTCGAGCCAACGATGTAAAATAAAGGCGCTTCTCGGGAGGCAACTCGAAGGAATAAAAAGAGGAGCTTCTGTCAAGGAATCCACCCCAGCGGTTTTGTTTCCCGCCACTCCGGTGACACTCAGGCCAGCGCCGCCCCCGGCGCTGGGCCTGCGCCTGCAACACGCCTATCACCGCTCCCGCGGTGACATCCCCACGCCCCTACGGCGGCCATCCTTAACACAAATTCCCAACGCCGCCCCCGGCGCTGGGCCTGCGTGCCCTTCTCCCTTGTCGCCGCCCCTGCGGTGTCAAACCCCCGCCCCTGCGGGTTTACCCAGAAAAGAAAAAAAATAGGATATCAAAAAACGCCTACACCTACCACGCACCATCCACCAACCTTCTTCACCAAACACAAACCCTCCAACAATCTCGCCGACGCCCCTGCGCCGCCTCTGACAGCTAGCCACCAGTCAAAACAACCTTGCGCCCCCTTCTCCCACTATCCCCGTACTCTCTCACAGCCCTACGGTCTTCCTCCTCATCCACTTCATACATTCCCCTCCAACTACATCACCGGCGAGGCTACACCACCAAGGACATCACCGGAGCAACCTCAGCAACACCCTCTCCATCGCTCCTCAGAAATCGCCTCTGCACTTCTCCCGCACCTACGGCTGCAAGCATCCGCCCCTGCGCCTCACCGCCCCTGCGCCTGCACGGCCGCCCCTGCGGAAATCACAACAGAAAGGTCATTTTCTTTTCCTCATTTCAACATTTGCTAATCCTTTTCTTCAAATACTTTCAAGAATGGAATCCCCAAGGAAATACAAGATGACCGAAGCAGAGAAGGAGCGTTATAGGATTGTGCAGGATCGAGTTGTGTATGCAACTCGATTTCTACATATCCCAACTTTGGAGAAACTGGGCATGCTAGAGAGCATGCAAGCGTTTTTGGCGAATGCTGGGCTCGGAGACTTCCTCCAGAAGAGTGCTCCGACATATCTGGAGCTCAGTAGACAGTTTATCTCCACCTTCACAATGGAGAAGGAGGACCACGTGTGTATCGGCCTCACCTTCAAGTTCAACAAGGTGAAATACACTCTCGACTACGCAAATCTAAGGGAAGCTTTTGGGGTGACTCTAAACCCCTATGAGAACTGGTGGGATCCAGTCCCGGCCCCAGACCTGTGCGAGTTCTAGCAAGCAGCTACCGGGTCGGAGTTCCATGTTGGGGGTAAGTACTCCAACAAACTCACTCACCCCAGTTTGAGATTGATTTCCAAGATTCTCATGAGTGTCTTCTGTGGACACAAAGAGGAAAACAAGGTCGCTCTCAAGGACCTCCCACTACTCTACTCCTACCTTCCATAGAGCGAGAAGGTGATGGATTGGCCCTCTCTCTTCCTTGACACTTTGAAGCGGATCAGAAGGGATGAGCCGAGGGATATTGTCGGCGGTGGGGTGATCTCTTTGATCGCCTTACAAGTGATGGACCTGTCCGAGTTAGAGGATGGGATGGTGGCTCCTCTCTACACTAAGGGGATGCTTAGGAGGTGCAAGCTCCTCCGGCGGAACGGGGAAAACCTATTTTGGATCTCCCTTGTAGATGGGAGCCACCTCACCTACCTCCCCCGGCCTTTACCTTTTGGAGGTGAGCTCTCCGAGCTCTACATTCCTGCGGATCCTTTCGTGCCGAGGAGGCCACTAGTGGCCATTGTGGAGAGGAATGCTGCCAGCTCCAGCCGGGCCAATCAGGAGGAGCACCTGCCCATCCTAGATGACGAGGAGATGCCCACGGCGGCACTAGAGGAGGACCCGGCCCTTGTGAACCTTCAGGCTCAGATGGCGGCTATGACGACCCAACACCGGACATGGCAGTCCGATTACCAACGGACTATGCTGGAGCAGCAACAGAGCTGGCAGGACAGTTTTGCCACCTCCATGACCTCACACTTCGACCAGAGGTAGGAGACTTGGCAGGCAGCCCAGCAGCAGCAGTTGGAAGCTCAGCAGCTGGCTTGGCTGGCCAGTTTTGAGACCTCTTTTGGTCGCCGGATGTCTGCCCAGCAGGACCGCATTGATGACATCTACCGCCGGCAGGAGCACTTCTTCCGCCACTTCCCTTACCCACCGGAGGAGGGTCCGGGTGGTCCATCCGGACCACCCCAGTGAGGGGTACATTTCTTTCCCTTCTCCCACATTTATCTTTGACTCTTTTCCACTTTGAGGACAAAGTGTACTTCACGTATGGGGGAGGGATATATAATTGCTTGTACAATTCATTGAGTTGTTTTTGGCATTCGTTTTCGCTTTGTTGAATTCAGTTTCATTCAAAAAAAAATCCAAAGAAGTGAAAAAAGGCATGAAAATCCTTGGATAAACCGAAAACCCGAAAGGGCGGTTTAGGTAAAAAGAAGGTAGTCCGACCAACCTTAGGTTGGTGCAAAATTAGACTTGAGGGATGTGAGTTAAAGTGATAAAAGAATGAGAGTGGCAAGGTGAAAACCCGAAAGGGCGCCTTGGCAAAATGAGCGACACCGAGCGTAGGTTTCCCTTCCGGCGTTTTGGCGACATAAGAAGGGGAGTCATAAGGAGGTTGTCCGAGTAGGCCACTCTTGGAGCGATAAGGATGGTAGTATTTCTTTTTCTCACATTTTCTCTCTTTTCTTTCTTTCTTTCTTAGTTTTTCTCTTATTTTCCATTATCTTTCTGCTTACTCATGCTTCCTGAGGCCTTAGAGTCTAGTTGATGTCATTTGTTTTTACTCGGGACGAGTAAAAGGTCTAAGTATGGGGGAGTTTGATAGGTGATGGAATCACTATCATTTAGGGTAGTTTTTAGAGTCTTTTTATTGCATTAGTATCGGTTTATGCTACTAACTCCTTTATTCAGAAGAAGAAGATCAAAAGAAGCAAAAGAAGGAGTTATAAGCACTTAGGAGTGAAGATCGATCACGAAGCAAAGCTTGTGTTGCCTCACTGCCCCTGCGGGTCCTTGCAACCGCCCCTACGGATGACGTTTCCACTGGAACGCTCCCTGCACCTTCACCATCGCCGGCCATGAAGTGTGTCACCGCCCCTGCGCCACTCCTTGGCGCCCCTGCGGTGACCTGCCCTGAAGAAATAAAGACCAGCTCCCCTGCGTCTCCCACTGCGCCCTTGCCTGCGCCCCAACCTGGGAGCTGGAAGACGAAGAGGCTATGTCGACACCCCTGCGTCGACATAGGGACGCCCCGGCGGCTTGACATCAGAAACGTCAAGAAGGTAAAAGGTCAGACGTTGAAGTGCATTAAAGATCCGCCCCAGCGGAATTGTGTAGCAGCCCCAGCAGCCTTGAAGAAGATCAACCGATTCTTCCTAAACCGCCCCTGCGGTTCCTGAAGGCCGCCCCTGTGGTTTAACGCTAGAAGCTTTACTCTGGCTGTTTACACCACCTTTATGGCATTTAAGGTGGCTGTTTTGGGCCGGCCATTTACTCCTATTTAGTGCCTGTTGTAGTATAAATAGGCCTTGGTTGATTGCTAGAATCATCCATCTTATCATCTTGTTAATCATCAACATATCCACTTAGATTGTCTTGCTACCTTGTAATGAGTTGCTAACTCCCTTGCTACATTGGGTTGGTTTGAAGCTGCTTTGTTACTTTGGTTGTAAGTACTTTATAATATAAGTTTTCAATCAGTAATACTTTGTGTTTCCTTGATCTCCATTGTCTAATTGCATGTTTTCTATTGCTTGAGATTGATCACCTTAGGTTCTAAAGTGCATGCAAACAACTAGGATTAATAGGTCCCGGGTTCGGGTCTTTAATCTAGTAGCAACTTTAAGTAATAACGGGTTGTGATTACTTAAAGAAAAGGAACACAAATAGAAAGATAAGTTTAATGGTTTTAATCTTCTCTTTATATCCCTTAGTCTTTGTTTGAAAGCTAACATGTTATTTGTTCTTGTAGGTTTACGGAACTTTAATAGGTTAAGTTGTGTTGATGCCGGTTGGCTCAACAAATATATACGATCGAGACGGGAGATTACTTGGAAACTTGTAAAAGGAACTCACCAAAGTAGCAATTGCATGCTTTGAATCAACCTAGTGTAGATTCATCCATTATTGTCTTACTTGTCGCATTAATTGTTTTCATAAGTTTTTGTGCATCAATTCAACCAAACCCCCCCCCCCCTTTGTGTCACTTGTCATTATAATCGATAATTGCATCTAAAACACCTTAACTCTCTTGGGTTCGACCCTTACTTAATCACTATACTTGTTCTTAGTGCTAAGTCGGGATTTACTTTTGATTGGGTATAGACGACCATAGAAATACCTTCGGTCAAAGGGCATTCAGAAAGTCCTCTTCTTGATCAAACCTGACCGCATAGTAACCATTTGGAAGATCGAGGATGGTCATGGTGCCGGTAGGTCTCCACAGTTGATATAGTCTTTTTTCGAGCAGTCGGAAAGCAACATTCCTCCCGACAACCTTGACGATCACATCTTTCTTCCATTTTTCGGCCAAAGAATCAACCACATCATCATCAATTTCCGCCACGGCTAACCCCATAACTCCTTCAGGAAAATTTATCCGCATTCTTCTTGATTATATAAGATCATCACAACACAACAGAGCAGATATTGCTAAAATCATACCCACTGCAGCGGCATAAGAATTTGGATCAGGCGGTTTATCTGGAGGAATCGGAGCCTCAGTATTTGATAACGTGATTTATGACGTTAGTATAGGCATACATTTAGATAGTTTTTCCCATTATTCATGCACGGTTTGGCGCGCACTAGTTCACAACGTTTACACTCATTTCGTGCATATTTCTAGAAAAGACGTCTACACGAGCTTTTGTCGGTTTTGTAGGTATTTCGGGGATCTTTTGGACATTAATCGATACATTCGAGGGTCAAGCCTCATGGTGGTACACATCCAAGGCTTTGAAGGAACATAATTGGAGCAATGAAGGACACAAGGACCCTTATTGGTGCAAGCTGTTCGCTCCAAACGGTGTGTGCAAGCTTTAAATTTATAACCCTAGACTTAAGCTTAAAACAAGGATGCGAACCCGCAGTGTACGGGTCAATCGTAGTAAAAGCAAGAAAATTCCAGGGGTCGATCACAGGGACTCGGTGAAACAAAGTCAATACGGTGTGCTTATGTCAATACTAACCACAAGAGCGATTAACACAATCAAAGATGAATAAGAAGTCAATAAAGCAAACATGCAATTCTAGGGATTAAAGCATCTAGTTGTGGTTCCAACTCAAGATCTATAGATAAGCGGACAAAGCTGAGATTTTTGCGTGGGGAAGTTGTTTCTAAAGTGGAGTAGATCACCGGGTAAGTCTCACTACACACTAATCCTAAACCGTAACTCCTATTACCGGGTAAGTCTCAAGGAATTAAGATAAAGAACTATAACCTCAAACTAACATACCATCTAAGGGAATAGAATCAACCTTTACCGGGTAAGTCTCAGGCTAACTCACAAAGATGGGATGGAAGCACACTCAAACCCCAATAAAGGATAAGCCTTTATTACCTACACTTATGATCGTTGGTACACAAACTAAGGAATTACCGGGTAAGTCTCATCCTAAGCTTGCTTTGAACCAGGAAAGGTGTAATAAGAATAGGATTTGGCAAACTCTAACACTTAACTCTCAGTTTAGGATCAGATAAGTCACCTCGGTCAGCTAGATTCCACCCCGGCCGAGATGTTCATCGACTGAACGAGATGCTTAGGGTTAAGGTTAAAGACTCGAACTTTCAGGATCCTACTGGAATCTAAGATTATTCTATCATTGTTTTTCCCACAACCTTCAGCCAATCACCCTAGAATCACACAAGGAAATTAGCCACTCATCATCATTATGAAAGTATTAAATATATGGGAAGAAGGTGAATATTTAAATAAAGAAGAATTTAATGAAAAGACTTCAATAACTGAATCAAATATCACAACAAAGGCGTTCCTTGGATAGCGATCCAACAAGACAAGACAATAAGTGAGGGAATTGAAGACAATCTTACAAAAACCCTCCAAAAAACTATAAAAGCTATGATCTTCAACCTTTCTTCAACCTTCAAAAAGGTTCTTCAAAATCTCCAAACTGGAGTATGCTGCTGCTGCCTAAAACCTTGATCGATGGTATAGCGTGATGTCCAGCTCTAAGCGGATGCCGGAATTATGGGAAATCCGACCCTTTTTATAGGAAAATAACCCTCCAAAGATAATAAATCTTAGAAAGATATTTTCCCATAAATATAGGTAAAATATATGATTCTGCATATCTCCTTCCTTCCAGTAGCCAAGCCCAAAAATATAAGATCTCTTTCCAATTTTAAAAGATCTCAGCCAAGAATAAAATATTCTCGTCGCGTCCTAGGTATTCGCCTCGGTCGAGTCGGCGTCTCTGGATCACCTCGGTCGAGGTGAATCTCTGGTCAACCGAGGTGAGTCACAACTGAATGCGAAATCTCTCAAAACTGGTCCAAAGTAAATCTTGAATCCATGGCTATGCTTCCTAGATGTAGCTCTAAATGACTCATGACTCCTTTCGCTCCTTTTTGATGCAAAACGTACCAAATTACCTGCAATTACAACAAAACTAGGTGTAGACCTCGATCCTCGCAAAGGTAGATGAAATGGTAGTAAAATCACATAATGCACATAAAAACATGCAGATTATGAAAGATAAAACGTCCAAACAAACCCCAAAATATAGACTATAATTCATGCTATCAAAATACCCCATACTTAGCCCTTGCTTGTCCCCAAGCAAGTTCCTCATATAGAAGACAAGGTAGAATGGATTATAGGTCATAAAATCAATGAAAAAGTCTTTCAAAAACATTTTATGGTGTGCAACTACCATAGATCACTCTAAGAGAGTACTTCCTGGAATTTAAAAACTCAACATGATCAAAATATTTTATAAATATAGGAAAGTTGTTCATCTTTGCATAAAATCATAGAATGCATAATAAATCATAATTATCAAAATTAATCATGTATAATCCGATTTAAACCGCTAAGTCAATCAACAAGCTCAAGGTCTCAAGGGCTTCCCAAAAGAAAGGTCAAGAAACGTGTAGGGTAGGGATGTATGTAAGGTAATGTGGTGCTAGAATCCGGGAAAAGGATGAACTTCACTTTCACTTTGACTTGCAACATCTTCCACCAATAAGCTTTGCTTATTTCACACTTTTTCTTTTTGCTTTACTTTTTGGGATGCATGGACAGAGGTGCACAATAACCGAAGCCTAGGAAATCTGCAATCATCAATTTCTTGAGATGCATCAAACCCTTGATGCACATACCATGTCCCGTTAGGAATATCGCTCAATCCGACTTTGGCAAGACACAAACACCCGGCTATGTGAATGGTGCCGAGTTACTCATCTTCATGATTGACTTCCCCAAACCTATTATTGCTTTCTAACACCTTCACTTCCAGCCACTTCTCAACTTTACTTCACTTGTTTTCACCACTTCGCTTGCTTCCAAATTCCCGGATAGGTAAAGGGAGGCAAAATGTATATGAGGGGCTAAGCATGATCAAGAAGAAGAAGAAGAAGAAGAAGATGAATTGCCTTGGTCTTTCCAAGAAGAAAGTGAGAGAACTTAACCTGTGGTGTCAACCTTCAAATTCAACATAATTTGGATAAAAACAAAGTATTAAACATGCCAATAATTTCAAACAAAGCATTTAGCAACTTAAACATATTATAAAACCTTTCAAACACATAAAGAATTTAAAACTAGTAGGTAAACAGAATCTTCACTGAGATCATATCCAGATAAGTAACACAAATCGTTTCGAAAACTCTCAGTAACCCACCTCGGTCGAGGTGTTCTTGGTTCAACCGAGGTGAAATGCCTCGTTTGGCCAGAATCTCCCCGGTCGAGGTCAAAAAAATTTTTTAAAACCATTTTTTTTTTTTCGGTTTCGACGTTTTTCTCAATCAAATAACCTGTAGGTAAGCATGTAATATCAGATAATCATATAAAGGCAACTGAAGCATAAATATGAAAATATTCGATAAATAAAGTGTCATACATCAAAAGGTAGTCGAATAAATACATCACGTAGTCAGATAAGTACAAACACCCCATACTTGGAACACACTGTCCCAGTGGGTCAAATAAAAAAGTCTAATCATGAGAGTACTCACCGGATAAATGGCCGAACTGTATAAAAGAAAATAAAGAAAATCCTGCAGCTCCTCAATAATCCTGATCCGGTGGTGGTGGTGGTGGTGGTACGTAGGGATACTGAGTCGGATCGTACGGATAGCCCATGACATGCTCGAACTGAAGCTGGGCCATGATGTGCTGATGGTGCTGCCGCTCCTACATCTCGCGGATATCCAGCGATAATGCAGCATACGTGTCAATAACCTGATCCGTCAGGTCATCGATCCGTCTGTGAGCAGCTCGATCCCTCACTCCATGTCTCCTGCGTCTAGCAGGTCTAGCGGGAGGTGCAGCAGGTGCAAGCTCCGTATCCTCCTCGTCGTCCAAGTCTATAATCGGTGGCGCGCTCATCCCTGCAGTATCTGTCCCTGTATCCATCGGGACACCACCATCTCTCTCATCCATCGTCTCCTCGTCGTCGTCATCCTCCTAAGGTCAGCATCTAACCCTAGGCAATCAAAAGCCGACACGTCCAGAAATCGTGGTGCGATAACTGGACGGCTAGCTATCCGCTCATAGTCTACCCGGCATCTCTCGTGGATAACCGGGCGGTAAGGACGGGAAGAAGAGGAAGAAGGGGAGGGTGAGGATCTGTCTCTCAGAGCTAGACGACGATCGGAACTCATTCTTACTCAGCACTGTCAGACCACCTCGGTTGCTCACAAGACTCAAGAACACCTCGGTCGAGATGCAGTTCGACCGGACCAAGGCGCAACAGTTGCGATTCCAATTCTCAGAAATTCAGTTCTTTTCCCCCCAAAATCACTACAATTGCTTCCTAAGGGGTACTTAAATCCTTTCTCAGCAAAATCAGGGGCAACCAAAGCCCAAATCAAAGCGAACGAATGAGTTAGGGTTTCGACTTGTTTTACCTCGTTTCGGTCGATTCGCTCGATTTCTTTGCAGATCTGTTGTTGCAATCGGTTCCTCTACCCTTCAATCACAGTTTAGAAGCAGAAATCTTCGAAAACGAGCAAGGAACGAGAGAGAGCGAAGTGAACTGTCGCCGCGGTCGAGGTGAAGAAGATAAAGAGTGAAAAGTATTTTTTTTTTTTATACTGTTCCTGGATCTGCTGTCACCTCGGTCGAGATGGTCTCGACTGGACCGAGGTGGTACGGACCGAGGTGGTTCTGCAGAAACCCTAGTCGCCTCGGTTGCTCAAGAATCAACTCGGTCGAGGTGCTCTGACAGTAACCGAGGTGCTTCTGTCTTCTCAGAATCTCGAACTTCCGTCCTTCCAGTTATGCTCCTTCCTTAGATATTCCCTGTTGTTTGTCCAGAACGCCAAAAACAAAGCAAAGCAAAGCAAAAACAAAAACTATCTAAACTAGACTAGAAAACGGGAAAAGAGAGCAATACCTTGGGTTGCCTCCCAAGAAGCGCTTGATTTAAGGTCGCTAGCTGGACCATGATGCGTCTCAAACGAGGTAGGAGGTGCCCTCACCCCATACTTCACCTCCATCGTGGGGTGAAGTAAGTAGATCCATCAACCGCTCCAACAAGTGTAAGTGCTCATCGGGGAATGAATCGTCTATGGGTGGGTTATCCGTCTCGCGGGAGGATTCCGGTAGCCGGCTGAGGTGATCCGCAACTGAGTTCTCGGATCCTTTCTTATCGCGGATCTCTAGGTCAAACTCTTGGAGCAGGATAATCCATCGAATAAGGCGCGGCTTGGCATCTTTCTTAGCCAACAAGTAACGAATGGTTGCGTGGTCGGTGTAGACAATGACTTTCGCTCCTACTAGGTAGGAACGAAACTTCTCGAAAGCATATACAACCGCCAATAACTCCTTCTCGGTGGTAGCGTAGTTGCGTTGTGCTTCATCTAGCGTTTTGCTAGCATAATAAATGGCGGTGGTCCGTCCATCTTTCTTCTGTCCAAGCACCGCTCCTACGGCTACATCACTAGCGTCACACATGACCTCAAAGGGCAAGGTCCAATCAGGAGGTTGGATAATAGGAGCGGAGATCAACGCTTCCTTAATCTTGTAAAAAGCATCAAGACACTCCTGCGAAAACTCAAAAAAAACATCTTTATTCAAGAGGTTAGTTAGAGGTTTAGAAATCTTAGAGAAGTCCTTGATGAATCTCCTGTAGAAACCTGCATGCCCGAGAAAACTCCTCACACCTTTAACAGAACAAGGAGGAGGGAGTTTCCCAATAGTTTCGATCTTAGCTCGATCGACCTCAATACCTCGATTAGAAACGAGGTGTCCTAGCACAATGCCTTCATTAACCATAAAATGACACTTCTCCCAATTCAGAACAAGGTTAGTGTCTTCACATCTTTTAAGCACTAGAGAAAGGTTAGATAGACAATCATCAAAAGAGGAACCATATACAGAAAAATCATCCATGAATACCTCCATGATCTCCTCTATGTACTCGGAAAAGATAGCCATCATGCATCGCTGGAAGGTAGCGGGTGCATTGCACAATCCAAATGGCATCCTTCGATAGGCAAATGTCCCCCAAGGACAAGTGAAAGTGGTCTTCTCCTGATCATCCGGATGGATAGGAATCTGGAAGAACCCACTATAGCCGTCCAAGTAGCAAAAGTGTGAATGCTGGGCCAACCGTTCGAGCATTTGATCGATGAAGGGAAGCGGAAAATGATCCTTCCGAGTTGCCGTGTTCAGCTTCCTATAATCGATGCAAACTCTCCAGCCCGTAACGGTCCTCGTTGGGATCAACTCGTTGTTCTTATTCGTCACAACGGTCATCCCTCCTTTCTTCGGAACGACATGCACCGGGCTAACCCACTTGCTGTCCGAGATAGGATAAATAATACCTGCATCCAACAACTTAAAAACTTCCTTCTTCACAACCTCTTTCATGATCGGATTTAACCGTCTTTGAGGTTCCCGTGAAGTCTTATGATTATCTTCCATTAGAATTCTATGCATGCAGAAAGAGGGTTTAATGCCAATAAGATCATCCGTGGTGTAACCTATAGCTTTTCGATGCTTTCTCAGGACATGCATTAACTTAGACAATTCAGAATCGGAGAGGGAAGCACTAGCAATGACGGGATAAGTAGAATCCGGCCCAAGAAAGATATACCTCAAGTGACTAGGGAGTTGTTTAAGCTCCACAACTGGGGGTGCTTTCTGAGAGGGATCTCTGCTTCCTCCTTCCAGTGGAGTGGTGTCAGAAACTGGACTCGATGCAGTCTCAGTGAGAATCGTTTCGCCATCGACCTCGGTCGAGGCGCATAAGCGTTGACCGAGATGTTCTTCGGTCGCCTCGCTCAGTCCAGAAAGTGCCTCGGTCGAGGTACTGCTACTGGATCCGAGACTGGAGATCTTCGTCTCCTGGATTAGCTTCTCAGTTATAGCTCGTGGATCCTCTTCTAGTGCCTTCAAGCTCCGTATATCTACATCACAAGAAGCATCTATACCTTCCTCCATTAAACTGAAGCTAATAACTCTTTCGAGTGGATCATTAACAAGGATAGAGCTCACCAATTCTCTTGATTCTTCTTCATCGTAGATGATGAAGATATCATCAGTTAGCTGCTCCCCTTTCATGGCTGCAAGTAGTGCGAACTCCACCTCATCGCCACCAACGTTGAATTTCAACTTGGCGTTCTTGCAATCCACGTTGCAACCCGAAGTTGCTAGAAATGGTCTCCCGAGAATAATAGGAACAGGATAATCTGCGGGAATGTCAAGTACAACAAAATCTATGGGTAGATAGAAGTTACCTAACTTGACCGGAACGTCTTCCAAAATGCCCACGGGATGGGTAATGGAGCGATCCGCCATGTAAAGTCGAATCTTGACCGGCTTGGGCTCTCCAAGACCGATCTTCGTGCATAGCTCCAGCGGAATGATGCTCACGCTGGCTCCTAGATCACAAAGGGCTTCACAAGTGACATCCCCAACTTGAATGGGAATACAAAATGAGCCGGGATCTCTCAACTTAGGTGGCATCTTTTCCTTCATGATTTTGATAAGCTCCGAAGATTTAGATGTCATCCTAACTTCACCAACATCCTCCAGCTTCCTCTTCCTTGATAGGATTTCTTTTAAGAACTTCCCATAGGCGGGCATACCTAAAATAGCATCATGGAAAGGAATATTAATATGTAGCTTATTCATCAAGTCAAGAAACTTACCAAAGTGCTTGTCTAGATGTGCTCTGGCTCTGGACTGAGGGAACGGGAGTGGTGGTTTGTATGCAGGAGGCGGAACATAAGTTTCTGTCGTCCCTCCTGCTTTCTGTTGCTCCGCCTCGGTTGGCATCTCGGTCGAGGTGTTCTTTGACTGGATTTGGACCGAGGTGGTCTGCGTCGAGCGAGGTACTCGATTTGCAGTTTTGAGTCCACTCCTCGTCGTTATGGCCATGCATTGGCCCTTAGGGTTAGTTTCCGTCTTTGCTGGAAGCTTCCCTGGATCTCTTGGCGCTTCATTCGCCTAATTAGCAAGTTGTTGTTCGAAGGACTTTTGGGCCCTCGAAAATGAAGTCATAGAATTCTCCATAGCGCTAAGCTTGATCAAGATTGCCTCCAGAACTGCGTCTTTCTTTTCTGGCTGAGACGAACTTGATCCTTGCCCTTGGCTTTTCAATGGAGTAGAAGAAGAAGAAGAAGGGGAAGAGAGGAAAGGGTTAGAGGAATCATTAGAGTTGGAGTTTGAATGATTGTTACCGTAGTTTTGGTTATTCGCCCTCCAGTTGTTGCTATTGGATCCTCTATTGTTGTTGTTGTAGTTGTTGTTTCGGGGACCGTTGTTGTTATTACGATACCCGTTATTGTTGTTGTTCCTTTGCCCTTGCTCTTCCTTCTTAGTTTGAGCCATCAAGAGCTCCTTCAATTGCTTCACGTCATTCGTCAAAGACGTGAGTTGATTGTTGTTGGATTGAGTCTCTTGAAAGTTGACTCTTTTAACTCAACCTTCAGCTCCTTGGTGGGTATATTTCTCCATGTGCAAGGCTTGTTTCTCAATGAAGTCCCAAGCCTCATCAATCGCCATGTCCATGAAGGTACCGGCGGAGAGTAGTTGGAGATTGAACTGGGTGCTTCCGTCCAGCCCTTTGAAGTAGATCTCCAACAACTCGATCTTTGGAATCCCATGATGTGGGCAATCCAAGAGGATATCCTTGAACCGCTCCCAAGATTTGGACAAGCTCTCCTTGTCCTTCATAATGAAAGCGTTGATCTTCCCTCTCATTTCAGCGGTCTTTGAGGGGGGAAAGAATTTGGTCAAGAATTCCGTAGTCATCTCCTCCCATGTGCTAATTTTTCCTGGAGGAAGAGATTGATACCAAGTAAGAGCTCTATCTTTTAAAGAAAAGTAAAAAGGTCTTAGCTTGTAGTTGTTATTCTCAATTCTGGGAGGTCGCAAGGTTTCCATCAAGATCTCGTAGTTTTGAAGATGTTGATGCGGCGACTCTTTCTCTAGCCCTCCGAATTGGCATTGGCGAATCATGGCTAGAACTTGCGGTCGAAGTTCGTAGTCATGATCTGCTGGATCTCCTAGGTTCACTCCTGGACGCCTCAGCTGTTGATTAGGGTCCATCCTTTGACCTAGGGTTTGTGGGATTCCTGCAAGAAGAACATCTCGGACTGGCATCCGAGGTGGAAGTACATCGGCCGGGGCGTCAGGTACTGGAATCTGCCTCGGTCGCGGGTCAACTACTGGATCCTGCATCGGCCGAGGATCAACAGGAGGATCTTCCCTCGGTCGAAGTAGAATCTGGTCTCGTATGACTGCTATCTCAGCTTCGATTGCTGCAGTCTTGGTGCGATTCTCTTCTTTCTCTTGCCCGAGTTCTTCCTTGCTGAGACGTAGCAGCTCTAGCGCCTCTTTCAATTGGGCCGCAAGATCACGATCGTCTTGTTGGGCCATCTTCGCTTCTCTTAAGCGTCGCTTGTATGTCTTTTCTGGTTCGGGATCGTAAGGAACGATTTCCTTCCCAGCGCGGGTTCTTCGCATATACCTAAGAAAGAACCTGCAAAAGTCACTCAAGTAGAGTGGTTAGATGAAACGGGGCAATCGCCCCAAGAGCAAACCGTACCGGCTCTGTCTAGACCAAGTCCCCGGCAACGGCGCCAAAAACTTGTTCGCTCCAAACGGTGTGTGCAAGCTTTAAATTTATAACCCTAGACTTAAGCTTAAAACAAGGATGCGAACCCGTAGTGTACGGGTCAATCGTAGTAAAAGCAAGAAAATTCCAAGGGTCGATCACAGGGACTCGGTGAAACAAAGTCAATACGGTGTGCTTATGTCAATACTAACCACAAGAGCGATTAACACAATCAAAGATGAATAAGAAGTCAATAAAGCAAACATGCAATTCTAGGGATTAAAGCATCTAGTTGTGGTTCCAACTCAAGATCTATAGATAAGCGGACAAAGCTGAGATTTTTGCGTGGGGAAGGTGTTTCTAAAGTGGAGTAGATCACCGGGTAAGTCTCACTACACACTAATCCTAAACCGTAACTCCTATTACCGGGTAAGTCTCAAGGAATTAAGATAAAGAACTATAACCTCAAACTAACATACCATCTAAGGGAATAGAATCAACCTTTACCGGGTAAGTCTCAGGCTAACTCACAAAGATGGGATGGAAGCACACTCAAACCTCAATAAAGGATAAGCCTTTATTACCTACACTTATGATCGTTGGTACACAAACTAAGGAATTACCGGGTAAGTCTCATCCTAAGCTTGCTTTGAACCAGGAAAGGTGTAATAAGAATAGGATTTGGCAAACTCTAACACTTAACTCTCAGTTTAGGATCAGATAAGTCACCTCGGTCAGCTAGATTCCACCCCGGCCGAGATGTTCATCGACTGAACGAGATGCTTAGGGTTAAGGTTAAAGACTCGAACTTTCAGGATCCTACTAGAATCTAAGATTATTCTATCATTGTTTTTCCCACAACCTTCAGCCAATCACCCTAGAATCACACAAGGAAATTAGCCACTCATCATCATTATGAAAGTATTAAATATATGGGAAGAAGGTGAATATTTGAATAAAGAAGAATTTAATGAAAAGACTTCAATAACTGAATCAAATATCACAACAAAGGCGTTCCTTGGATAGCGATCCAACAAGACAAGACAATAAGTGAGGGAATTGAAGACAATCTTACAAAAACCCTCCAAAAAACTATAAAAGCTATGATCTTCAACCTTTCTTCAACCTTCAAAAAGGTTCTTCAAAATCTCCAAACTGGAGTATGCTGCTGCTGCCTAAAACCTTGATCGATGGTATAGCATGATGTCCAGCTCTAAGCGGATGCCGGAATTATGGGAAATCCGACCCTTTTTATAGGAAAATAACCCTCCAAAGATAATAAATCTTAGAAAGATATTTTCCCATAAATATAGGTAAAATATATGATTCTGCATATCTCCTTCCTTCCAGGAGCCAAGCCCAAAAATATAAGATCTCTTTCCAATTTTAAAAGATCTCAGCCAAGAATAAAATATTCTCGCCGCGTTCTAGGTATTCGCCTCGGTCGAGTCGGCGTCTCTGGATCACCTCGGTCGAGGTGAATCTCTGGTCAACCGAGGTGAGTCACAACTGAATGCGAAATCTCTCAAAACTGGTCCAAAGTAAATCTTTAATCCATGGCTATGCTTCCTGGATGTAGCTCTAAATGACTCATGACTCCTTTCGCTCCTTTTTGATGCAAAACGTACCAAATTACCTGCAATTACAACAAAACTAGGTGTAGACCTCGATCCTCGCAAAGGTAGATGAAATGGTAGTAAAATCACATAATGCACATACAAACATGCAGATTATGAAAGATAAAACGTCCAAACAAACCCCAAAATATAGACTATAATTCATGCTATCACAAGCAATGGAGCAACTCATGGCTAGATGATCATAACAAATCTCTGTTGAAGAAAATCGGATCAACACTCAGGAAAATCGGCAGATTTATTTGACTGGGTCGATTTTTGGCCTTTGACAGCTTAAGTCACGTGTCCCACGATCTCTTTGTCCGGCCTTGCTCTTGGTGGAGAATATAAGTGGGCCTGCAAGCTGTTGCTGAGCATCTCCCTCTCCCACATTCTCTCACACACAACTCATTCCATAGGAGGATAGACTTGGAGAAGAAGAAAAACTCTCTCAACCTTGGGGAAGAAGAAGAACACAAAACTTAGAGTGAAAGTGAGATTTTGAGTGATTTTTGGAGTCTTTGATTGAAGAACTATTGGAAGGATTGTTAGGAATGTTTTGGAACTTCTTTTGAAGGGTTGTAAGTCTTGCTAAAACTTAGATTCAGCTGAGATTCATTGTTTTACTTGCTTATCTTTCATCATCCATCTATGAAAACCATGTATGCTTGTGTGATGATTTTAGATCTTAAAATGCATACTATTGGCTAGTTTATTGTGATTCTAGAGTGATGGATTGATGGTTATGGCTTGGGTGATGATAGAATGGACTTATATGTTAGTTTAGGATAATTTGTATGCACGAAACCTAACCCAGGAAGAAAAATCGGCCTGTTCTTCAGGCAGATCGGCCGATTTAGCTATGATCCACCCGATTTTTCTCTCTGTTGCTCTTTAATTGATGAATCTGTAGGTTAGGATTTTAGGTTGTTGGAATCCTAGTGTTTATTAAGCATAATTTAGCTTAGGATCACCTAATGCTAGCAACCTAAGTGAGGGAAGAGACCTACCCGGTGATTTCCGACCTTAGATACCTAAGATGATGAACTTTAGGTAGTAGTACATAAGCCGCTATTGGATTGAGTGTGCTAGGATTATTGCTTGAGACTCCCCTTTCCAAGACTTACCCGGTAAGGAGAGGGTTGCCCCTTAAGTAGAGTCCAGTTTGTGTAGAATTCCCTACTTTAACCCCTTGAGACCTACCCGGTAATAGGAGTTTGATGTGGGATTAGTGAAGCGAGAGACTTACCCGGTAATTACTTCCATTTGAGAAACACCCTTTCCCAACACCGCAGCTTTGTCCTTAGAATCTTTAGAACCTTGAGTCCAATGCCATAACCGGAAATCTTGACCTCTAGAATCCACTCTTCTCTCTTTGATCACATATTTTGTGTTTGTGTTACTTGTTGTTTTGCTAGCTTGAGTTGTTAGTTTGTTTTATTATCTTGCTTGATTTGTGATCTTTGTTTGATCACCACAAAAACCCAACCAAAAATATCATGATTTTCATTTCTTTGTTCCTTTCTCTTTTCTTAGACTAGATTCACACTATCTATGGTCACTTGTTGATTCGATTTCACCTTAGTCTTCGTGTTCGACCTCGGAATACTATCCTTGCTACAAAACGACCCATACACTGTGGGTTTGCTAGGAGTTAGGAAATTATATCGAGTTTATAAATTGCAAGACTTTTGTGCTACACAATCTTAGCGTAACAAGTTTTTGGCGCCGTTGCCGGGACTAGGTCTAGATTGAGTCATTTTTGTGATCGTTTATAGTGTAGATCTTTCTTGTTGCCTTTGATCTTGTTTGGTTTGTGTCATTGCTTTTCATGACATCTCTCACTCTTTAGGTGTATGCGAAGATCTCGTGGCAAGGATTTAGCTCCATTCGATCCCGAACCGGAGAAAACCCTTAGATCTAGATCCAAGAGCATTCGAAAAGGGAAAGAGATGGCCAGAAGAGATCTCCAAGTTGAGTTGGATGAGGCTTTAGAGCAAATTAGACTAAGAGATGAGCTCTTGGAGAATGAAAGGAGACTTGCCAATGAGAGGCAAGAAGCAACTAGGAGGGAGATTGAAGAGATTAGGCAAGCTCTTGTGCAAAGAGAGCTTAATCGTCAACAACCTCCACCTCCACCACAACCGCAGCTGGCGGCGGTTAATATTCGGGTTGTGCCCATTGCTATTGAAGAGCCACAAACGTTAGGCCAACGTATAGATCCGGCACAAAGAGCACACCGTCCGGGTGTGAACTTAGGAGATCCTGTAGCCCATGATTACGAGCTCCACCCTCAAGTTCTACAAATGATCCGGCATAATCAATTTGGAGGGATGGAAGGAGAGTCTCCCCATCAACACTTGATGAACTATGAGATCTTGATGGAGACTCTTAGACCGCCTAGATTGGAGAGCAACAACCATAAGCTTAGGGCTTTCTCCTTCTCACTTAAGGATAAAGCCTTGGCTTGGTATCAATCTATTCCACAAGGGCGAGTGAGTACTTGGAAGGAGATGATAACCGAGTTTTTTACTAAGTTCTTCCCACCTTCCAAGACTACCGATTTAAGGGGAAGATCAATGCCTTCGTGATGAAGGATAGAGAGAGTTTATTCAAGTCTTGGGAGAGGTTCAAAGACCTTCTCCTAGATTGTCCACACCATGGTATACCGAAAATTGAGCTATTGAAGATCTACTTCAAAGGACTTCATGAGGACAGCCAATTCAAGCTCCAGTCTCATTCCGGTGGGACTTTCATGGAGAAGAATGTGCATGAAGCTTGGGAGTTTGTAGAGAAACAAGCTTTAGTGATTGAGAAGTACTCCCATAGGAAGAGTGATGGGAGGAAAGCGGGAGCATATGAGGTGAGTGAAGTCACCAAGAGTAACTTCAAGCTTGATGCAATCAACAATGAGCTTAAGTCTTTGAGGGAGTTGTGTGCTACAACTTTGAAGAGTCAAGCAAGCCCTCAAGTGCAAGTGCAAGCAAACTTGTCTTCCAAGGAGGAAGATGTGAACTACATGGGAAGGGGCAACTACAACAACTATCAAGGCCCAAGGAACTTCAACAACAACCGGCAATTTAACAATTACCGGCCTAACCATAACCATCCCGGGTTTTCCTATTCTAACCCGGATGGAGCCTTGAACCCTCCCGCTTCCACAAGCGCAACTCCACCATCAAAGGCTTCACAAGAACCTCCACCCGGATTTACTCCACCTCCAAAAGATAGAACCGAGATGATGTTTGAGCAATTGCTTGGAAGGTTGAGTGGTCTTGAGAGCACGGTGACTTCCATTTCTAAAGCTCAAAAGGTCTTGGAAGCACAAGTGTTCCAAAAGGCGGGTGAAGCTCATAGAGATCCGGGAAAGCTTCCCGGAAGAACAGAAGATAACCCAAGAGGCCAAGTGTTGGCTATTAAAACAAGGAGTGGGATGAACATGAAGGATCCCTTACCTAAGGGAAACGACAAAGGGAAGCAAGTGGTGATAGAAGAAGGGCCATTGCAAGAAGATGGAGGAAAGAGCAAGGATGATGAACCATCATATGTGGCACCACCTCCATTCAAGCCACCACTACCATTCCCACAATCATAAGCAAGAGCTCGTTTGGACAAACACTTTGGTAAATTCCTTGAACTTATGTCTAAATTGCATATTAACATTCCATTCATGGATGCTATCCTAGGTATGCCGGCATATGGCAAATTCTTGAAGGAAATACTCTCCAACAAGAGGAAGTTGGAGGAGTATGGAGAAGTGAGAATGACAAAGAGGTCCTCGGAGTTGATTCAAACTATGAAGGAGGAGATGCCTCCTAAGCTAAGAGATCCGGGATCCTTTTGTGTGCCAATTGGAGTGGGAGAAGTGAAGTATGACGCCCTATGCAATCTTGGGGCAAGTGTAAGCATCATCCCGCTTGCACTTTGCAACAAGGTTGGGCTAGGAGAGCCAAAGCCGGTCAAGATGATCCTTTACATGGAGGACCGTTCAATCACTCACCCGGTTGGAATCTTGGAAGACATACCGGTGCAACTAGGGAAGTTCTATGTGCCCATAGACTTCGTTGTTTTGGACATCCCGGCGGACTATCCGGTTCCTATCATCTTGGGGAGACCTTTCCTAGCTACTTCCGGTTGTTTGGTGGATTGCAAGAATGGAATTCTCTCTTTCAACATTGGAGAAGAGAACATCAAGTTCAATTTGTCCACAATGGTGAAGGGGCCAGCCCTAGGTGAAGATGTCTTCAACATTGTTGAGGAAGAGGAGTCTAGAGAGGTTGTGAGCTCAATCTTGCTCAAGGATCCACTTGAGAAGGTTCTTAGCTCAAGTTTGATGGAGGAAGGAGTTGAGGAGAGTACCAATGAAGTGATCAAGGCCTTGAATGCATTGGATGAGCTACCAAGTGTTGGATTTGAAGTACTAGAGGAAGAGAGAAACACTTGTAGAAAAATTGGACAGAGGGGGCCCAGATCGGCCGATTTTTGCATCAACCCTGAGTTTTCATCCGATTTTGCAAATGCAGAAACTGAAATCGACTCCCAGATCGGCCGATTTTCTTCACAGAGGGTCGATTTTCCTGAGTCTTTTGAGCAACATCCAAGTGTTTGTGAGCAATCATCAAGGGACTTAGGTGAGGCTTCCATGGCTTTGGAATCATCTCAACCTACATTGTACGGATCATCTCCAACCGAAAAAGGTCTTCCTAAACTTGATCTTAAACCTCTTCCTTCTCATTTAAAGTATGCTTTCCTTGGTTCAAATTCTACTTATCCGGTGATTGTGAATGCATCTTTGAATGATGATGAGCTTAATAGATTGTTGACTGAATTGAAACTGCATAGAAAGGCAATAGGATACACCATTGATGACCTTGGTGGCATTAATCCCTCTTTGTGCATGCATAAGATTTTGATGGAAGATGACCATAAACCCTCTATTGAACATCAAAGAAGATTGAATCCTATAATGAAAGAGGTAGTCAAGAAAGAGATCATTAAGTTGCTAGATGCGGGAATCATCTACTCTATTTCGGATAGTAAATGGGTTAGTCCCGTACATGTGGTTCCTAAGAAGGGGGTATGACTGTAGTAACTAATGAGAATAATGAACTAATCCCAACTAGAACGGTTACGGGATGGAGGATGTGTATAGACTATAGGAAACTAAATGTGGCCTCTAGGAAAGATCACTTCCCTCTTCCTTTCATTGACCAAATGCTAGAGAGATTAGCTCAACATTCCCATTTTTGTTACTTAGATGGCTATAGTGGATTCTTCCAAATCCCTATCCACCCCGATGGCCAAGAGAAAACTACATTCACATGTCCTTGGGGTACATTTGCATATAGGAGAATGCCATTTGGGTTGTGTAATGCACCCGCCACCTTCCAAAGGTGTATGATGGCTATCTTTTCTGAATATATTGAAAACATCATGGAAGTGTTTATGGATGATTTCTCTGTCTATGGATCTTCATTTGATGATTGTTTAGCTAACTTATCTTTGGTGCTTAAGAGATGTGAGGAGACAAATCTTGTCTTGAATTGGGAGAAATGCCACTTCATGGTAAGTGAAGGCATTGTGTTGGGACACTTGGTGTCCAACCGTGGCATTGAGGTTGATAGGGCTAAGATAGAGACGATAGAGAAGTTGCCACCACCTACCTCGGTGAAGGGGGTAAGGATTTTTCTAGGGCATGCCGGTTTTTACCGGAGATTCATTAAATATTTCTCTAAGATTTCTAAGCCTCTTACTAACCTACTAATGAAAGATGTTGAGTTTGTCTTCTCCAAAGGTTGCCTTGAGGCTTTTTGTAGGTTGAAGGATGCTTTGATCACCGCCCCCATCATGCAACCTCCGGATTGGAGCTTACCATTTGAAGTGATGTGTGATGCAAGTGATGTGGCCGTTGGGGCTGTTTTAGGACAAAAGAAAGATGGGCGTACACATGCCATCTACTATGCTAGCAAGACGCTAGATGATGCCCAACTTAACTATGCCACAACCGAGAAGGAGTTGCTAGCAGTGGTGTATGCCTTTGAGAAGTTCCGGTCATATCTTGTTGGAGCATAGGTCATTGTGTACACGGATCATGTTGCGATCCGTTACCTCCTCACAAAGAAAGATGCCAAGCCTCGCCTCATTCGGTGGATCCTTCTTCTCCAAGAGTTTGACTTGGAAATCCGGGACAAGAAGGGGTCCGAAAATTCTGTGGCGGATCACCTTAGTAGACTCCTACCATTGGAGCTTGAGAGAGACGACATCCCGATTGATGACTCGTTCCGGGATGAGCAATTGCAAATGGTGGAGGAGTGCTTGTTTCAAGTGTCAAGGGGTAATGAGCCATGGTATGCCGATATTATGAACTACCTTGTGTGTGAGGAGGTGCCACCCGGGCTATCCTATGCCCAAAGGAAGAAGTTCTTCAAGGATATGAGGAATTACTATTGGAGTGAACCGCTTTTGTTCAAGAGAGGACCGGATGGAATCTTTAGGAGGTGCATTCCGGAAGATGAGGTGGAGAGTGTGATCCGGCATTTTCACTCTTTGCCATGTGGAGGCATGCTAGCTCACACAAGACATGTGCTAAGGTGTTGCAATCGGGTTTCTTTTGGCCAAGTTTGTTCAAGGATGTGCAGAATTTTGTAGTGGCATGTGATGCTTGCCAAAGGACGGGCAACATCTCAAGGAGGAACGAGATGCCCTTGAACAACATACAAGTGGTGGAGATATTTGATGTGTGGGGTGTGGACTTCATGGGACCATTCCCTTCTTCATGTGGCAACCTCTACATCCTATTGGCGGTGGACTATGTGTCGAGATAGGTGGAAGCAATCGCTTCTCCCACAAATGATGCCAAGGTTGTGGTGCGGTTCTTCAACCGAGTGATCTTTCCTAGGTTTGGGACACCAAGGGTGATCATAAGTGATGGAGGAAAGCACTTCACTAATAGGAACTTCGGGTCACTTTTGGCTAAGTATGGGGTGACTCATAAGGTGGCAATACCTTACCATCCCCAAACTAGTGGCCAAGTGGAGATCTCCAACCGGGAGATAAAAGGGATCCTTGAGAAGACGGTTTTTAGAACAAGAAAGGATTGGGCTATGAAGCTCGATGATGCTTTGTGGGCTTATAGGACCGCTTTCAAGACACCGATTGGCACCACTCCCTACAAGCTAGTTTATGGCAAGTCTTGCCACCTTCCGGTGGAAATGGAGCATAGAGCATATTGGGCCATAAGGTGGCTGAATTTTGACCTCAAGGAAGCCGGTGAGAAGAGATTGCTAGACATGAACGCTCTTGAGGAGATCCGGTTGGATGCTTATGAAAATGCCCGGATTTACAAGGAGAGGACCAAGCGTTGGCATGACAAGCGTCTCATCCCAAAGGAGTTGAGTGAGGGCGACTTAGTACTTCTCTTTAATTCGAGGCTGCGGCTCTTCCCCGGAAAGCTCAAGTCAAGATGGACGGGTCCTTATGTTGTGAAGAAGGTCTTTCCTCATGGTGCGGTGGAGATAGGAGGAGATCATTGTGGTAACTTTAAAGTGAATGGGCACCATTTGAAGAAGTACATCCCGGAAGCCCCGGTAAAAGTGATTGCCCCACTTCACCTTGAGTGAAACACTCCTGAATTTGGTCAAGCTAATGACCTTAAAGAAGCGCTTAATGGGAGGCAACCCATTGGTACATATTTTTCCCTTTTGATTTTCTTGTTTTTGTTTGATCTTACTCTTGGTGTGCTTTTTTTTTCTTTTGTGTTTTTGGGTGCTAGATCTTGTTGATTGTCATGTGTAATGAAATGTTGGAGGTCATGTGAAAACCTCATGGAATGGTTAAAGGTACAAGATCCAAGCACATGGACGAGGAAGAAAGCACCCAGGAAAATCGGATTGTTCTTCACAGAAATCGGCCGATTTTCCTGGGTTATGGGCCGATTTTTCCTTCTGTCAAGGAAAGTGATGATCTCCAATCAAGCATGGGTGGAGCGGACGTGGAATTTGGACGGCTTGCGGTGCCAAGCGCGGGTTCCGACACCATAATGAACATCAAGAGCTCTCTACCATCCTTGATCGATCATCCACCCTCATCATTCGATGAGAACCAAAATACCAAAGCATCACCAATTTTACATTGTGAGGACTCTCTTTCACTTCTTTATTTAGTTTGCACATTAGGGACAATGTGATTCTAAGTATGGGGTGGGCTTTTCATGATCACTTGCATGATTAGCATCTAGGATAGTTTCTTTTAGTCACATGTTTCATTATGTCTTACATTGTACATACATATTTCGAAAAATCCAAAAAAAAAAAACCAGAAAAATTTAAAAAATTTAGTGCTTCTAAGCTTGGGAATGACCCTTATGATGAGATTGTCTTGTGAATTGGCTATGGATGGCCTTATGTGTTGAATAGATGAATGCATATGTGGACTTCAAGTACTTATCTTGAATCCCATGAATGATTTGTGATTATGATGCTTGTCTTGATTGGATTGAGGATTGAAAGTCGAAATTACATGCTAGTTCTTGCATATCATTTAGGAGTGATTAAGGCAATTCATCTTTCTCTACTTCTCATCTTGATCATGTTGTTTGAGCACCTCAATTGATGAAAAATTTGACCTCTTTTGACCCATCCGGGAATAGGAGCATGCTAGTGTGTTGATGTGTGTGAAAAGCAAGTGTGGGGTGAAGTTGTTGATGAAAGAATGTTGTGAATGAAGTGCTGAATTTGTTGTGAAAGTGTAGACAAAAATATAGGTTTGGGGACGTTGGTTTAAATGACGAGTAACTCGGCACCATTCATATAATCGGGTGTTTGTGCCTTGCCAAAGTCAAATAAACCGATAGTCCTAACGAGCTTTGGTATGTGTGCCCGGTGTGGAGAACCTCGAAAAATATAAAAAAAAACCCGAGGCCCGCTAATCACCAAGGTTTCGGCTTTTGTACACCAATGCCATTGTCTCAAAAATAAGTGAAAAAGAAAAGAAAACAAAGAAAAAATGGAGAAAATTATACACTTGTTGGGAAGTTGAGCAAAAACGAAATGGTGGAGTTAGTTCCTTTCCCGGATTAGCATCACATGACCTAAAAATTCCCACCTAATCACAACGTTTCTTAGCCTCTTATTTCCTAACTCCTTGTGACCTAATTGCATGTGTGTAAGACTTAGTGATCTAGATTGGATATACTCATGATCATCTTGACTTCTTCATTTTCACCTCTCATGCATGCTTTCTAGTTAAGTGTAATTTTCTTTCCATGCCTTCATTCATTTGATGCATGATTGCTTGTCCATTGCCATGAAACATGACTATGAAGGCGATCCAATGTTAGAAGCACAATTCCAAAAAGATTTTGTTGTTTTTCTGCATGCATAAATCATGTCATCTCTTAGTCTATAGTTGGATATTGCTCTGGGACGAGCAAATCTTAAGTATGGGGTATTTTGATAACGTGATTTATGACGTTAGTATAGGCATACATTTAGATAGTTTTTCCCATTATTCATGCACGGTTTGGCACTAGTTCACGACGTTTACACTCATTTCGTGCATATTTCTAGAAAAGACGTCTACACGAGCTTTTGTCGGTTTTGTAGATATTTCGGGGATCTTTTGGACATTAATCGATACATTCAAGGGTCAAGCCTCATGGTGGTACACATCCAAGGCTTTGAAGGAACATAATTGGAGTAATGAAGGACACAAGGACCCTTATTGGTGCAAGCAATTGAGCAACTCATGGCTAGATGATCATAACAAGTCTCTGTTGAAGAAAATCGGACCAACACTCAGGAAAATCGGCCGATTTATTTGACTGGGTCGATTTTTGGCCATTGACAGCTTAAGTCACGTGTCCCACGATCTCTTTGTCCGGCCTTGCTCTTGGTGGAGAATATAAGTGGGCCTGCAAGCTGTTGCTGAGCATCTCCCTCTCCCACATTCTCTCACACACAGCTCATTCCATAGGAGGATAGACTTGGAGAAGAAGAAAAACTCTCTCAACCTTGGGGAAGAAGAAGAACACAAAACTTAGAGTGAAAGTGAGATTTTGAGTGATTTTTGGAGTCTTTGATTGAAGAACTATTGGAAGGATTGTTAGGAACGTTTTGGAACTTCTTTTGAAGGGTTGTAAGTCTTGCTAAAACTTAGATTCAGTTGAGATTCATTGTTTTACTTGCTTATCTTTCATCATCCATCTATGAAAACCATGTATGCTTGTGTGATGATTTTGGATCTTGAAATGCATACTATTGGCTAGTTTATTGTGATTCTGGAGTGATGGAGTGATGGTTATGGCTTGGATGATGATAGAATGGACTTATATGTTAGTTTAGGATGATTTGTATGCACAAAACCTAACCCGGGAAGAAAAATCGGCCTGTTCTTCAGGCAGATCGGCCGATTTAGCTATGATCCACCCGATTTTTCTCTCTGTTGCTCTTTAATTGATGAATCTATAGATTAGGATGTTAGGTTGTTGGAATCCTAGTGTTTATTAAGCATAATTTAGCTTAGGATCACCTAATGCTAGCAACCTGAGTGAGGGAAGAGACCTACCCGGTGATTTCCGACCTTAGATACCTAAGATGATGAACTTTAGGTAGTAGTGAGCCTCATAAGCCGCTATTGGATTGAGTGTGCTAGGATTATTGCTTGAGACTCCCCTTTTCCGAGACTTACCCGGTAAGGAGAGGGTTGCCCCTTAAGTAGAGTCCAGTTTGTGTAGAATTCCCTACTTTAACCCCTTGAGACCTACCCGGTAATAGGAGTTTGATGCGGGATTAGTGAAGCGAGAGACTTACCCGGTAATTGCTTCCATTTGAGAAACACCCTTTCCCAACACCGCAGCTTTGTCCTTAGAATCTTTAGAACCTTGAGTCCAATGCCATAACCGGAAATCTTGACCTCTAGAATCCACTCTTCTCTCTTTGATCACATATTTTGTGTTTGTGTTACTTGTTGTTTTGCTAGCTTGAGTTGTTAGTTTGTTTTATTATCTTGCTTGATTTGTGATCTTTGTTTGATCACCACAAAAACCCAACCAAAAATATCATGATTTTCATTTCTTTGTTCCTTTCTCTTTTCTTAGACTAGATTCACACTATCTATGGTCACTTGTTGATTCGATTTCACCTTAGTTTTCGTGTTCGACCTCGGAATACTATCCTTGCTACAAAACGACCCATACACTGTGGGTTCGCAAGGAGTTAGAAAATTATATCGAGTTTATAAATTGCAAGACTTTTGTGCTACACAATCTTAGCGTAACAGTATTCTCCTTAGAGATCGCCGGAGTAGGAGAGAGGTTTTGTATCACATGTCTATACTAGATTTTTTTAGTCCAGGAAGGTATATTTTGGTCCTGTTTATGTAACATTTTTAGTCAATGAATTTATATTTTCTAGTCTAAGATATACATTTTGTACTATGTCAATCCCGTGTAAAATATAATAATTTTAGTCAAGAAATGTATATTTTTAGTCCGAAAAAGTATGTTTTGGTCTTGTATATGAAAAAACATATAACCAGAAAATTGAGATTTTGGAAGAAACCTAAAACAAAAAGAAAAATATCAGATTTTTTGAATTATCATATTTTTTAAAATATCTAATCCAAATTATAGTATGGAAGAAACCTAAAACC
The DNA here is from genome assembly GCA_033239125.1 of Fagopyrum homotropicum. Lineage (NCBI taxonomy): Eukaryota > Viridiplantae > Streptophyta > Magnoliopsida > Caryophyllales > Polygonaceae > Fagopyrum > Fagopyrum homotropicum. Next base: position 106,225,216 of record BSWB01000007.1, read on the forward strand.
AAGAAACCTAAAGTTCATATTTTTTTTGTTATATATGAATTGATGTTACTTTTTGTTTTAATGTCTATACTAGATTTTTCGTCCAGGAAGGTATATTTTGGATCTCTTTATGTAACTTTTTTAGTCGACGAAATTATATTTGTTAGTCTAGGAAATACATTTTGTACTATGTCAATCCCATGTGATAGCATGTATTATAGTCTATATTTTGGGACCTGTTTAGACGTTTTATCTTCAATAATCTGCATGTTTGAATGTATATTATGTGATTATATTGTCGTTTCATCTACCTTTGAAGGAATCGAGGTCTACACCAAGTTTCATTGTAATAGTAGGTAAACTGGCACGTTTTGCATCGAAATGGAGCTAAGGAGAAAAGGAGTCATTGGAGCAACATTCAGGAGCTTAAAGAGGAGCTCAGGAAGCATGGAATTAACAAAGAAAAATACTTTGGACCAGATTTGAGAGATTTCACCTTCAGCTGAGATTCACCTCGGTTGACCACAGAGTCACCTCAACCGAGGTGATTTAGAGGAGCGTCTCGACCGAGGCGAATATTCTAACGCGGCGAGATATATTATATTTGGCTGAGATCTTTTATTTTTGGAAGAAGAGATCTTATATTTTTGGGCTGGAGTTCTGGAAGAAAGATCATATATTCTGGAGATCTATTTTAGAGATATCTATATATTTTATTAGGAAATTATCTTTTAAAGATATTATTATTTTTGGAAGATAATTCTCCTATATAAAAGGCTGGATTTTCCACAAATTCAGCAACCCGCTACCATCGCAGCACTTAGGGATTGAAGAAGCTGCAGTTAGGAAGGATTTTTGGAAGTTTGAACGAAGATTGAAGGAAGGAAGTTCATAGTTTGTGATAGCTTTTAAGGGGATTTGTAAGACTTTCTTAGATTCCCTTTGTTTGATTTTCTTGTTGGATTTGTAATCCAAGGAACGCTGATTTGTTTGATATTTGATTCAGTTATTGAAACCTTGTTCTTAAGCTTTTTGTGTTCAAATATTCATTCTCTTCCCATATATTTGATTATTGCTTTCATGATGATGAGTGGCTAATTTCTTTGTGCGATTCTAGGGTGATTTACTGAAGGTTGTGGGAAAAACAATGATAGAATAAATCTTAATCCCAGTAGGACCCTGAAAGCACGAGTCTTTATATTTAACCTTAGAACATCTCATTCAGTCGATGAACATCTCGGCCGGGGTGGAATTTGACTGACCGAGGTGATCTTTCTGATCCGAAACTGAGAGTTAAGTGTTAGAGTTTCAAAATCCTATTCTTGTTACACCTTTCCTGGTTCAATGCAAGCCTAGGATGAGACTTACCCGGTAATTCCTTTGTTTGTTTACCCAAGATCATAAGTGTAGGTAATAAAGGTTTATCCTTTATTGGGGTTTGAGTGTCCCTTCATCCCATCTTTGTGAGTTAGCCTGAGACTTACCCGGTAAAGGTTGATTCTATTCCCTTAGTTGGTTTGTTGGTTTGAGATTATAATTCTTTTCCTTAGTACCTTGAGACTTACCCGTTGATAGGTTTTTTGGCTTGGGATTGTGAGTAGTGAGACTTACCCGGTGATCTATTCCACTTTAGTAACACTTTCCCTTTGCAAAACCTCAGCTTTGTCCGCTTATCTTGAGATCTTGAGTTAGAACCACAACTGGATGTTTTAATCCCTAGAATTTGCATATTTCCCTTAATTGACCTTATTATTATCTTTTTGATTTCTTTAATCGCTTTTGTGGTTATTAGTTGCATTGACAACCTATACTTGCTTTGTTTCACCTAAGTCCCTGAGATCGACACCCCGGAATTCTTGCTTTTACTATTATTGATCCGTACACTGCGGGTTCGCATCCTTGTTTTAAGCATACTTCTTGGGTTATAAATTTAAAGCTTGCACACACCATTTGGAGCGAACAAGTTTTTGGCGCCGTTGCCGGGGACTTGGTCTAGATCGAGCCGGTTACGGTTGTCTTTCGGGGTTGTTGCCCCTGTTGCTACTAACCACTCTACTTGAGTGACTTTTGTAGGATCTTTTTCTTCGGTTTATACGAAGAACCCGTGCTGGGAAGGAAATCGTTCCTTACGATCCCGAACCAGAAAAGACATATAAGAGACGCTTGAAAGAAGAAAAAATGGCCAACCAAGACAATCGCGATCTTGAGGCCGAATTGAAGGAGGCAATGGAACAGTTGCACCTCAATAGAGAACAACTACAGCGCGAGAGGGAGCAAAATCGCCCCAGAGCTACAGAGATTGAAGCAGATATGGCTGAGTTACGATATCAGATTCTGCATCGACCAGACCCTCGACCGAGGCAGGATCCCGCTCCAGATGCCGCGGCTGAGATACTTCCACCTCGGATGCCTGTCCGAGATGTTGTTTTTGCAGATATTCCACAGACCCTAGGACAGAGGATGGACCCAAACCAGCAAGTGAGGCGTCCAAGAGTCAACCTAGGAGATCCAACGGATCATGATTATGAACTTCGACCGCAAGTTCTATCCATGATCCGCCAATGCCAGTTTGGAGGTCTAGAAAGGGAGTCTCCGCATCAACATTTGCAGAACTATGAGATTTTGATGGAGACCTTGAAACCTTCAAGGGTGGAAAATAATAATTACAAGTTGAGGCCTTTTTACTTTTCTTTGAAAGACAAGACGCTTACTTGGTACCAGTCTCTTCCTCCGGGAAAGATCAACACTTGGGAGGAGATGAGAACGGAGTTCTTGACAAAATTCTTTCCCCCCTCTAAAACTGCTAAAATGAGAGGGAAGATCAATGCATTCATCATGAAGGACAAGGAGAGTTTGTCCAAGTCATGGGAAAGATTTAAAGATGTTCTTTTGGATTGCCCACATCATGGGATTCCAAAGATAGAGTTGTTGGAGATTTACTTCAAGGGATTGGATGAAGCTACCCAATTCATCCTTCAACTACTATCCGCCGGCACATTCATGGACATGCCGATTGATGAAGCTTGGGAATTCATTGAAAAACAAGCTTTTCACATGGAGAAATACTCGCACCAAGGAGCTGAGAATGGAGTTAAAAGAGTTAATTTCCAAGAAGCTCCATCAAATGATAATCAACTCATTTCCCTCAAGAATGATGTGAAGCAATTGAAGGATATTTTGGTTGCTCACACCAAGAAGGAAGAGGAAGGATATCTAGGCTCAAGGAACAATAATGGTTACCGGAAAAACAACAACAACAATGGTTCCCGGAACAACAACTACAACAACAATAGAGGATCCAACAGCAACAATTGGAGGCCCAACAATCAAAATCACAATCCGGGTAACCCTTACTCTAACTCCAATTCGAATAATTCTTCTAATCCTTTCCTCTCTTCTTCTTCTTCTACTCCATTGAAGAGCCAAGAGCCTGGATCAAGCTCGTCCCAGCCAGAGAAGAATGATGCAGTGCTGGAGGCTATCTTGATCAAGTTAAATGCTATGGAGACGTCCATGACTTCATTTTCAAAGGCCCAAAAAGCCTTAGAACAACAATTCTTTAATAAGGTGAATGAAGAGCCAAGAGACCTAGGGAAGCTCCCAGCAAGGACAGAGAGCAACCCCAAGGGACATATCATGGCAATAACGACGAGAAGTGGATTAAAAACTACAGATCTAGTGCCTCGGTCGATGCCAGTGAAGAACACCTCGGTCCAGGTACAGACGAAGAACACTTCGGCCGAGGTACCAACCGAGGTGGAGCCTCAGAAAGCGGAGGAGAAATCTGAAGTTTATGTTCTACCTCCTGCTTATAAACCACCACATCCATTCCCCCAGTCGAGGGCCAGAGGACATCTAGACAAGCACTTTGGTAAGTTCCTTGACTTGATGAATAAACTACATATTAACATCCCTTTCCTTGATGCTATTCTAGGGATGCCCGCCTATGGGAAGTTCTTAAAAGAGATTCTATCAAGGAAGAGGAAGCTAGAAGACTTTGGTGAAGTAAGGATGACATCTAAATCCTCGGAGCTCATTCAAATCATGAAGGAAAAGATGCCACCCAAGTTGAGAGATCCCGGCTCATTTTGCATTCCCATTCAAGTTGGGGATGTCACTTGTGAGGCATTATGTGATCTAGGAGCCAGCGTGAGCATCATCCCGCTGGAGCTATGTGTGAAGATCGGACTTAGAGAGCCCAAGCCGGTGAAGATAAGGTTATACATGGCGGACCGCTCCATTACCCATCCCGTGGGCATTTTGGAAGACGTTCTGGTTAAGTTAGGTAACTTCTATTTACCTATAGACTTTGTTGTGCTTGATATTCCCGCAAATTATCCCGTTCCTATCATTCTTGGGAGACCATTTCTAGCAACTTCGGGTTGCAATGTGGATTGTAAGAACGCCAAGTTGCAATTCAACATTGGCGGTGATCAAGTGGAGTTTTCATTGCTTGCTGCAATGAAAGAAGACCCGCTGGAGGATGATATCTTCAACATCTATGATGAAAAAGAATCAAGAGAATTGGTGAGCTCTATCCTTATTAATGATCCACTTGAGAGAGTTATTAGTTTTAGCTTAATGGAGGAAGGTATAGATGCTTCTTGTGATGCAAATATACGGAGCTTAAAGGCATTGGAAGAAGATCCAGGAGCTAAGATTGAAAAGCTAATCCAGGAGAAGAGAATCTTCAGCTTTGGTCCCAGTTGTAGTACCTCGACCGAGGAACTTTCTGGACCAAGCGAGGTGTTCTTGACTGAAGAACATCTCGGTCACCCACTCTGGACCTTGACCGAGGTCGAAAGCGAGATACCGTCAACAGAGAATAACAAATTTCTTACTCCTTTTTCTGAAACTCATCCACAGTTGGTGGAACACTTTCTCCACCAAATATCTAATAATAAAGAACCTTGGTATGCTGACATTGTTAATTATCTTGTTTCCTAGGAAATACCACCCGGATTGACGTACGCTCAAAGGAAGAAATTCTTTAAAGATGTACGCCACTACTATTGGGATGAACCTCTATTGTTTAAGAGAGGTCCAGACGGGATGCTTCGAAGATGCATTCCGGAAGATGAAATTACTAGTGTTATACGGCATTGCCACTCACTTCCTTGTGGAGGGCATGCTAGCGCTCACAAAACGTGCGCCAAGGTATTACTTTCCGGTTTCTTTTGGCCTACATTATTTAAGGATGTGCAAACGTTTGTTGTTTCTTGTGATGCATGCCAAAGAACAAGGAATTTATCTAGGAGGAACGAGATGCCACTCAATAATATCCAAGAGGTTGAGATTTTTGATGTATGGGGGTTGATTTCATGGGACCTTTCCCATCATCCGGGGGAAACCTCTACATTCTCTTAGCTATCGACTACGTCTCTAGATGGGTGGAAGCCATTGTCTCTCCCACTAACGACGCCATGGTGGTTGTGAAGTTCTTTAATAGGACTATCTTTCCACGTTTCGGGACTCCACGCATCATCATCAGCGATGGAGGGACACATTTCATCAACCAGAAGTTTAAAGCACTTCTATCGAAGTATGGGGTAACCCACAAGGTAGCAACCCCTTATCACCCTCAAACTAGTGGACAGGTCGAGATCTCGAATAGAGAAATCAAAGCAATCTTGTAGAAGACCGTCTCTAGGACGAGGAAGGATTGGGCCATGAAGTTGGACGACGCTCTTTGGGCCTATAGGACCGCCTTCAAGACTCCCATTGGTACCACCCCTTATAATTTGGTATATGGGAAGTCTTGCCATTTGCCCGTTGAGCTAGAACACAAGGCGTATTGGGCAATAAAATGGTTGAATTTCGACATCAAAGAAGCCGGTGAGAAACGGCTATTGGATATCAATGAGCTGGAGGAGCTGCGTTTGAACGCTTATGAGAATGCCAAGATCTACAAGGAAACACTAGTACAAAACATAAGTTTCTCGGGACTTTTTATGCATTACGGTAGGGAGTTTTTGAAGTCCCGTAAAACCTTTGGCCGAGAGCTCTTTCTCGGAAGTTTTTCTGCAAATCCTGAGAAACAAAAATACTCTAGGGAGTTTTTAAAAAAAGTCCCGAGAGATATCTCTCGGGACTTTTTTTAAAAACTCCCTAGAGATATCTCTTGGGAGTTTTATCAAAAAGTCCTGAGAGATATCTCTAGGGAGTTTTTTTTAAAAAAATCCCTAGGGACATCTTGTTTTTATAAAAACTCCCGAAGGATGTCTCTAGGGACTTTTTTTAAAAAAATTACCCGAGAGATATTTATACAAAAAAATTTGCAGGGGCTTTATTTTATAAAAATGTCGTAAGCTATTTTCATCACATATTTACAAATGGCTTATTTCTTGCCAACACTTAGAAACAAAGAAAAATTCTCTAGACTTGTCGATTGCTACATGATTTAACAACACATGCACTCATGATAACAATCAAATGCACTATTTTGATTGTTCCAACATTCAACAACACATACACTTTAATATTGTCTCATTATATCGTTAAAACGTACAAAATATCTAAAATTTAGCAACAAAAGAGTCATATGTTTTTCGAGCTTCTAACTTTTTGGTTGGGTGAAACGTTATTGTTGTGTGTCCAAATAATGTAGTCATTCCTCTCGTAACTCATCAATAAGTTCTTCATTGTACGTCGTAGGTGAACCTCAAAAGTACTACAAAAAGTACATTTCATGTTAATATACATATAGTATAAATGCAAATTTAATGTTTAACTAAAATTGATATACTTACATGGATAGGAATGACGCTATATTGATGAACTATAAACCCCTTCATGTACCGACATATGTAATAACCGGATCCCACAATGTCTTGTTGTTGACGACACTTCATAATAAAGCAAAAGAATGTCATATTAATGAAAAAAAATGTTAGATAAATGAATCAATGAAACCAACGAAACTCTTCAAACTTACCAAAATATTTACCCAACGTGTTTATATACTTGAATGAAAAACATATAAAGTCATGCTTGGTGAATTTATGTGGACCTTACATATTTATTTGAAAAACCAAGGATACATCCTTACGGATAAGAATTGCATAAACTCGATGAAAACTTTAAGCTAGAAGGAAGATAAATTGCAAAGGGAGCCCTTTAAATAAAATGATAAAATTAATTGACAGTGGCATATTGCCATGGAAAGGGAGTGTCTGTGACTCTGTGAGCTACATCAAGTTATTTAAAGCTTTCCATATTCTCCAAATCCTCAAGGACGTCGCCTCCGTGACTATCATGCTCAACCTTTATAACCTGTAAATCAAAATATATATGCTCATAGAATCTTTTTAACCATAAGCAGGAATCAAAGAGATGATGTTAAGGAAGCAACGTGATCCTAGCTAATGAAAAGTTACAATTAAGCTTCCATTTATTAGCCACAACTTCATCTTGTAGTCGTTTTTGAATTAGTACAAAGATGAGAACATTAGGTATCTTCATACCTTCATCTTGTTGCCATTTTCGAGTAATTTAAGGTGCTCTAGATCTTCTTCTATATAGTTGAAGCAATGTAGGTGGCAACTCCGCATATACTTCCAAGAAGCTTGAATCATACCTCTATTTATATGTAAAAAAATATTGTTTCCAAAATGATCACATTATAGGGGGTGGGGTTGAAAATGAATAAATAATTCCAAATTTATACATGGATGTCAAGATGAAGCATGTATGGGAACGCCTAACCGCCTATCAAGATACAGAATCGTCTAAGCAACGTCAACCGCTCACCCGGCTACAAAAAAGACAAACTTTGGATTAACATTTCCAAACCTCAACCATGGGAAAAGGATAAGCTTAAATATGCGAGATAGTTGTGTGGATTTCCAAAAGGCATAAATAACCCCTCATAAAGACTAACTTGTTAAAAGGGATAAGTCCCTTTGAGAAGTAGACGGCGTAACCCTGGCTATTAACAATGCACTTGACACAATTTGGATCAAATGCATCCTCAGGCATGAGAGGGGTAATTGCAGTCCTGAAAACAACATTAGGATCACTCTTCAGTAGTCCAAGAATAACGCAAATCAACTTGATAGAATGTAAAGGTAAAAAGGGTCATTGTCACAGTTAACTAGTAATATTATTTTCTATTGTTTCTCACTAAAATAGAATCTAGTGCATCAATTAGGAATCTAATGCATCAATTAACAGAGACAATATTCCATCTCTTAGCAGGTAAGGGCTTCCTACCAAGATTATTTCTTCACGCTTCAGTTTTGACAATGACAAAACATGTCAAGATACCACAGTTTAGCTATGAAATTGCAAATCTACCAAAGGATCGTTTTCCAAAAACTAAAGATCTCCCCGCTGGTAATTGTACAATATAGAAAACAGTTTCTTCTGTCTTGCATTCAAACAACATTGTATAATGCATAGAACAACATAAAATCTCATAAATGTAAGATAAAATTTGGACTGCAAATTTTAAATACAAGTACACTCTCCAGATCCCAACCAAATTGCAATTTCGCACCAAATGCATATTGTAAAATTTGGTTTCTAGAATTGCTATTGTTCTAGTGTTAAGCATTCATATCTAAATACAAATTACAAAAAATAAGTCAAAGCTTAGAAAACAAATGTCAATATCTTTAATCTCCATGTCTCCTTTTGTATGCACTTTTGTTTCTCAACTCAAAAGGGCTTCTAAGGTTATCTTCATACTACCATAGTATTCTATCAAACTAACATATCTGGCTATCCACATAAGCTCATAATTTAACCAAACTGAGCATTACTCGCTCAGTTATAGAGCAAAGATCATTTTAGTTTGGTTTACATCCTATAGTCCTACTATTGACTAGTACTACCATAGTATTCTATCAAACTAACATATCTAGCTATCCACATAAGCTCATAATTTAACCAAACTGAGCATTACTCGCTCAGTTATAGAGCAAAGATCATTTTAGTTTGGTTTACATCCTATAGTCCTACTATTGACTAGTATACTCGAATCATTGTTAGTACACAATTAATCGCTCAACAAATGATTTTAAAAGAAGACCAACTTGGCAATAGTCAAGTTGAAGTTTCTAGTAATCATTTAATACAAGTGTAGCATACAAGTACAGTCATTACAATAGTAGAGTAGAATTCAGCAAATTCGCACAATAACAATACTAGTAGATCACATGCAGGTTGGATCATCCAGCATTAGCAAGGAGACAAATTATAAGATCAATTGAAATCACAAACCGAAGAAGTTCCGACTTAGTAAGCAGAGTAGTGACATGGATTAGCAGATTAAAGGTAAATGTGAGAACATGGAAGACCAAATCAAATTAGGGTCAACTATAAAGGATACCAATAATTTTCTGGTTCTCTCCACAGTAGGGAGTGAATAGGTTTCCGTGACACTGCAGTAAGTTTTTTGGTCTTCTTTAAGACTACCCACAATGGATTCAAATCATAATTACACAATTGCAGAATCAGAAGGTTTATCAAATACAATGCAATCTATGAAGCCTGTTTTACACTTACCTCAACTGTCCAAAGGATCTCAAAAAGTAACAATACCACAAATGCATAAGGCTTATTTAGCAAAATCTTAAACAAAAAAGAACATGTACAAATACTAAAAACAGCTCAAGAGACATCCTTTGAACTCATAATCCATTGTTTCATTTCAGCCCTCACTAATTCACTGAGCATCAACACTGCAGAAATATTAAAATGTAGATTGTTTTTTGCACTAGTTCCAGGTAGGAGAAAATATGCTATTTTCAAGTTCACTATTCTTCTATTTTAGTCACCTGCAACAGCAAGATGCAGAATAATGATAAAATCTCAAAAATCATAATCAGAAGCAGAGGTTAGGGACTTGACAACAAATTTATTCCCTATTATCATTTTGTCAGGAAGCAAATATAGCTCAAGTAGAGCTTTGCTGACAGAAAATACACTCTAATTTTCATCATTTAATAGTATAGTCTATGTGGGATTCGAACTCACATCCATGTGTGATGACACATTGCTCTTCCTTTGAGCTGACAGAAAATGCTTAATCGTATCATTACACAAAAAGTACTGGGTAATCTTTCAAGTTTCATTCAAACAAATCATTACACAAAAACCAATCTGCATTCTATATTGGTTATCATTGTGGACTAATTCCGTGATAAACAAAACATATAAGAAATCAACAACTTAGCATATGCATTATGCAAGTGTAGGTAAAAAATCACGTATATTATTAATGAGTAGTCAATCCAAAGGTAGCTTTCAGATTCATCCCAAGCATTACAAAGGATACAAAAATCGATACTCAAAACCAAAAGGCTAAAGAGAAAATACACAACCAAAATGCCAAATAACAAATTTGCATCTCTATTAATAGTGAATCTCTAAATAACAACAACAAAATTAAATCACAAAGGTTTATATTCACCAGCATACTCGTTCTTCTGCTAAGTACACAACCAAAAGGCTTAAGAGAAAGTAGTGTCATGCTAAGTAGCAACATTGTACAAGCAAAACTAATCGACCAAGGGTAGTTAGTAAAAAGTCTCACTAATCCTCCAACTTTAGATCAATTGGTAAAGCTGTAGAGAGATCCCCTCTGTTGTCAAAATATGATGCCATTATCTTGCCAACTCACTCAAATGACGATAATAAACCCTTAACTTACCCTAATCATCCAAAGTATCAAGAGGCAATTCCCGTAATAAAGGACATGAACTATTATAAGAGTTTTGGCCCAACAACATGTAAGCAAAAGTCCGACATAGTTTATAACTCATCATGGTGAATAAAATCCAAATCTGACTACAGTGGGTAATTAAAAGCATATCAAATTCAAATCAGACTACATTGGGTTATAACAAGCTAATTAAGGAGGAGAGTACAAGCCAAACCTAGACTCGACAGTGGCGATGTTAATTGCAACCGGGATGATAGTAGGAGAGCAAATTTCAATCACATCGACTCGACAGTGGCGATGGACTGGATGGAGAGATGCACAGGAAAGAGTTTTCGATTGAGAGGCGCACAAGAAGAGTCTTCGATTGATGATGGACTGGATGGAAAGACCGGCGCGCAGGATGCTCAGCAAGAGAAATTAGGTTAAAGTTCTAGTGAGTTAAAAAAAAAGTCCCGAGAGATGTAGCGTTCTAGGGCGTTTAAGATATAACTCCCGACAAACATCAAATTTGTTTATGTATCTCTCGGGACTTTTTATAAAAAAACCCTAGAGCGTCGTAACGGTTCTAGTGAGGTATAAAAAAAGTCCCGAGAGATTAGTTTATTTTTTAAATAAATAAATAAATAAATAAATAATGCTTTTACGGGAGTTATTGTATTAAGTCCCGAGAGTTTTAAATTTTTACGGGAATTTTTTTAACACCCGAGATAATTGTCCCGAGAAACTTAGAATTTGTACTAGTGAAAGGACAAAGAAATGGCATGACAAGCGTATCATTCCTAAGGAGTTTAAAGAAGGAGATTTAGTTCTACTCTTCAACTCCCGTCTTCGCCTCTTTCCATGTAAGTTAAAATCTAGATGGACAGGACCTTATGTTGCGAAACATGTTTTCCCTTATGGTGCAGTTGAGATTTGGGGAGAAACAAGTGAAAGCTTCAAGGTCAATGGGCATAGACTTAAGAAATAGCAACCGGAAGTCAAGGTTGAGGAGATTGCACCACTATACCTTATTTAGGGATACCGTACGGTCCAGCTAGCGACCTTAAACCAAACGCTTATTGGGAGGCAACGCAAGGTATTGCTTTCTTTTCCCTTTTCTAGACTAGCTTTAGATAGTTTGCTTTTGCTTTATTTTGCTTTGTTTTTGGCGTCCAGGTACTTTCTAAGGAAGGAATACAACCCAGGAGCAACACTAGAAGGACAAAAGTTCAGAAATCGAGAAGACGGAGTTTGACTGAGACACATCTCGGTTGCAGTCACAACACCTCGACCGAGATGATTCTTGAGAAATCGAGGCGACTAGGGCTGACAACGATCCACATCGGTCCAAACACCTCGGTCCAGTCGGGACCACCTCGACCGAGATGACAGCAGAATCGGCGAGGGGTATAAAAGGGGAACAGTTTTTCCTTTTCCCCTCCCATCTTCCCCCTTGACCCCGGCGTGCCCTAACCTCGCCTTCTTCGTTTCACGATCGTTTTCGACGATTCTTGCTCTCATTCTGCGAGGAAAGGCTAGGGAAACCAATTTCAAGCAACAATCTGTAACAAGGACGCCTCGAATCGACCGAATTCGGGGTAAACGTTCAAAAACCCTAACTTCTCTATTCTCACAGATTCTGGAAGAAATTGGCTCTGGTTGCCACTGATTTTTATTAAAAAAGACTTAAGTACCCCATAGGAAGCAATTGGTAGTGAAATCGGGGGAAAAGAACTGAATTCCATAGAGTTGAAATCGAACAGCTTCGCACCTCGGTCCAGTCGACCTGCGCCTCGGCCGAGGTGATTCTTGAGATCTGACAAGCAACCGAGGTGATGTGTCAGACAGAGAGAGAGAATGAGTTACAGGTCTGATTGCCAGATAGTCCTGAGAGATGGATCCTCCCCTTCTTCTTCTTCTAGACCTTCCATACCGGTGATACATGAGCGTCACCGAGCCGATTATGACCCCATCAGTACGCGCCCAGTGATTGCGCCGCGGTTTTTAGACATTTCTGCTTTTGACTGTTTATATGTTGCGGATGATTTGAGACGGATGGTCTTGATAGTTGGATTGGAGCAGTTCATGGAGATTAGGGCTCCAACCTACCTCGAGCCTACACTAGAGTTTGTGAGCTCTGTGACTCACCTGCCCGAGGAGAAGGCCATCAAGCACCGGTTGCTGAACTAGAATTATTTAGTACCGATGGATCAGTGGAGAGATGTCTTCGGCTTCCCGACCCCCATTGTTCCCGATTTCCCTTCTTGAGCTGTAGCTCGACAGTTTTGGGGACAGATAGCTCATGTAGTTGAGCATGTTGATAGGTGGAGACCTGGAGACTCCAGGGAGCGGATCATCTTCCACCTTGCTTTTAGACTCGCCCACCGTATATTCAGCGAGACTCTTCTGGCGCGTACTGAGACGCCCCAAAAGGTTAGACAGGGGGAGCTTTTGAGTTTATTTTTCATGGTGACTAGGGGAGTGCCTGATTTTGGTGCGATGCTAGCTGAGGATCTACACCGGATCAAGGCTAAGGCGAAGGGAGACATTTGTTATGGCGGCTTAGTGAGTCACATAGCGACAGTGATGGGGTTGGATTTGAGTGCATGTACACTAGTGGCGGCTGCCAAGCCACTAGGGCTGCAGGAGATGATCACCAGGAGGATTCTAGTTCCTCGTGGACTCACTACGTCATATGTGGCGATGCCCTGGGAGTAGACTGCCCCTCAGGGTATTAGGTGGTCATCCCAGCTCTCCGTCTACGACCCTCAGTACTGGTCCCCTGCATGGAGGCCTTACATTGAGGATGCTAGAGATGCAGTAGCCCATGCACAGGAGGAGGATGAGGAGGATGATGGCGGTGCTGCTATGGAGACAGGGACGGATACAGCCGGTCCTAGTGTACCAGTCGTCGATCTAGACGACAAGGAGACTGAGGAGGAGGCAGCTGCACCACCACCACGTCCTGCTAGGCGCAGAGTCCGCAGATTTAGAGATCCAGCAGCGTATCAGAGGATTGATGACCTCACCGATCAGATGATCGACTCCTACGCCGCCTTGACAGTTGATATTAGTGAGCGTCTTGATGACCAGCGCCGAGAGATGGAGAGTCGGACACACCAGATGTTGGAGAGCTAGCACTACCAGCGCCGGATGATGGAGATCCAATTCCAGCACATGATGGGATATCCTTTTGACCTATCCCAACATCCGTACGTGCCGTACCCACCACCACCACTAGCGGATCAGGACTAGAGCTTGCAGGGATTTCTTTTATTTATTTATTATGCAGCTTAGCTTATGTCCGGTGAGTACTTTTCTTTCAGACTTATTTTGACCCATTGGGACAATGTGTCCCAAGTATGGGGTATTTGGATGTATTTACATGACTTATGTGTATGCTTGGATGACTCTACCGGATATTTATGTTTTATCTTGCTCTATGTGTTTATCTGAGACTACATGCATGCATACAGGTTATTTGATTGAGAAAAACGTCAAAAATTGGTTAAGAAAAAAAAATTTTGACCTCGACCGAAGTGCTTCTGACCAATCGAGGTCAAGTACCTCGGTTGACTTAGAACACCTCGACCGAGGTGGTTTAACTAAGACAGTTTTCGAAACGATTTTGTGCTTCTTATCTGGATATAACCTCAGTGATGATTCTGTTTACATATTGGTTTTGAAATCTTTATATGCTTGAAAGGTTTTATAATATGTTTAAGTTGCTAAATGCTTTGTTTGAAATTTGTGGCATGTTTAATACTTTGTTTTTATCCAAATTATATTGAATTTGAAGGTTGACAGCACATGATGAGTTCTCTCACTCTCTTCCTAGAAAGACCAAGGCAATTCATTCTCTTCTCTTCTTCTTCTTGATCATGCTTAGCTCCTCACATACATATTTGCCTCCCTTTACCTATCCGGGAATTTGGAAGCAAACAAGTGAAAAGCAAGTGAAAGAAAAGATGAGATATTGGCTGGAAGTTAGAAAGAAACAAATAGGTTTGGGAAAGTCAATCATGATGATGAGTAACTCCGCACCATTCACATAGCCGGGTGTTTGTGTCTTGCCAAAGTCGGATTGAGCGATATTCCTAACGGTTCAGGGTATGTGCATCAAGGGTTTGAGGTATCTCGAGAAATTGATGATTGTTAATCTCCTAGGCTTTGGTTATTGTGCACCTCTGTCCATGCATCCCAAAAAGTAAAAAGGAAAATAAGCAAAGCTTATTGGTGGAAAATGTTGAAATTCAAAAGGAAGTAAAGTGAAGATCCTTTTCCCGGATTCTAGCACCACATTCCCTATATACATCCCACCCTCACACGTTTCATGACCTTCTCTTGAAAAGACCTTGAGACCTCGAGCTTGTTGATTGACTTGGTGGTTTAAACTGGATTATGCATGATTAATTTCGATAATTATGATTTATTATGCATTCTATGATTTTATGCAAAGATGCACAACTTTCTTATATTTATAAAATGTTTTGAGCATGTTTTGATTTTAAATTCCATGAAGCATTCTCTTAGAGAATTCTATGAGTGGAGCACACCATTAAAATGTTTTGAAATACTTTTCATTGATCTTTATGACTTATAATCCATTCTATCTTGTACTTAAGAATTGGAACTTGCTTGGGGACAAGCAAGGGACAAGTATGGGGTATTTTGATAGCATGTATTATAGTCTATATTTTGGGACCTGTATAGACGTTTTATCTTCAATAATCTGCATGTTTGAATGTATATTATGTGATTATATTGTCATTTCATCTACGTTTGCGGGAATTGAGGTCTACACCAAGTTTCGTTGTAATCGTAGGTAAAATGGCACGTTTTGCATCGAAATGGAGCTAAGGAGCAAAGGATTCATTGGAGCTACATTCAGGAGCTTAAAGAGGAGCTCACGAAGCATGAAATTAACAAAGAAGATTTACTTTGGACCAGATTTGAGAGATTTCACCTTTAGCTGAGATTCACCTCCGTTGACCACAAAGTCACCTCGACCGAGGTGATTTAGAGGAGATCTATTTTATTTTTGGAAGGAGAGTTCTTATCTTATATTTGGCTGATATCTTTTATTTTTGGAGGGAGAGATCTTATATTTTTGGGCTGGATTTCTTGAAGGAAGATCATATATTCTGGAGATTTATTTTAGAGATATGGATATATTTTATTAGGAAATTATCTTTTTATGATGTTATTATTTTTGGAAGATAATTCTCCTATATAAAGGGCTGAATTTTCCACAAATTCAGCAACCCGCTACCATCACAGCACTTAGGGATTGAAGAAGTTGCAGTTAGGAAGGATTTTTGGAAGTTTGAAGGAAGATTGAAGGAAGGAAGTTCACAGCTTGTGATAGCTTTTTAAGGGGATTTGTAAGACTTTCTTAGATTCCCTTTGTTTGATTTTCTTGTTGGATTTGTAATCCAAGGAACGCTGATTTGTTTGATATTTGATTCAGTTATTGAAGCCTTGTTCTTAAGGTTTTTGTGTTCAAATATTCATTCTCTTCCCATATATTTGATTATTGCTTTCATGATGATGAGTGATTAATTTCTTTGTGCGAGTCTAGGGTGATTTGCTGAAGGTTGTGGGAAAAACAATGATAGAATAAATCTTAATCCCAGTAGGACCCTGAAAGCACGAGTCTTTATCTTTAACCTTAGAACATCTCGTTCAGTTGATGAACATCTCGGCCGGAGTGGAATTTGACTAACCGAGGTGACCTTTCTGATCCGAAACTGAGAGTTAAGTGTTAGAGTTTGCTAAATCCTATTCTTATTACACATTTCCTGGTTCAATGCAAGCCTAGGATGAGACTTACCCGGTAATTCCTTTGTTTGTTTACCCAAGATCATAAGTGTAGGTAATAAAGGTTTATCCTTTATTGGGGTTTGAGTGTGCCTTCATTCCATCTTTGTGAGTTAGCCTGAGACTTACCCGGTAAAGGTTGATTCTATTCCCTTAGTTGGTTTGTTGGTTTGAGATTATAATTCTTTTCCTTAGTACCTTGAGACTTACCCGGTGATAGGTTCTTTGGCTTGGGATTGTGAGTAGTGAGACTTACCCGGTGATCTATTCCACTTTAGTAACACTTTCCCTTTGCAAAACCTCAGCTTTGTCTGCTTATCTTGAGATCTTGAGTTGGAACCACAACTGGATGCTTTAATCCCTAGAATTTGCATATTTCCCATAATTGACCTTATTATCATCTTTTGATTGCTTTAATCGCTTTTGTGGTTATTAGTTGCATTGACAACCTATACTTGCTTTGTTTCACCTAAGTCCCTGAGATCGACACCCCGGAATTCTTGCTTTTACTATAATTGATCCGTACACTGCGGGTCAGCATCCTTGTTTTAAGCATACTTCTTGGGTTGTAATTTTAAAGCTTGCACACACCATTTGGAGCGAACACCGTGTAAAATAAAATATTTTTAGTCAAGGAAAGTATAGTTTTAGTCTAAGATAGTATATTTTTGCCTTGTATATGAAAAAAAACTAAAACTAAGAAAATTGAGATTTCGGAAGAAACCTAAACAAAAAAAAATCAGATTTTTTGAAATATCAGATTTTAAAATATATCTAATCCAAAATTATAGTATAGAAGAAACCTAAAAGAAAAAAAAACTTTAGGTTCATACATTTGTGTAACGTATGAATCGTTGTTACTTTCTGTTTTAATGTGTTGTGGTTCATGAAAATTTGGACCTCTTTTTCAACGATGTTGTTTGATTTTTGCTTTATGTTCATGAAAACTTTGGTTGTATTGGTTCCGGTTTATGTAACTTGTTTTATACTTTATGTTTAGTTTCTATTCATGAAAAGTTTGTGTTATATATGTATATGTATGCGGGAAACATAACTATTATGTGATTTTTGTTGTTTTGTTATCATGCTAATTTTTGTTGTTTGTTTGCGAATTTCCTCTGAAAACATTACTACATGTTGTTGTTGTTTTTCTATTATGTTATTTTTCATTGTTTGATGAGTTATTGCAGGAAATATAAATCTATTGTGTTGTACTAGTATATAGATTATGTGAAGCATCTATGCTCATCAAACCATGAAGCCTTTCGTACATGGTTTAGCCTAAACGCTTTGTATCCATCATGCACTATGGACACGCAAGAACTCCAACAATACTTGTTCGCTTCAGAACGTGTCTGCAAAAAAGTTTTAAATTTATATCCTGAAATATATGACTGAACGATGTTCCTACCCGCAGTGTACAAATCAATCGTAGTAACGGCTAATATTCCGGAGTCGATCGCAGGGATTTGGTGAAAACAATTTCATTAAAGCAATCTAACTTTTAAAGCATGCAATAGCAATGATCAAAAGCAATCATAAGAATATGCAATATAATTGGGGACCGCAGATTCTAGAGATCAAAGTATCCAATTGTGATTTTCGAATCAAGTTGTCTAAAGATGTGTAAAGGACAGAGCTGGATTGCAAAGAAAAGGTGTTCCAAAGTTAGGATAGATCACGGGGAGGTCTCACTATCCGTTATTCTAATACATTGAAGCTCATCACCGGGTAATTCTCAAAGCTTCAATGAAGAAGAATGATAGTCTCGACCCTTTCCTCACCCCATAGCAGATGTAGTTCTAGTACGCGTCATCTTCTACAAGGATAGATATATAAGAATATATATATATATATATATATATACATATATATATATATAAGGTCACGCTATACTAAAGCAAATATCCAAAAAAAGCACATAGAGGCCAACATACAAGAAATAGTAACTGATGAGATCCGCGGAGGTAGTGGTGGTCGCCCGTACATCTATCTCAGACCGACAAGTTTAAAACAAAACCCCCTTTTGAAAACGTAGACCCCTTGCAGGTTCTGTTTATTTATCTATTCATACTTTAGAAGATTTCGAGTGTCATTGTTGCCAACCTAGAGCTCTGATACCATATTGTAAGACCCCAAGTTCTGGGAACTCGAAGTGTTACGGGCTAGGACTTGACAATGGGTCCCAACCCTCAAAATAACAACGACACAACGGATCTTACAACAAGGCACAAATAAATGAAAACCAAAACTTATATTAAAACCAAAGGTTTAAACAAAGGGAAGCGTAAAAGACTCGCAACCGAGTTCAAAACAAAAGGGAAACTACAACTAAAACATAAACTCGATCCCGTCCTATAATGTACGGGAACCTCGGTTGAACACACCGTCCATATCACTCAGCAACACTTATATCATGCAGGGCATCTACAACATCGGTATAAACCGTTAGCTAACATCTAAATATCAGAAAGACTGTAAAGGCACAAACTCACATAAGGTAATATAAACATATAGCATGCTTGTACTCAACCGGTTATTATCTTTCATTAAGTTATCCATTACTAATTCAACTCTTTTGTCACACGAGAATCTTCAGAAACTCGTCTCCGCTTCCGTCTACCAACAGGAATAAATCAGTTCTATCCGTTACTTGCGGGACTGGGTTACAAGAGCACCTCCTAGTCTCCTATAGAACTAGAGAAGTGATCACCACCCGGTTATCATACACTTGGTCCAATTGCGGTTATAAAGGTCAATCCTATTCCAGTTATCCGTTATAATGAGATAAACAAAACAAACAAGCCAAAACACTCAAACCAACATACATAATGAAGCTAAGTAAATCCAAGGGACTTACCTCACTCAAAGGTAAACTCAAAGGGTTAGTGAGCACTCAGTTTCCCGCAGTAAAGGAGGAAAGGAAGCTTGTTCACACAAGGCATCACAAATCAGAACTGAAAGGTTGTTAGAAGTCTATAACTTCTAGTCTCAATGATCTCTAAGAGATCTTCACATGCTAAGGGCTCGACCTTAGTCTTAAAACACTCTCAGGGGGTCAACAACATCCACAAAAACCAAGGAAAGGAACAAAGGAAGAAGGAAGGAAGCAACTCACCAAAGATGGGAACTACTGTAGAGAAAACCGCAGGGGCGGAAGATAGATCCACAGGGGTGGCGCTGGGCAGGATCTGAGGGGCGGCACGACAGAGGTGCGGGGGCGGTGGCGTGACAACAATGACTATCGGGGTTTCTCTCAACAGAAACTCACAGCAAGGGATCCAAATCTCGATCTTTTGATCCACCCACGTCAAAACTCAACCAAGGGAGCCTGTGAACATCAACGAATCAACACGAGAAGGCTAACAAGAATCAAGACTCGATCTTGATCCTTAGAGAAGAAGAAAAGGAAGAAAAAAAAGAAGAAAGCGAACAAAAGGGAAGGGCATGCAACAACGCATGAACGTGAGGAAGAAACAAATAAGGAGGGAACTTACACGTTCAGCAAGATCATAGGAAGCAAGGCTGCAACTCTCGAGGTTGAAAAAAACTGTATGCAAGAAACGGGAAAAAGAAGGAAAAGAGGGAATTTATAGGAAACGGGGAAAAAGATAGATGGAAGGATGTTCTAGGGTGTAGAAAATCATAGGAAAACTTGACCATAAGATAGAAGATCGAATCTTCTATCTATAGAAATAGATAAAACGAACGAAAAATAGATCAACACTCCCTTCACCGCGGGGGCGGTGAAGGTGAAAACTGGGGCTTTACAAGTCTCTTCCCAAGAAAGGGTATAGGTTATAGAAAGGTTCACCAAGGCTAGTGTTTAGGCAATGTTACCCTAAACTTAAGGATATAACATTAGGTGGACGACATAGGAAACCACGGCTGGATCTTGACAAATCTCGGCCGTGGAAATCAAGAACAACCCGTGGAATCTCCTCTACGGCAGTTAAACCACAACTTTCATGGTCCAATCTGTTTGTAAGGGTCAATCTATCATCATCTAAACCACAACCTTCAACCAATCACCCTAGAATCACAAGGAGTTTAGCCAACAGTCATCATATTCATATCAAAAATCATATAAGAAGTCAAGAATGGAATGAAATCAATAAAACTCAAAGGAACACAATGATTTCCAAATAATGCATCTCCAAATATCATAAACTGAATTAATCCACAAATAATATCCGTTCTTGTGTTCAAAAGAGAAGAAAATCAAAATCCAGAAAATCTCACAAAAATCTCTCAATCTCCAATGTAGCCAAAGTACGGGTTGTCAATCCGTTTCCGACTATGAATTCAAACCTCTCCAATGCCGTCTTCCGTAAATCTCCATGTGTAAATTGTCCTATGTTGAGTGTGTCAAATGTCCTAGAAACCGCCCTTCTAATAGGATAAAATTAGGGTTAGAAAAGATCTCGTTTTGGGCTGATGATGTGGAAACCACGGTCCAATACGGAAGGAATCTCGGCCGTGGAAATCAGTCCTTGGCCGTGGTTTCTTCTCTGAGATGTGTTTCCTCTTTGTTCTCTTTTGAATCTTCTAAGTCTTGACTTTATACTTCTCCTTAAGCTCTCCAATGCTTCCCATAGAGGTCCACTTTGATCACCACCTCATGAATGCTCCATTTCTACTCCAAATCAGCGCCAATTCACCTACAATCATCATAACACTTGTGTAGATCTCGATTCTAACATAATAGGCGAATATGATCATAAATGCCACGAATATATGTCCATCTACACAAAAGAAGTGGAAAAACTACCTATATGCACATCTTACTAACGACATATTTCATGCTATCAAAATAACTCATACTTGCCTCTTGCTTGTCCCCAAGCAAAATTTAAATCTAGAATACTAAGATGTATAAAATATGAATGCAAAGACAAGTGAAAAACACAATATTTTTGGTTTCATGCTTCTATTCAAGGATCACTCTCTAAACTTGTTTCATAGCTTCCGAAAACTGTTATGTGAGAAAAAGTAAGCATGTCATGAAAAGAATAATCATTCCTTGCAAAAATTTTTAAAACAAGCATCATAACTCGAAGCATATCAAAATCAATCATGGAAAATCCGATTTAGACGGCAAAGCCAAACAACATACTCAAAGATCTTAAGGTCTTTCAAAAGAAGGTCAAGAAATGTATTAAGGTGGGATGTGTATAGGATATGTGGTGCAAATCGGAAAAGGAAAATAACATCACAACTGCAATAAGGATTCTCAACATCCACCAACAAGCTCTTTTTCTCTTCTTTTTCAGCATTTTTCTTTTTATACTTTCACTTGAGAACATGGACAAAGGTGCACAATAACTGAAGCCTAGGAAATCAGCAAACCTCAATTTCTTGAGGTACCTCAAACCGTAATGCACATACCATGACTCGTAAGGAGTATCACTCAATCTAACTTTAGCAAGACATAAACACCCGACTATGTGAATGGTACCGAGTTACTCATCATCATGATTGACTTCCCCAAACATATTTTCTAACACACTTCATCATTTTCGACTTCAAACTTCACAACTTTCACTAACTTGCATCCTAATTCCTGGATAGGTAAAAAGGAGGCAAATTTTACATGAGGAGCTAAAAACGTGATCAAGAAGAAGAAAGGAGTAAAAATCGAAAATGCCTTAATCATATCAATAAGAAGTGCAAGAACTTATAACGCAATTTCAACCTTCAATTCTCAACATGATTTAGATAAAATTTCAAATTATCAAACTTGCAAGAAATTCCAACAAAATATTCAAGTCCTTCTAATTCCATGATTCAATCTAAACACGTAAAAATCATGAAAATCCATTCCACAAGTAATATCATCATCGAGGTTTTTCCGTCACTAGAAGCACAATTTTTTTTAAAACTTTTAAATTAATAGGATTTTTCAAAATCATATAATGCATGACAATATCGAAACGTGTGACAAGAAAATAAAAGTGCAAAGTACGATAGACGTACACCAAAGCAAAGTATCATAGTAGTTATTACAGACCAAGTCTCAATCCTCCATTAAGATCTTATGATGTGGGGAAAGAGTCGTCTATAGGTAGATCATCTTCGGTGCTTGTGATGTGGGGAAGGCGGCTTAGATGCTCCGCCACAGAGTTCTCAAATTCTTTCTTGTCCCGGATCTCTAGATTGAACTCTTGGAGGAGGAGGATCCATCTAATAAGCCGCGGTTTTGCATCCTTCTTGGTGAGCAAATACTGTATTGATGCATGGTCAGTGTAGACAATCACTTTCGCACCTACAAGAAAGGAACAAAATTTCTCAAAAGCATATACCACCTCCAGAAGTTCCTTCTCCGTTGTAGCATAGTTGAGTTGAGCCTCGTCTAGCGTCTTGCTAGCATAGTATATGGCATGAGTGCGTCCATCTTTTTTCTGTCTAAGTACCACTCCTACGGCTACGTCACTCGCATCGCACATGACCTCGAATGGAAGATTTCAATCCGGCGGTTGATGATGGGGCCTGAAATTAGAGCTTCTTTGATCTTGAAAAAGGCATCTAGACATTCCTTCGAAAGCTCAAAGACTACATCCTTCATTAGTAGGTTAGTCAATGGTTTAGAAATTTTAGAAAAAACTTTGATGAACCTTCTATAGAATCCGGCATGAACAAGAAAACTCCTTACCCCTTTTACCGTCGATGATGGAGGTAGCTTCTCTATGGTATCTATCTTCGCCCTATCAACCTTGATGTCGCGGTTTGAGACCAAGTGTTCTAGAGCAATTCCTTCATTAACCATAAAAAGACTTTTTCCCCAATTTAATACAAGGTTAGTCTCTTCACATCTTTAAAGAACCAAGGAAAGGTTAGCAAGACAGTCATCAAAAGAAGAATCGTAAACAGAGAAGTCGTCCATAAAAACCTCCATGATGCTTTCAATATATTCAAAAAATATCGCCATCATGCACCTTTGAAAGGTGGCCGGTGCGTACGTTGCACAATCCGAACGGCATTCTCCTGTAAGCAAATGTACCCCAAGGGAACGTAAAGGTGGTATTAACCTGATCATCTGGATGGATGGGGATTTGGAAGAATTCGCTATATCCATCTAGATACCAAAAATGTGAATGTTGTGCCAATCGCTCTAGCATTTGATCGATGAAAGGAAGAGGGAACTGATCCTTCCTCATCGCAACGTTTAGTTTCCTGTAAAATCGATGCACATTCTCCATCCGATTACTGTTCTTGTGGGGATTAACTCGTTGTTTTTGTTGGTCACAACGGTCATTCCCCTCTCTTTGGTACCACATGGATGGGGCTCACCCACTTGTTGTTAGAAATTGGAAAGATGATACCTGCATCAAGTAATTTGAGGATTTTCTTCTTCGTAACCTCTTTCATGATCGCATTTAACCGTCTTTGAGGTTCCCGTGAAGGCATATGGTCATCCTCCAATAAGATCTTATGCATGCACAAAGAAGTTTTGATACCTACTAGATCATCAATGATATATAATAAGGCTTTCTTATGTAATCTCAATTCACTCATAAGCCTATCATGCATCAGTTAAGCTAGTAGTAACTATGACCGATATGAAGAGTTTGATCCTAAAAAAGGGAACTTAGTGATTTGGAAGTGGTTTCAACTCCAAGGTAGGAGGTGTCTTTGTTGAGGTGTTGTGGCCTTCCGAAGCGTCTCCGGATGCATCCAAGGGTGTAGAAGAGGTAGGGAGGTGTCCAAGAATGCTTCTAAGGAGTATTGGAGGAGTCTCAGATTGTTTCAAATTCCATGACCTGGACTAAATTTCCACGGCCAAGATTTGTGTCGAGGTGGCTCTCGACATGGGTTTCCACGGGTGAATTAATTAAAATCTCGCCCGTGGAAAAGTGTCCTTGACCGAGATTTTGGCCAGTTTCCGAGCTGTCTTTCAATTCTTCAAATTCCTCTTTTGGCTCTTCTTCCATCTCTTCCAACGCTCAAACCTCAGGATCACAATCCTCTTCTACTCCCTCCTCCATAATGCTCATACTTATGACTTTTTGTAGTGGATCCTTAAGCAAAATAGAACTCACTATCTCTCTCGATTCTTCCTCATCATAGATCTTGAAAACATCTTCTCCCATGGTTGGTTCTTCGATGAAAGATGAGAGTACAAAATCAACTTGTTCTTCTCCTATGTTGAAAGACAATCTGGTGTTTTTGCAATCCACCAAGCAACCGCAAGTTGCAAGAAACGGTCTCCCAAGAATGAATGGGATTGGATGATCTACAGGAATGTCCAATACCACCAAATCTATAAGAATGTAAAACTTGCCAAGCTTTATGGGGATGTCTTCCAATATGCCAACGGATCGATTGATAGATCGATCCGCCATGTATAATGTAATCTTTACCGGTTTAGGTTTCTCCTAAATCGGCCTTCTCACACAAAGCAAGCAAGATGATGCTCACATTTGCTCTTAGATCACAAAGTAAATCATATGTGACTCTCCAACTCCAATAGGGACGCAAAACGATCCCAGATCCCGTAGCTTGGGTGACATGTTCTTCGTCATGATCTTGATGAGTTCCGATGATTTTGAAGTCATCTTAACTTCACCAAAATCCTCTAATTTTCTCTTGTTATAGAGGATATCTTTTAAAAACTTGCCATAGGCGGGCATAACTAAAATTGCATCAATAAAAGGAATGTTAATATGTAACTTACTCATAAGGTCAATAAACTTACCGAAGTGCTTGTCTAGACGCGCTCTCGCTCTAGACTGCGGAAACGGTAGTGGAGGTATGTAAGCTTTAGGAGGTATGCAGACATCGTCCTTCTCCTTCTCTTTCTCGGCTGGAACCTCGAGATAAACGGGTTGCTTGCCCTTGTCATCCGTCCTAGGTGTAGGATCAGTAGTCGTCACACCACTCCTTGTGGTAATCGCCATCACTTGGCCTTTCAGGTTGTTCTTTGTCCTTCCGGGAAGCTTTCCTTGATCTTTAGGAACTTCTCCAGCCTTGCTAAATACTTGATTTTCCAAGTATTTTTGTGCCTTAGAAATCGAAGTAACTGAACTCTCCAATCCATTCAGCTTTCCAGTCATAGTTTCAATCATCGCTGCCAGCTTATCCTTGGGTGACTGACTTGAACTTGAAGATGGTTCCTGGCTTTTTAATGGAGTAAAAGTAGAAGAAGTAGGTGGAGTTAGAGCATTTTCAGCATGAGAATAAGGGTTACCGGAATTATTTTGATTGGATCTCCAATTGTTATAGTTCCGGTTGTTGTTGTTATTGTTGTAGTTGTTGTTCCTATTCCCTTGATAGTTTCCTCTTCCCACATAGCCAACATCTTGATCCTTTGGCCTTTGTGCTTGTGACTTCAAGAGTTCCTTCAAAGCCTTAACCTCATTGTTAAGACTGGTGAGTTGAGCAACACTAGAGGTAGTAAGATTCAGCTCTTGAGTTCCGAGTCTTTGACTTCTATCATCAACCCTCCGATGGGAGTATATCTCAATAGTTAGAGCTTGTTTTTCAACAAACTCTCATGCTTCATCAACAGGTTTATCCATGAAAGTTCCAACAGAAAGTGATTGGAGTTTGAATTGAGTTTCCTCATCCAAACCCTTGAAATAAATTACTAGTAGATCAATCTTTGCAATCCCATGATAAGGGCAATCCAACAAAAGGTCCTTGAACCTCTCCCATGATTTAAAAAGACTTTCGTTATTCCTCATCACAAATGTATTAATTTTACCTCTCAACTCCGTTGTTTTTGATGGCGGAAAGAATTTGGTGAGAAACTCCGTAGTCATCTCCTCCCATGTATTAACCCTTCCGGATGGAAGTGATTGATACAAAGCGAGTGATTTATCTTTCAAAGAGAAATAGAAAGGCCGCAACTTATATTTATTATTATACACTCTTGAAGGTTTCAAATTCTCCATGAGAATCTCGTAATATTGTAAGTGTTTATGTGGATATTCTCTCTCTAATCCTCCAAACTGACTTTGTCGGATCATAGTAATGACTTGAGGTTGAAACTCATAATCATGATCAACAGGATCAATTATAATGCTTGGATGACGTACTTGTTGAGTGAGATCCATCCTTTGACCAAGTATTTGCGGTATACCCACACACGGGTCAACTCTCTCAATCCTCGCTAGAAGGTGAGGTGCAGGTGGTGGCACAAAAACGGGTGCCGGTGGATCAACTACAACTCTAGCATCTCTTTCTCACTCTTCACGCAAATCTAGACAACCTCTTGTATTTCGGCCATGTTGGCTCGAAGTTCGTCCTCTCTAGCGCGTGTTTCTGTTGTCTCCCTAATTAGGGCATGATCTCGTAACTTCAATTGATCCAGAGCATCATCCAACTCAACATGGAAATCTCTATTTTCACCATTATTTGCGGCAGCCATTCTAGTTTCTTTTAGTCTCCTTTTGTATGTCTTTTCTTCTAGTTCAAGTTCATAGGGAGCGATTTCTTTACCAACTTCTATGGAAAGATCCTGCAAGAACACTCAAGTAGAATGATCAATAGCAAAAGCAAAAAGCTTCCAAGTTGGACAACCGTACACTGAATTTGGTCTAGACCAAATCCTTGGCAACGGCGCCAAAAACTTGTTCGCTTCAGAACGTGTGTGCAAAAAGTCTTAAATTTATATCCTGAAATATATGCCTGAACGATGTGCAAACCCGAAGTCTATGGATCAATCGTAGTAACGGCAATATTTCGGGGTCGATCACAAAGATTTGGTGAGAACAATTTCAGTAAAGAAATCTAACTTTAAAAGCATGCAATAGCAATGATCAAAAGCAATGATAAGAATATGTGATATAATTGGGGGAACGTAGATTCTAAGTATCCAATTGTGGTTTTCGATTCAGGATGTCTAAAGATGTGTAAAGGACAGAGTTGGGATTGCAAAGGTAAGGTGTTTCAAAGGTAGGATACATCACGGGGGAGGTCTCACTATCCATTATTCAAATCCAATGAAGCTCATCACCGGGTAAGTCTCAAAGCTTCAATGGAGAAGAATGAAAGTCTCGAACCACCACTCAACCTAAGGGAATAGAGATAACCATCACCGGGTAAGTCTCAAGTTAACTCACAAAGGCAAGAGGAAGGCACACTCAAACCTAATAAAGGATAGATCTTTATTACCTAGAACTTGTAATCGTTGGCAACCAAACAAGGGAATCACCGGGTAAGTCTCTTCCCAAGCAAGGATATAGGTTATAAATGTTCAACAAGGCTAGGCTTTAGGCAATCTTAACCTAAACTTAAGGATATAACATTAGGTTAACGACAGAGGAAACCACAGTTGGATCTTGACAAATCTCGGCCGTGTAAATAAAAGAACAGCCCGTGGAAACTCCTCTGCGGCGGTTAAACCACAACTCTCAGAGTCCAGTCTCTTTGTAAGGGTCAATCTATTATCATCTAAACCACAACCTTCAACCATTCACCCTAGAATCGCAGGGGGTTTAGCCTACAATCATCATATTCATATCAAGAATCATATAAGAAGTCAAGAATGGAATGAAACCAATAAAACTCAAAGAAACACAATGATTTCTAAATAATGAATCTCCAATTATCATAAACTGAATTAATCCACAAATAATCTCCGTTCTTGTGTTCAAAATAGAAGAAAATCAAAATCCAGAAAATCTCACAAAAATCTCTCAGTCTCCAATGTAGCCAAAGTACGGATTGTCTATCCGTTTCTGACTATGAATCCAAAGCTCTCCAATGCCGTCTTCTGTAAATCTCCGTGTGTAAATTCTCCTATGCTAAGTGTGTCGAATGTCGTAGCAACCACCCTTCTTATAGGATAAAATTAGGGTTAGAAAAGATCTCGTTTTGGGTTGATGATGTGGAAACCACGGGCCAGTACGGAAGGAATCTCGGCCATGGAAATCAGTCCTTGGACGTGGTTTCTACTCTAAGATGTGTTTCCTCTTTGTTCTCTTTTGTATCTTCTAAGTCGTGATTTTATACTTCTCCTTTAGCACTCCAATGCTTCCCATAGGGGTCCACTTTGATCAACACCTCATGAATGCTCCATTTCCCCTCCAAATCAGTGTCAAGATACCTACAATCATCATTACACTTGTGTAGATCTCGATTCTAACATAATAGGCGAATATGATCATAAATGCCACGAATATATGTTCATGTACACAAAAGAAGGGGAAAAACTACCTATATGCACATCTAAACTAACGTCATATTTCATTCTATCAAAACTCATACCTGACAACATCCCAAGTGTTGGGATGTCGTTCACCGTCCACATGAGAGTTTCACACATATTAAAGTATTCCCTTGTACATACATCAAACGTGCGGACACCCCTTTCTCCACAACAATAGTAACTCATCGAACAAAGATTCTAAACTAATATCTATTAGCTTCTTTGGGTTTTTGAGACTTGGAAAAATGGTGGATAAAAATAAATAGGGATTTTGCTACACATGCTCAGTGGTAGGTTGTATGGAATGACAAGCACATGCTATATCGAGTATGGTCTACAAACTTCCCTAAAGGACAAAACCCATCTGTACACAAGCATAACCTCACATTACAGACTTCTAATGCAAAATCTGAAAATGTTCGATCAAAATGCTTACATGTCTCACCATCAGATGGGTGAGACATAAATCCTTCATTAGATTGGTAATTGCATGTCAATACATCTCCAATGCCGTTTCCACCATTGCATACAAACATTGTATGCGTGAGATCAATGAAAAATATCGTAGAACCTAATTGGGTATTGGTTTCCCTCTCTTAGATTACCAACATGTACACCTTGGACTATGATAATACTTACATTCGGTGGCATAAACATCATCTTCCAAAACAACATGCATCCATTAGGGCGCATATGACTATTATGTTGTGACAATCTAAAGTTTGCAATCAACTTATGCATCTCATAAAATCAAGTGGGAAATGAATGGTCCGTCGGTAATACATTGTCTACTGTTTTAAGATCTGCACCATACCCAACTTGTGGCAAATTGTGTTTGGTCTTTAACTCTCATTGCCGTTAATTTAAAAATGGAAAAACTATGATATATTGGCTCCTCTAATGACCTTAACACTTCAAAAAACATGTGACAATAAGGAAGTATTATCTTGATCAGGACCAAACACCATGGTCGGTTGTGCCATTTTCATCTCTTCTTCAATCACCACATGAGTTTCATGCAACACGTCATTGTTACTTGGCTCGTTGATGAGTGTGCTAGGGTCAAACCATGCAGATGGAACAAAATTCGGACCATCAACATCAAAAACTATTCTTTAAGTATGATTTAAATTATCAAACAAATGCATCCCTATCCCGAATAAGTTCATGCCATTATCTGCCAAGTTTGATTTCTCCTCTACAATGGGAATAGAGGCAAACGGTGATTCCCCATGTGATGTCCACTAAAAATAACCCTCAAGGAAACCTTATTGATATAGAAGAGCTCATACATCATCTAATTTATGAAATCTTCCATTTTTACATTTTGAGCAAGGTCGTCTTATCTTCTCCCCTTCCATTAAATGAACTTGTGATATTGCAAAAATGATAAATTTTCCAACACCATCAAGAAATTCAGCGTTATAAACACCACCATTAGGCTGTCATCTTTCATACATCCATTCGGGTTCTCCATGTTTACAGACCTAAATAATTTTTTACTAGTATCATTTTGAAGGCAGAGCAAGTTAGGTTTGGTTTACCTTAACCGAACCAAACCGAATAATTTCGGTCCAGACCAAACCTGAACCGACAATTTAGGTTCGGTCTTAGGTCACTATTTTTTTAAAAATCGGTTTCGGTTAAAATCCGTAAAACCGACGGTTTAACCGAATACCAAATTTTAATTTAAGAAAATAAAAAAATGGGTGAAATTATGTTCAATTTTTATAGGTTTTCATATTTGTAATTTTTATCGAGGTTTGAATATTTCATATTTTATAGTTTATCGAGATTTGTACTTCAATTTTTAGGTCCGTGTAGGTCCAAAACCTAAACTAAAACGAAATCGACCAAATAGGTTCGGGTTTAGGTTCTAATATTTTATGTTTTTGGTTTTAGGTCCAAACCAAAACCGAACCTACTTTTATAGGTTCGGTTTTCGGTCCAAGGTTTTAGGAAAATCGGTTTCAGGTTCGGTTCGATTTTGGACCTATCCTCACCCCTAATCATTTTACCATATATTATATAACGCAAAATAATTTCGTTCTATTTCATTGTGATTATCCAAAATAACTGAACTTCAATTTATAGCCACGGATTTAGCCTCAACTACAGTTTTGCGGCTACCAGCCACGAAAATACCCATGAATAAACATGTTGAGAAACTGTATAGGTGAATAATAAGGATATAAATACTCTAGAAGGGAGGTTGAATAGAGTATGAGAACTTTTTGCAAAACTTATATTAAGGCTTTGAAACTGATTTCAAGTGACAAAACTGGTTTTCAAGGCTTTTAAAGGGATTTCAAGGCCTTGACTTCGAAACCTGCAAAACAACGTTATTCACAATATACGCAATAGAAAATGCGGAATAAAAAGATCGACACGGTGATATGTTTACGAAGTTCAACTCTAACAGCCTACATCTCCGTCCTAGGGTTTTTTTTACCCGTATGATCTAACTATCTATTATTTGCTCAAAGAGTCCTAGATACAACCTAGAAGAAATCTCCTTCTTCTCTCACTATAGCCAATGCTACGATATAGTCCAACTCTAACCTAGCAATAATAACCTAGTTATTTCGCATAGTAACCCACACTCGAGTATAACACTCTCTAGGTATGCCAATGAAGCTCTAGTGTTTTTCTCACTCTAGGGATGTAAATGTTTGTAAGCTAAGAGGAAGAAAAACTTTTGGAAAGAATGAAGATGTTTGATCACTTGAAGACTTAGATGTTTCAATGTAAGCTTGTCGTTGTCCTCTTCAATCGCCATCTTCATTTATAGTCTTCTATGGAGAACTCTTCTAACCGTTGTAAGAGAGAACTTGTAACGTTCTTCTTTCTCCACGGAAAATGGTGCTTGGTTGAGATAAAGTAGCCGTTGTAAGATCTTCTATCTTCTTCATCTACTTCTTCTCTTTGACGCATGTTTGGGAATCTTCATCTTCGAGATCTTCTCCTTGAAAGATACGTTGAAGATCTTTTTCGTTGAAGCCCTTAGTTTACGCTTCCGAGATTTTCCAAGCCATTAAAGATCTTTGTTGTTGAAGACTTCTCTCTTGAGGGCCGTTGAAGATTTTTCTTTGGATCTGAGATCTTTGTGTGGGATCCGTTGGAAAGATCTACTCTTATCCTCTTGCGTTGGTTGTTAAGATTTTTGCTAGATCTTGTTGTTGTGGACCAGATCTTCTCTTCAATTCCGTTTGAAGATCTTGTTGTTGGGGTTGGCCGAGATCTTCTCTTAGTATCTTGTTTGAAGATCTTCTTGTTATCCTTGGTAGATATTCTTGTTTTGGTTTGTTGAGATTTACAAATCATGAATTCGAAAAGCCTTTAGCCGAATCCTCCTTTGTATCGCTTTTCAAGGCCTTTGTGTTTGTCCCTTGAACACTTTTCCAAGGCCTCCGTGCTTGTCCTTTGTAATGAGTTTCAAGACCTGCGTTCTTCCTTTGAAATGCTTTTCAAGGCCTGCACACATTTAACAAACACAAACCAAAATATTCAATCTATAAATACAATCAATATTTGTTTGTTTATAAAACCGCTCATAAATGTTTAAGTCTTACATCATCTACATAGACAATTCATAATCAAGGTGGAGTTATCAATCTCCCCCTTGATGGAAGACAAAACAAATATTATACATGCATTCAATGTTAGCGATATACATGCAATAATATTGAAAAAATGTAGAATGCAGAAATATCGGATCGACAACACATATTTAATTTCTCCCCCTTTGTCTTTTAACAAGGGAGAAAAACCATTAAAATACGGGAGTTTAAAAAGTTATTACAGACCCACGAAAGTATTTCCAAAAAACAAAAATAGTTTAAAATGAGTCTCACAAATAGTTTTCAAGACCTTGAAATCAAAACCAAGGAGGCATTGAAATCCATGTCAAGGCCTTGACATCCATTTCATGGCCTTGAAATCCTTTTCAAGACTTTGAATGGCTATTTCTGATCATCCTCATAAGACTTCTTCCTCCATCTGGATTGGGCCATTTTGTTGCTCATGTCATTGATTTCAGCTTCCAGTCTTCGTTTTCTCTCAGCAAGCCGATATTCCTTTTGCACGGCATATTCCTCAGTAGTTAGAATAGTAGGTTCGACATGCGTGGGGTAGAGGATGTGTTTGTTCTACACAATGCGTTTGCAATTCATGAGCACATTCTCCACCTTTTCCTGAGTATGTTATACAGTGTCTTCAGTCAGGGGCATGAAGTTGCCGGTGGTGGTAAGGGTAAGAGCGTTCGGGAGATACATTTGGTTAATCTTTGCATACATTACCGACATAACATCATGGCTTGCATCCATTCTTCATATCATATCCAATTGAAAGTTGGACATTTCTCTATTTAGAGATTGCAATTCCAATTCAAAACCATCTAGCCTGGTTTCTGAAATGGAAGGAGATGAGGGAACTGTGGGGGATGGGATCATAGCAACAACCTTGTCTTTCAATGTCCAAGCTATAGCAAGATTCTTTTCTGTTAGTTGATTTTGAAATAAAGTTGACAATTGGATGGCTTTTGTCTTGCTTACTCTTGTCTCTAGATATTTACTCTTTGAGAACTTTTTGTGTTGTTCACTCTTGTGAGGATAGATGGAAAGTGAAGTACTTCTATGGAGAAGAGAAGATAATATGCCTTCAGCTGTAATACTTTTGCAGACATAGACTTAGGGAAGGAACTTAAATATTCAGAAATGCAAGTATGTGAAGCCCAATCCTGTTCAGCGACATACCATCCCAATATCCCTTGATGGTCGGTATCTGGCTTGTGCTCAAACTAGATCAAATTTTGACGCTTATGACTGACTTCTCTATACCTAACCTTATTGAAGCTTGTAATCAGTACCAAGATAATATGAAGATTATATTTTAAGACCATTCAATGGTACAAATATGTTTGGCTTTTACGGTATAGTATAAGAACTGCATAACATCTTCTATATGAACAGTATTATGGCTTTTCTTATATACCGGAATTTGAGAATGATCAATGGAAAATCTTTTCACCATGTGCTCATGAATCTAATTCTCTCTTACAAGCAGTCTTAGAAGCATAACTTTGGAATATGAATTTTGACTTGAATGATACCCTCTTTTCGATTCAAAGAAATTGTGCACGATCTGCTACATAACTTTGGAATATGGTGCTTGGGATGGTTGTCAAACTGCATATCATAAATTTCAAAAATAATTTGCTGCAATAAGCATAGAGAAATAAACATGAGATTGGGTATTACCTGAGTTGATCGATTTGACGTTCAATAGAACGAGTCGAGTCTCTCGAAACTTTTTCCAAGCAGATTGCGAGTAGCTTGGCTAATCAAAAAGCCCTGTATTTAGATTTTATCTGAACTAGCTCAAACTTTACAAATGGGCAAACTACTACTCCATAGGGCCTTTCCCATGAACAATTGGCATCATTATTCGTGGTGAAAAGGAAAAATATAATTGCAGTTGTGGTATAAAGTTCGAATCAATTATGTTTGATAGGAAAAGAAGAAAGTGCATGTTAAAGGATGGGAAATGAAAAACAAGAAGGGATCGGAGGGAAATTGCAGAAATTATGTTTAAGTTGTTCTGTTAAGATGTGTTTGGATATATTATCCCACATTGACAATATGATAATAACCGAACCTAATATATAAGCACTAGGGCTACTCCTCCTATTCCCAATTGGTTTTAGGATGGAACCCGTGTGCTTGTATGTGTGGTTCACCGGACGCGTGCCCTCCGCGTCATATGGTCCCGGGACGGATATAAGAAAAAGTAACATGGTATCACAGCAGGTCCGATCCGGGTCCGGTTTCTTGATTTCGGGGATTAGCTAAAAGAGAATGAGATGTGAAACCCGTCGAAAAACAAAATCAAAAACAAAAATTGTGGGCGAGCTAAAAAGAGATTGAGTTGCTCGACCCGAGAAAGAAAACATGTGTCAAGTGTTAACTAATTCAGGTAGTTAACACTTGAGGGGGAGTGTTGGGATGTAGGGAAAATTTCCCACATCGATAACACGCAATCTAGTGAACCCTGAATGCTTATGTGCTAGGTTCACTTACGTGCGTCCCCTCCACATATTAGACCCGACGGATAATAAAACATAATTTAAAATGAGAGTGTTAAGATGTGTGTGGATATATTGTCCCACATTGACAATATGATAATAACCGAACCTAATATATAAGCACTAGGGCTACTCCTCCTATTGCCAATTGGTTTTAGGATGGAACCCCGAATGCTTAAGGCTTTGTGTCAAGTACAACTAGTTCAGAATAGTTGCACTTCAGGGGGAGTGTTAAGATGTGTGTGGATATATTGTCCCACATTGACAATATGATAATAACCGAACCTAATATATAAGCACTAGGGCTACTCCTCCTATTGTGGATTGGTTTTAGGATGGAACCCCGTGTGCTTGTATGTGTGGTTCACCGGACGTGCACCATCCGCGTCATTTGGTCCCGGGACGAATATAAGAAAAAGTAACATATATGAAAAGCAACCTGATTGGATTTTAAAACAGTTGGTCCAAGATACAGACCAACCTGAGTTACATCTCTTCCTCCTGCAAATATATAAGTTAGTGTATTTCAAGTCCAAACTCCAATTGGAAGTGCACAATTTCATTACCCTAATATATTTGCTCACATAGACACCTGTAGATATGATCATTTTTACCAAAACCGTGTAGATATGGTTTTTTTACTTTCTCTCCCTGCTAATTTCTTTTAATTTAATTGGAGCATCAATTTTGAAGTGTACTATATTGCTCAAAATGGATGATTTAAGATATCTTATGCAACATAAATTTTATTCATGTGGCTAAATTCTCGATTTTGTGTTTTTATAGTGAGCAAGATACTGCTTGAACTTCTGCAACCATGCTTGCTATCGTCGATTAGCTCGGCCAGAGTTGGTTTGTAAAAACTTGTTTCGTTTTCTTATCCATGCAAATACTTGAAGTACTTGACAAAGAAGCACAATATTAGGGATTGAAAGCACTTGAAGAAGCATAATATTAGGGATTGGCTTCGGGTGATTGCGTCAAATAAGGACCGCAATGTGTACGAGCTTAGATACTTCAACATTGCTGAGAACGAGGCCGAGGAGAAGGAATACATAGATTAAAAGGAGCTTGTTTGCTTTTTGGCTTTACATCATGATATTTGTTTTGGTTAGTTAAAGATTATGTAATTTCATTTTTAAGAGGCTTTTATCTTCTGATATTACGACAAATTCTGCTCAAAGTGATTGTTTGTTTTAAAGAATATTTTAAACCTTCCTAATTTACTAAATCAAGCCGCAACAAGGCTATATACCCAACTGAAGTTTTCTAAAAATTCAAGTTTGTAATAAGCCCTCACACTTACTGTTATAACATGTGTATTTACTAATTTACTAAATAATAGTTTACAAAACTTTACGGTTTTACAATTTCGTATCTCTAACTAAGATTTGCAATTAATTAAACCTAACAAAAATATTTGTTCATACGCGTGCACGCACTACCGCCTCTAGTTTCCTAAAAAACAAGTGCTAAGGTAGATTCGTTAAACTAAAAGGTCTAATTAATAAAGTTGGTGACTTTAAGGTGAAGGTCTTTTTTTGACTTGAGCTTATGGGCCCTAAAATTTAACGCTTTCAATTAAATTATAAAGCCAAATATTTGGGTTTTACTGCTTTACACAGTGGCATTGGGTTAATTGCAATTGACAGTAAACAATTATTTGTCACTTCCTGGAATGGTGAAAAAATGTCTTTTTAGACATTGATATAACTATTAAGATTATTATTATACAACCTTAATTTTTTAAGGTAGATGACGGATATAACAAGTAGCAATACTGATCTGTTGATAAAGAAAACGGTAGAGCTAAGGATGATGATTTTTATTTTGATGTTTATGATGACGTGGGCGGTTCTTGGAAGAGCCATAGTCGTTGACCGACGCCAAAGCATTGCTGGTTAACTGAGCAGCCTCCATAACCCGTCTCTTCAGGGTCATTACCACCTTAGACAATTTGCGGCTCCCACCCAGCTCCTCCGAGCAAGTGTTGGCGTCGGTGAGTGAAGCGCTGGTCCACGTCTGCACGTCTCCGACCTCAACGGCGAGGGGGCGGGCCATGACGTCGACGGAACGCTGCAGCTGCTTGACGGCGTCGGCGAGGAGAATGGCGCAGTCGCAGACGGACATCGAGACGGGCGGGGGCATGGGCGATCGGGTGCGTACGAGGTGCCACGCCGAGGAGGAGGCCGACTTTGCGGAGGAGAGGGCTACAGACAGGGAGTTGGTGGCGATGGATCTCGCGGTGGTCGAGGTGAGAGGACGGGTGGCGGCGGAGTGAAGCATGAGGCAAAGGAGGAGGATGGGTTTGAGTACAAAAGTGGCCATCTCATATACACCGACTATGTATGATAGTTGTAGGGCTATGGAGAGTGTTGTTGAATTTATAGTGGGATGACACCAAGGGATCTACTTACGTTCGTGTAACTTCTATGCGCACGTGCTTCAGTCAATATCCAATTGGACATTAGCTAGCTACGAACGTGGCAGCTACCGTCGGTACATAAATTATATATTATGTACATATTTGTTCCCCGTATATGCAGATTATGATACGAGAATCTCGGTGCACGTGTCTCGCGCTCACTATGTTAGTAAGCATAATTTTAATAATAAGCTTTGCGTTGCTAGCCTACCACTTTCACTTATTTATGGTCACATATTCTTTTTGTTTGTGTTATCAACAAAACCCAAGGATAAGCTTGGATTCGTCACCCGCACTTATACCCGACCTGCTTCTGATCCTAAATAGATCGTCAATGGGATCAATGTAACAACATGTTGATGTAATAGTTGCTACACTATATGGGCAAAGACGTCGGTGAATCGGTTCTACTTCGTCTTTCCGCTACTTAAATCCGAAAAGAATTGGAAACTTGATTCGGTAAATCTAATCACAATAGTCTTTATCAAATTCAGAAAGAGTTGACTCTCATGTCTCAAGGTAATCAATCGATTACTGCTTATTTCACTTATATAAAAAATATTGGGGATGCGTATACTCTTGCCATGACTAATCAAGTTTGCAAGTGTGGTTATAACGTTTTTGCACTTTCAATCATCCAGGATCAACAAATTATTCAATTTCTTGTTGGTCTCAATGACTCCTCGTTAGTGCGATCACACACACATATTGATGATGAGTCCCAATCCTACTTTGAATGAAGTATATAAACTAGTTCTTCAAGAAGAAAGCCAAAGATCTTTGTCCAACGTTTCTAATATTGATGCCAATGTTTCACCATTATATTCCCAACATGGATCTAGTAATTCCGACTATTCTCGACCATAACATAGAGGAAATTCTTCTATGGATCCTAAAGCCAATTTTGGCTCTAGTTCTCGACGTTATTATGATCATTGCAAAGGCAAATGTCACACTGCTGATAGGTGTTGGAAATTGATTGGCTGTCCAATATCACAACTCTATAATTTTCTTGGTGTACTCATTGCAAGATTGTTAGTCATGATACTGCTAAATGTTGGAATATTATAGGTTATCCACCAAGACACAAGCTAGCATCCACTTCTATCACAAATCATTCACACCTGACCAGATGTCTCAGCTTCTTGCTCTCATGGATAAGCACTCGCCATCAGAAATTCAAGATCATAGAGTTGCCTTACTCGCTAGTAAGGCTACGTGTTTCTTTTCTTCCAATCTCATCTTTTGTTCCCAAAATTGTAATAAGCCAACAATTGATACTTCTTGTTGAACTGTGGCATTTTTGTTTGGTTCATGTACCTTTTGATCAACTACACTACTTTACTCATATCACTACTATTGCTAAGAAACATTCTATATGTACTATTTGTCCACAGCTAGACAACCTTTTAATCAGTCTTCCACACGAGCTATTCATTCTTAAGTCATTCACATTGACACTTGGAGACTTTACAAACATCAAACCTACAATGGTTTATCTCACTTCTTGACCATACAAGGTATGCATGGACTTGATGGCCTATAAAAGTAATGCTTTAAACATCTTAAAAACCTTTTCTACAATGGTCAAAGCTCAATTCAATTCTTTCATTAACAATATAAAATCAGAGAATGCCCTCGATTTCTTTAGCAATTCTGACTCTCTTTTTTACTCAACAGAGGGTATTATCCATCAAACAACGTGTGTCTATACCCCACAACAAAATGGAATAGTAGAAAAAAAGCATATACACATTTTGGAACTTGTTAGATCCCTATATTTTCAATCTAAGCTACCATCTTCTTATTGGGGAAAGTGCATATTTACAACCAAATACCTAATTAATCGAAGACATGCCCACTATATGATCATCTAAGGGTATTTGGTAGTCTTTGTTTTGTCCATACTCCCAATGTTCATACAAGTTTGAACCACATGCTCAACCTTGTGTCTTTATTGACTACCCTTTTGAAAAAGGGTACAAAGTTGGTATACTTTATATAAGAGAAATCCTTGTTTTTAAAGATGTAATTTTCCATGAGTCATACCTACCCTTTCATCATCTATCATCTTCACCTTCATCTCTTCTTCTTATACTTTCTACACCTTCTACCTTAGACTCCATAATCATTATGTCATCTCATTCTCGTGTTCAGGAAATAACCCCACCTTCCGATCTTGATCTACCACCTCCTTCTACATCTCATTCTACTACTCCATCCAACATTGCACATTCTTATACTAGCCAAGCAACTCTCATACCGTGTGATTGACATATTTCTCCTTTTTCTTTAGCTACATTACCACCTATTCTGCGACGATCCACTCGTATTCCCAATCCACCTTCATACTTATATCATTTTGTTTGCACATATAGTTCTTGCTCACCATCACCAGGTATGTTTTCTTCTACATGTTTACCTTCCACTCATTTCCCTTTTCTTTATTCTCTAACATCTTTTGTTGAACCAACAACCTATACCGAGGCTTCCAAAGATCCAAATTGGATTGAGGCTATGAATAAAGAAACATGGAATCTTGTCCTATAGTCCGTTCATAAGAATGTAATTGGTTGTAAATGGATTTTCAAGGTAAAGATCAAAGTTGATGGAAGTCTGGAGAGATACAAAGCTCGTTTAGTTGTTAAAGCTTTCAACCAAAAAGAGGGCATTGATTTTAATGAAACATTTTCTCTTGCTGTCAAAACGATAACCATTCGGAGCATCATTACCATTGTTGCATCCAAAGCATGGCTCCTTCAGCAAATGGACGCGAATAATACATTTTTGCATGAAAATTTGTTTGAGGATGTATATATGAAGTAACCTCCGGTACACCTACCCCTATCTTGTTTGAAAGTTAAGAAAGTCACTTTATTGCCTAAAATAGGCTTCGAGACAATGGTTTCATCGACTTACTACGACTCTAATTGATCAAGGGTTTCGATAATCCAAGAATGACTATTCTTTATTTTTTTTTTTAACGTTCTGGCTCTAAAATTACTATCGTTGCAATCTATGTTGATGACCTCTAAGTTACAGGTTCTAATAAGGATAAAGTTTCTTCTCTTAAAGCTTATTTAGATTCTAGGATTTGGAAATTCTTCACTTCTTTGCTGGGATAGAAGTTGCTCATATTCCTTCTAGAATTGTTCTTTCCCAGTGAAAGTTCACTCTTGAGCTACTATTTGAAGCCAATCTACCTCCTGGAAAACATACATCTACTCCATTACCTTTGAACATAAATCTCCTTCCACATGATGGTGATTTTCTCCTTGATGCATCTTTCTATCGATCTCTTGTTGGAAAACTGAATTTTCTTACACACACGCGTCTAGATATCTTCTATGTTGTCCATTGTTTAAGCCAGTTCATGCAACTTCCCTACATGTCTCATACGAATGCTCTTATTCATACACTACGCTATATACAAGACATTGTAGGAAGTGGAATTATTCTTAATGGTTGTGACAAACCCACCCTATTAGCTTGTACAAATTCTGACTAGGCTTCTTGCATTTTTACACGTTGAATTGTTGGTGGTTATATTGTTCTACTGGGTCTTCACCGATAAGTTGGAAGGCCAAACCGTTCCAAAAGTTTAGTTGAAGCCGAGTATATTGTCATTGCTCAAGAAGATGCTAAGATAACTTGGTTAATGCGATTGCTTCAACAATTGGGATTATCTCCTCCTCAACCGGTTCATCTTTTGACAACAATTCTACTATTCATATTGGCAAGAATCCAGTGTCCCAAGAGAGAACAAAACACATAGAGATAGACTATCACTTCACTCAAGATAATGTCATGGAAGGACCACTCCATTTGCAGCACGTTTCTACTCATGACCAATTGGTTGATGTTTTTACCAAAATTGTACCTTTTGTACAACATAACCGATTACTTAACAAACTAGGAATACATCCATCTCCTAGTTTGTGGGGACCGGGTGTTGAAAATAGTACACAATGATCTCAGCCGTCCAATGTATAACGGAACTATTACAACCAATCTACGTGTACTATATATATAAGTGTCATATCTATTAAAGCAATATACAGAATATACATTTCTCTCTCATATATTTATTCCTCTCTTGAATACTCTCTAATACCAATTATAACATAAAACCTAAAAACTGTGCTCGACTTAAATAATATTTATTTGGTTATGTCAAGTTAGTGATTTCCCGCATTGATCTAAACTAACATAAATTGATAAAACATCTTGTCTACAATGCCCAACGGAGATTAGTCCTCTGAAGTAATTTGGTTGCACGTCTCAAAGTAGACGTTTTTGGGAAGTAGTTTCAATCGATTTATGTTGAGATCTAAGAGAAGAAAATATGTTCTACGTCGATATCACAAGACATTATGAACCTAATATATAAGTATATGAGATTACTTACCGTATGGTTCACTGGACGTGCGTCCTCTACATCTTGAATCCCGAGACGGACATAAAAATAAAATAACAACCTTTTCGAATTGAATATGAAAATTCTCTGAACCCTAGCTTTCTAAACTAGTTGAAATTTGGATATACGCTTCACTCATTCCTCCAACTGTGGTTGCAATTAACAACCATTATTGTTGGCCTAAGTAATTATTAACTAATTTTACAATAAAACTTATAGATTTTTCCTTATGGTTGAAACATGACTCCACCCCACTAAGTTGACCCAAGACAAGAACCTGAGTGGAGTTTAATTATCCCAAATAAGTAATGACATTAATTGTGTATGGTGAGGGACAAACAAGTTGATGATAAACAATTGATTGATTGATGATAGCAGCATTGGTTAAGTTAACACATGTGTGTGTATCTGCGTATCCGGTTGTGGAATCGAGTCTGCTTAGCATTGACTCGGCCACTTCTTTTAAATCGATTAAATTATAGTGTCAGAATCCATTTTTAATTAGGTCTGATTTTCAATTGTTATGGTATTGTGAGGGAAGTTCGAGATTGGAAGGAAGCAGGCACGTAGCTACCTATGCCTTTCTCTTCACTTCCACGCTTTCCTCTTCCTTATCTCTAACACCGACTTACCTACCTCACAATTTTATAGTTATCGATGTTAATTGGTTAGACGGAAATTTTACGTCTATACTGGGCGGACTGAAAATGGGTAGGCCGCACTTGCTCTAACTATATAAAGCGTCTGATCTCCATGCTCTTAAAGTTGGTTACGATAAAATAATCAGCCCACCGTGGTGGGATTAATCTTTCACTAGATTAAACCGGTACATAAACAATTTATAATATGAACAAGACAAGTGTAAAATAATAAAAAATAGCACATGACCATTTAAAAAAAAAGATCAATACAAGAAGTAAGCATGCTTCAAAGATGAATATGAAAGTGTTACACAAACATGTAATTGTTTCAAAACCTGTCAATTAATAATAATATAATATAAAAACAATGTTTTTATTTCCTTTCAAAGAACATTTATAAAACAATTAAATTTATGCTTTAAATATGAATATAATGCTAACAAGAATGTAGTCGTATCAAAACCTTTCAATTAACATAAAGATAATAACAAAGTAATTCGTTTCAAAGAACTTTTACAATTATTTTAAAACATGTTTTCAATACAAATATGATGATGCTACAGTAATCATAGTACCAAATCTTGTCAACTGACAATAGCATAATAACAAAGTAAGTCATCTCAATAGTCTTTACAAAACCATTCGAAAATATGCTCGAACATCTTTTGTTTTAGAAACTATACCTCAAATATCACTGCAAGGATAATAATTTAAAACATGTTCAAGATGTATTGAACACAAAGGTATCTTCCAACCCCACGGGAAGAAAACGAAACTCACTTATCAGGTGAATCCTCGTCCAACACACAATCGGGCACAACCTCGGCCCACACAAACCATGAACCTACTAGTAAACACGACTTGTCTAAATCAAGGAGTGAAAAGATAATATCTCCAAAAATAAAACAACGTTGGCAAGTTTGTCCACTTAGGTTAAAGATCAAATAACGCTTTCATAAATAATATCAATAATCTCACTTCTTTAAATATCACAAATGCATAGCTCACAAATTCAATGTAAACATATAATAACCTATATTGGCAAAATACCACTCAAGTCAAAGACAATATTAAAGTTTTCATAATTAACGACAAACTCACTTCTTTAAAATATCACAAATACATAGCTCACAAAGACCTTGTTCATAGATAACAAATCAATATTTTAAAAAGCATCAAAGTCATCAATGCAACATATAAATGATGTTAATCTTAAACCATGATCGTATAAAAACCCACAAGTACTTGTCTTAATATGCTTACTCAAACAACACACCAAAGCCCGCAAGCGACAACTCGATCAATCAAGCAA
Source organism: Fagopyrum homotropicum (assembly GCA_033239125.1). Classification (NCBI taxonomy): domain Eukaryota; kingdom Viridiplantae; phylum Streptophyta; class Magnoliopsida; order Caryophyllales; family Polygonaceae; genus Fagopyrum; species Fagopyrum homotropicum. The sequence goes on from BSWB01000007.1 coordinate 106,268,688, forward strand.
AAGATTCGTCAAATTCTCACATCAACCTAAGCAAATCAATTGTTTCACAAATAAACATATATACTAATTACTATTTTAGCAACACAAAACACCAATCTAATAGGTGTAGAAATAACTTACCTAATCCCAACTTAAATGTGGGTTGTACGTCACTTAGGGTTTACAATTACCCATTCATCCAAATAATCAAGTTTATAGTAATAACATCCAACTATATGTCATCAATCCATAAACTAAAATTCCCACAACATATAACAACATTTAGCAATCAATGCCCAAGTAAGGGTTTAAAAGGACTAACATATCTAATTCAAACAAATGTGGAATGGTGTGTCTCGACATTGTCTTGAGTCTCTTTTTGTTTCCTAAAAAGTGCTTTTAAGGTGCACGAAATCCAAACAAGATCAACTCCATTTGCTAAACTTGGGCCATAAAATATAATTATAAAAGTATAGGCTAACTCCTACAATTATAATCTTAGGCCAAAAACGATAGTTTATTCTCTTTAGGAAAAAAAAGTGCAATTTCAGAAATTTGGATCAATTCCTGCAATAGCAAAGTTGGTCATTTTCTATAATTATCTTTGTTTAGGAAGATTTGAAAAATCCAAAAATATAGGCCATTTAATGTAAAATATAATAATGGGTGTGTTCTATAATTATACCTAAAAGTCATCAAACCCGGTCTAGGGTATTTTTAGGAGGGTGGCGGCATCCGAATCCAGAAAGATCTGCTATCCGGAGGAGGCGAGTAGGCGGAGGTGACAGGGTGCTTCGATTCTAGCGAAGGAGGTGGGTATCTTCCCGGTAGAAACAATTTATAGTGATGATATATCTAGATCGAGATGAGGGAGACTATTAGATCTACTTGAGGATGGTCAGAATGGGTCCGAGGTGAAAGTGATGAGGGACCATCTCAAACACCTATACAAGGACCAATCACTAGAGCTATAACTTGAACGTTGAAGGAAAAGGAGTCTACATCATCTTCACACTCTATCATGGAAGGATATATCACTAGATCAAGATCAAGATCCATTTAAGAAGAGGTTGCTAGCTTATTGGCATCATGTACATCTAAGGAGACTCTACCATGTCTAACTCTTCTTTAGTTACATCAATATCTATTGTGGAGTCGTCATACATGTGTGAAGATGATCAAGGAAGCAAGAGGAATCAAATGGAGATCTCGACGCCATCAAAGTCCAACCGAGATATTAATATCTCTTAATGCCGAGATTGACATGAATCTTGTTAAGATTTATACAAGATTATAATTAGTTATTTTATACCTTTAAAGATCTAAACATTCTAAGGGTTTCCATCTTCTATCCTATATTTTGTAGGATTATTTTATTCTTTTATCTTTTAGGAAAATCTCACCTATATATGCTTATAGAGGACGAGATTATTAAGCATATTAGATTTGATATTGATTTCCACATTATTGTGAGATACTCGATGCTTCATTTATGAAGTGTGCATTTTATTCATTCCTAATCAATCAAAAAGAGAGCATTTGATTAAATCGTTGTGAATCCTTGCTAGGTTGTTCTTGTGTGTGTTAATCGCATTAAAGAATTATGCTACTACTCAAACTAGAGTCTCCTTGTGTTTGTCTTAATTAGAAGGCTTGTGCAAGGTTGAAAAATGAAGGGTTAAGATAACTCTTTGTTGAGGGTTTTGATCCAATTGGTCGAGAGCATTTGAATAAAGGCTATGTAAGAGAAAGTTTGAGTCCATGTGCAGTTCCATTCCTTTTGAAGCCTAAGAAGGATAGTACTTGGAGGATGTTTATTGATTGTAGAGCAATCAATAACATTTCTATCAAGTATCGTCATCCCATTCCCCATTTAAAAGATATGCTAAATGAGCTTAGCGGATCCCTCGTGTTCTCGAAGATTGATCTTAAGAGCGGATATCATCAAACCAGGATGTTGGAAGGAGATGAATAGAAGATCGCCTTTAAGATGAAATTTGGCCTATGGTTGGTTGGTTATGCCTTTTCGTCTGACTAATACTCCTAGCGCATTCATGAGATTGATGAATCATGTGCTACGTCACTCTATTGGCAAATTTGTGGTGATTTGCTTTGATGGCATTCTCATTATAGCAAATCACTTGAGGAGCATGAAGAGCACTTAAGGGAAGTATTTGGAACTCTTAGAAATGAATCTTAATATGCTAATATTAAGAAATGTGAGTTTAGCAGTAATCAAGTTATTTTTTTTGGCTTTGTAGAAGTGGATGAAGAGAAGATTAATGCAATCCAAGAGTGGACCATGATGACACGATTTGTGACGTTAGTTTAGGCATTCATTTAGATAGTTTTTTCCGTCATTCATGCATGGTTTGACATTAGTTCGAGGATTTTACACTTAATTCATCCACATTGTCGGAATAGACACCTACACGAGCTTTTTTTCGGTTTTTGTAGGTATTTTGGAGAGCTCTTGGACTTAATCGACACATTCGAGGATCATTCCTCGTGATGGCACACTTCCGGACTCATTAAGGAGGAAGCTAGGAGCAAAGGAGAACACATAGGACCTTGTTGGTGCATGCCTTGCACCAACTCATGACTTGATGATCCAAGGAGAAGTTTTTATGAGAAACCATGGCCCAGAGGAAAATCTAGACTGTGGTTTTGGCCGTGATTTTCTCTAGACAGCCTTGACACGTGTCCCACGATCTCTTTGCCCAACCCTTGCTCATGGTGGAGAATATAAGTCGTCATGCAGACTGTTGCTAGGGGATACCCCACACACTCTCTCATTTTTCTCTCTTATTCCATTGGGGAATTCTTGGAGAAGAGGAAAAACACTCTCATTTTGGAGGAAGAACAACACACCAAGATAGAGATTTAGAGTGAACTATTGAATGAGTTTTTAGTGATTTTTGTTGAAGAACTTTTGAAAGCATTGTAAGGAACGTTTTGGAGTTGTGTTTGAAGGGTTGTAAGTCTTGTTTAATCTCATATTCAGCTAATATTACTTGTTTCTTTTCACTCTTATTTCATTTTCTTGCTATGGAAGCCATGAATGCTTACATGTTGAGTTCGGATCTTAAAATGCATGTTGTTGGCTAAGTAGATGTGATTCTAGGGTGATGGAATGATGGTTATGTCTTGGACTATGATAGAATAGACTTGAATGTACCCTTGGATAATTTGCTCGCTCGAATCTTAACCCAGACCCAAAATCACAGCCTGTTCTTGTAAAATCTCGACCGTGTTTTTGGCCGTGGTTTTCTCTATTGTGCTTGTATTGATGAATCTGAATGTTAGGATGTTAGATTGTTGAAATCCTAGTATTTGTTAAGCATAATCTAGCCTAGGGTGACCTAATGCTAGCAAACTAAGTGAGGGAAGAGACTTACCCGGTAATTCCCGACTTTAGATACCAAAGATGATGAACTCTAGGTAGTAGTGATCCTCACAAGCCGCTATTGGACTGAGTGTGCTAGGATTGTTTCTTAGGACATGTCTTCCCGAGACTTACCCAGTGAGGGGAGGTTTGATCCCTAGATAGCAATCCGGTTTGTGTAGAATTCCCAACTTTAGGCTCCTAGAGACTTACCCGGTAATAGGACCTTAGGTGCGGGATTAGTGGACCATGAGACCTTCCCGGTGATTAATCCCATTTGAGAAACACCCTTTTCCCAACGTACCGCAGCTTGTCCAAGGTTGATTAGAAGCTTGAGTCCAATGTCATAACCGGAAGTTCCAATCCCTAGAATCCACTTTTCTCTCTTTGATCACATATCTTGTGTTTGTGTTGTTTGTTTTGTTGGTAGCTTGATTCGTTTGTTGATTTATAATCTTGCATGATTTGTGATCTTTGCTTGATCACCACAAAAACCCAACCAAAAATATCATGATTTTCATTTCTTTATTTCTTTCTCTTTTCTTATACTAGATTTGCACTATCCATGATCACTTGTTTGATTTGATTTCACCTTAGTCTTCGTGTTCGACCTCGGAATACTACCATTGCTACAAAATGACCCATACACTGTGGGTTCGCTAGGAGTTAGGAAAATATATCGAGTTATAAACTGTAAGACTTTTGTGCTACACAATTCTAGTGTAACAAGTTTTTGGCGCCGTTGCCGGGGACTAGGTCTAGATTGAATCATTTTGTGTGATTGATATAGTGTAGGTCTTTCTTGTTGCTTTTGATCTTGTTTGGTTTGTGTCTTTGAATTTTCAGGACATCTCTCACTCTTTAGGTGCATGCGAAGATCTCGTGGCAAGGATTTAGCTCCATTCGATCCCGAACCGGAGAAAACCCTTAAGACTAGATCCAAGAGCATTAAGAAGAAGAAGGAGATGGCCGGAAGAGATCTTAAAGCTGAGTTGAATGATGCTTTAGAGCAAATTGGTCTAAGGGATGAAGCCTTGGAGAATGAGAGGAGACTTGCAAATGAGAGGCAAGAAGCAACTAGGAGGGAAATTGAAGAGATTAGGCAAGCCCTTGTGCAAAGGGAGCTTAATCATCAATAACCTCCACCACCACCACCGCAGCCGGCAGTCAATGTTCGGTTTGAGCCGATCATCATTGAGGAGCCACAAACGCTAGGGCAATGTATGGATCCAGCCCAAAGAGTGCACCGTCCAGGTGTAAACTTAGGAGATCCCGCAGCCCATAACTACGAGCTTTGCCCTCAAGTGCTACAAATGATCCGGCACAATCAATTTGGAGGGATGGAAGGAGAGTCTCCTCATCAACACTTGATGAATTGTGAGATCTTGATGGAGACTCTAAGGCCACCTAGATTGGAGAGCAACAACCAAAAGCTTAGGGCTTTTCCCTTTTTACTTAAGGATAAGGCCTTGGCTTGGTATCAATCCATTCCACAAGGATGTGTGGGTACTTGGGAGGAGATGACAACCGAGTTCTTGAAAAAGTTCTTCCCACCTTCCAAGACAACCGAGCTAAGAGGGAAGATCAATGCCTTCGTGATGAAGGATAGAGAGAGCCTATTTAAATATTGGGAGAGGTTCAAAGACCTCCTCCTAGATTGTCCACACCATGGGATACCGAAGATAGAGCTATTGGAGATTTATTTCAAGGGGCTTGATGAGGATAGTCAATTCAAGCTCCAATCACTTTCCGGAGGAACATTCATGGAGAAGAATGTGGATGAGGCTTGGGAGTTTGTAGAGAAGCAAGCCTTGGTGATAGAGAAGTACTCTCATAGGAAGAGTGATGGGAGGAAACCGGGAGCATATGAAGTAAGTGAACTCACCATGAGCAACTACAAGCTTGATGCAATCAACAATGAGATTAAGTCCTTGAGGGAGTTGTGTGCCACAACCTTGAAGGGTCAAGGAAGTCCTCAAGTGCAAGTGCAAGCCAACTTGGCTTCCAAAGAAGAGGATATTAACTACATGGGAATGGGAAATTTCAACAACTACCAAGGCCCTAGGAACTTCAACAACAACAGCCGGCAATACAAAAATTACCGGCCTAATCACAACCATCCCGGGTTCTCCTATTCTAACCCGGATGGTGCCTTGAACCCTCCTGCTTCCACAAGCGCAACACCACTACTAAGGCTTCACAAGAGCCTCCACCCGGTTTTTCTCAACCTCCAAAGGACGGAACCGAGATGATGTTTGAACAATTGCTAGGAAGGTTGAGTGAACTTGAGAGCACGGTGACGTCCATTTCCAAAGCTCAAAAGGTGCTAGAAGCACAAGTGTTACAAAAGGCGGGTGAAGCACAAAGGGATCCGGGAAAGCTTCCCGGGAGGACCGAGGATAATCCAAGAGACCAAGTGTTGGCCATTACCACAAGGAGTGGACTGAGCATGAAAGATCCCTCACCAAAGGAGAATGACAAGGGGAAGCAAGTAGTAGTGGAGGAAGAACCATTGCAAGAAGAAGGAGGCAAGAGCAAAGATGACGAGCCAACATATGTGGCACCTCCTCCATACAAGCCACCACTACCATTTCCACAATCAATAGCAAGTGCTCGTTTGCATAAATATTTCGGTAAATTCCTTGAACTCATGTCTAAATTACATATTAACATTTTGTTCATGGATGCAATTCTAGGTATGCCGGCCTATGGAAAGTTTTTGAAGGAGATACTTTCCAACAAGAGAAATTTGGAGGAGTATGGAGAAGTGAGGATTACAAAGAGATCTTCCGAGTTGATACAAACCATGAGGGAGGAGATGCCTTCTAAGCTGAGAGATCCGGGGTCTTTTTGTATGCCAATTGGAGTTGGATAAGTGCAATATGAGGCCCTATGTGACCTTGGAGCAAGTGTAAGCATTATCCCGCTAGCACTTTGCAATAAGGTTGGGCTAGGAGAACCGAAGCCGGTCAAGAATGACCCTCTACATGGCGGACCGATCCATCACTCACCCCGTAGGAATCCTAGAGGACATACCGGTTCAGCTTGGGAAGTTCTATGTGCCAATCGATTTCGTTGTTTTGGACATCCTGGCGGACTACCCGGCGGACTACCCGGTTCCTATCATTTTAGGGAGGCCATTCTTAGCCACATCCGGATGCTTAGTGGATTATAAAATTGGGATTCTCTCCTTCAACATAGGAGAAGAAAATATCAAGTTCAAGCTGTCCACAATGATGAAGGGGCCAGCCCTTGGTGAAGACATCTTCAACATTGTCGAGGAAGAAGTATCTAGGGAAGTTGTGAGCTCAATCCTAATCAAGGATCCATTCAGAAGGTTCTTAGCATGAGCATCATGGAGGAAGGAGTTGAGGAAGATTGCAATGAAGAAATCCGAGTTTTGGATGCATTAGAAAAGGAGACAAGTGCTGAAATTGAAGTGCACGAAGGAGTTCTGAAGCACTGTAAGAACCACGGTCTGGGGCACAAAACTACGCCCGTAATTTCGACCGTGGAAGTCTTTGTAGTGTCCAATCATGCTAGTTTTTCCAATTCCACGCCCGTGGTTGTGCCAGAGGTCGTGATTTTGCCCGTGGTTTCTCAAGAAAGTCCTTTAGTTGTTGATCAAGCTTCAAGGAGTCTTGGAGAGTCTTCAATGGCTTTGGATTCATCTAATGTGGAGCTATATGGATCACATCCAACCGATAAAGGTCCTCCTAAACTTGATCTCAAACCTCTCCCTTCTCATTTAAAGTATGCTTTCCTTGGTTCAAATTCTACTTATCCCGTGATTGTGAATGCATCTTTGAATGATGATGAGCTTGATAGATTGTTGAATAAATTGAAATTGCATAGGAGAGCTATTGGTTACACCATTGATGATTTAGTTGGCATTAAACCTTCCTTGTGCATGCATAAAATCTTGATAGAAGACAACCATAAACCTTCAATTGAACCTCAAAGAAGATTGAACCCTATTATGAAAGAGGTAGTCAAGAAAGAGATCCTAAAATTGCTAGATGCGGGAATCATTTTCCCGATTTCGGATAGTAAACGGGTTAGTCTTGTTCATGTTGTTCCTAAGAAGGGTGGTATGACCGTAGTAACTAATGAGAATAATGAACTAATCCCAACTAGGACGGTTACGGGGTGGAGAATGTGTATTGACTATAGGAAACTTAATGTGGCCTCTAGGAAAGATCATTTCCCTCTTCCCTTTATTGAACAAATGCTAGAAAGGTTAGCTCAACATTCACATTTTTGTTACCTAGATGGGTATAGTGGGTTTTTCCAAATTTCTATTCACCCGGATGACCAAGAGAAAACAACATTTACTTGTCCTTGGGGAACATTTGCATATAGGAGGATGCCATTTGGGTTGTGTAATGCACCCGCCACCTTTCAAAGGTGTATGATGGCTATTTTTTCTGAATATATTGAGAATATTATGGAAGTGTTTATGGATGATTTCTCGGTGTGTGGCTCTTCATTTGATAATTGCTTGGCTAGTTTATCTTTGATGTTGAAGAGATGTGAGGAAACTAATCTTGTGTTGAATTGGGAGAAATGCCACTTCATGGTGAGTGAAGACATAGTGTTGGGACACTTTGTATCCCACCGAGGCATTGAGGTTGATAGAGCAAAGATAGAAACGATAAAGAAGTTGTCACCACCTACCTCGGTGAAAGGAGTAAGGAGTTTCTTAGGGCACGCCGTTTTTCACCGGAGGTTTATAAAAAATTTCTCTAAAATTTCTAAGCCTCTCACTAACCTACTAATGAAGGATGTTGAGTTTGTTTTCTCCAAAGATTGTCTTGAAGCGTTTTGTAGGTTGAAAGATGCATTAATCTCCACCCCTATCATGCAACCTCCGGATTGGAGCTTACCATTTGAAGTAATGTGTGATGTGAGTGATGTGGCCATTGGAGCTGTTTTAGGACAAAAGAAAGATGGGCTTACACATGCCGTCTACTACGCTAGCAAGACGCTAGATGATGCCCAACTCAACTATGCTGCAACCGAGAAGGAGTTGCTAGCGGTAGTGTATGCCTTTGAGAAGTTCCGGTCATATCTTGTTGGAGCAAAGGTTATTGTGTACACGGATCATGCTGCGATCCGTTATCTCCTCACAAAGATAGATGCCAAACCTCGCTTGATTCGGTGGATCCTTCTCCTCCAAGAATTTGACTTGGAGATTCGGGACAAGAAAAGTTCCGAAAATTCAGTAGCGGACCATCTTAGTAGGTTACCACCATTGGAGATTGGAAGGGATGACATCCCGATTGATGACTCATTCCGGGATGAGCAATTGCAAATGATGGAGGAGTGCTTACTTCAAGTGCCTAGAGGGGGTGAGCCATGGTATGAGGATATAGTGAATTACCTTGTGTGTGAAGAGGTGTCACCCGGTTTATCATATGCCCAAAGGAAAAAAAATTTCAAAGATGTGAGACATTATTATTGAAGTGAGCCTCTCTTGTTCAAGAGAGGAACGGATGGAGTCTTTAGGAGGTGCATTCCGGAGGATAAGGTGGAGAGTGTGATCCGTCATTGCCACTCCTTACCATGTGAAGGCCATGCTAGCTCACACAAAACGTGTGCAAAGGTATTGCAATCTGGTTTTTATTGGCCTAACTTGTTTAAGGATGTAAAGAATTTTATAGTTGCTTGTGACACTTGCCAAAGGACGGGCAACATCTCAAGAAGGAATGAGTTACCCTTGAACAATATCCAAGAGGTTGAGGTCTTTGATGTTTGGGGTGTGGACTTCATGGGACATTCCCCTCAATATGTGGCAACCTCTACATTCTATTGGCGGTGGATTATGTGTCAAGGTGGGTGGAAGCAATCGCCTCTCCCACAAATGATGCCAAAGTAGTGGTGCGGTTCTTCAACCGAGTCATCTTCCCTAGGTTTGGAACACCAAGAGTGATCATAAGTGATGGAGGGAAGCATTTCACCAATAGGAACTTTGGGACACTTTTGGCTAAGTATGGGGTGACTCATAAGGTGGCCACACCTTAGCATCCCCAAACTAGTGGTCAAGTGGATGTAAGAGCCTAGTTGCTGAGTTGCTGAGAGAGTGTGCAGAGGGCCAGGATTATGCCTGAGCCGCCCCTGCGTGACCCAGAGGGCGTCCCTGCGCCTAGTCTGGACCGCCCCTGTGGCTCACAACCCTGCGGTTTGTGGTGTGCTGCAGCCGTCTTCTTTGACCCGAGCTTTGCTTTTTGACCCATCTTTCCTTTATATTTCCTTCTTCCTTCAGATGAGGGTTTCCTCCATCTCTTTCCTGCTCCATCTCTCTCTCCCTACGCTCTTCTTCTTCTCCTCTCTTCTCCTTTGGATCTCTTCATGATCTATGTGTGAGTTTTGTGAATTTCAAGAGCCTTTTTTGTGCTTGGCTTGTTAATGAGTGTTGATGGGTTGCTGCTGTGTTTGTTGTTAGCCAACCCTGAGGTTGTGATGGTGTTCTGCTCTTGTTTAGATTCAGCTTGGTGAGATCTCTCTCCTTCTTCCCTTTCTTTCTTCTTTTCTTCCTTTCTATGTTCTTTCCTTTCTCCTTAGCTTAAGATCCACAAGAGTGATCTTGTGACAGCCTTGATTGGCTGCTTTATGATGTATATATGTATGTATATATGTGTGTTTGGATGCTGGCTGAAAGAGGAGTGAAGAGACCGATTGAAGAAGCAAAGAGGAGCTGAAGTGGTGTATCTCTGCACACCAGCCGTCCCTGCGCCATCTCTAGGCCGCCCCTGCGTCAGCAGTGAGCCGCCCCTACGCCATCCCCTAGTCGCCCTTGCGCCACCTGCACCAGCTTGGTGTTGCACTTGGTTCTGCAGGTGTGTGTTGCTTCTATGATTTCCTTAGGATGCCTTTGTTCCCTCCTTACCTAGTATGAGTGTATAAGATCATGTTAGATGTGTGAGGATGTGTTTGGTTAAGGTTATGATCGGTTTATGCCTTGTACGACTTTAAGGACTTAGGTTGTTGTTGATTGAGGTTGTGAGGTTGAGTATGATCCTTATGGATCCCTTTGGGTCTAGGTGTGAACCCTTTGATGAATAGAGATTGATATATCTTTTTGCATTGTTATTAGGCAGCACCCCTCTCTCAGGATTGGAGGTGGTTGTGGTTGAGTTGTGTATGAGGTTGAGGTAAGTCCGTAGGTGTAATAGCTAGGATTTCCGAATTCTAATTAATGTTGATTAACTTAATCACTAATAGTAATTGATATATAACTCGCGAAGATTGCATAAGTGTTGAGTATAAGTCCCACCGTTATGTTCCTGGCGTAATTTTGGGCTTATGGTGAAATTTTCACTTTTTTCCCCGGGCAATTATTTTTACTCTCCGGTATTATTTGGAGCATTTGGGAGCTCCAATTAATAAAAATGTAGTTGAGAGAAATGATCAGGACATCGGACATGTCCTAGATAAGAAATAACATGGAAATGCAAAACGGCCAAAAGAGTCGCTATTTCGTTTCTTAACGGCGAAGAAAGACGGCTTAGGAATACACATTTTCCGAGGCAATTGTGGAATAATTATCCCTACAATATTCAAGATTTATTGTTCCAATTTCGAGAAGTTTGGAGAAGGGGGTTCAACCCGCCATTGGATCGGTTAAAGGATAATTATCGACTTCGCTAAAGGATAATTTTCGACTTCACTATAAATAGCGGAAAATCGTTTATTAATTCATTTCCTTTCACGTTTCCTCGTAAAAGCTCTGATTTCTCTCAAACTTCAAACTCAAATCTACTCTCCGTTTCTAATCCGATTTCAATTCCGTTTGAGTTTCTGAATTCCTCTCTTCATTCTCTTCATATCGGTACCAAGTTTCTGCATTCCCGAGTAGATGATGAACTGGTCGAGCATATATGTCACCAGGACAGTTCCGTCGCTCAAATCCAGTGAATTTGATGTTGTACATGCGTAGCCTGCGTCGTTGTGATTCCGAATCTTCTTTCAGATCGTCAATCGGGTTAGTAACGAATAAGTTATGAATTTATTCGTTTTCCATACTGCGATTTGGCCTAAATTGACGTTAGACTTTTCAAAATGGATAATTAGAAATTCCATTATGATCATTATATTATTATGGTGTTTATCCGTTGTTTGTTTGATGAAGTATGATGACAGGTGGGTTTAGAAATGGCATGCGGGCAAAACGTTATTCTGGTGAAATATAATTAATTAATTAAAGGTTAATTAATTAAATTATGATTAAATTTGAGATTGAGGAATACCGATTAGATGCATTCTAGGTGTCAGAATGAGTTGAGGATCATGATGATGTTATGGATATCGGTTATGACTTTAAGGTTTAGTATGTGTACGAGTATGATGAGATGTTATGTTGAGGATATGCCTTAGGCATTTATCAATGTGTTCAGGATTTGAGGTTTAGATTTGAGATATAGGTTGGTTGTGGTTAGTGAGACGAGTCTCCTAACCTTTGCATTATGTGATTGTGTGTGCCTTGCTATTGCAGGCGTTGATTACTTCCCCAAGGGGAAGCTGTGAGGTGGTATAGGTTACGAGTATATCACGTAAGTCCATAGGACTTACTTAGCATGTAGTTGTGGATTGTATGATTGTGATGGTTGTGTGTGTTCGTATGATTGTTGATAGGTGATGGAATCACTATCATTTAGGTTAGTTTTTAGAGTCTTTTTGTTACATTAGTGTCGGTTTATGTACTAACTCCTTGGTCCAGAAGAAGAAGACTAAAAGAAGATAAAGAAGGAGTTATAAGCACTTAAGAGTGAAGATCATTCACGAAGCAAAGCTTCTGTTGCCTCACCTCCCCCGCGGAGTAGTGTCACCGCCCCTGCGGTGACTCCGGAGCGCAGCCTGCGACTTCGCCAACGCCATGAACGAAGACTGTCACCGCACCTGCGTCAACCCCTTGGCGCCCCTGCGGTGATTTGCCCTGAAGAAGCGAAGCCAGCGCCCCTGCGCCTCTGCCTGCGTCTCAACCTGGGAGTTGTGAAGATGAAGAGTCAGTGTCACCGCCCCCCGCGTTGACATTGGGACGCCCCTGCGGCTCGGCATCAGAAACGACAAGAAGTTGAAGAGTCAGACGTTTGAAGTTCATTAAATATCCGGCCTTGCGGAAGTGCAAGGCCGCCCCTGCAACCACGAAGAAGATCAAATGTTTTCACCTATACCGCCCCTGCGGATCTGAAGGCCGCCTCTGCGGTCAACGACAGAGATTTTACTCCGGCTGTTTACACCACCTTTATGGCATTAAAGGTGGCTGTTTTGGGCCGGCCATTTACTCCTAATTAGTGCCATTTATAGTATAAATAGACTCATGGTTGATTGCTAGAATCATCCACTTATCATCGAATTTTGAATTCACTTTTTCCATTATAATTGTCTTGTTACCTTTGTAATGAGTTGCTAACTCCCTTGCTACATTGGGTTGGTTTGAAGCTGCATTGTTACTTTTGTTGTAAGTTCTTTCTAATATAAGTTTTCATTCAGTAATACTTTGTGTTTTCTAGATCTTCAATGTCTAATTGCATGTTTTACTATCACTTAAGATTGATCACCTTAGGTTCTAAAGTGCATGCAAAGAACTAGGATTAATAGATTCCGGGTTTGAGTCTTTAATCTAGTAGTAAACTTTAAGTAATAACGGGTTGTAGTTGCTTAAAGGAAAGGAAAGGAAAACAAATATAAATATAAGTTTAACGGTTTTAATCTTTTCTTTATATCCCTTAGTCTTTACTTGAAAGCTATCTTGTTAATTGTTCTTGTAGGTTTACGGAACACTAACCTGTTAAGTTGTGTTGATGCCGGTTTGCTCAACACATATATATGATCGAGAAGGGAGGTTACTTGAAAACTTGTAAAAAAGGAACTCACCAAAGTAGTAATCGCATGCTAAGAATCAACCTAGTGTAGATTCACCCATTATTGTCTTACTCGTTGTGTTACTCGCTTTCATAAGTTTTGTGTGCATAAATTCACCCAAAATCCCCCCCCCCCCCTTTTGTTACTTGATTCCATAATCAATAATTGAATTTAATAAAAATACCAAAACTCTCTTGGGTTCGACCCTTACTTAACCACTATACTCGTTTTATTGCTAAGTCGGGATTATATTTTTATAAGATAAAAATGACACTAGATAAAGGTCTTGTCATTTGTGCATTTATAACCTAAACCGGACTAGGATGACCATTTATTGCATTTATTTGGCCCCTAAGTGTATTATAACGGGCGGTAACCACCGGTCTCCGCCTGTTGGTTAGGAGGAGGTGTCTGGAAGCCAGTAACACAGGGGGGGGGGGGGGCGAGTGAGGCTCACCCCAATGCAAACCCCTGTGTTAACGGGGAAAGGGACGAGGTTCTTTAGGTTCCTCGTGTTACAAAAGAAATTGAATTAGTAATGGAATAATGTAATGAAAGATAATAATGAATGTGTGTGGCATTGCATGTATGAGGAGTTGATGTGTGGTTGTGATATTACCTTCATGCTTTTCATTGCTGTAGCTAACGGTTTCAGAAATTGAGAGGACGCACATCCGGCAACCAGTAGCACGGGTTTGAACCATTTTTATGGTTCAAACCCGTGCTACTAACTCCGGCTTTGCTTCCTTTGTTTCAGAAATTGAGAGGACGCACATCCGGCAACATAGACAACAACAACTCCAACAAGAAATGGCTGATCGTACTCTTCGTCAACTCACTCAGCCCACTTTGCCTCAAAACCCTCTTGCGGTTACTATACCGGAATTAGGGGAAGGAATCAACTTCGAGCTCAAGCCGGGTCTCATTCACTTGCTCCCATCTTTCCATGGGCTAAGTGGTGAAGACCCCATCAAACACCTTGGGAAGTTCTATACCGTGTGTATGAGCATGAAGCCGGCCAACATTACCGAAGAGCAAATCAAGATGAGGGCATTCGGTTTCACACTCAAAGATGCAACAAATGATTGGTATTACCACCTTCCATCCGGTAGTATCGACACTTGGGAGAACCTCCACAAGGCGTTTTTGGAGAAATACTTCCCAGCCAAGAAGGCAAATAGCTTGAAGAAAGCTATAAGGAACACCGAGCAAGAGGCGGACGAAACTCTCTATGAGTACTTTGAAAGATCCGCATGCCTCCGATCCAGCTGCCCTTTCCACGGATATTCGACTCAAGATCTAGTCTTGTACTTGTACAATGGCTTGCTAGACAATGAAAGGAGGATCGTCGATGCGGCTTGTAGAGGTAAACTTTTTAACTCTACCCCTGACCTTGCTTTGGAAAAGATACATGAACTAGCTGAAGGGACCCGGAACTTTGGAAGGACCCCTTCCAAGAGAGGTGTTCATGCTGTGAATTTCGGAAAGAGTGAGATCTCCAATGAGCTTGCGGAACTGAAGGAAATGGTGAAGAGATTAACACTTATGGGAACCCCACAGCAGTTGAAGGCATGTGGAGTGTGTGCTGACCCATACCATCCAACGGATATGTGTCCCCAAGTCCAAGATGACGATGCGGAGGTGAATGCAATGGGTTATGGACAGCCACAACAGCAAAGGCTTAGGAACGATCCCTATGCGCAGAATTTCATGCCCAATTGGCGTGATCAACAAAACTTTCGTTGGAGGGATCAACAAAACCAACAACAGCTCCGACAAGGTAAGTATCAAACGACAAAAGATATGTTGTGGGTTTTGACTAAACATTTTGCTACTCATGTCCAAACAACAGAATCCAGCATCAAGAATCTTCAAAAACAGGTTGGGCAAATGGCGGAAGCCATAACAAGGATTGAAACTAGATCCTCTGGAGGATTGTCTTAACACACGGTTATAAACCCCAAGGTGATTCTGAAGGAGGCTCAATCAGAGAGGTAGAGTCCTTACGTTGAGCCAACGACGTAAAACAAAGGCGCTTCTCGGGAGGCAACCCGAAGGAATAAGAAGAGGATCCTCTGTCAAGAAAACAGCCCATGCGGCTCAGTGTCACCGGCCCCGCGGTGACACCCATGCCCAGTGCCGCCCCCGGCGTTGGGCCAGCTTCTGGAACATACTGGCACCGCTCCCGCGGTGACTCCCTTACGCCCTTGCGGCATCCACCCTTGACAGGCATCCTCAGCGCCGCCCTGGCGCTGACCCTGCGTCCCCTCTTCCTTGTCACCGCCCCGCGGCGACAAGCCCCTGCCCCTGCGGTTCTATCAAGGAAAGAAAAAAATACACTTCCCAAAAATAACCTACAACTACCCCACCAACCCCGCTCCACTCTCACCACTCACCCTTCGAACCCTACGCCCCTTCTATCTCCCACGCCCCTGCGCCCTCATCGAGCTCTCACACGCCACCTTGTGCAACTCCCCCGCGCCATCTCTGACGACCTAGCCAAAGCCGTCAACATGCCCCCTGCGACACCAGCCCTCGCTACCACCAAACACCCCCCTCATCCTCCCAAAACTCTAACCCTACACTCTCTTTCCTCCACCGCTCCTCACCGCCGGCGACATCCACACCAACAAACAGCCACCAAAACTCCTCTTAGCACCGCCACCTACGCAGCTATCAGAAATCGCCCTTTACACTTCTCCCGCCCCTGCGCCTGCAAGCTGCCGCCCCTGCGCCTCGCCGCCCTTGCGCATCCTTCAGCTGCTCCTGCGAAAATAGCAATAGAGGGTTCGTTTCTTAATCCAGTTTCTGAACTTTCTAATCCCTTTACTTGTTTAATTACAAGAAATGGAAAAAAAGAAGAAATACAAGTTGTCGGACGTTGAGAAGAAGTGGTATAGGATTGTGCAAGATCGGGTTGTGTATGCAACTCGGTTTTTGCACGTTCCTACCTTGGAGAAATTGGGCATGTTGGAGAGTATGTAGGCTTTCCTCACCAATGCTGGGCTCGGTGACTTTCTGGATATGAATGCCCCAACATACCCCGAGCTCAGCCGCCAATTCATCGCCACCTTCACCATGGAAAAGGAGGACCACTTATGTGTTGGACTTTCATTCAAGTTCAATAAGAGGAAGTATACATTGGATTACACCCAACTGCAGGAAGCATTTGGGTGACGATTTGTGCCTCTGAAGACTGGTGGGAACCCTTCCCTACACCCGACTTATGCGAATTTTGGCAGGCCGCCACAAAATCCGAGTTTCATGTAGGGGGAGTATTCCAACAAACTCACTCACCCCTATTTGAGGCTCCTCTCCAAGATCTTCATGAGTGTCTTCTGTGGACACAAGGAGGAGAACAAGGTCGCTCTCAAGGACCTTCCACTGCTGTATGTCTGCCTCCCCACGAATGACAAGATACCAGATTGGCCATACCTCTTCCTTACCGCCTTGAAGCGGATTAGGAAGAACGAGCCACGAGACATTGTGGGAGGTGGGGTGATCTCCTTGATCGCGGAACAGGTGATGGACCTCTCTGACTTGGAGGATGGGTTAGAGGCCTCACTGTACACGAAAGGGATGTTGAGGAAGTGCGGGCTCCTCAAGAGAGATGGAGAGAACCTCTTTTGGCTCTCATTGGCAGGTGGGAGTCACATCACATATCTCCCCCGGCCACTTCCACTTGGAGACGAGCTCTCTGAGCTATACATACCAGCTGACCCCTTCGTTTCAAGACGACCTCAGGGGGACATTGTTGAGAGATATGCTGCGAGCTCCAGCAGGGCTCCCGTTGCTGACCACGTGCCCATACCGGATGATGAGGAGATGCCTCCTGCAGCACCGCACGACATTCCGGCCATGGAGAGCCTTCAGGCTCAGATGGCGGCCTTGACCACCCGGCATCAGGCATGACAGACCGAGTACCAACGGTCCATGCTTGAGCAGTAACAGGCATGGGAGTCCAGCTTCACTTCATCTATGACCACCCATTTTGACCGCCGGAAGGATGCTTGGCAGACGGCTCATCAACAGCAGCGAGAGGCTCAATAGTTGGCTTGGCAAGCCAGCTTTGAGACCTCATTTGGGCAGAGGATGGACGCTCAGGAGGACCGCATCGACACACTCGACCGCCAGCAAGAGCACTTCTTCCGCCACTTCCCGTAACCGGAGGAGGGTCCGGATGGTCCAGCCGGACCATCCCACTAGTGGTATCATCATTTCTCCCTTTCCCACATGTATCTTTGCTTCATTTTCCACTTTGAGGACAAAGTGTGCTTCAAGTATGGGGGAGGGAAATATCATTGCATGTATTGTTTATTTGAGTTGTTTCGAGTGTGTTTGCATTTGAGTTTTTGTAGTTTGAATTCAGTTTGAAATTCAAAAAAAAAAAGGGAAGAAAAAGCCAAAGAAAATGAAAAAAGGCATGAAAATCCTTGGATAAACCGAAAACCTGAAAGGGCGGCTTAGGCAAAAAGAATGTAGCTCGACCAACCTTAGGTTGGTGCAAAATTGGACTTGAGGGATGTGAGTTACAAGTGAGATCATCAAAAAAAGAAGAGTGGCAAGGTGAAAACCCGAAAGGGCACCTTGGCAAAATGAGCGGCACCGGGTGTAGGTTTCCCTTCTGGCGTTTGGCGACATAAGAAGGGGAGTCATAAGGAGGTTGTCCGGGTAGGTCACTCTTGGAGAAATAGGGATGGTAGTTTTCTCACTTTCTTCCCACATTTCCTCTCTTTTCCTTCTTTCTTTCTTGGCTTTTCTTTTGTTTTCATTGTCTTTTCTTCTTGTCCATGCTTCCTGAGGCCTTTGAGTTTAAAAACTGCTGTCATTTGTTTTACTCGGGACGAGTAAAAGGTCTAACTATGGGGGAGTTTGATAGGTGATGGAATCACTATCATTTAGGTTAGTTTTTAGAGTCTTTTTGTTACATTAGTGTCTGTTTATGCTACTAACTCCTTGGTCCAGAAGAAGAAGACTAAAAGAAGATAAAGAAGGAGTTATAAGCACTAAGGAGTGAAGATCATTCACAAAGCAAAGCTTCTGTTGCCTCACCGCCCCCGTGGAGCAGTGTCACCGCCCTTGCAGGTGACACCATACTCCGGAGCGCAGCCTGCGCCTTCGCCAGTGCCAGGAATGAAGACTGTCACCGCACCTACGTCAACCCCTCGGCGCCTCAGCGATGATTTGCCCTGAAGAGGCGAAGCCAGCGCCCCTACGCCTTTGCCTGCCTCTCAACCTGGGAGCTGTGAAGATGAAGAGTCAGTGTCACCGCCCCCGCGTTGTCACTGGGACGCCCCTGCGGCTCGGCATCAGAAACGACAGGAAGTTGAAGAGTTAGACGTTTGAAGATCATTAAATATCCGTCCCTGCGGAAGTGCAAGGCCGCCCCTGCGGCCACGAAGAAGATCAAACGTTTTCACCTATACCGCCCCTGTAGATCTGAAGGCCGCCCATGCGGTTCAGCGACAGAGGTTTTACTCCGGCTGTTTACACCATCTTTATGGCATTAAAGGCGGCTGTTTTGGGCCGGCCATTTACTCCTAATTAGTGCAATTTGTAGTATAAATAGACCCATGGTAGATTGCTAGAATCATCCACTTATCATCGAATTTTGAATCCACTTTTTCCATTATAATTGTCTTGCTACCTTTGTAATGAGTTGCTAACTCCCTTGCTACATTGGGTTGGTTTGAAGCTGCATTTTTACTTTGGTTGTAAGTTCTTTCTAATATAAGTTTTCATTCAGTAATACTTTGTGTTTCCTAGATCTTCAATGTCTAATTGCATGTTTTACTATCACTTAAGATTGATCACCTTAGGTTCTAAAGTGCATGCAAAGAACTAGGATTTATAGATTCCGGGTTCGGGTCTTTAATCTAGTAGTAAACTTTAAGTAATAACGGGTTGTAGTTGCTTAAAGAAAAGGAACACAAATATAAAGATAAGTTTAACGGTTTTAATATTTTCTTTATATCCCTTAGTCTTTATTTGAAAGCTAACTTGTTAATTGTTCTTGTAGGTTTACGGAACACTAACCCGTTAAGTTGTGTTGATGCCGGTTGGCTCAACACATATATATGATCAAGACGGGAGGTTACTTGAAAACTTGTAAAAAGGAAGTCACCAAAGTAGTAATCGCATGCTAAGAATCAACCTAGTGTAGGTTCACCCATTATTGTCTTAATCGTTGGGTTACTCGCTTTCATAAGTTTTGTGTGCATAAATTCACCCAAAATCCCCCCCCCCCTTTTGTTACTTGATTCCTTAATCAATAATTGAATTTAATAAAAATATCAAAACTCTCTTGGGTTCGACCCTTACATAACCACTATACTTGTTTTAGTGCTAAGTCGGGATTATATTTTTATAAGATAAAAACGACACTAGATAAAGGTCTTGCCAATTGTGCATTTATAATCTAAACCGGACTAGGATGACCATTTATTACATTTATTTGGCCCCTAAGTGTATTATAACGGGCGGTAACCACCGGTCTCCGCCTGCTAGTTAGAAGGAGGTGTTTGGAAGCCAGTAACACAAGGGGGGCTAGTGACGATCACCCCAATGGAAACCCCTGTGTTAACGGGGAAAGGGACGAGGTTCATTAGGTTCCTCGTGTTACAAAAGAAGTTGAATTAGTAATGGAATAACGTAATGAAAGATAATAATGAATGTGTGTGGCATTGCATGTATGAGGTGTTGATGTGTGGTTGTGCTATTACCTTCATGCTTTTCATTGCTGTTGCTAACGGTTTCATACCGTGTTGTAGATGATCTGCATGTTAGGAAGACTGCAGGGTGAGACAGATGGTGAGGCCATCCGAGAACTTTTGTACATTAGAATGTGCGGGATATGGGATCTTTTGTATCAAATGTTGTGGTTTGATGTTTTTTACTCGGCTCTGAGTTTGTAAACTCTTTTGATGTATCATATACAACTTTTATGTATTTGGTTTTAATCTACTTGTTCCTTGTTGTAAGATCCAGTGAACTTGTTGTCGGGTTAGGGTTAGGATCCATTGTGAGATCCTATCCCAATGTGAGACTCCAAGTCCCGTGGATTTGGGGTGTTAGAGAGTTGGTATCAGAGCCTTAGGTTGACAACAATTGCACTTGCTATCTACAATAAAGGTAGAGTGGATAAATAAACAAAACCCACATGGGGTCTGACTTTATAAAGGATTTTGGTTTTAAAGCGAGTACATATGTTTTGGGATAGTATGTACAGAAGTCGTCACCCATCTGAGGATCTCGATAGTGTATATATATATATATATATATATATATATATATATATATATATATATATATATATATATATATATATATATATATATTTATAGATATCTTTTATGTGCTGATGTGTATGCGTGTTATAATGAGTATTATACACACACACAGACATATATATATATATATATATATATATATATATATATATATATATATATATATATATATATATATATATATATATATATATATATATATATGTCTGTGTGTGTGTGTATAATACTCATTATAACACGCATACACATCAGCACATAAAAGATATCTATAAATATATATATATATATATATATATATATATATATATATATATATATATATATTTATAGATATCTTTTATGTGCTGATGTGTATGCGTGTTATAATGAGTATTATACACACACACACAGACATATATATATATATATATTTATATATTTATAGATATCTTTTATGTGCTGATGTGTATGCGTGTTATAATGAGTATTATGCACACACACACAGACATATATATATATATATATATATATATCGATACATATGGCATATATATAGCCTTATAGGTTAGGAGCGTATATTCTA
The DNA here is from genome assembly GCA_033239125.1 of Fagopyrum homotropicum. Lineage (NCBI taxonomy): Eukaryota > Viridiplantae > Streptophyta > Magnoliopsida > Caryophyllales > Polygonaceae > Fagopyrum > Fagopyrum homotropicum. Next base: position 106,289,767 of record BSWB01000007.1, read on the forward strand.
CAGATGGCTCAGACTAGAGCAGTATCTGTAGTGGGACGAGATAGGGGTACACCCCCTCTTTCTCCAGTAGCGTCAAGTTAGGGACCAGTATCCGCTGCTGTGTTGCCTATGGCACAGAACGAGTTTGAAGAGGCTGATCGTGTCTCCATGAGTAGATTCGAGTTTCAAGAGTATATGCAGCAAGTATATGAGGTGGTGATAGCGGGTAGATCTACACCGGATTTACCAACATCTGTGAGATCGACTGAAACTTCTGGATTAGAGAAGAAACAACGGGTTGAATCAGTGAAAGATGAGGTTGGATATCCGGGTTGCAAACCGAGCCCGACTTGTGGATGTTTGAGTACTTCTTGTTCACACGGACTTCTGGTGAAATGAGGACTTGTTACAATTGTGGGAAGCCTGGACATGTACGACTACAGTGTCCAAGATCGCCAGTGACTTGCTTTACCTGTGATAGACAGGGTCATAAAGCTGTTTTTCGTAAGCAAACTGGAGTGGCATCACGATAGGGTTTTATTTCTACTAGTGTGACGGGAGGTGGTCAGAAGATACCTCAGCAGCAGACACGGGGGCAACAGAGAGTCCCAGATCATTCACCTACTCAGGAATCCGTTCCCAAGCTGAGTAGAGGTAAGGGTCGTGGTAGGAGTACCACGGATACTAAAAGAGCTCAACGTAGAGCCTTTGAGTTGGGCAGCGCAGAGGAGCCACTCATACTAGTGGCAGGGATGAGACGTATATGTCTCAACTGTGGTTATCCAGATCATTTGCGCTCTGAGTACCCCATGGCACCGATAGCTTGCTTCACCTGTGGTGAACTAGGCCATCTGGCCCCTTTATGTCAGCAAGGTAGTGTTTTTTCTCATCAAGACCTTCCTCTTTCCGATGCAAAAAGAGTGGAAGTGGAGGCTATGGCGATGACCTCGGTAATACCTGAGGAGCGTAGGTCTAAGATTGAGTAATGATATGCAGTAGAGCTTCGGGCGTTAGCTGTTACAGGTACTAGTCTTGTTAATGGTTTACCTAGTGGAGTTTTGTTTGTTGTGAGTGCTATGCACCTCTTGTCTTTCGATGCATGTGTTAATAGTTAACTTTGGATATAGTAGAAGATAGATCTTCCTTTATAGGATTACGAGTTACGGGTCTTAGGTACCCGCGAGATATGTGGTTGTTCCCTTTGTTCAGGGACTTGTGTATGGCTTGAAGACTTCTTTGTCATGCCTTAGGTGCATGAGAAGGTCTTTATGTGTGTGGTAGACGAATAGATATCATGTTGGTTTAGATAGCAGTAGGAGGACTATTATACACTAGTACAAAAAAGCACATTGGTTACGGTACATTTAACACGGTTCCGTGTTTTGGCGTGGTAATTATGCAAATTCAACATTTTTACCACGGTTGCCCAGAAAACCGTGTTAAAAGTACTTACAATTTACCTCGGTTCACCGATTAACCGTGGTAAATTTATAGAATCACCTATTTTAACACGGTTACCCTGCGAACCGTGTTAAAATATTTGTTATAATAACACGGTTACATGTAACCGTGTTAAACTTGTGTATCATTTATCACGGTTCTCTTCGAAACCGTAGTAAAAATGTTTACAATTTACCACGGTTACTCTCCAAACCGTGTTAAATTAGCGTATAAACACAATTTACCACGTCTTTCAATTAACCGTGTTAAATATTATTTAAAAAATAATTTTAAAGTTTTTAGAAAGCGCGAGATTTGTCGGTTCTCTTCGAGACCGTAGTAATAATGTTTACAATTTACCTCGGTAACCCTTCAAACCGTGTTAAATTAGTGTACAAACACAATTTACCACGGTAATCCTTCAAACCGTTAAAATTGTTTTAGAAAGCGTGAGTTTTGTAGGTTCTCTTCGAATCTGTTGTAAAAATGTTTACAATTTATCACGGTAACCCTTCAAACCGTGTTAAATTAGTGTATAAACATAATTTACCACGTCTTTCAACTAACTGTGTTAAATATTATTTAAAAAATAATTTTTAAAATTTTTTTAGAAAGTGTGAGTTTTGTCGGTTCTCTTCGAATCCGTTGTAAAAATGTTTACAATTTACCATGGTACCCTCCAAACCGTGTTAAATTAGTGTATAAACACAATTTACCACGTCTTTCAATTAACCGTGTTAAATGTTTTTAAAAAAATAATTTGAAAACTTTTTAGAAAGGGTGATATTTGCCGGAAACTAAAAAAATTTTTATTAAACCCGCGTTAAAAAGTACCGATCAACCGTCAATTAAGTTCAAGGTGGTTGATTAAATATTTTAATTTTAATTTTTATAATGTATCTTTTATTTGGATCTTTCACCTCTATAACAAAAAAATTAAATTAAAATAATAACTAAAGTGACACATCCTCAACCAAATTTACCACAATAGCAAATACTCTAACACATTGCAGGGAAAAACTTTTTCTTTTTACGGATGAAGTATAAAGTTAGTTTTACAGCACACTTTATTTATTAATATTGCTAATCCCCTCCTAATTCTCTCCTCTTTCTATTTCTTAAAAATTCCATATACACATGCTAGTTTATAAATAAATTTTTATCAGCTTTTTTAAACATTTTTAAATATATTTATGCTATTTTTCAGATGTTGTTATTATTAACTAATATAAACTTTCGAAAAAAATAAAATTTAAAATAGAAAACGTAAAAGTGTAATACGGATTACGTCAATATGAATTTTATTAACGGGAGTCGTAAACGCGCGGCGGTTATGGGTTCCGAATCCGTGACAAATTTTTCACGGTTCAGGAAAAAAAATATTTTTTTACGGTTACAGAACCCGTGACCGTGACGGTCACAGATTCCGTGACCGTCGTGCGTTTACGAAATCCATCACCGTTTCCGTAATACCTCTTTATGAATAATGTTTTTTACAAAGTCTTTAGAATTCTTATTTACGAAAATTAATTATTTGAGTCAATATTATTATCATTTTCATCTTATATCTTTATTATCTTACTCCTCTTTAAAGTTCTCGCATAAATTTTGAGTTCTTTACTGATATTGTCATCACATGTTGTCAAGGAATTAAGTGAATTGTTGGAAATATAGTTTAATTCCCAAATTAACACCAAATCATAAATTTTCGTTAATATAAATTTTTAACAGTAAAATCGATCTTATAAAACTAATATCAACGAACTTGGTATTATACCTTTAAAATTTAAAATATGTTTCTTGTTTTAAAAAATATAACAAATAATAATACAGATGTAAATATAATATAAAAAATAGAAAAAGAGGTCTATTTTTTTTTTTTTTTTGATGAAGGAAAGCAGTTCAATCCACTAGACAACACCCTGTCTAATGGATCGAAAGGCCGAAAAAATCGGCAGACGGACTAACCGTCATGAGAGAACCCAATCAAACAACAAGAGAAAAAACCACATCAAAAGAAAACTTTGATCCCAACAAGCCGATGGAGAAGGAGCACCAAAGAAGCGGTAGGCACGCAAAGTGAGGAAGAACAACGAGATACTGAATGTAGAAGCAGTGCAGAGTACAACTCCCAGGGACCACCGGTGGAAACCTCAGATTTGGACTTCTTCAAGAGCCTTCAGATTTCGATCACTTGTCCTCGACTCCTTTTCACGAACAGAATCGCACCTTCTTCCAAAAGAAGTGCACAACAAAGAGTACCCAGACCATCAAACAAATGAGCCCAAAAGATCTCTTTTAATGAATAAAAAAGTAACAAAGGAGTAATGGATTTAATCCAACATGTGGATTATATTGGATAACTAATATCCTCTTGACATGTTACGCCATAGAAAGATCATTTCGAGAACGGACCTCAAAATTTGTTACTTATTTATTTATTTATTTTTTTTATATTTTTTTTAAAAGTTTTAGTGGGGTCCTTAGACCAAAATCGGAGATGTTAGGTCACGAGATCGGAGTTTGGGTTGTCCAAACAGTGAACTTTGATTATCATTTTTTTTTTTTTAAAATCCTCGTTAAAGAAAAATCGGAAAGGAGGTCCGATAGAAGCCGGTGGGCCGAGACAGGGCCGGTCGAGACATCCAGAAGCAAGAGATGTGGACTTGGAGAGGTTGTATAATGGTTGAAAATCAAACCAGTTAAGAGCTTGAGGAGTTGGTGGTGGTGGGTAGGTTATACCCAGAAAAAACAACCAAACAAACAAGCATAGGCAGCGGAGAAGTGCAAAAGTGCAAGCCCACATGTCAGGGTACCGGAACAGATCGAAGAAACCCGGAGGCGGCGGACCTGGTGGCGGTGGAAGCGGAGCAAATGGAACCGGAGAAGAGGTGGTGGACCCAACGCAGACCCGTGGGCGGAGGAATCGCGAAGAGACACCCAACGCAGACCCGTAGGCGGTGGCGGCAGGCCACGAAGACTTGTGGGGGGATTAATATTAAAATTAGCAGGTGATTAGCAGGTGATTAATATTAAAATATAAATTATGAGGTTAAATAGTGCTTATAATTCATTTGAAAAAAAAAAAGTAATCTTCTCTTCTAATGTGTTAGAAGATTTGCAATATTGGTAAAATTGTTTAAGAATGTGTTATTATAATAATTATTTTTATAAACTTTCATATATAGGTAAAAGATCTTTTTTTTAACCTACAGCGCCTGCGTCAATTAGGTTCAAGGTGACAAGCCCAAATTAATTAAATCTATCTTCTTCCTTTTTAACCTAGATAGAACAAGACACATTGCACAGCTGCGTTTCTTCTCAAAACTGTATTGCCCACCGCGTCGATCTCATCGATTTCTCACATACAGCGCACTTCGATCTCTCAGCCGCCGGAACTCTCAGCCCAGCCACCGGAACTCTCAGCCCAGTCGTCGATTGCAGATACTCCGGCCGCTTTCCCGATCTGCTTCTGCTTCTGCTTCAGCCCTAATTTCTGGCATAGCCGGCGATCGCAGGTATCTAATTTCCGGCCTTCTGCAGCGTAGATCTCCTCTTCTCATAGCCCTCTGTGTCGACGTCTCCTCTTCTCGAAGTTGTCTTGCCCGCTGCGTCTCATCTTCTCACGTGCAGCACTTCGATCTCTTGCGCGCCCAACCGCCGGAACTCTCAGCCCAGCCGCCGATTGCAGGTAATATCCGGCCCCTTTCCCGATCTGCTTCCGCTTCAGTTTTCTGGCCCAGCCGCCCATTGCGGGTGATCTAATATCCGGCCCTAATTTCTGCTTATGCTTCAGCCCTAATCTCCGGCCCCTTTCCCGATCTGTGTCTCACCACTGGGAGACTGTAGCCAAGACGAGACTGCGGTATTTGACCGGCCGCCGGCCTTCCGTCGCCACCAACACCAACGAGACTGCAGCCCTGCACCTTGCCGGCCGTCAACCGCCTTCCCTACCGGGTGTCACTTTTAGGTACGTGAGACTTATTTAGTACGTATTTGATTTTGAGAATTATGCAGCATTTGCTTTTGATAATTTTCAGAATTTTCAGAATTTGTGTGTTAAATTTTGTGGGTTCATATATATTATAATGAAGAGTGGAAAAAGTTGGCTTTTTTCTTCAAATGATTTGGATCTTTTGATTGAACATTGTACAATGCTATGACTACAGTCCACACTCCATGTCAAGATTTCATACTTTGTTTGTTTGGTTTTAATCTGAGGGGTGTAAAGGAAGGAAGGGTACAATTTTGTGTTGTTTTTTTGACTCCTATCTCACAAAAAACACAAGATTTGATATTACTAATAAATATTGATTGTGCATTTATTAAATGAGACTGAGGGGTGTAAATGAAAGTACAATTTTGTGCTTTTTGCCTCCTATCTCAAAGAAAAACACAAGGAAAACACAATTTTTTTCTGTAATTTAGTTTTATGATTTGGGTTTTGTCAAACAACAATAGAGTGAGATTAACAATGGTGCCTTTATGATCAATTGCCAAACTAGAAAGCTTTAGGAAGATTATCGTAGGAGGACAAGATCAAGTTCCTAAGAAGGTATGTGTATAATTGTAGTTACTTCTCTAAATATTATTAGTGAAGTTCACTATACTTATGGCTTGCATAAGCTATATTCACTTTGTTTGTGTTGTCATGTATATATGACATATTTTCTCACTAAATCATTTCCTCTTAACTGTCAGTGGTTTTCGGAGTCAGCTATGACGGTGTTGTATTCACAAAAGCAAATCGATGAAGTTCGAGATCAGTGGGTTAGTTATGTGCAACAATTCATATGTGTACACTAGTTGCATTGGTTTCATTAAGTTGAAAGAACGGATATTGAAGTAAATAGCTAGAATTCTTATGAAATACTTATGGATTTTTAGTGATTACTATTTTGAGATGATCGAAATGATTATTGTTGTCAATTGACATGGTTGTATTTGATTGATCGATCATCATGGTGTTTTTCTGATTTTCTTTGAGTATTATTTGTCGGTTAGCCTGCCATTTAGCTTATTCATTGTGTTGGATTACTACAGGTGTACGGTATATATGCGCAACAATATAACATAATAAAAAAAGAATATATAAGTATTACTTCGGTTGTAGATTAAACCGTGATAAACACATTTATCACGGTCAAATTCACATTTAACACGCTCTACTAATTTACCACGGTTCAGTATTATTACTAGGATTCAACATTATTACCACGGTTCTATAGAATCGTGTTACAGGTACTAGTCTTGTTAATGGTTTACCTAGTGGAGTTTTGTTTGTTGTGAGTGCTATGCACCTCTTGTCTTTCGATGCATGTGTTAATAGTTAACTTTGGATATAGTAGAAGATAGATCTTCCTTTATAGGATTACGAGTTACGGGTCTTAGGTACCCGCGAGATATGTGGTTGTTCCCTTTGTTCAGGGACTTGTGTATGGCTTGAAGACTTCTTTGTCATGCCTTAGGTGCATGAGAAGGTCTTTATGTGTGTGGTAGACGAATAGATATCATGTTGGTTTAGATAGCAGTAGGAGGACTATTATAGTCTCTACTGGGATCGACTAAGTAGAGGTTTTCCGAGGTTATGACCTTTGAGGAGGTGAGTTGTCTTTAGTTTTGTATTAGCAGCGAGGTTGATAACACCAGAGGGTGATGTTTTTTTTTTTTAATGTTGTGCCATGAAGGAAAGAGATAGTTCCACGCCGAAGAGTATTCCAGTGGTATATGATCTTATAGACGTGTTACTGAACCGTCTAATCTATCGCCCCAGCGGAATGAGGACTTTGATATTGCGTTAAAGTATGGTACAAGACTGGTTGGGAGAAGGCCTATGAGGTATATGGCTTGTTGAGTTGTTAGAAATTGAAGAAGCAATTTGAAGAGTGGTTTGAGACGGGCTCCGTTCGCCCTAGCACGTTCATTGCTACGTATGGACGACTTGTTGGATCAACTAAGAGAAGCAATTGTGTTTTTAAGATTTCTGTATGCTTAGGATATCATCAGCTAAGGATGAGAGAGCATTGTGGGCATAGGACAACATTCCATACCCGTTATGGACACTACGAGTTGTAGTGTTGTCATCTGAGTTGAGGAACATCCTAGTAGTTGTTATAGGAGTTGATGAACAGTGTCTTCATCTACTTCCTTGATCAGTTGGTGGTAGACCCTATTGATGACGTTTGGTGTACTTTAACAACGGAGAGGAACGTACCGGTTAATTGAGGACGGTTTTGCAGAACTCCAAGGGATAGAAGTCAGTGTGCTATGCTCCCTAAATGTGAATTGAGATGCCAGAAGTAATCTTCAAGGTCATGTTGTTCCGCCAGTAGGATCATGATTGATGTGACGAGGAGTAAGTATGAAGTCTTATGGATCATACTGATGAACGTTAAGAGAATGTGTAGTTCTCGGCCCAGCCGATTGCTACCAACGCTTTGAGGAAGGATTCTATGTGATTGTGCATCCATTTATGAGTCTTCTGAGGAAGACCACCATAATTGTGTGGTTGAAGTAGTATGTTGAAGCTCTGAAGAGTAGAGGAAGCATTTGACCTCTGCTTCTATTCGGTGATAATCAGAAGATTCTGGGAATCACGTGACTACGGTGCTGAGAACGTATGACGAGAACTGCCCGCCTCATGATTTCAAGTCAGTGGTGGTAGTTCAAGTTCCAAGATTTGAAGACAATAATTGTGTGACATTTTGTGTCAGAGTTTCACAGATCATAGGAGGTTGAAGCATATTTTTATGCAATAAAGGTTGAATAACTGCCAGGGTTGATGGTTTGAGTTAATCAAGGACGCTGACCTTGAGATTTGTACTATGCTCGCAAGGAGAATGTGGTCACTGATGCCTTAAATAAGAAGACGCCTCGAGAGAAGGCGATTGTTGGAATTGTTGTACAGTCTTGGTTTCAAAATGATCTAGCTTGGTTAGAGTTGGGCCTACAACTGCTGATAAAGACGTTAGTTTCATGTTTAGGGATTTTACCTGGTTTGTTGGATGAGGTCCAACAAAAACAGGGGACTTGCCTGACCCTGAGGGAACTTGATGGAAGGATGCCTCATGGCGAGGCACCACAGTTCTTTAATGGAACAGAAGGAGTATGAGGCACCGCAACTGCGTCAGTATAACCGCTTATGCGGAGTCGAGTGGAGAAGATTACAGTACACTCATAGTACACCTTCTTTAGTACATCCATGTACGAATAAGAGGTACCACGAAGTAGTAAATCAAGTTAAAGTGTTACTGACCTGGAGATGAGCTCATCCACTACTAGTGGTGTAGTGGAAGTGAGAGGACTTTTCTGTGGACTTGTGATGGGATTGAGACCCAGTAAGAATTTTGGTGTTATCCAGATTATTAGTAACATATTTACGAAGTCGACACATTCCATCTCTAAGAGAGACGTGGCCAGTGAATGAAGTAACAAAGGAGTACATTAGACAGATGGTGGGACTCCGTAAGTGTACCGAGGACGATCGACTATGATTGTAGTAGACGGTTTACTTTGAGGTTTTGATAGCAGATTCAGACTGCTTGGGGAACGCGTCCACATATCATGATTGAGTTTTACCTCAGACAGACGGTCAGTCTGAGAGAACCCTCCACACCGTAGAGGACAGATTGTGAGCTTGCGGGATGGATTGAGGTTTTGATAGGTGTCATACACCTTTATGCTGGGAGGAGCTTAGCAATACCAGTGGGATAGCGCCAAAACAGATTCAGGATGATATGGCTCGAGTAACGCTGATCAGAGAGAGGATGCTGGCTGCACAGAGTCGCCAGAAGTTGTATGCAGATAGGAGGCGTCGACCTCTAGAGTTCAAGGTAGGAGCTCATATCTGGTTGAGAGTAACTCTGACGCGAGGCGTCAGACTTTATGGCATAAAGGGGAAGCTGAGTCTCCGATATGTCAGCCCTTTCGATACTGGATAGAGTTGGGAGAGCAGTACACAAATTGACTTTGCCACCAAAGTTAGAGGGTATTCACCCTATGTTTCATGTGTCTCAGCTGAGGGAGTACATACCAGACTTGAGGCACATTGTGAGTTATGATGATCTAGTGGTTGAGCCGGACCACACTTTGCAGAACAAGCTTTTGCAGTTCTAAAAATAGAGGTGTGAGACGCCTGCATTAGAAGGATATTCCTATGATGAGGATACAATGGTCGAGACGAGGACTGAATGAGGCTACCTAGGAGACAGAGGATAGTATCCAAAGGAACTATTTAGAGTTCTATGCGGAGTTAGAGGCACCCGTAGGATCCATGAGTAGATCTTAGTGCCTTTTTGGTGAGTGCTTGTATGCTATGTGCTTATGTGATATGATGTGTTTTTGTGCTAGCTTTGATATGTGCATCTGATCTGTTAGATCTTGTTTGCTAGCACGATATAGGTATAGCTGGAGATGGTTCTTTCCTCCATGCTATTGTAATATGTTTAGCATTAGCTGGAGATGGTTCTTTCTTCCATGCTATTATTGATGGACATAGTGTGAGTGAAGACGGTTTTCCTCCACATAGTTGTGTTAGGAGTACGATTGGCTGGAGACGGCTTTTCTCCATGCCTTGTGACGTGGTTAGTAGTTGGCTAGAGATGATTTTTCCTCTATGCCTTTGGATAGCGTTATGATCTTGTGGCTAGAGTTGGTGATTCCTCCATGTTGTGTTTTGAGGTTATAGAGTGTTATAGGTTGATACGTTTCAACGGAGATGTGATACCTCCGATAGAGAGAGTGTCTATACCTCGGCGTATGGGTCTGAGAGGATTTGGGAATTGTTCAAGTTTCGGGACGAAACTTTTTATTAAGGGGTGTGTGATGTAATAGCTAGGATTTCTGAATTCTAATTAATGTTGATTAACTTAATCAGTGATAGTAATTGACATATAACTCGCGAAGATTGCGTAAGTTTTGAGTATAAGTCCCACCGTTATGTTCCTGGCATAATTTTGGTTTATGGTGAAATTTTTACTTTTTCCCCTGGGTAATTATTTTTACCCTCCGGTATTATTTGGAGCATTTGGGAGCTCCAATTAATAAAAATGCAGTTGAGAGAAATGATCAGGATATCGGACATGTCCTAGATATGAAATAACATGGAAAGGCAAAGCGGCAAAAAAAGTCGCTATTTCGTTTCTTAACGGCTAAGAAAGACGGCTTAGGAATACACGTTTTCCGAGGTAATTGTGGAATAATTATCCCTACAATATTCAAGATTTATTGTTCCAATTTCGAGAAGTTTGGAGAGGGGGTTCAACCCTCCATTGGATCGGTTAAAAGATAATTATCGACTTCGCTAAAGGATAATTATCGACTTCACTATAAATAGCGGAAAATCGTGTATTAATTCATTTCCTTTCACGTTTGCACGTAAAAGCTCTGATTTCTCTCAAACTTCAAACTCATATCTACTCTCCGTTTCTAATCCGATTTCAATTCCGTTTGAGTTTTTGGATTCCTCTCTTCATTCTCTTCATATCGGTACCAAGTTTTTGTATTTCCGAGCAGATGAAGACATGGTCAAGCATATATGTCACCAGGACAGTTCCGTCGCTCAGATTCGGGTAAATTTGATGTTGTACATGCCTAGCCTGCGTCGTTGTGATTCCGAATCTTCTTTCAAATCGTCAATCGGGTTAGTAACGAATAAGTTATGAATTTATTCGTTTTCCGTACTGCGATTTGGCCTAAATTGACCTTAGGCTTTTCAAAATGGATAACTAGAATTTCCATTATTATCATTATATTATTCTGGTGTTCATGGGTTGTTTGTTTGATGAAATCTGATGACATGTGGGTTTAGAAATGGCATGCGGGCAAAACGTTATTCTGATGAAATCTAATTAATTAATTAAATGTTAATTAATTAAATTAGTATTAAATTTGAGATTGAGGAATACTGATTAGATGCATGCTAGGTGTCAAAATCAGTTGAGGATCATGATGATGTTATTGATATCGGTTATGGCTTTAAGGTTTAATATGTGTACGAGTATGATGAGATCTTATGTTGAGGATATGCCTTAAGCATTTATGAATGTATTGAGGATATGAGGTTTAGATTTGAGATGTAGGTTGGTTGTGGTTAGTGAGACGAGTCTCCTAACCTTTGCAGTATGTGATTGTGTGTGCCTTGCTATTGCAGGCGTTGATTACTTCCCCAAGGAGAAGCTTTGCCGTGGTACAGGTTACGAGTATATCAGGTAAGTCCATAGGATTTACTTAGTGTGCAGTTGTGGATTGTATGACTGAGATGGTTTTGTGTGTTCATATGATTGTGCATTTATAACCTAAACCGGACTAGGATGACCATTTATTACATTTATTTGGCCCAAGTTTATTATAACGGGCGGTAACCACCGGTCTCCGCCTGCTGGTTAGGAGGAGGTGCTTGGAAGCCAGTATCACAGGGGGGGAGAGTGACAATCACCCCCAATGCAAACCCCTGTGTTAACGGGGAAAGGGACGAGGTTCTTTAGGTTCCTCGTGTTACAAAAGAAGCTGAATTAGTAATGGAATAACTTAATGAAAGATAATAAATGAATGTGTGTGGCATTGCATGTATGAGATGTTGATGTGTGGTTGTGCTATTACCTTTAAGCTTTTCATTGTTGTAGCTAACGGTTTCATACCGTGTTGTAGATGTTCTACATGTTAGGAAGACTGCAAGGTGAGACAGATGGTGTGGCCAGCCGAGGACTTCTGTACATTAGGATGTGCGGGATATGGGATCTTTTGTATAAGATGTTGTGGTTTGATGTTTTGTACTCGGCTTTGAGTTTGTAAACTCTTTTGATGTATCATATACAAATTTTATGTATTTGGTTTTAATCTACATGTGCCTTGTTCTAAGATCCAGTGAACTTGTTGTCAGGCTATGGTCAAGATCCATTGTGAGATCCTAGCCCAATGTGACACTCCAAATCCCGTGGATTTGGGGTGTTACAGTAGAACTTACTTAGCTACCATCCCTATATTTGGGTGTTTGAATGAGTGGTGTGTGCTTTTTGTGTTGGTATGATAGCATGACTTGTCGTTTATACCGACCTATGTTTTATATGGTTCGCCCCGTATGCGTGGTTGTGATAGCCTTTCTCTTTCATCCCGCCGTGGAGTCTGGGAGGTTCTCTTGAGTCAAGCCAGACCTGGTATACGGGGAGGGCACAACACCACTCCCATAGGGTACACGGGTTATGTGACCGATTCCACTCCAGATGGCTAGCAGGCTCAGAGGCGAGGATGTATCCGCCCTCGTGTCACATATTTTCATCTATATATATATACGATTTCAGTGAATGACTATTATATAAAGATGATAAAAGGGGTAAATGTGTGATAGCATGTTGATGTGTTTATCTTTTCTGATTGTGTATGTGCTTATGCATTACCTTATATATGTATGGTTAGTTAACGGTTTCATACCGTGTTGTAGATGTTTACAAGTTAGGCGTTGCTGAGTGATCTGGCAGGGTGACAGGCCGAGGACTCTCGTACATTAGGTGGTTGGTTTGGGTTTGTTGTGTTTCCCTCCTGCGTGAGGATGATTTTTTGTACCTCCTGTGTTGGATGTCGTTTTGTATACTCGGCTATGTTGTTGTTTTACCTTTGGTTGTACAGTTTATATTGTTTTATGTATTTGTTTTATATCTGTCAGTGCCATGTTGTAAGGTCCAGTGAACTTGTTGTCAGGCTAGGGTCAAGATCCACTGTGAGATCCTAGCCCAATGTGGCATCCCGAGTCCCGCGGATTTGGGGTGTTACAGAGTTGATATCAGAGCTCAGGTTGACAACAACGGCACTTGCTATCTGCAAGAAGGTCTAATAGGTAAAATAAACAGAACCCACATGGGGTGTGACGTTTTAAACCGTTTTTGGTTTTAAGTGTGGTTTTGGGTTAGAATGTATGAAAAGTCGTCACCTCTGCCATGGATCTCTACAGCGCAGATATATATATACACACACACATATATATATATATATATATATATATATATATATATATATATATGGGTATTATGGATTATGTGGATGTACTATATATTTATATATATATATCGATACATATGGCATATATATAGCCTTGTAAGATTAGGTGCGTATATCCTACAGATGGCTCAGACTAGAGCAGTATCTGTAGTGGGACGATGTAGGGGTATACCCCCTCTTCCTCCAGCCGCGTCAAGTCAGGGACCAGTTTCCGCTGTTGGTTCGCCTATGGCAGAGAACGAGTTTGAAGAGGCTGATCATGTCTCCTTGAGTAGATCTGAGTTTCAAGAATATATGCTGCAAGTTTATGAGGTTGTGATAGCGGGTAGACCTACACTAGATTTACCAACGTCGGTAAGACCAATTGAAGCTTCAGGATCAAAGAAGAAGCAATGGACTGGATCAGTTAGTGAAAAAGCAAAGATGATGAATGGTGAACCAAATCAGATGTTAGGACAATCAAGTGGTCCTATGGCCATGAAGGCGACTGACAAGGAACTACAGTGTTTTAATTGTGCGAAGTTTGGACACCAGCGAGCTGTGTGCCCAAAGGTGCCCATCATATGCTTTATGTGTGGTAAAGCAAGGCATAGAGCGAAGTTCTGTCGACAGGGCAAGGCGCTGCCTTTACCAGTTCCTTCTCGGTGTAAGATCACGAAAGGTGGACGACGAAGATCAAGATACCCTTTAGCTGCACAGGATACAAGAATGGGACGATTATGTTTCAACTGTGGTTATCTTTATCATTTGCGTTCTGAGTGCCCTTTGGCACTGATAGCTTGCTTCACCTATGGTAAACTAAGCCATCTAGCCCCTTTCTGTCAGCAAGGCAATGTTTCTTCTCAACAAGACCTTCCTCTTTCCGGTGCAGAAAGAGTGGAAGTGGAGGTTATGGCAATGACCTCAGTGATACCTGAGGAGCATGGATCCAAGATTGAATGATGCTATGCAGAGGAGCTTCGTGGTGTTAGTTGTACAGGTACCATTCTTGTTAATGGTTTACCTAATGGAGTTTTGTTTGTTATGAGTGCTATGCACTTCTTGTCTTTCGATGCATGCGTTAATAGTGGACTGTGGAAACAGTAGGAGATAGATCTTCCTTTACAGGATTACCTGTTAGGGGTTTGAGGTACCCAAGAGACAAGTCTTTGTCCCATTCATTCAGGGACGTGTGTATGGTTATAGATTTCTTTGTCATGCCGTAGGTGCATGAGGAAGTCACTGTGTGTTTGGTTTGGATGAATAGATATCATGTCATGTTAGATATCAATTGGAAGGTTGTTACATTTTATACTGAGATCGATTTGATAGAGGTTTTCCGAGGCTACAACCTTTGGAGAGATGAGTTTTGTTATTAGTGCCATATGAGTAGTGAAGATGACAACACAAGAGGTGATGTTTTTGATGTTATGCCATGAAGAAGAAAGTTCCACATTGGAAGATGTTCTAGTGGTTTATGAGTTTATAGACATATTACTGAATCGTCTAGTTGCCACCTCAGTAGGGTGTGGACCTGTTAACGAGTTGAAGTATGATACGACAATGAGGGGGAAGACCCATACTATATGGTGCTTGTTGAGATATTGTAATTGACAACTTGAAGAGTTGACCGAGACGGGCTTCTTTTGCCCTAGTGTGTTCCATGTTCCGTATTGACGACCTGATGGATTAGCTTCAAGAAGTAATTGTGTTTTCAAGATATCACCAATGGAGGGTGAGAGAGCAAGATATACATAAGACAGCCTTTTGTACCTTTATGGACACTACGAGTTGTAGTGATGCCATTTGGGGTTGATGGATGCCTTAACAGTCTTCAAAGAGTTAATAAATAGAATTTTTTCCTTGATCTGGTTGTGGTGATTTTCATTGATGACATATCGGTATACTCTCATAGTTGAGAGTGGTAGACCGATCATCCAAGGACTGTTCTTTAGATTTCGAGAGATAGAGAGCTATATGCTACGCTCTCTAAATGTGAGTTGAGATGCCAGTGGTAACCTTCTTAGGCCATGTTGTTTCCACCAGTGGGATCATGATTGACCTGGTGAGGATTAAGTATTCTATAACCGGGGAGATACTGATGAATATTAAGGAATGCATAGTTTTCTCGACTCAACCGATTACTACCAATGCTTGAAGGAAGAATTTTATGTGAATGTGTATCTACTTATGAGTCTTTTGAGAAAGACCACCAGATAGGTGTTGTCAAGTAATATACCAGAGCTTTGAAGAAGTTGAAGAGGCATTTGACCTCTGCTTCCATTCTATCATAGTCAGAAGATTTTGGGGATCCCATGATTTATGGTGATACATCCCAGCTAAGTTGAGATGTGTACTACTACAGAGAAATAGAGTTATTGACATGTGTGTCTACAGTTGAAGGATTATGAGGAGAACTACTTGATACATAATCAAGAGTAGTCGTGGTACTTCAAGCCTTGAAGATTGAATGTAGTACCTACATGATATCTCACGTTAGGTTTTCACATACCAGAGGAGTCTGAAGTATGTTTTTACGCCGTGGGAGTTGAATAATCACCAGCATTAAGGGCTTGAGTTGATCAACATTTCTAACCTGGAGATTTCATATCATTCAGAGAAGTTGAACGTTGTTACTGACCACTTGGACAGGAAGACGTCTCGAGAGAAGACGATTGTGAGACGGACAATTCAACCTCAGTTCAGGGAAATCTAGTTTGGCTAGAGTTGGACAATCAGTTCCTTAATGAAGATACCTAGTTATACCTAGAGGTTTCACCTGGTCTGTTGGATGAGATCCAGCAGAAGCAGGGGACCTGCCTTACTTTGATGAGGTTTAGAGAGGAAATGTCTCGTAATGAGGCACTACAGTTCTCCATTGGAGTAGATGGAGTGATAAAGCGTCATGACCGCTTTTGTATACCTGCTGATGTAGAGTAGAGACCGAGAATCTTACTGTACACTCACTGCACATCTTATTCAGTACATCCAGGTACGAGTAAGATGTACCATGAGGTGAGACAATTATATTAATGTAGAAGATTGAAGTCGATGTAACCAGATTTGCGATATAGTGTGTGACCTGTCAACAGGTCCAGATAGAGCAATATTGACCTAGGGATGAGCTCCATCCATTACCAGTGCAGTAGTGGAATGGGAGAGGACATCTCTATGGATCTTGTTATGGAATTGAGGTTCGGTAGGAGTTTTGATGTACCTGAATTGTTGATGACAAATTAATGAAACCGGCGCGTTTCATTTCTATCAGAAAGACATGGCCAGAAAATGAAATTGGTTGAGGAGTGCACTAGACAGATAATGAGACTCCCTATTGTACTAGAACGATCATCTTTGATCGAGATGGATAGTTTATTTGAGATTTTGGGCAGCAGATACAAACTGCTTTGGGGACGAGTCTATACTTCATGACTACGTTTCACCCCCAGAAAGATGGTCAGTTAGAGAGGACCATCTAGACCTTGAGGATTTATTAGGAGTTGTAAGTTGGATTGGAAGCATGGATGGTTAGATTACCTCCCATTAATGAGTTTATTATATGACAATGATGGATGTGCATCTTTTTACGATGGCCCTATGAGGCAATATATAGACATAGATGTCGTATACCTTTATGCTAGAATTGACCTAGTAGTATTAGTGGAATAACACCTGATTAGATTCAGGATTTTATAGTTCAAGTAACGCTGATTAGAGGAGAATGTTGGTTGTACAGAGTCGCCAGATATCGTATGCAGACAAGAGGCATTGACCTCTACAGTTTAGATTGAGAGTTCATGTCTAGCTGAGAGTATCTGCGCTATGAAACATCAGGCCTGTTGGCCTAGAAGGGGAACTGAGTTTCCAATAGGTCAGTTTATTTAAGAACTTGATCAATATTGTGAAGGCAACATGATGTTTAGCTTTGCCTCTGAGGTTAGAGGATAGTTCACCCAGTGTTTCTTGTGTCTCAACTGAGGGAGTATATACCTTGTTTGAGACACTTTGTGAGTTATGAGAATCGAGTGGTTAGGTTGAACCGCATCCTTATTGAGCAATTGGTTACATTCTTGGAATGAGATATGAGACGCTTGTATTCGAAAGACATTCCCATATTGAGAACATCATGGTCAAGATGAGGACCCGAGGAGATCATGTGAAAGACTAAGAATAGTATCCTGAGGAGCTATTTAGAGTATATGTTGGGACAAGTCCCTCTGTAGGAGCACGAGTAGACCTTAGTGCTATCTTGATGAATGTTGATCTTATGTGCTTATATGCCTTGATGTGTTTTTGTCATGCTATCTATGATGTGATGTATGATCTTAGTAGATTATGATGTGCTAGCGTGATGTATGTCATAGCTGGAGATGATTATTTCCTTCATGCTATCTGAGTATGTTTTATTCTATGGCTGGAGATGGTTCTTTCCTCCATGCTATTTGAGTAAGATTAGGATTCAGCTGGAGATGGTTCTTTCCTCCATGCTACCTTGATGGACATAGTTTCAATGGAGATGTGATTCCTCTATATGTTGTATATATTTATGGTTTGGCTAGAGACGTATTTCCTCTATGTCTGTGATATGTTTTGGCTGGAGATGTGCTTCCTCTATGCCTTGTGATGTGGTATGGCGAGAGATGTGATTCCTCTACGCCTTTGGGTAGCGTTATGGCCCTGTTTTTCTAGAGTTGATGATTCCTCCATGTGGATGTTTGAGGTTATAGATTGTTATAGGTTATGACCTTTTGAGCGGAGATGTGATACCTCCGATAGAGAGAGTGAGAGTTGTACCTCAGCTTATGGGTCCGAGAGGCTTTGGGATCTTGCAAGTTTCGGGACGAAACTTGTTTTTAGGGGGGTGAGATGTAAGAGCCTAGTTGCTGAGTTGCTGAGAGAGTGTGCAGAGGGCCAGGATTATGCCTGAGCCGCCCCTGCGTGACCCAGAGGGCGCCCCTGCTCCTAGTCTGGACCGCCCCTGCGGCTCACAGGGTCAGCCCCTACGGTTTGTGGTGTGTTGCAGCCGTCTTCTTTGACTCGAGCTTTGCTTTATGACCCATCTTTCCTTTATATTTCCTTCTTTCTTCAGATGAGGGTTTCCTCCATCTCTTTCCTGCTCCATCTCTCTCTCCCTACGCTCTTCTTCTTCTCCTCTCTTCTCCTTTCGATCTCTTCATGATCCATGTGTGAGTTTTGTGAGTTTTGAGAGCCTTTTTTGTGCTTGGCTTGTTAATGAGTGTTGATGGGTTGCTGTTGTGCTTGTTGTTAGCCAGCCTTGAGGTTGTGATGGTGTTCTGCTCTTGTTTAGATTCAGCTTAGTGAGATCTCTCTCCTTCTTCCCTTTCTTTCTTCTTTTCTTCCTTTCTATGTTCTTTCCTTTGTCCTTAGCTTAAGATCCACAAGAGTGATCTTGTGGCAGCCTTGATTGGCTTCTTCTGATGTATATATGTATGTATATATGTGTGTTTGGATGCTGGCTGAAAGAGGAGTGAAGAGACCGATTGAAGAAGCAAAGAGGAGCTGAAGTGGTGTATCTCTGCACACCAGCCATCCCTGCGCCATCTCTAGACTGCCCCTGCGCCATCTCCTAGTCACCCCTGCGCCACCTGCACCAGCTTGGTGTTGCACTTGGTTCTGCAGGTGTGTGTTGCTTCTAGGCTTTCCTTAGGATGCCTTTGTTCCCTCCTTACCTAGTATGAGTGTATAGGATCATGTTAGATGTGTGAGGATGTGTTTGGTTGAGGTTATGATCGGTTAATGCCTTGTACGGATTTAAGGACTTAGGTTGTTGTTGATTGAGGTTGTGAGGTTGAGTATGATCCTTATGGATCCCTTTGGTTCTAGGTGTGACCCCTTTGATGAATAGAGATTGATATATCTTTTTGGCTTGTTATTAGGCAGTGCCCCTCTCTCAGGATTGGAGGTGGTTGTGGTTGAGCTGTGTATGAGGTTGAGGTAAGTCCGTAGGACTTACTTAGCTACCATCCCTATATTTGGGTGTTTGCATGAGTGGTGTGTGCTTATTGTGTTGTTATGATAGCATGAGATGTCGTTTATACCGACCTATGTTTTATATGGTTTGCCTTGTATACGTGGTTGTGATAACCTTTCTCTTTCATCCCGCCGTGGAGTCTGGGAGCTTCTCTTGAGTCAAGCCAGACCTGGTATACGGGGAGGGCACAACACCACTCCCATAGGGTACAAGGGTTGTGTGACCGATTCCACTCCAGATGGCTAGCAGGCTCAAAGGCGAGGATGTATCCGCCCTCATGTCACATATTTTCATCTATGGATATATATATATATATATACGATTTGAGTGAATGACCATTATATAAAGATGATAAAAGGGGTAAATGTCCGATAGCATGCTGATGTGTTTATCTTTCTTGATTGTGTATGTGCTTATGCATTACCTTATATATGTATGGTTAGCTAACAGTTTCATACCGTGTTGTAGATGTTTACAGGTTAAGCGTTGCTGAGTGATCTGGCAGGGTGACAGGCCGAGGACTCTCGTACATTAGGTGGTTGGTTTGGGTTTGTTGTGTTTCCCTCCTGCGTGAGGATGATCTTTTGTACCTCCTGTGTGAGGATGTCGTTTGTATACTCGGCTATGTTGTTGTTTTACCTTTGGTTGTACAGTTTATATTGTTTTTTGTATTTGTTTTATATCTGTCAGTGCCATGTTGTATGGTCCAGTGAACTTGTTGTTAGGCTAGGGTCAGGATCCATTGTGAGATTCGAGTCCAATGTGGCATCCCGAGTCCCGCGGATTTTGGGTGTTACAGTGGAGATCTCCAACTGGGAGATAAAAGGAATACTTGAGAAGACGGTTTCTAGGACAAGAAAAGATCGGGCTATGAAGCTTGATGATGCTTTATCGGCTTATAGAACCGCCTTCAAGACACCAATTGGCACCACTCCCTACAAGCTAGTCTATGGCAAGTCTTGCCACCTTCCGGTGGAGATGGAGCATAGGGCATATTAGGCCATAAGGTGGCTGAATTTTGACCTCAAAGTAGCCGGTGAGAAGAGGTTGCAAGACATTAATTATCTTGAGGAGATCCGGTTGGACGCTTGTGAAAATGCCCGGATTTACAAGGAAAGGACCAAGCGTTGGCATGACAAACGTCTAATCCCAAAGGAATTGAGTGAAGGTGACTTAGTCCTTCTCTTCAATTCAAGGTTGTGGCTCGTCCCCGGAAAGTAATGTCAAGATGGACGAGTCCTTATGTGGTGAGGAAGGTTTTCCCCCACGGAGCAGTTGAGATAGGTGGGGAGCATTGTGGAGATTTTAAGGTGAATGGGCACCGTTTGAAGAAGTATATCCCGGAAGCTTTGGTGGATATGATTGCCCCACTTCACCTTGAGTGAAACGCTCCCGGATTTGGTCAAGCTAATGACCTTAAAGAAGCGCTTAATAGGAGGCAACCCATTGGTATATATCTTTCCCTTTTCGTTTTTTGTTTTCGTTTTCGCTTTTTGCTTTTGTCTTTGATTTGGTGTGTTTGTGTGTCTTGTGTTTGTGTGCTAGAGTCTAGGTAACAAAGGAGTCTTGCAAGGCATGAAGATGATGTTGATGATCCGCATCAAATGTGGGTGGAGTGGATGTGGGACTTGGACGGCTTGCGGTGCTTAGTGCGGGTCCTGAGGCCATAATGAACATCAAGAGCTCTCTACCACCTTTGATTGATCATCCACCATCACTTCACATAAGTGAACCAAAATACCGAAAACACCATTTTTTTACATTGTGAGGACTCTCTTTCACTTCTTTATTTAATTTGCACATTGGGGACAATGTGGTTTTTAAGTATGGGGTGGGGTTTTCATAATCATTTGCATGATTGCATCTAGGATAGTTTCATATATTGTCACATGTTTTATTATGTTTTGCATTGTGCATATATATCTCAAAAATTCAAAAAAAATCAGAAAATTTTTAAAAAAAATGTGTGCTTCCTAGTGTGGATATGACCCTTATGATGAGATTGTTTTGTGAACTGGCTATGGATGGCCTTGTGTGTTGAAAGAATTTATGCATATGTGGACTTGAATATTTCTCTTGAATTCCATGTATGAATTGTAATGAAGATTGTTTTCTAGGTTGGATTGATAATTGATTATCGAAATCGCATATTAGTTCTTACACATCATATAGGAATTATTAAGGTAATTCATCTCTCTTCTTCTCATCTTGATCATATTGTTTGAAGCACCTCAATTGATATGAAATTTGGCCTCTTTTGACTCATCCGGGAATAGGAGCATGCTAGTGTGTTGAGTGTGTGAAAAGCAAGTGTGGGGTGAAGTTGTTGATGAATGAATGTTGTGAATGAAGTGCTGAAATTGTTGTGAAAGTCTAGAAAAAATATAGGTTTGTGGACGTTGGTTTTGATGACGAGTAACTCGGCACCATTCACATAATCGGGTGTTTGTGTCTTGCCAAAGTCGGATAAACATATAGTCCTCACGAGCCTTGGTATGTGTGCCCGGTGTGAGGCACCTCGAAAAATAAAAATAAACCCGAGGTCCGCTAATCACCAAGGTTTTGCCTTTTGTACACCAATGTCATTGTTTCAAAAATAAATGAAAGAATAAAAGAAGAAAAAAGAAAAGAAAGAAAAGAAAAAGATGGAGAAAAGTATACACTTATGGTGGAGTTAAACAAAATAAAGTTGTGGAGTTAGTTCCTTTCCCGGATTAGCATCACATTACCCAAAATTTCCACCTTTAACAACGTTTCTTGGCCTCCTCTTTTGCAAGTCCTTAAGACCTCTATGCACATGTGCTTTGACTTAAGTGATTTAGATTTGATATCTTCATGATCATCTAGACATTCTCAATTTACTTTGCATATATGATTTCAAGTTAAGTTTAATTGTCTTTCCGGGCATTTTGTTCTCTTGATACATATTTGCTCATCCTTTGCCATGAAAATCACTATGAAGGTGATCCATCTTTAGAAGCACAATTCAAAAAAGATTTTCTGTTTTTACGCATTCATAAATCATGTCTTATCGTAGCCTATAGTTGGACCTTGCTCGGGGACGAGAAAGCGACAAGTATGGGGTATTTTGATGACCCGATTTATGACGTTAGTTTAGGCATTCATTTAGATAGTTTTTTCCGTCATTCATGCATGGTTTGGCATTAGTTCGTGGCTTTTACGCTTAATTCATCCACATTGTCGGAATAGACACCTACACGAGCTTTTTTCGGTTTTTGTAGGTATTTTGGGGAGCTCTTGGACTTAATCGACACATTCAAGGATCATTCCTCGTGATGGCACACTTCCGGACTCATTAAGGAGCAAGCTAGGAGCAAAGGAGAACACATAGGACCTTTTTGTGCATGTGCATGCTTTGCACAAACTCATAACTTGATGATCCAAGGAGAAGTTTTTATGAGAAACCACGGCCCAGAGGAAAATCTAGACCGTAGTTTTGGCCGTGGTTTTCTCTGGACAACCTTGACACGTGTCCCACGATCTTTTTGCCCGACCCTTGTTCTTGGTGGAGAATATAAGTGGTCCTGCAGGCTGTTGCTAGGGGGATTCCCCACACTCTCTCTTATTTTTCTCTCTCATTCCATTGGGGAATTCTTGGAGAAGAGGAAAAACACTCTCATTTTGGAGGAAGAACAACACACCAAGATAGAGATTTAGAGTGAACTTTTGAGTGAGTTTTTAGTGATTTTTGTTGAAGAACTTTTGAAAGCATTGTAAGGAACGTTTTGGAGCTGTGTTTGAAGGGTTGTAAGTCTTATTTAATCTCATATTCAGCTAAGATTACTTGTTTCTTTTCACTCTTATTTCATTTTCTTGCTATGGAAGCCTTGAATGCTTACATGTTGAGTTCGGATCTTAAAATGCATGCTGTTAGCTAAGTAGATGTGATTCTAGGGTGATGGTTATGGCTTGGACTATGATAGAATAGACTTGAATGTACCCTTGGATGATTTGCTTGCTCGAATCTTAACCCAGACCCAAAATCACGGCCTATTCTTGTAAAATCTCGACCGTGGTTTTGGCCGTGGTTTTCTCTGTTGTGCTTGTATTGATGAATCTGAATGTTAGGATGTTAGATTGTTCAAATCCTAGTGTTTTTTAAGCATAATCTAGCCTAGGGTGACATAATGCTAGCAAACTAAGTGAGGGAAGAGACTTACCCGGTAATTCCCGACCTTAGATACCAAAGATGATGAACTCTAGGTAGTAGTGAGCCTCACAAGCCGTTATTGGACTGAGTGTGCTAGGATTGTTGCTTAGGACTTGTCTTCCCGAGACTTACCCGGTGAGGGGAGGTTTGACCCCTAGATAGCAATCCGGTTTGTGTAGAATTCCCAACTTTAGGCTCCTAGAGACTTACCCGGTAATAGGACCTTAGGTACGGGATTAGTGGACCATGAGACTTCCCGGTGATTGATCTCATTTGAGAAACACCCTTTTTCCAACATACCGCAGCTTGTCCAAGGTTGATTAGAAGCTTGAGTCCAATGCCATAACCGGAAGTTCCAATCCCTAGAATCTGCTTTTCTCTCTTTGATCACATATCTTGTGTTTGTGTTGGTAGCTTGAGTCGTTTGTTTGATTTATAATCTTTCATGATTTGTGATCTTTGCTTGATCACCACAAAAACCCAACTAAAAATATCATGATTTTCATTTGTTTATTTCTTTCTATTTTCTTAGACTAGATTTGCACTATCCATGATCACTTGTTTGATTTGATTTCACCTTAGTCTCCGTGTTCGACCTCAGAATACTATCCTTGCTACAAAACGACCCGTACATTGTGGGTTCGCTAGGAGTTAGGAAAATATATCGAGTTATAAATTTTAAGACTTTTGTGCTACACAATTCTAGCGTTACAGACCACACCCACAACAATCGGACATATTCGATCCTTTCATGGAGTAGCTACCTTCTATAGACGTTTTGCACGAGATTTTAGTACTATTGCAGCCCCCCTCACGTTTCTCACGAAGAAGCAAGTACAATTCAAGTGGGGAGAAGCGTAAGAGGGCATTTAAGGAGTTGAAGTGGCAACTATCACATGCCCCTCTTCTAGCACTACCAGATTTCACTAAGCAATTTGAGGTTGATTGTGACACATCAATGTTATTGGAGACGTGATTATGCAAGAAGGTAAGCTACTTGCATTCTTTAGTGAGAAATTGAAATGAGCATGCTTGAATTATTCGACCTATGATAAGAAATTATATGCTTTATTTCATGTTTTCAAGACATGGCAATATTACCTATGGCCTAATGCATTTATAAGTAGAACTGATCATGAGTCTTTAAAGCATTTTAGAAGTCAAGATAAGTTGGATAGGAGACATGTTAGTTGGATGGAGTTTATAGAAACTTTTTCATATATCATTAGGTTTAAGAAAAGAAAAGATAATGTTGTTGTTGACGACCTTTCTAGGAGACATCCATTGATCACTACTATGGATTTTAAGGTTTTAGGTTTATATTACATTAAAGAGCTATATGTTGATGATATTGATTTTTGTGACATCTATAACTATGCCTTACATGAAATTCTCATGATAAATTCTATTTATTTGAAGGATTTTTGTTTCGTATGGATAAAGTGTACCTTCCTAGATATTCTCTTAGACTTTTGCTTGTTGAGAAAACTCATATGAGAGGTTTAATAGGAAATTTTGGTAGAGATAAGATATTTCATATGCTACATTCACACTTTTATTGGCCTCATATGCTTAAAGATGTAGAGAGCATGATTAAGAGAGGGCTTGTGTGTTTGAAAGTTAAGGCTAGATTGAAGCCTCGTGATTTATATAGCCCTCTTTCTACGCCTACTTCACCATGGCTAGACATTAGTATGGACTTTGTTGTAGGATTACCTATGACTAAGAAGGGGAGAGATTCAATATTTGTGGTAGTAGATCGATTCTCTAAGATGAACCATTTTATTGCTTTTCTTAAGACCGATGATGCTTATAATGTTGCTAATGTAACACCCCAAGTTCTCGGAACTCGGGGAGCTACTGGTTAGGGCCTCACAATGGGTCCCGACCTTGGTTTAACAACAACATTACTTGGATCTTACAACAAGGCACAAATGTACTTAAAACAATTTCAAAACATCATATTTTTATTGTATGAATGTACACATGTGACAGCCTTACAAAACATATACATATACATAACATGCATGCTGTAAGGGAGACTCCCCCGTCCCCATCTAATGAGTACGTGGACCCGGCTGACCATCTGTTCCGGATCTCTCTGCAACTGTCTATTCCTACAAATCTACAACACGGATAAACCGTTAGCTAACAATCCAAATATAAGCAGAAAAATAATAGCACAAACACACACAAAATAACATAAACAAACATCATGTTGGCACACAATTTGGTTATTATCTGATAGCTTAGGTGATTCACTTTATTCCGTTTTAAAGTTGTAGCACGAGAATCTTAAGTGTTCTCGCCTCCGTTCCTTATCCAACCGGTGTAGGTCTAGCTTACCTCCGCCGGTAGCATCACTACAAACCGAGTGTGGACTAGTCCCTAAAGAAACCCCCAGCGATCTCAGGCTACTGAGCAGAATGCCACCGCCCGTTACTCTTAGGCCAAGGTATAGGTCGGTATCACTATTACTAAAATATAACCATACACATCTCATTCACACACCACTACCATTATTCATACTCAAATCTAAAAGTCAGCTAAGTAAGCCCAAAGGACTTACCTGAATCCAATCACTCTTCTCGTTATCTCAACTCAATCCGCAACCGCAGGAATTCAACCGCCTAATATAAAAGGCAGGTGGATCAATAATTTAGCCCACTTTCTTGGAAGTCTTTAACTTCTAAGATACTCAAATCGATCGTTAGAGAAATTACTAAAAGACCCACATAAGGGTAAATGACAATTTTATCCTTAGGCCTCAAAACCCTAGAAATATTCCTAGAGTATTTCCAATTCTTCCCATGGAACCCAAAGTCACAATCCACTCTCAAAAGAGGGATTTAACTAAGTTGGAAGATTATCCAACTTCTTAACTTCCAAGAGAACTCGCTAAGGATCCCACTTTAACTCAATGCAAAACCTTTGCACAAAAGTTCAAACATTTCCAAATAAAATATCTAAACCTCCTATGCGAAGCACCCTCATCACTAAGCCAAAGAAAACCCAAAAAATGATCAAAAGTTAATCTTACATAAAAAAAATCCCAAGTTGGCTTTAAGATACCAAGTCTCTCACACTTAGCTAAAACTTCCACCTTTATACAAACTGCCCAACATCACTACTTTGAGTCCTTATAACTTCCAATCCGACCGCTAGATCGTTTCCAAACTTTAAAACATTAAACTACATGCGTCCCCGTACAACATATCAAAAACGCAACGGTGCATGATCAATTTAAAATATTGAAACTAAATATTAAATTCAACAGTTCAACCCGAAAATCTGGAAAGCATAACAGGGCAAGTGGTCTAAGCTTCGATTCCTGCTGCTCATCCTATCAGCAATAATACTACCCTATAATTCCCAAGATTGAAACTAATGAGTAGCGAAAACTAGATTTCCAAAACTAAGACATAAGGTCACAAGTTCGATACTCCTAAGAAGCAACTAAGAATTTAACCCATCTAACCTATGCACTACACATGATACCAAGAGGACTCCTAAAACCGTTAATATAGACAATCACCAACAACTTTCAGCTTACCCTGCTCAATAACATACCAACCTCGTTCACCAGTCGACTCCACCTACTGCTACCCAACTTTATAGCCAAACTAAACCTATTTTGTAAGCCTTCCCAACTTCAGTACAAACCCAGCCAAGAAAGATCAACATCCCTGTTTAACCCTCTCTGAAAAGGTAGTGTAGCAACCAAGGAAAAACGAAAAGTTCAATCGGTCAGGAAAAGGAGACTCACAGCCTCAACGATGGTCCGATCGGAACAATCGATCACAATCCGGACCGGGGGAGGATGAAAGGAATCATCTGTTGACCAGCGATAGGGGCAACGGAACGTTAGTGCATCGGTAACTTCCTCGGCTCCGTACCTCGGTCATATCTTGGTACTGGAATAGGCGAAGTTGATGAAGGAATTCGTTTCTCTGAGTTGGTCTATGTGCCAAGAGAGTTGGCGATAATCTGGTTCGTTGTGGCGACATCCAGGATGGACCTTCAGTAACTGCGCATCGGGACCAGAATTAGGATCCAGGACGGTGGTGGAAGGAGGAGGAATAAGGTAAGGTTCACATTGCTGACGTCGGTGTTCGGTGGCGTCGTTACCGGTTGCTGAAGACGCTGGCGGTGCTGAGTCGGTTTGCAAGGCGCTGGTGTCCGTTGTTACGTGCGGAGGGCTCTCAAAAGCTTAACGTGAGATACAGTGAGAGAGGAGATGGTAATGGCTGAATGTATGCACCATAGGAGAGAGGGAGAGAGATATGGGGAAAGGAGGGTTATGAGGGAACGTGTCCGGCCATTACGCCGATGGCAGCGACAGAGGGATAGAAGAGACAAAATGTCTTCTCTTTTGTTGGGCCAGCACACAGCCAGGAACTATTGGGCCACACACCAGCAGCAAGAGGCGGGCTGAAGAAAAAAAAAAGAAGCCATTGTGGGCTGCACTTGCATGACCTTGTCCATGACTTGTCAAAACTTGTCATGATCTAGTCCAAAGCCATGCACTAGTAGTTGTAAGAATTAGGGTTTGATAACATATTTCTCATTTTATGTGAGTACAAGCCTCATGTGAATTGATAGAATTATGACAAAACATAACATTTAAGTATTATCAAACGATCAACTGGTCAAATTTTCGGTTTGACTCAGAATTAAACGGAAATTTAAATTCCGGGTATTACATCAGTGCCCCCTTAAAATAAGTTTCGTCCCGAAACTTAGAGAAAGAAGAATGTAAGATCGGCCTTCAAGGTACTAGTCTAGTGTATAAAATCACTACACCCAAAAAGTCTTGTCGTTTCCACATCTAAGTACCCCGCACATCAAAGGTTACAAATAAAGCACACATCCCGACTAAGCACTGAAGCATGAAATAATCACGAAGTCAAACAATATCACACAACTACAAGGTGAAGCTCTAACTCATCACTCCCGAGTTACAACTATCTCTACATAGGTATGTGTAGGGTTACATCTCATATTATCTAGAATATCACAAGTAGCCTCATCGGCTTTTCATGGAATCACTGACTCAGAAATCTTTGATGTACTAACCTCACAAGCGCCTACTACTATGCCCTGGAATAGCTACCGGATACCCACCGGTATCATCCGCCTCAACTAGCCAATCCTCTAATCTGATCACCTACTCATGTCTGGTAGGTGTCCCTCCAATTGAATACGTGTAAAAAAAACTGGGGTCACATCCTCCAATAGGGTGAGGAATACTAGTCCAACAATCACTTCTAAACCGCTTTAAAATTTCCCATGGTTACCTTATGCAACTCATCTCCGGACCCTTTGATGACCTTACGGGAATAATCTATTCAACTTTCTTCCCTTCGTTATAACCACTTGCTTCCCGTCTTTTGACAAGGTTCCAACTATCAGATATGGACAACACACTCACAAGTCTCCCGACACTTGACTAAGTGCCTAATTCTCCTTGTCTCACGACCCACTTGGTCTTGTCTCCTCGTATGACTCAGTCATATAATTCCTCCATTAAAGAATCATCACCTCCTTCTTTTCGGGTCTTAATCCTAATATTCCCATAAATCAAAATACGGTGTCCTTCTCTGAGTTCTATTGACGACATCATATTATTTATAGATCTCTAATATCTTACTAACTCCGCCCAAAATTTCTTAAACAGTTTCCAGGATCTTAAGTGACATAGAATGTGTCCTGAATGATGATACTAGACACAAGATGATCTCACCTTACCGTCGTGTGATCATATCCACTCAATAAATGTTAACACACCATCAACATTGCACTCTTTTATCCATCACGTCTATCAGACCGATAAAATTTTTCTGACTCGAAACGTAACTCGGATCCGTTCCGATATAACATTACACATAAACTCTACCCAAGATTATGCTTTCTCTATGCGCGATTACTGAGTTGCAAGTATACTCCTGCTACTTCTTTCCCTTATATGTCTTCCGACTCAGTAGGGTAGTTACTCACCTTGAACTTCCTAGGGTAAACCCTGCACAATACTTTATTACGTAATTAATTCTTCTCCTAATCTATCGATATAGAAGTCAAAACCACTTGTCTAGCAGCATGTAACGAAGCCGTCATTCTTCGCTCGGGTCTATAATAGGGTATCACTCTTTTTCTATACCCTCTATAATCCCATACAATATTTCCAGTCACTCCACGTAGCCTATCTCACGTTCTTTCCAAATGAGCTGTATTTCACCAACTATCATCTTCTTCACTCGATTTTTTTCCACCATTGAGATTCTCGCTCCGTGGGTTAGGACTCACCACGCTTCCGCTACTCTATTTTGATTATCCCGTTGTCACTCATTAATCATAAGAACATTTCATGTAAGCCTAAAATGATTGACTCACAAATCTTTCTTCCAATTACACCATAAGTCTTATCCAGATGAAATACCAAATATCTTCCTTACTTGCCTTAAGGAATTAAAATAACGATCGAAAAACAACTTCTTCCGTTTACTTTCTTAATTCTTCTAACACGGATCCAAACTCTGTGACTCAATCAGAGTCTATTCTTAACCAACCTGTAAGCAACCTTAACCAAGATTCTCTCTATTCCATTAGCTGGTATAAGAAGATCGTCGTTGACTACGTCAGGAAATTCCCCAAGGCGTCGGTAAAGTTCCTTTGTAAATCCTCACTCACCTATACCTCTTTTTAGCCGTACATAACTCATCAATACCGGACAATACTTGCACGTCCTCGGTTGACGTTGGTCAGTCTATAATTGACTTATCTCAATTTCCGGGACTTACTTTTCTCATACTTCTTTTGCCGTTGCATTTCCTGGTGAGCACTACTTGAGTTCATACATTTATACTCCTTTAGTTTGTTCTACATTACCACTTCCAGTTCTTCCGTGATCTAACTCTATTTCTCGAGCCCAACTGTGTCATCCATCTGATATCAATGGTCCTTTCTAGGGCTACCACTATAGCTTGTAAGCACGTCTACACGACTCTCATGACCTTAACTTCCATCCACTTGCGGTTTATCTTGTATGGAATGCTACTATACTCTGTCTTGATTGACATAGAACCTTATCAAAATCACATACTTCTTACTCCTCTAGTTCTTCTTTTACAATCCATCTATACTAACTGTGATAAGTACCCTTTTCTTATCTAGTAGGTAGTAAATCACTCAGACAATTCTCTTGGTCTCAAATGACATAAGGGGTCATTCTTGGCCGTCTAATCTTTCTTCTTAAGTTCTTAATTAGAGTTATTGGCTCGAACTTACTCCATGTTACTATTAAGGGTACTAGCACTTGTATCGGTTGAGCTTCACATTTATTGTTGTTGATCTCTTGAAGGGTCCTCTAGATGTCTGTAAAATTCTTTCATAAGTCTATGGTTATTCTCCTTATCTTCCAACCAGTTACCACTAGTTGACCCGCACGTTTTATGTCTTAGTTATTACTAACTAGTCTGTGGTTGACCTTCTATAAGATCACGGACTTATTGTTCTTCTATCTCTTTTGAAGTGTGATACACTTGGTGAAAATCTATTTTATCCAGTCCTTCAGCTCCTTCCAAGTCTGCACTTCTATTGTTCTCTTATGGGGTCACTATACTCTTTTGAGTCTAGTCCTAATATTTATCTGTCGTCAAGGAGTTTATCAAGGCTTCCACAATAACTCGTAAGCGTGTCTCCACGGTTCTTCTTACTTTGTTCATCGTTTGCTTGCGGTTCTCCGATATGACCGTGAATGTTGGTAACTTAAACCTTTAGGTGAATGATAAGTTATTGTGGACTCTCTCTAGTCCACCAAAATTACTTTCCCACATTGTTCCACTTGATTGGTGTTGTTTTGATCCTGCTACCTTTATAGACATTCGTTGTCTCAGCTTTAGACTTCTAGTTTCTTTGATACTTATGTCGGAGTTTCAGTCAAAATTCTCGTATCTTTGAAGGAATCCACATGCTTCCATGGTTACAGAATTTATTTCTCTTCATTAGACTCACTCTCTATCTTTGTACCTTTTAATTTCTCACAACTGGGTCAACACTCTATCTTCTTTGTACTCTCATGCCCATGCTTGCTTATGGCGGCGTCCGCCTTGATTGTAACGTCCTTTACTCCGCCATTCTTGGTTGTACTCCGTTCTATATGATTCTTGTTTTTCCATTATTATCTCCATTCTACGCTCTTGTCGTCTCTTACATTGTTCTTCTAATTCATCTCTCGGCTTCATACGATAAAGTCCCTTGCATGACTTCCAATTCCTTCTATCTAAGCTGACCCGGGAACTTCTTTCTTATCCGGTTGTACTGGTCGTAAAAATTATCTCAATATCTTTAATGCTTTGCCCACCCGTTCTTTGGAATGATTTATAAGGTCACCAGGACATCCACTAGAGTATCATACTCAATCCTGGTCTGAATCCCTTATCTCGTGTAGAAAACTCTTCAAATTCGTTACCGATTTATCATGAGGCGCTAATCGCTTCATGATATCACAACTAAAGAATACAAGATATCCTTTAGGATACTAACGTGCTACACATACACATATATATAATCTTACACTAAAACCAATCAATATAAGTCTATATACTAACTCACCTATCATTCCAAGTTGCAAAGATCCACGGAGACGATGGTGGTCCGACGTACTACTAACCCAACAACCCGACTATGTACGTGTGTAAAAATAGAAATCCGTTTTGAAAATCTTAGACTCCTGATAACACGATTTATGACTTAGGTTTAGGTAATCATTTAGATAGATTTCCCGCTCATTCATGCATGGTTTAGCACTAGTTCACGACGTTTGCACTCAATTCACGTATTTTGTCGAGATAGACGTCTACACGGACTTGTGCATTGCTTTGTAGGTGTTTTGGGAGATTTAGGAGCTAAAACGATACGTTTGGGGATCGTTCCTCAAGATGACACACCCTCGGACTCATTAGGATGCAAGCTAAAGGCTAGGGAGAGCTCATGGAACCTTGCCTGCACAAGCCATGCACCAAATCGAAGCTTAATGATCAAAGGCAAAGCTGAAGCACAAAATCACGGTTCACTGGTAAACCACGGCCGTGCTTTCAACCGTGGATTTTGCCAGGTTTTCGTGGCAGCTGTGCCACGATCTCTTGGCCAGCTCTTGTAAAGTTGTAGTATAAAAGTGGTCCTGCATTGGCTGAGAAGATCATCTTGGAGCAGCTCTCCATTATCCACTATCCTCTAACAAAAATATTCTCTCAACAAGAAGAGTCTTTGGAAGAAGAAGGTAGAAGGAAACCACCATTGGAGAGGAGCTTGATTGGAGGAGGAGAAGACACACCATTGATAGACCTAGAGAGTTTTTGTAGTGAAGAATTTCGGATCCAATTTCTAGAGTTGTAAGAACCATTTGAACCTTCTTTAAGAAGGATTGTGAGTTATTCTAATTCCATTTTCATCTTGGTTTTGTTTTAGTTCACTTGTTCATCTCTTTCTCTTCATTATCTTACAAATGGATGCCATGATTTTATGTTTGATTGTTTCGATTTCTATTATGAATGTTTCAGGCTAAATAGATGTGGTTCTAGGGTAAGGAAAGGATGGTTATGGCTAGGGCTATGATAGGATGGACTTAGATTTACCTTTGGATGACTTGTGTGCATGAACGTAGTTCCTGTTAGGAATCACGGCCAGTTCTTGCCAAACCACGGCCGTGGAAAGGTAGAACAAACCGTGATCTTACCTGGTTCGATGGATCTAGTCTTAGATTGTTAGAATGTTGAAATCCTAAGTGTTTGTTGAGTAAATCTATCCTAGGGTGACCTAGTGTTAGCAACTAAGTGTTAGGAGAGACTTATCCGGTAATCCTTGCTCTTAGATCTCAAAGATGACAAACCCTAGGTAGTGGTGAGCCTCATAAGCCGCCATTGGATTAAGTGTGCTAGGATGGTTGTTTAGGACTAACCCTTCCGAGACTTACCCGGTAAGGATAGGTTAGATCTCTAGGTAACAATCCGGTTTGTGTAGAATTCCTTCCCTTAGGTTCTTAGAGACTTACCCGGTGATGAGACTTTAGGGATGGCCTAGTGGACCATGAGACCTACCCGGTGATTGATCCCAATTTAGAAACACTTAACCCCAACATATCATAGTTAATCCAAGGAAAGAATAGATAGCTTGAGTCCTATGCCATAACCGGAACTTCCAACCCCTAAAATCCGCTTTCCTCTATTTGATCCATATCTTGTGTTTATCTTGTTTGCTTGTGTTGATTTGTTAGCATAGTTGATTTGTTTATGTCGCATGATTTGTGATCCTTGATTGATCACCTAAAAACCTTCCAAAAACATTGAGATTTTCATTTGTTTATTTCTTTCTCTTTTCTTAACCTAGATCTTTACTAGACTTAATCATAAATTGAATCAATCTCACCTTAGTCTTTGTGTTCGACCTCGGAATACTATCCCTACTACAAACGTCCCGTACACTGCGGGTTCGCTAGGAGTTAGGATAAATATAACGAGAATATAAATTTAAAACCCATTGCATATCACATCCTGAGCGTAACAACTCCTTTCGGGTTCTAGTTATTTTATACATTCGGTCTTTCAGAAGATTTCAAGTGCCATTGTTGCCAACCCAGAGCTCTGATACCATGTTGTAACACCCCAAGTTCTCGGAACTCGGGGAGCTACTGGTTAGGGCCTCACAATGGGTCCCGACCTTGTTTTAACAACAACATTACTTGGATCTTACAACAAGGAACAAATGTACTTAAAACAATTTCAAAACATCATATTTTTATTGTATGAATGTACACATGTGACAGCCTTACAAAACATATACATATACATAACATGCATGTTGTATGGGAGACTCCCACGTCCCCATCTAATGAGTACGTGGACCCGGCTGACCATCCGTTCCGGATCTCTCTGCAACTGTCTATTCCTACAAATCTACAACACGGATAAACCGTTAACTAACAATCAAAATATAAGCAGAAAAATAATAGCACAAACACAAACAAAATAACATAAACAAACATCATGCTGGCACACAATTTGGTTATTATCTGATAGCTTAGGTGATTCACTTTATTCCGTTTTAAAGTTGTGGCACGAGAATCTTAAGTGTTCTCACCTCCGTTCCTTATCCAACCGGTGTAGGTCTAGCTTACCTTCGCCGGTAGCATCACTACAAACCGAGTGTGGACTAGTCCCTAAAGAAACCCCCAGCGCCCTCAGGCTACTGAGCAGAATGCCACCGCCCGTT
Source organism: Fagopyrum homotropicum (assembly GCA_033239125.1). Taxonomy (NCBI): domain Eukaryota; kingdom Viridiplantae; phylum Streptophyta; class Magnoliopsida; order Caryophyllales; family Polygonaceae; genus Fagopyrum; species Fagopyrum homotropicum. The sequence continues at coordinate 106,324,581 of BSWB01000007.1, forward strand.
ACTCTTAGGCCAAGGTATAGGTCGGTATCACTATTACTAAAATATAACCACACACATCTCATTCACACACCACTACCATTATTCATACTCATATCTAGAAGTCAGCTAAGTAAGCCCAAAGGACTTACCTGAATCCAATCACTCTTCTCGTTATCTCAACTCGATCCGCAACCGCAGGAATTCAACCGCCTGATATAAAAGGCAGGTGGATCAATAATGTAGCCCACTTTCTTGGAAGTCTTTAACTTCTAAGATACTCAAATCGATCGTTAGAGAAATTACTAAAATACCCACATAAGGGTAAATGACAATTTTATCCTTAGGCCTCAAAACCCTAGAAATATTCTAAGAGTATTTCCAATTCTTCCCATGGAACCCAAAGTCACAATTTACTCTCAAAAGAGGGATTTAACTAAGTTGGAAGATTATCCAACTTCTTAACTTCCAAGAGAACTTGCTAAGGATCCCACTTTAACTCAATGCAAAACCTTTGCACAAAAATTCAAACATTTCCAAATAAAATATCTAAACCTCCTATGCGAAGCACCCTCATCACTAAGCCAAAGAAAACCCAAAAAATGATCAAAAGTTAATCTTACATAAAAAAAATCCCAGGTTGGCTTTAAGATACCAAGTCTCACACTTAGCTAAAACTTCCACCTTTATACAAACTGCCCAACATCACTACTTTGAGTCCTTATAACTTCCAATCCGACCGCTAGATCGTTTCCTAACTTTAATACATTAAACTACATGTGTCCCCGTACAACATATCAAAAACGCAACGGTGCATGATCAATTTAAAATATTGAAACGAAATCTTAAATTCAGCAGTTCAACCCGAAAATCTGGAAAGCATAACAGGGCAAGTGGTCTAAGCTTCGATTCCTGCTGCTCATCCTATCAGCAATAATACTACCCTATAATTCCCAAGATTGAAACTAATGAGCAGCAAAAACTAGATTTCCAAAACTAAGACATAAGGTCACAAGTTCGATACTCCTAAGAAGCAACTAAGAATTTAACCCATCTAACCTATGCACTACACATGATACCAAGAGGACTCCTAAAACCGTTAATACAGACAATCACCAACAACTTTCGGCTTACCCTGCTCAATAACATACCAACCTCGTTCACCAGTCGACTCCACCTACTGCTACCCAACCTTATAGCCAAACTAAACCTATTTTGTAAGCCTTCCCAACTTCAGTACAAACCCAGCCAAGAAAGATCAACATCCCTGTTTAACCCTCTCTGAAAAGGTAGTGTAGCAACCAAGGAAAAACGAAAAGTTCAATCGGTCAGGTAAAGGAGACTCACAGCCTCAACGATGGTCCGATCGGAACAATCGATCACAATCCGGATCGGGGGAGGATGAAAGGAATCATCTGTTGACCAGCGATAGGGGCAACAGAACGTCAGTGCATCAGTAACTTCCTCGGCTCCGTACCTCGGTCATATCTTGGTACTGCAATAGGCGAAGTTGATGAAGGAATTCGTTTCTCCAAGTTGGTCTATGTGCCAAGAGAGTTGGCGATAATCTGGTTCGTTGTGGCGACATCCAGGATGGACCTTCAGTAACTGCGCATCGGGACCAGAATTAGGATTCAGGACGGTGGTGGAAGGAGGAGGAATAAGGTAGGGTTCACCTTGCCGACGTCGGTGTTCGATGGCGTCGTTACCGGTTGCTGAAGACGCTGGCGGTGCTGAGTCGGTTTGCAAGGCGCTGGTGTCCGCTATTACGTGCGGAGGGCTCTCAAAAGCTTAACGTGAGATACAGTGAGAGAGGAGATGGTAAGGGCTGGATGTATGTACCATAGGAGAGAGGGAGAGAGATATGGGGAAAGGAGGGTTATGAGGGAACGTGTCCGGCCGTTACGCCGATGGCAGCGACAGAGGGATAGAAGAGACAAAATGTCTTCTCTTTTGTTGGGCCAGCACACAGCCAGGAACTATTGGGCCACACACCAGCAGCAAGAGGCGGGCTGAAGAAAAAAATAAAAAGAAGCCATTGTGGGCTGCACTTGCATGACCTTGTCCATGACTTGTCAAAACTTGTCATGATCTAGTCCAAAGCCATGCACTAGTAGTTGTAAGAATTAGGGTTTGATAACATATTCCTCATTTTATGTGAGTACAAGCCTCATGTGAATTGATAGAATTATGACAAAACATAACATTTAAGTATTATCAAACGATCAACTGGTCAAATTTTCGGTTTGACTCAGAAATAAACAGAAATTTAAATTCCGGGTATTACATCTAACTTGTTCTTTAGGAAAGTTGTTAGATTACATGGTGTACCTAGGACTATTGTGAGAGATAGAGATGTTAAATTCCTTAGTTTCTTTGGGAAGACTCTTTGGGGAAAACTAGGAACTAGGTTGTTGTTCTCAACCTCTAGTCATCCTCAAATAGATGGTCAAACGGAGGTTACTAATAGAACCTTAACTACCATATTGCGGGCTGTTTTGAAGGATAATTTGAATGCTTGGGAAGATGTCTCATGTTGAGTTTGCTTATAATCGTACCATGCATTTGTCTACTAACCTAACACTTTTTGAGTGTGTCTATGGTTGATCATTTGACCCCTTTTGATCTTATACCGTTGTCTATAAAGGAGGGAATAGGTTTCAATGCAGGAAAACAAGTTGAGTTCATCAAGGAGTTTCATGAGAAGACACGCATAAGGCTAAAGGAGAAAGGAACGCAAGTTGTGGCCAAGGCTAATAAGAATCGCAATGAAGTGCTATTCAAGCCCGGAGATCTAGTGTGGTTGCATCTAAGAAAGGAATGAGTCCTGGAAACGAGGAAGTCGAAGTTGTCTCCAACAAGAGATGGACCATTTAATGTAACACCCCAAATCTCAGACTCGGGGCGCTATGGGTTAGGACCTCACAATGAGTCCCGACTCTAGATCAACAGCAATATTATTGGATCTTACAATAAGGCACAAACGATAAAACGCTAAAATCAAAATGTTGAAATATGCAACGTCAAACAAATAAACAGACTCTCACCCGAGGTACAATAATCATAAACATAACCCGCAAAAGAAAGTACCAAATTCATCTATAACATAAACACATAAATCCACATATGTCCTATCACGTACGGGAACCCCAGCTGAGCACCTCCTCCGGCTCACTCGGCAGCTACCCTATCTTGCAAGGCATCTAACAACACGGATAAACCATTAGCCAACTATAACATAAAGGAAAATACCGAAGCACAAACACATGTAAAGCAAGAGTTAAACACTGATCATGCTATAATAAGAAACCCTTTATTATTATCTTTATTAAGTTCGTACAAATTATTCATTTATAAGTGTGACACGAGAAGTCTTCGACTATCGTCTTCGGCCCTTTATCCAACTGGATTGGTTCAACACACCTCCCCGTATACACAATGGAGTTGTTCGGTACCCTCCCTGTATACCAAGTCTGGCCTAGTCATGAAGCACCTCCCATACTCCATCGGGAGAACTGGGCAAGTGACCACCGCCCGTTACCCGTGGGCCAAAAATAATAAGTCGGTTATATTACAAGAGTAATACGCCACATCACATAAACATACACCACTCAAGCATTTGCCAATACATCATAAAAGCTAAGTAAGTCTTAACGACTTACCTGTAACAGAATATGCTCATCTACGCACAAAATCCGATGTGTGCTCAACTCTTCAAATGCCTGATATAAGTCAAGGAAAAGGTATCATAACCAATCCACGTCAACATGAAACTGCATCCTAACAGTTTCCTATCTTACGCATAACCCAACTGAAATCAACAGCCAACCAAACTATAACCTACTACATGGGATTCACTCTAGTTCTACTAGATCACCTATCATGATGCTACAACATGATCAAAGGGTACTAGGAAGGAGAGACTACGTACCTAGAGTACACTATTAAGTCACAAGGACGACTTAAGAGTCTCACTGGAGAAATACCGCGGCTATGGAGGTAAAGAGGCCCGGGGGGGGAGATCCAAGAGGCCATACCCGCGGCAGATGAAAATCTCGGGGGTGGTGATTGCGTTGAGGCGCGGTCGCGGGGGACTGAAGGCACGATCGCGGGACAAGGCGACTGTGATCTACGACTTCTCCTTCTTCGTGCAAGATCTCTCTCTTCTGCCTTTAGCACTTCCTCTAACCCTTTTGTAGTCCAAGTCAGTCACTCAAGTAGCCACTCTGTACTCTAAGGGAAGAAAAGAGAGGAACACCTACCCTTACTCTTCAATGGAATCAACGGAGATAATCTACTTCTTCGGCAACCTTCAATTACGTTTTCTTCATATGATCCTGCTGTAGTCCAATGGAGATGAAAGGTGTAATCTCTACTGGTGACGGAATCAAGAGAGATGAGGTGAAGAATGGAAGAACGAAAGGAAGGGAAAAAGGAGGGGGGGAAGAGGACTTACATGATTCTCCTAAAGCTGTCAAGGTTTCACGGAAAGGACGGAAGGCCTCGGATTAGGTTAAGAGGAAAGAAAAGGTTTGGATATAAGGGAAAACTGTACCAAACAAAGGACAATATTTTCTGTTGATTTCTTTGTTATTGATATGGAACATAGCATGCATAACCATCATGCTAGGAAGACCATTTTTAATAACGGCTAAAACAAAAATTGATTATGTTAGTGGAAAACTTACTATGGAGTTTAACGATGAGGTAATTGAGTTAGAAATGTTTAATTCCATGAAAAACCCCGTTAATGCTCTTTGTTTGTGTTCCTTAATATTATTAAGCCAATTGAACAAACTTTCTATGATGTTTCTGATTTTGACAATTTGGATGTTGGTGTAGAAAAGAAAAACATGAAAAATGTGCCTTGAAGGTGGAATTACAAGATTCTCTAATGAATGAACATGATGAATTGGCCATTGGGCTCAATCTTCTCCTTCTAAGCCAAGGGCTTGTGGTTTCAGTCTTGTAGGATGCTAAGGATATGTTGAAAGATCTCAAGAAAAGAAGGCCGAGAAAGTGCTAGAAGGGAGTGAGGAAGCAAGTGGTTGGATCATGAATGACATCAACAAAACAATACCTCCACATCGACAAATTGATCCCGGAGAAGTCATACAAGCATGATCAAAATCTTACGTCGAGCCAACGACGTAAAACAAAGGCGCTGCTCGGGAGGCAACCCGAGGAATAAGAAGTAGGAAGTTCCTTTCGTCAAGCCTCTTCCGCGCCTTAGTAAAGCCGCCCCTGCAGTAGGCACAGAAGGTCATCACCCCTACGGCCTAGAGAGCCGCCCCGCGGCAACATTGACAGACGACGGGTAAAAAAACAATTCATCACCTACCTCCACCCACCTTATCTCTCCTCACTTCTCTCTCTCTCTCATCTCACTCTCTCGCCTACACGCACCTACACCCGCCCCAGCGCTCTTGCTCCCTCTACACCACCACCAAGCCACCGCCCCTACACCATAGACCCGCACCCTCTACCGCTTCGCCACCACACCCGCTGCACCACGCTCTCCGACCACCTTCACCCTCCATCACCCCAATCACCATCTTCTTTACCCCTCAACCTCCAACTCTCTCACTTCCATTTACATCACTCAACACAAACCCTAACTCCGTCACCTCCACCACCAGTCACCATTATCCCACCACCTACGACTCACCACAACAACACTATGGAAGAATTGCACCGCCTGCACCAGATCCACTATCGAAGCCTTCGACATTCGCCCGGATCTGTTCTCTCGCCCCGCCCCCGCGCCTCGCCGCATCCATGAATGCAAGATCCCGTCCCCACGCCTCGCCACATCCGCGCCTCTTGCTAGCCGCCCCGCGGTTCTTCAATAGAAAGGTCTTTTCTCTTTCTCTTTTCACCGAATTCTAATTCCATTTCATGAAAGTTTTGTTAGAATGGAGAGAGGAAGGAAAACAAAGAAGAACCCCAAGAACCTTGAGTGATATGAGATAGTGCAAGCTCAGGATGTGCTAGCAACACGGTTTTTGCATGTTCCAACATTGGAAAGTGATAACTCCACCTTGATTATGAATTGTCTATGTGGATGATGGAAGACTTAACGTTTATGAGCGGTTTTATAAACTAACAAATATCGATCATATTTCTAGATTGCTTGTTTTGGTTTGTGTTTGTTAAATCTATGCAAGCCTTGAAAAGATCTTCAAAGGAAGAACGCAGGCCTTGAAACAGATTACAAAGGACAAGCAGATTTGAAACAGATTTCAAAGGACAAACAGGAAGCCTTGAAACGCATTTCAAGGGATAAACACTGAAGCCTTGAAAAGTGATGCAAAGGAAGATTCGGCTGAAGGCTTTCTTAAATAAGATTCAAATCTCAACAACCAAATCAAGGATCTCTACCAAGGATAACAAGAAGATCTTCCAACAAGATTTTAAGAGAAGATTTTGGCCAGCCAATAAAAAGATATTCAAAGAATAAAAAAGAAAATCTTCCAACAAGATTTTAATTGAAGATTTTGGCCAGCCAACAAAAAGATATTTAAAGGATAAAAAGAAGATCTTCCAATAAGATTTTAAGAGAGGATCTTGGCCAGCCAACTAGAAGATATCCAACAGATTTGATTAGAATATTTTGGCCCCAACAACAAGATCTCATAAAGATCTTAAGATAACAAGAATATTTAGGATCTTCAACAAACAAAGATCTTCAACGGCTGATTTCCAAAGTGAAGATTACGGTGATTAAACGAGCGTCAATAAGAAGAAGATACAAGATACAAGATCGTACAACGGCTACTTCACCTCAACCAAGTAGCATGTTCTATGGAGGAAATATGAACGTTACAACGGCTCTCTACAACGGCTACAAGTTCCTCCTAGAAGACTATAAATGAAGATGAAGATTGAAGAAGAAGAAAACAAGCTTACACAGGAAAACATCTTTACATCTTCTAGCAACCTGATCATCTTCATTCGTTGTTTTTCTTTCTCTCATTCACGCTAAAGCTTTATCCCCTTAGAGTGGGAAAACATTAGAGCTCCATTGGAAGATCTAAATAGTGTTATACTAGAGTGTGTGTTACTCTGCGAAGTAACTAGGCTATTATTGCTAGGTTAAGAGTTGGAGCTAGATTGTAGCATTGGTTACAGTGAGAGAAGAAGGGGATTTCTTCTAGTTTGTATCTAGGACTCTTTGAAGCTGATAATAGATAGTTAGATCCTAAGGCTACACCCTGGGACGGAGAGTAGGCTATTTAGAGCCGAACTTCGTAAACATATCTTCGTGTCGATCTTTTCAATTTCGCACCATATATACTTTACTATGACTAACTTTGTTTTGTAGGAGAAAGAAGTCAAGGCCCTTGAAAGGAGTTTCAAAGCCCTTGAAATCAAAGTTTCACAAAGAGCACAGATTGACATCAAGGCCCTTGAAAGGAGTTTCAAGGTCTTGAGATTTTGTTTGCGAAAAGTTCCCATACTCTATTCAACCCCCCTTCTAGAGTATCTTTTAACCTTTTATTTCACCTACCGGTTCTTCACTTGGTATCAGAGCTAGGCTCACGTATATTTGATTTAACCATCAGTGAGACTAATCATGAATTTTGTTGGTGATGGAGGATTCACACAAGGAAGATCCACCTTTCGACCACCCCTTTTATGTGGTAATAATTTTTTTATTGGAAATCTCTAATGCAAATGTTTACCATTGATTAGGATCTGGAACTATGGAGCATCATCAAAACTGGTCCAAAAGTTCCAATTACGACCAATGCTACTGGAACTAATGTGCCTAAAAAGGAAGATGATTTCAACCAAGCTGATTTGGAAATGGTGGCTAAGAACTACAAAGCCATGAACTTACTCTATTGTGGATTGGACACTAACGAGTTCAACCGTGTCTCATCATGCAAAAGTGCAAAAGAGATTTGGGATAAATTGGTGGTAACATACGAAGGAACAAGTCAAGTAAAGCAAACCAAGATCAACATATTCCTAAGACATTGTGAGTTGTTCAAGATGACACCTGATGAGACGGTAAATGAAATGTTCACACGATTCACTCAAATTGTGAACAATCTCGATTCTTTCGGCAAAGTTTTCACAAATGAAGAAAAAGTCAGGAAAATATTAAGAAGTATACCTAAGTCAAAATGGGGCCCAAAGGTGACTGCTATTGAGGAAGCAAAAGATCTGAGGACTCTACCCTTGGATGATCTACTAGGAAAGCTTATCACTCACGAAATGGTTCTTAATGAAGAAAATGGAGAACTATCACGAAAAGTGAAAAACTTGGCTCTAAAATCCAAAAGGGAAGAAGATTCATCAGAAGATGAAGAAAGTGAGGATGATGAAGAAGATCCTCTTACTTTGATTACAAGAGGACTTGCACAAATTCTGAAGATGTTGAAACAACTCTCAAATAGAGAATATCATAGATCATCAAAGTATAAAGGTAAGTATTCTAAATCCAGTAAGAAATCTAATTTTCTAACGTGTTTTGAATGTGGAGGAACAAATCATCTAGTGAATGAGTGTCCACAAAGGAAAAGGAACAACAATCGGAAAAATGATCGAAAGAAGAAACCAATGGTAGCCTCAAGAAGTGACTTCGATTCCTCTAGTGAGACTGAAAGTGATCAAGTAAATCTATGCTTGATGGGTGATGAAGAAGAAAATCCCAAACGACACCTTGATGGAGTTGTAAGAAATTTAATTTCTAGTCCCACTGTTGTTCTTTCTGAAGTTCTTCAAAATATGATCATTAGTGAAGAAGAACACATTCTTGAAAATAGATCCTTAAGGGAAAAGCTAAATAAACAAGAGAAAAGAGTGAGTGAATTGTCTCTGGAAGTTGAAAATCTCAACACTTCAAAGTTAGACCTTGATGCCAATATCAAGGCCTTGAAATCGAAAAATGTGATTCTTAAGGAAAATCTCTCTTCTCTACATCAAGATTATACTAATCTAGAGAAAGAGAAGATTGATCTAACTATGAAGTGTAAAGACCAGAAGACAACACTCATTCAATTCACTCGTTCTAAAGCTAATCTTGAAAGGATGATGGGTGAACAACAATCCTCTCTTAACAAGAGTGGTCTTGGTTATAACAAAAATTATCCAAGAAAAACGGTGACCACTTTTGTTAAAGCTAAAGGAAGTTCACATACACCCACATATTTCTATTGTTGTAAAAAGGGACATGTTAAATCAACTTGCCCTTATAGGAAAAATGATCCCTACATCATATGAAATACTTATCCTCTATGTCTAAGAGAACAGGTTAAGCAAATTTGGGTTCCTAAAGGGACTAGACCACCAAACATGGTTCAACCTGAGTATGAATCAAAATTTGTCATTTGGTCTAGCCGGAAAGGTTGATATTTGGTTGTTTTGCAGAATATCACCAAGATTAAGGAAGCATTATCATAGGGGGAGCAATGTCTACTGTTTTTAAAATATGCTTATCTGATTGCCCTCTTTCATATACGGTGGTATTCTCTTTGATTTCAAGGTCTTGAACTTATATTGTTTTTCTCCCTGTTGAAAGACAAAGGGGGAGAAATTATATGTGATGTTGATGCATATATCTAATATTGAATGCAGGTACAATATTTGTTTTGTCTTCCATCAAGGGGGAGATTGATAACTCCACCTTGATTATGAATTATCTATGTGGATGATGGAAGACTTAACGTTTATGAGCGGTTTTATAAACTAACAAATATCAATCATATTTCTTGATTGCTTGTTTTGGTTTGTGTTTGTTAAATCTATGCAGGACTTGAAAAGATCTTCAAAGGAAGAACGCAGGCCTTGAAACAGATTACAAAGAACAAGAAAATTTGAAACAGATTTCAAAGGACAAACAGGAAGCCTTGAAACGCGTTTCAAGGGATAAATACTTAAGCCTTGAAAAGTGATGCAAAGGAAGATTCGGCTGAAGGCTTTCTTAAATAAGATTCAAATCTCAACAACCAAATCAAGGATCTCTACCAAGGATAACAAGAAGATCTTCCAACAAGATTTTAAGAGAAGTTTTTGGCCAGCCAATAAAAAGATATTCAAAGAATAAAAAAAATCTTCCAACAAGATTTTAATTGAAGATTTTGGCCAGCCAACAAAAAGATATTTAAAGGATAAAAAGAAGATCTTCCAACAAGATTTTAAGAGAAGATCTTGGCCAGCCAACTAGAAGATATTCAACAGATTTGATTAGAAGATCTTGGCCCCAACAACAAGATCTCATAAAGATCTTAAGATAACAAGAAGATTTAGGATCTTCAACAAACAAAGATCTTCAACGGCTGATTTCCAAAGAGAAGATTACGGTGATTCAACGAGCGTCAAAAAGAAGAAGATAGAAGATAGAAGATCTTACAACGGCTACTTCACCTCAACCATGTAGCGTGTTTTATGGAGGAAATATGAACGTTACAACGGCTCTCTACAACGGCTAGAAGTTCCTCCTAGAAGACTATAATGAAGATGAAGATTGAAGAAGAAGAAAACAAGCTTACACAGGAAAACATCTTTACATCTTCTAGCAACCTGATCATCTTCATTCGTTGTTTTTCTTTCTCTCATTCACACGAAAGCTTTATCCCCTTAGAGTGAGAAAACATTAGAGCTCCATTGGAAGATCTAAATAGTGTTATACTAGAGTGTGTGTTACTCTACGAAGTAACTAGGCTATTATAGCTAGGTTAAGAGTTGGAGCTAAATCGTAGCATTGGCTACAATGAGAGAAGAAGGGGATTTTTTCTAGTTTGTATCTAGGACTCTTTGAAGCTGATAATAGATAGTTAGATCCTAAGGCTATACCCTGGGACGGAGAGTAGACTATTTAGAGCCGAACTTCGTAAATATATCCTCGTGTCGATCTTTTCAATTCCGCACCATATATACTTTGTTGTGACTAACTTTGTTTTGCAGGAGCAAGAAGTCAAGGCCCTTGAAAGGAGTTTCAAAGCCCTTGAAATCAAAGTTTCACAAAGAGCACAAATTGATATCAAGGCCCTTGAAAGGAGTTTAAAGGCCTTGAGATTTGGTTTGCGAAAAGTTCCCATACTCTATTCAAACCCCCTTCTAGTGTATCTTTTAATCTTTTATTTCACCTACCGGTTCTTTAGAAAGTCTAGGAATGTTGGATTGTATGCAGTAGTTCCTTGAGCATGTTGAGCTCGGGGAATTTATGGACAAACATGTTGTAGTGTACCTGTGAGGCAGTTTGTGGCTACCTTCCCAATTGAGTTGGAAGATCATGTGGTGACAAGAGTCACATTCAAGTATGAGAACCGGAAGTACGTGGTAGACTTGGATAAGCTCAAAGAAGCGTTCGGGGTGACCAAGGTCCCATCTGAAGACTGGTGGGATGGTTGTCCAGCAGGCAATTTATATGCTTTATGGTCTGTTGCCACAGGTTTAGATTTTCATGTCGGTGATGATTATAGCAATAAACTTACTCACCCATGTTTAAGGTTGTTATCCAAGGTTATTATGAACGTCTTTAGTGGGAACAAGGAGGACAACAAAGTTGTCCTTAAGGACCTTGAACTGCTCTACGCTTGCATTCCGGGTTGTGAGGAAGTGCCGGATTGGATTTAGCTCTTCTTCTCCGCTTTAAAGCGGGTAAGAAAGAATGAGCCCCGAGACATAGTTGGAGGAGGGTTCATTACCCTCATTGATGCACATGTGATGGATGTGACGGTTTTGGAGGATCCTTTGGTCATTCCTTTCTTTACCGTCAACCTTCTTTGGCGTTGCACGATATTGAAGACTCAAGGCGAGCATCATTTCTGGACTTCCTTCCATGATGGGAGCCATATGACATACTTTCCCCGGCCCTTGCCATTTGGGTGGGAGTTGACAGATTTATACATCGCCGCCGATCTAGTTATACCGAGGCAACCACATGTTGCCATCATAGAGCGGCATGCAACAAGATCAAGTAGAGCCCCGGCTGAAGACTATCATCCCATTCCATGACATGCCTATTGATGTTGATACGGAACCTTTCCATGAGCAGCTACTTGCTCAAAAGAGAGCCTTGACAAATTAGCAAAACGAGTGGCAAATAGGGTTCGAGGAGCGAATCTCTTCTTCACTCCGTGACCATCACACAGAGTGGTAGTCCGGCTATGAGAGGAAGATGCATGAGCAGAAGCAATGGCAGATGGGGTATGAGCAGCAGATGACGGCTCGTATTGATGAGTAACAACAGGCCTGACAAACGGGCTATGAGATGAGGATCTTTGAGCAGCTCGACGATCAGAGCTACCGAATCACCCAGCTCTACTAGCGTCAGAAGCACTTCTTCTCGTACTTCTTGTACCCACCATAGGATCCTAATGGTCCAGCCAGACCATCCCATCAGTGACTATCATCCTCCCTTCTCCACCTTATATTTTTGCCTTCATTTTTTACACTTTAAGGACAAAGTAATCTTCAAGCATGGGGGGGAGAGATCTATGTTGCATTTGCTTGTTTGTATAGTTGTGTTTTGAATCATGTTAGTTTGTAATGTCACAATATCAAGTAAAAAAAAAGGCATGAAAAAATTCTTGGATAAACCAAAAACCCGAAAGGGCGGTTTAGGTAAAAAGATGATAGTCCGCCCAACACTAGCTTGGTGCAAAAGTGGACATGAGGGATGTGCTATTGGTAAGATCAAACTTAGAAAAAAGAAGAATGACAAGGTGAAAACCCGGAAGGGCGCCTTGGAAAAATGAGCGAAATCCGAGTGATAAGTTCTCCTTTTCTGAAGTTGGCGACATAAGAAGAGGAGATATAAGGAGGATTCCGGGTAAGCCACTTTTGGAGCGATAAGGATGGTAGGCTTTTCTCTTTTCTCACATCACTTTGATAGATTTTTTTGTTTTTCCTCTTTAGCATGCTTTCTCTTATTACCTCTCTTCTTCATCATGCTTCCGGAGGCTTTTAATTCACATTGGTTAGATTTTTTGGTTTACCTGGGACGAGTAAGAGTCTAAGTATAGAGGAGTTTGATAGGTGATGAAATCACTATCATGTCTAGGTAGTTTTAGCATGTTTTCAAAGTCTATTGGTTGTATTGGGTTGATATTGTGTAAATCCAAATGAAGGAGTCAAAAATGAAGATACCCAAGGATTTAGCAACCAATGAAAGAGAAAGAAGTTCAAAGAAGACAACAAGATGACCTTTTGGCGGTCAGTCGCCCCCGCGGAAGAGGAGCACCGCCCCCATGGCGACATGCCGCACCCAACACTCCTCATCCGCCTTGCTAGTGCCCGGAAGGTCCTTGTTACCGCCCCCGCGCCGCCTTGCCCCGCACCCGCGGTGACACCACTTGGAGGCCCATGTCAGTGCCTCTACACCCCTTGCCTACGGAGTAGAGAAGACCAAACGACAGTGTCGCCGCCCCTGCGGTGACACTGAACCGCACCTGCACATCGACAACAAAAACATCAGAAACTGAAGAGTCAAGCGTTTCCAACGCATTAAAGATGCCGCAACCATGTCGTCCCCACGACTAAGTTGAAGATGGAACGTTTTGCACTAAACCACCCCCGCGGCTGCCAGATCCGCACTCGCGGTTGTGCAACAGACGTCATAACTTTGGTTTTTTAAACTCTCCCTTTTTGGCCATTAGGGTGACGATTTAGACAGTCCATTTACTACAATTTAGTGTCCTTAGGAATATAAATAGACATGTTTGGCTGATGTTAGATTCATCTCATTTTTCATGAAAAACCTATCTTCATTTGTCTTGTTTAGTCTTTGTATGGAGTGTTAAGTCTCCTTGTTGCATTGGGTTGATTGAAGCTTTCATACAAGCTGGTTGTAAGTCTTTTTATATAGAAGTTTTATTCAAGTCATATTTGTTTTATATTCCTAGTTCCTAACTTTCTTTGTATTCTTTTCTACCTAGTTTGATCGCCTACGTAGTCTAAATCTCATGCAAAATGTTAAGGTTAATTGATTCCGGATTCGGGTCATTAATCCAGTAGCAAGCTCATTAGGTATTAACGGGTTGTGAATATCTATGTGAAAAGGAATATAACTATATAATCAAGATTAACGGATTGTTTATCTTTTATGTATCTCTTTATCTTTGTTTGAATGTTAACTTATAGTTGGATCTTCTAGGCTTACGGATTAACAACTTGTTAAGTTATATTAATGCAAGTTGGCTTTATATACATATATATATATAGATCCTGACTCACGTGTAAGCAAATCTTATCATGTGAACACATAAACACCAAATATATGTGCCTATACCGCCGAATATATGTGTCTATACCGCCGAATATATAGAGTCGGGTCCGGCGAATATTTCTTCCATTAATAACACGATTTTTTTCCCTTTAATATCACCTAATCTCAGCCATCTATTTAACGATCTAACGGATAGATCGAGGTTGTTCTCATTTTACATGATAAGAGCTGTTTACATGGGAATCAAACTCTCTCTCTCTCTCTCTCTCTATATATATATATATATATATATATATATATATATATATATATATATATATATATATATATAGAGAGAGAGAGAGAGAGAGATACTGACATATGTAAACAACTCTTATCGTGTGAACGTGTAAACGCCGAATATATGTGAGTATACCGCCGAATATATAGAGTCAGGTCCGGCGAATCTTCTTCCATTAATAACATGATCTTTTTTATCCTTTAATATCGCCTAATCTGAGCCATCTATATAACGATCTAACGGATACTATTTGTTCTCATTGAACACTATAAGGGTTGTTTGCATGAGTCTCTCTCTCTCTCTCTCTCTCTCTCTCTATATATATATATATATATATATATATATATATATATAAGATCAAGATGAGAACAAATGCTTGAAATCTTCTAAAATGAACCAACCAAGTAGTATGAAAGTCGATGTCTAACCTAGTGTAGTGTTTGTCTCTCGATATTATCACCATCTTTGCTTCTTTTATATGCTTTTGTTTTGTTTTGTTTTGTTAACAAATCAACCCCATTCCCTCCCCCGGTTACTCATAATTGATAATCTAATCTCAATTGCTCTTGGGTTCGACCCTTACTTAATCACTATACTTGTGTTAGTATTAAGTTTGGAACTCTCTTTGATAAGTTAAATATAACGACCATTGCAATTTAAGCTTGTCAGTAGGTCAAATCCATTGTCTTACGTGTTGCAAGCCTTCAATCTTATAATAAAATCTAGGGTTTAAAGCTCC
This sequence comes from Fagopyrum homotropicum, assembly GCA_033239125.1. Lineage (NCBI taxonomy): Eukaryota > Viridiplantae > Streptophyta > Magnoliopsida > Caryophyllales > Polygonaceae > Fagopyrum > Fagopyrum homotropicum. The sequence continues at coordinate 106,339,755 of BSWB01000007.1, forward strand.
GGGCCATGGGTCAAAAAATAAGATAAATGTCGGTCTATTTTATGGAAATCTCGGCCAAGATTCATGTGCGTTGTCGGGACGAGTTTTTGTGAACCCGCACCTACGCCGAGCAAGGGCCGCACCCACGGTTGGTGTGTTGGTCTTGCGCCATGGTTCACTCGAGTCGGGGCCGAGGTTTCCTAGTTGCGTGTGTTTTCCTTAGCTCCTTGCTTGACCCTTATTGTGTGCTCCTAGCTTCCTTTTATGGTTCATCATGTCCCAATATGATCCATCTTCAGGCTTAGTCCTCATATGTTCCATTTTGCTCCAAAATCCGCCAAATAACCTACAAATGTAACAAGAATCTGTGTGGACATCTATTCTAGCAAAGTATTCAAATATGAGCTCAATTGTTATGGATTCATGTCTTATGTATGCAAAACAAAGAGGAAAACCTATCTAAATGCATATCTATTCTAATGTCATAATTCATGTCATCAGGGATTTTCGTTTTGGAATGGATACTTACAAGCAAAACCGACCAGCTTTTTGTTGGAGAGTTTAAAAATTATTGTTGCTCCAAAATGTCTAATTTCATTGGTAATTTCAAAAAAAAATTTATTTTCTTCTTTGATAGATAATAAGCTAGCAGATATTTTGTCCCTATATTTTGCAAGATTTGTTCGCAACTTAATTAATCTCACTTTTAAATCTGCAATATCGTCGATTATAGTATTTAAATAGGTTCGTGATGAACGTGTCCAACGTTTAAATGTTTTGCATGTGGTGCTAGTTGATGTGGACAATTTTCAAAAACCTCCAGTTTTACTTTTTTTTTTTGATTTTATAATTAATACTTAAGTTTACTTAACTACTTGGCTCTGATATAAGGTTTCTAAAATCAGTCTAACCTGTTTGATTCCATATATAAACTTGAAAAACAAGTTATTATGCTATTTACAAATAATATAAGGTTTCTAAAATGGTCTAGTAAAACATATTAGATTTTCAAATTTTTCTTAAACAAGGCATGATAAGGTGATATTGTGCCTACACAAAATCTATATAACATAATGCATGGTTACCATATATATTTTGATATGATAGTACATTATCAAGTTCCACCAAGCTGTTACACCAGAGTAAGTAGCTTGAACTCTTACATATACTATGTGGTATCAATAAGATATATTTTAGGCCTTCAAGCAATTGAAGCTAATGATTTGAATATACTCAACTAACCCACATCAATACTCACAATTAGAAAAGATAATGACAATTAGGTGCACTGTGCAAAAAAACTCTATATCTACTTACCCAAGCTAATCATCTGAATTTAGAAGTATTTAGATTCTAATATAAAACCAATCATGCTAACACTTCAACATATAATCAGTTCAATTTTATACAAAAAGATTATCTGGCAATTGAGATAAAAATTCTGAAAATAATGAACTAACTCACATCAGTTTTGACAATTAGAATAGATAATGAAAATTACCTGATAAAGAAGCCCTAATATTGAAAGTGCAAGAATTGATTGACAAAGAAGACATAAATCACTGCACCAGCTTAATCAGGAAGATCACGAGGTCCAAATAACACATTGAACACCGTTACAAAATTGGGTTATATAACCATTTTTGTATTTCTTGTGGTAGATGCAATTGAATTAAGACATGCTTTAAAAAAAAACAAGATCTGCAACTATTCATCTACAACAAGTATTATGACATTGTGAAATAATATCTGATATCTAATTACTGAAACTCAAATATTTTCTGATCATAATATCCGTGACATAGAAGAAGAGCATAATATATGAAGAACATAGAGATACCTCCTTGACAACACCAGCTGAATTAAGCACGGTGGCATTCACAAATTCAGATTCAACTAGGTTAAAACTGTATTTGAGAATTCAGTAAGCAACGTGCTCTTAAACATTAGCAATCTCGTCACTAGAAACAATAAAGCTACTTGAAAAAATTAGATTCGAGTTGTTCATTTTCTAAATAAGTTGAGTATGAACATACTTTAAAGCTCGAATTTGCTTGGTTAACTTGAAAAATAGCCTTAATAATGACTACATGAGTCGATATTCGGTAAGATGATTATATTAGTCGAGTTAGGTTTGGGCTTGTCCATCTAACTAAACAAACCGTATATATATAAAACATATTTTTACTTTCGTTTAAAATGTAGGTTAGAGTGTCAGACTTAGCTCAACCTTTAACATACTAAAACTCGGAATGTGTAATAAACCTAATTTGCATACATATTGTAAACCTATATTTGTTTGTGTAAATACGATCATGTGGGTATTTTTTAAATAGTGTCTTCAAATACAAGAGTAAACAACATGCTAGATAACTTATCTGAGCCTCAAAGACGGTCCACTAAAATAGTGTTTATTTAGGGGTTTGGAATATAGATGCATGAACTAATAATATAAAATACGAGAGTAAACAACATGCTAGATAACTTATCTGTTGTCTCAAAGACGGTCCACTAAAGTAAATAAAATTACCGTCTGAATTAAGCGCATGTGAAAAGTAGAAACTAGTTAATTAAATTTGGTGAAGTGCAAATCCACTGGTGCATATTAGTATTATTGGAATCAACCTTTTGACTTGGAACGAGTTGTAGAGATTTGGTTCTTAAAATCCCAACTAATGCAAACCCAATGAAATGACCAGCGGAATAGGAACAAGATGGAGCTTTCTATAGTGAAACACCTTACTCTTCTCAAAAAACTCTCTCTTCTCTCTCCACCCCTACGGTGCAAGCTGCTGCTTGTGCCACCCTTGTGCGGCCTCCCCGGCAGTGCCCCGCCCTTCCCTGTCCCCCCTACCCATGGCTGGTTCTCGGAGGTCCCGAAGACACACCATCAAACTCTCGGAGCTTCATCAACCTCCCCTCCCTCATAACACCCCTCCCAGTAAACTAACCACCCCTCCATCGCCCACTTCATCGGAAAAAAAGACTGAACCAGTCCCTGACGATCTCATCCGGTCCAACAACCTCAGGCTCTGCTCAAAACCTCTCGCTCCACCGACCCTTACCTCTGTCCTGGTATTCCCCCCTTTGTGCCCTACCACCCCCAACTCCCATCCTATAAACCCCTCACCGGTTGACGCCCCAATGACCCCTTGCTTGATCTTGGCTCATGAATCTAACCTTGATTCCCATAGGCCTGTGCTGATCCCGAACCCTACTCCAACACCCTTGGTGCCATGCTCCCCCAACGTAGACTCTTCAGCTCCCCCGCATGCAGTTAAAGCAGCCCTTCCACATCCCCATGCTGCTAACACTGATTCCGAGATAATTCAAAGCCATGCAATAACTAACCCTTTGCCTTCCGACCCCCCACGTCCCCATGTTGCTGACTTTTCGCTTTCTGCCCCTTTGAGCCATGCGTGTAGTCTTGACAAGGCCCAGAAAACTATCACAGTGGTTAACTACAAGGAAATTGTCTCTAGAAGCCTCTCTTGGAACCATGTTCCCCTTGCCTTCACACCTGGGCTCGAATCAGGGGTCATCCATTTCACTGATGATGAGGTTGAGGAGCCGATGCAGAAATGGCAACTCTCCATTGTTGGTTTTCCCCTTGGAAGCCAGATCTCGTTTCAGCGTATGACAAAGTTTGTCGCTGAATTCTGGAACACTATCCCCTCCCCCAAGATTCTTCAGAATGATAAGGGTATTTTTATGTTCCAGTTCTCGAGTGAAGACGATTTGAACTCCATCTTACTTGGTAGCCCATGGATTGTGAATGGTTCCACAACAATTCTCCTCAAACGTTGGTCCAAGGACCTTCCACTGGACTACTCCAGCCTCAACTCCTTACCTATCTGGATCACCTTGCATGATCTCGACTATAGGTTTTGGTCAGCGCATATGCTTTCAAAGATTGGATCTGCCTTGGGTACCCCTATACTCATTGATGCCTGTTCGGCCAACCATGAAAGATTGGGCTTCGCTAGAATCCTGGTTGACATCAATGCTTCCCGCCCACTCTTGAGGGAGATCACCTTGACTGGCCCGGATGGCATCTCCTTTGTTCAGAAAGTTACCTATGATTGGCTTCCTCCCCGTTGCGATACCTGCTTGGTCTTTGGTCACGTGTGTACCCACGCTAAGTTGGCCACTTCTTCGGGTAGGGTTCCTCACAAGGTTAAGCGTACCACTAACGCTCTCCCTCCCCATACTAACCCCAAACCTCTTCTCCCCACTCCGGACCCTTCGTTGATGATCCATCTACCGCTTATAAGTACTGATGAGCCTCCCCTCAGTGGCCCTTCAGCGGTTTCTTCTGATCTACCCCAAGCACTCCCAGAAAAATCTATTCATACGGAAGTTATTTCTCCTCAGCATGCCCTCACCCCCCCCCCCCCCTCAGTCACTGATAACCTCCCCCATCAGCATACTACTACCTCCAAGGCCAACAACCTTGGCCCCAACCTCCATCCACCTCCTCCCCCCCCCGCTCCAACCACGTCTCTTCTCCCCCCTTTTGAGGAGACTGCTCTCCCCTCCTCAACCCCCTCATTGACTGCTAGTGCTATCAATGGCCAAAACAAAACCGTTCAATGATAATACCCATGTGTGCATGGAATATTAGAGGTATGAATAATCCCTATAAACAAAGAGCTATCTAATCACTTGCCAAGAGGCACAACCTTGACCTGCTTACCATCCTGGAGACGAGACTCAGGTCAAAAAATGAAATTAAAATCTCCAAATCACTCTTCCCTTCTTGGAACCATATCTCCAACTCATCCCTCTCCCACAACTGTCGCATTTGGGTCTGGTGGAACCCGACAAAGCTCAATCTCACTACCTCAATCATCACAGATCAAATTATCCACTGCCACATTGCCAAACCATTGCCTAACCCTGATCAGGCCACTGTGGCTGAAGCATCCTTCATCTACGCTCATAACGCGCCGGAGGCTCGTACGGATCTTTGGAATGCTATCTCTATGCTGAGTCTCCTTAGCTCTAGCAAGCCCTGGACTCTACTTGGTGACTTCAATGTCACGCTTTCTCCCGATGAGAGGGCCTCTAATGGCCTTGTGAACATCTCACAGTCGTCTAACGAACTTGGGACCTGCTTTGAGCATAACATGCTTTCTAATCTCCCCTACACTGGATGTAAGTACTCTTGGAACAACAAACAAACAAACCCCCGCATCTGGAGTAAACTTGACCGCATTGCCTCTAACTCGGCTTGGCTCAATGTCTTTCCCCATTCTAAAGCACATTTTGACCTTGCCGATGTGTCGGATCATTCCCCCGCATTACTCTTCACTGAGGTGGTGGATGCCAGGAGGAGCTTTCCTTTCCGTTTCAATAATGCCTGGACCAGCCATGAAGCCTTCTTAGGCACGGTGCGGGCTGCCTGGGATACTATCATCGAGGGTAACGCAATGTTCCAACTTACCAGGAAGTTGAAGGCCCTTAAGCCCATGCTTAAAAATTTTTCTAGTGCTAAGCTGGAGGACCTTCATTCAAATATCACTGAGCATCGCCGGCTACTCCACTCCACCCAAGCCAATCTTCAAGCTAATCTTCATGATTCAGCCACCCATGATGAGGAGAAGAGGCTCTTAACTGCCTTGAACGATGGATACAAGGCTCTCCACATCACGTTGGCGCAACTATCTAAAGCCAAATGGTTTTCTCATGGGGATCAATGCTCTTCCTATTTCTTTAGAAGCATAAAAAATCGAAGATGTGAAAACCATATCAATTATATCCGTTCTAGTGACGGGTCTATGGCTTTTGACCCCAATTCTATTGACAACATCCTGGTCAATCACTTCAGGCATATCCTCAATCCCCAAAGCATATCCCCTCATCAACCTTTCCCTATAGCCAACCTTCCCACCCTTTGCCCTGAGGATGTTGCGTCCTTGAACATGATGGTTACCCCTGAGGAGATCAAGTCAGCTATTTTCAATATCGGCATCAACAAAGCCCCTGGGCCGGACGGGTTTAGCTCCTTGTTTTTCAAATCTGCTTGGAGTATCATACACATGAGTTGCACTGATGCTATTCTGGACTTCTTTGCAAACGGTAGGATGCTGAAGCAGGTTAACCACACCTCTATATCTTTAATCGCCAAATGTGACTCTCCCCAGGCTCCCACCGACTATAGGCCCATTTCTTGTTGTAACACCATCTACAAGGCCATTGCAAAGATACTCTCAAAACGCCTCAATGCTGTACTCTCCAGCCTGATCAGTATCAACCAAAGCGCCTTCGTCTCTAAAAGATCCATCAAGCATAATGTGCTTCTTTGCCAAGAACTGCTACACAAATATGGCAGGAAGAATATCTCCCCGAGAGCGGCTATTAAGGTTGATATCTCGAAGGCTTTTGATACGGTAAATCATGACTTTATAATCCACTGCCTCCAGCTGATGGGCTTCCCAACACACTTCATCAAGTTGATTAAGGAATGTATCTCAACCGTCTCCTACTCTATCAATGTTAATGGCTCCTTTAAAGGCCACTTTCAGAGCACCCATGGGTTGAGGCAAGGATGCCCCCTCTCCCCGCCTCTCTTCTCAATAGCCATTGAATTTCTAACCAGAATGCTACACTCTAGTACCTCAAGCCCTGACTTTAACTTCCACCCTAGATGTTCCAACCCTAAAATTACCCACCTGGCGTTCGCTGATGACCTTCTCCTGCTTTGTAGGGGTGATACCCAGTCCATAAAAATCCTTATTGATACCCTTGTATTGTTTGGTAACACCTCCGGTCTCGTCGTCAACCCTGCCAAATCTTGCTTATACCTGGGTGGAGTGGATACTCATGAGGTTATGAGTGCTGTTAATGTCACTGGCATGACTGTTGGAACCCTCCCTTTCCTCTATCTGGGAGTCCCGCTCGGTAGCAGAAGACTGAATTGCTCTGATTATCTCCCTCTAATTCTCATGATTACCAAACGTATTCATTCGTGGAGTGCGAAATCCCTCTCTTATGTTGGAAGAGCCCAGATTGTCAAATCCATTCTTTATGCTATTAGTCAATATTGGAGCTCCATGTTTATGACCCCTTCTAAGGTTATCACTGCGATTAATAAGCTCATACGCTCTTACTTCTGGTCAGGGACCGATAATAGTTCGAGGGCGTTGGTGGCCTGGCCCTCTGTATGCTCCCCTAAAGCTCTTGGCGGACTCGATTTTCCTGACCTAGCTACTAGGAATAAGGTGGCCTTCGCTTGTCTCATTCATGAACTTGATAGGGGCGATCCTAACATCTGGCTCTCATGGGTGAAACGTCATCTCTTCAAAAGAATCAATTCTATATGGAACTGCATTGCCAAGCCCCACCATAGTGCCTTCTGGCGTTCCCTTCTCAGGGTGAGAGATTCTATTCCATTACCGCCCCTGGATGGCCGGAGAGGTGACGCTATTTCATGCCCTAACAACGCCTTCTCTAGGAAAAAAGCCTATGCTATCTTCTCGCATGTCTACCCCATTCATCACCCGAATCCCTTCAGATCTATTTGGTTGAGACCTAACCAGCCCAGATGTTGTTACATTGCCTGGCTTGCTGCTCTTAAACGTCTCCCCACTCTTGACAAGCTCAGATCTTGGAATTTGACCATGAATGAGTCTTGCAAGCTTTGCCACAATACTACCGAGAATGACAACCATCTCTGGTACCACTGTAGCTACAGCTCTCTCGTCCTTGATATTGTCTCTCGCTGGACAAGAACCCCCTACCCTGCCCCTTACATCAACAACCTGTGGACTTGGCTGGATTCCTGGACTGCTCGGAAGCCTAACCCTATGGATACAATCAGGATCGCGTCAATCATCTCCTTCATCTACCACATTTGGAGGGCTAGGAACAACATGGTGTATAACAACACCTTCACCAGGGCTATTGATTGTGCTGCTGAGATTATTAGGTCCACCAAACTCCACCTCGAGTACAACTGGAGCTGCAATACTGCCCCCAGGGTTGATATTACTCAATTGCTGAACAGAATCTCCTAACTCCTCGCCTTGCTTGCTCTGATACCGTTGATGCCTTGATCTCTTTCCTCGCTCCTGATGATGCACTTGATCTTTGTTTGCTTGTTGTTTGACTGTTAAAACTTTGCTTGTTTACCTGTGAACCCCGCCCCCCTGTAAATTCTTCCATATTCACTCAATACAATTAATTTTTTTTAAAAAAAAAAGAAAGATGGAGCTTTCTTTCATGTTCACAATACGATATTTCACTTAGAGAAGTAACTGCCAACAAAGGTGCTGACAAAAACTTGATTAGAAATGAACTAAAATTTGCAAGAAAGTTAGGTGTATTATACATAAAGTGCTAAGAAAAAATAATTAGCACCTTTCTAAGTGGTACCCAAAACAAGAGGATATGATGTAAGGTAAAGACTAAAGAGAATGAAGTTAGTAACCTTTATGAGTGGAAATAATGCCCACAGACCAACAAGTTGTTGACAAACAGAAAGTTGGGTGTATCAGTTGGTTGGACATATTTAATTTTGTGCTTGTATCAAATATGGGTCCGAAAATGTCGTGCCTCAGTTTGTGTTTGTCTTCTTCTTAAAATTCTTGAAGAATTAATGGGATCAGACGCAACCGACATAACCAACATAAATTGTTGATTCGGGCCGTCTCATACCTCTCACTCTCCTCCCATTTGTACGTAAACACAAATATTTTTTTTTTTTGAAACAGTCATAGTTTCAAGTATACACAAAGCAAACGCACAAATAATCATTATTCAATTTTGGTTGAATTCTTTGATGTATATTGTTATGAACTAACCTTGACATGCATGTCGTGGTTGTGTATATGAACCCACCTTCATGTGAATGTTGTAACCACATATAGTTTGGAAGCAAATACACAAGTTAAGTATTATTACACAAAGCATGTGCACTACATAGCCTGTACACAAGATATATGTTATTACACAACATATGCACACCAAAACAGATACACAAGCCTATATACTATTACACAAAGAACTACTAATTGCATATTGTTACCTCATACTCACGTTTCTTGATTTCCTTTATAGTTAGTTTGCACTATCTTATATATTAAACAACATATAAAACTACACACTTAAAAAATAGTATTAATAAAAAAAAGGTGTCAATGACCTATGCAATCATATTGCAATTACTTGCTTCGATGTTCCAACGTCCATTTCCTTGGATGCATGTGTCAGTTTAGGCTTTACTGATGTGAACTTGGTTCGCGCCATTAGTGATTATGTTGTCTCAAAGACATAAAAAAATAGAAATCAACGTATATATTTCATTGATTTATCAATAATCGTTAATTTAAAACAACTTGTATGTGTCTCCAGCCCTCGTTTAAACATATGGCTTATGAAATCATCATAAATATTTCATGTCACAATCAGTTGCAACAAGACATTCAAGCCATATAATGACACTAGAATTGTTGGTCCCTCCTTAATCAAGTCCATTCAATAAATGGGTTATCCAATAAATTGGATATAAGCCCAATGGGCAAAAGATCCAAAAAGGAAGAATCTATTGTGGAGAATGCTCTAGAGGAGAAAAGAAAAGAGGAGAAAGATCTAGAGAAGAAGAGAGTAGAAGAGAACGATCTAGATAGGATTAGTCTAGAACTAATCTAGAATCTTCTTCTAAAATATCTTCTAGGAATTTGTGTAATTCTAGAATCCTCTTCTAAAATATCTTTCCTAGGTTATTGTGTAGGGATTTGATCTCCTCCAACTATAAATAGGTGGAGAAGTTGTAGATTTGTATCATCCACAAATTTGAGAGCTCAAGGAAGCTAAGCAAGTTGTAAGAGTGCCCACACAAAATCTTATAGAATTCCTTCTCCACATAAATATAAGTGAGTTTGTATCAATTAAGTCATTGACTTAATTAGTCCATATTCCCATTCTACCAACACGAAAGTGGGAGGTTTTCCCAACAACTGGTATCAGAGCAAGGTTAGTCCGGTCATTATTCCTTAGCTCGTGTTGTCAAGATGGAGGCTACCATCATTCACGATGGCGAGATGTTCAAACTCACGGCGGGTAATTATTCTTATTGGAAGCCGATGATGGAAGACCACCTTTATTGTAAGGATTTGTATGAACCCATCACCAGCAAGGATAAGCCCGAAGGGAAGAGTGAGAAGGAGTGGGAGCTTCTAAATCGGAAAGCGGTCGCCATGATCCGTAAGTACATCGACAAATCTCTATTTGAACATGTATCTACATATACAAATGCTTTTGAACTATGGACAAAGCTTGAGTCCATGATTCAAAAGAAAATGCCTCGTAACAAAGCCGTTCTAGTTCAACGGTTGGTTAAGATGGAGTACAAGGATGGCCAAAACATGATCGAGCACTTGAATAATTTCAAGTGGCTCGTAAATCAGCTAAGTAAAGCTGGAATGAAACTCGAGGATGAGTTGCAAGCCCTTCTACTCCTTAGTTCCCTTCCAGAGAGCTGGGACACTCTCGTAGTTACCCTTAGTAACTCAGCCCCGGAAGGGAAGCTCACCATGGACGCCGTTAGTGATAGTCTTCTTGGTGAAGAAGTTAGAAGGAGGGAAAGAGGAACGTCTACCCAGTCTGAGGCGAACATTATTGACAACCGGAGTAGAAGCGATACACGTGGGCGCAATATGAACCGAAGCCGAGACCAGTCTCGAGGTCGGTCTAAGTCACGCTCTAGGCCAACTTGTTATTATTGTGGAAAAATAGGCCATAATAAATCAGAATGTCGATTTCTTAAGAAAGATCAGAAGGCCGGCAACGTCAAGCCAGACCAAATTAACCCAACAAAGAGGCGAGAGGAAGACAAGGGTACAACCGCCATGGCAGATGAAGTTGATGATCTATATCTCTTCGGAGAAGACAACTTCCTGAATATCGCCTCTGACGATAGCTCCTGGATTGTCGATTCCGGTGCATCATTCCACGTCACTCCTCATGAGAGTTTCTTCTCAACCTACCAAAGCGGTGACTTTGGTAATGTCCAGATGGGGAATCAAAATAGGAGCAAGATTGTTGGTATAGGAGACATCATCCTGATATCAAATACGGGATGCAAGATTACTCTTAAGGATGTGAGGCATGTCCCTGATATGCGCCTCAACCTCATATCAGCCGGAAAGCTTGACGATCTTGGCCTAGTAAATCAATTTGGCGGAGGCAAATGGAAGCTCATCCAAGGAAGCATGATAATGGCTCGAGGAAAGAAGGAAGGGTCATTGTACGTCACACAAGCAAAGTTGTGCAAAGGAGAAGCCAATGTAGCAGGAGCAGACATGGAACTATGGCACCGAAGGCTCGGGCACATGAGTGAGAAGGGTCTTCACACACTAGCGCGAAGACATCTCCTCCCAAAGGTGCAAGGTAACTCTCTTGACCCTTGTGCCGATTGTTTAGCTGGTAAACAACATAGAGTTTCTTTCCAAACGTCTACTCAACCTAGAAGAAGAAAGAATATTCTAGATCTTGTGCACACCGACGTTTGCTCCATGTCCGAGAAATCCCTTGGTGGTGCGTCCTATTTTGTCACCTTCATAGATGACCACTCAAGGAAGGTATGGGTTCATCTCCTAAAGACCAAAGACCAAGTTCTTGATGCATTCAAGGAGTTTGTTGCTCGGGTGGAACGAGAGACTGGACAACAGCTCAAGAGTGTCCGATCTGACAATGGAGGAGAATATCGAGGTCCGTTTGAGGCATACTGCAGATCTCATGGAATTAGGATGGAGAAGACGCCACCTAAGATACCACAACTGAACGGGCTTGCAGAGAGAATGAACCGAACAATTACAGAAAGAGTTCGGTGTATGCTATCTCACGCAAAATTGCCCAAGTCATTTTGGGGAGAAGTTGTGAAGACTGTCGCCGACATTGTCAACCTTACGCCCTCCGTTCCCCTGAATGGAGACACCCTGGAGGAAGTTTGGTCAGGAAAGAAGGTTTCGTATGACCATCTAAAGGTGTTTGGGTGCAGGGCATTCGTTCACATACCTAGGGACGAATGTGCCAAGCTTGATGCCAAGACCAAAGAATGTATCTACCTTGGCTCACCCAAAGATGAACTCGGATACCGGCTATGGGATCCGGCCACCAACAAGATCGTTAGAAGCCGAGATGTGGTATTCTTCGAAGACCAAACAATTGAAGATATTCAACGATCAGAGAAGCCAAGGACAAGAGTCAAAAGGAGCACACCAAACCCCGACCCTTCTCCGATACAACAAGACACTTCAAATGAAGCTACGCCAAGAAATGAAGATGTTGAAGAGAGTGATACTACTCTAGAGCATGGTGATGAAGAAATCCACCAAGCGCCAGAAGGACAATCGAGCACTCCACCAGAATCTCAACTGAGAAGGTCTTGTAGAGACAAAAGATCATCTACACGATACACACCCGATGAATATGTGACCCTCACGGATGAGGGGGAGCCTCGAAGCTACAAGGAGGCCATGGACGACACTCACAAAAGTGAATGGGTAAGAGCCATGCAAGATGAAATGGAATCCCTGCATCAAAACCACACATATGAGCTAGTGGAGCTACCAAAAGAGAGGCGAGCTTTGAAGAACAGATGGGTATACCGAATAAAATCGGAGGATGAAAACTCAAAGCCTCGGTATAAGGCTCGATTGGTCGTAAAAGGATTCCAACAGAAGAAAGGCGTCGACTTTGAAGAGATATTTTCTCCGGTAGTGAAGATGTCATCAATCCGAGTTGTTCTTGGTATAGCAACTGCTCTAGACTTGGAGATCGAACAACTCGACGTCAAGACCGCCTTTCTCCACGGAGATCTTGAAGAGGAGATATACATGGAGCAGCCTGAAGGATTTAAAGAACCAGGCAAGGAGAATCTAGTCTGCCGACTAACGAAGAGTCTTTATGGGCTAAAACATGCACCGAGGCAGTGGTACAAGAAGTTCGACTCTTTCATGGCAGATCATGACTTCAAGAAGAATCCATGTGACCCATGTGTCTTCATGAAGAGGTACGCTAGTGGCGACTTTCTCATACTCTTACTTTATGTCGATGATATGTTAATAGTAGGTCATGATCGTAACAAGATAGCTGCTCTTAAGAAAGATTTGAGCAAGAGCTTTGCCATGAAAGATTTAGGACCGGCAAAGCAAATTCTTGGGATGAAGATCACTCGTGATCGATCACAGAAGATGTTGTGGCTATCCCAAGAAAGATACATCGAAAAGGTGCTAGAGAGATTCAATATGCACCAAGCTAAGCCGGTAAGCACACCACTTGCTGGGCACTTTAAGTTAAGTTCAAAGCAATGCCCAACTAGTGAGCAAGAGAAGCGGGATATGGAGAAGATCCCCTATGCCTCGGCAATAGGCAGCCTTATGTACGCCATGGTGTGCACTAGGCCCGACATTGCCTATGCAGTTGGAGTAGTGAGTCGCTTCCTAGCAAATCCAGGAAAGGAACATTGGGCTGCAGTGAAATGGATCCTCCGATATCTACGAGGCACTACTAATAGGTGCTTATGCTTCGGAAAAGAGAAGCCTATACTACAAGGATACACAGATGCCGACTGGGCCGGTGATAGTGATTCCAGGAAATCAACGTCAGGATATGTGATTACATTCGCAGGGGGAGCTGTTTCCTGGCAATCAAAGTTACAAAAGAGTGTTGCCTTGTCCACCACTGAAGCAGAATATATTGCAGCTACTGAGGCATGCAAGGAGATGCTATGGATGAAGAACTTCTTGATGGAGATGGGAGTAGAGCAAGATCGTTATATCTTGCAATGTGATAATCAAAGCACAATTCACTTGGCAAAGAATTCAACTCTTCACTCCCGCTCGAAGCACATCGATATACGGCATCACTGGATCCGGGATGTTCTTGAAGAAAAGCTTCTGCAACTTGGCAAGGTGCACACGGATGAGAACTGGTCAGACATTATGACCAAGGTAATACCGACCAAGAAGTTTGAAGATTGTTGTAAAGGTACCGGCATCGTATCACATGATTAAGTCGTGAGGGGGAGAATTGTTGGTCCCTCCTTAATCAAGTCCATTCAATAAATGGGTTATCCAACAAATTGGATATAAGCCCAATGGGCAAAAGATCCAAAAAGGAAGAATCTATTGTGGAGAATGCTCTAGAGGAGAAAAGAAAAGAGGAGAAAGATCTAGAGAAGAAGAGAGTAGAAGAGAACGATCTAGATAGGATTAGTCTAGAACTAATCTAGAATCTTCTTCTAAAATATCTTCTAGGAATTTGTGTAATTCTAGAATCCTCTTCTAAAATATCTTTCCTAGGTTATTGTGTAGGGATTTGATCTCCTCCAACTATAAATAGGTGGAGAAGTTGTAGATTTGTATCATCCACAAATTTGAGAGCTCAAGGAAGCTAAGCAAGTTGTAAGAGTGCCCACACAAAATCTTGTAGAATTCTTTCTCCACATAAATATAAGTGAGTTTGTATCAATTAAGTCATTGACTTAATTAGTCCATATTCCCATTCTACCAACACGAAAGTGGGAGGTTTTCCCAACAACTAGAATCACTAATCATTGACAATATTAACACAAATTATTAGAACAATTACGCAAGAGATTAAATTTATCTAGGACTTGGTTTTGTAGCATACTTGGCAATAAAGCTCCTAAATTTGAGAGTGACTCGGCACAAACCCAACTTCATTGAAATTGTCTTAAAACAAATAATATTTCGCAAATAAGATAATGTTTTGCAAATTTAAGATGACTTGTTTTTACTATAATCTTGAAGTGATGAAATTGAAGCAAATGTACTTGCATGTTTAGCCCCATGTACATCCAACTAACCTAAGTCTAGATCTTCAGCTTTCCTTCTCAATAAAATCAAATAACAAGTTCAGGTTTCATGTCATGTTTTGATTTTTAATAGAACAACTACTATTACTAATTCCAAAAAGGGGGGAATGACGGCTCCTACAAAATACTTAGAAGATATTGGTCTTTCATAATCTAGTAGTTGCATTTTTTCAAAGAACAAAAGAGATATTGTCTTTCAATGAAGCTTATCTCTGTTAGTAAACTGATACCAAAAAGCAGTGGAATCCGTAAACTAATTCGCAAAAACAGTTGAAATCAGAGTCGAAACTGTTTAGAAGTGAGGATTTAAGCAACCTTCCATCGGTTATGTCTAAGTTAACATCGATTTCAAATACTTGGAGAGAGAGAGAGAAATGTTCGAGCCGATGCGTTCCACTGCTAGTGTTGTTTCACCGATGGGTTAGGTTTAGGAATGGAGTATATACGAATGTTTAAGTCGCCACTTAC
The DNA here is from genome assembly GCA_033239125.1 of Fagopyrum homotropicum. Lineage (NCBI taxonomy): Eukaryota > Viridiplantae > Streptophyta > Magnoliopsida > Caryophyllales > Polygonaceae > Fagopyrum > Fagopyrum homotropicum. The sequence goes on from BSWB01000007.1 coordinate 106,355,044, forward strand.
TGGTCTAGCCACAAAGACTATGTGCCTAATAATGGTTCGCCGTTGTAGGGTTTCGTCAAGATCTCTCGCCGTTGAAGGTGTTTCGCTCGCCAAGGGATACGTTTAGGATTGAAGAATGATACGGGATGAAAATGGAGAGCCCCTTATTATTGGGGAGTTTTATTTGCCCATTAAAATTACATTTTTACCGGTAAAATTATCCACTTTTGGATATGTACATACAAGCCACTGAGTTTCTGGCAAACCTGCAGACCAAAATAAACAAAAAGAGCCATCTGTGGTCCTCAAACAACATGATTTCACGTCATTTTGAAGAAAAGCGAGCAAAGCGCAAAAACAACATGACAAAATTTACGGCAGCTCTTCGACAACTCGAGGGCCAAAGTAAGGCATCCAGTCCATTCTCGACTCCTTTGGCATCTCAATTTCTTCCAGCCAGCCATACTTCTCATCATCTCGTACTCCACCTACCAACTCGGAACCTACATATGATCATGATTTACGATTACGCATCATCAGCCAACAAATAACGTGATCTATCTTCACACCAGAAGAAAATTTCACTTGCCTTGATTATTAACATCAAAAGGAAGGTCTTTGTAATATGTGCAATCCCGATCTTCATCTTTCGAGTAAGGAGGTCCAATCACATCAAGCATCACACAGGGTGTTATAGCTTTGAATTCATGGATATTTCCCCCACTAGTTGGATACAAGACCCTCGTACATGGGGCACTTAAATCCACATCAGCTTTCAGTTTTGCCAGCCTTACTGAAAAAATTATACAGACTAGGTGAGATTGGCAACATACTAAGAGTCAGCCGACAGACACAGAAGAGTAGTGCGCGACGAGACTTACAGCCGGTTGGTCGCTTGCTATCCTCTGGATCAACCCAATCATATGACTTATGGTGTATTTGCCCAAAAAGAAGCTTGCTAAAAACTGTCATGCCTGGGTGATTATGAAGGGGGATGACACCTGATGCCGGAATAAAGAAGAGTACAAACTGCATAATCAAATAAGAGTTAATAGTTAAGACTTCATTCTTACCCCTTCAGTAACCCAAATGGTTACTATGGTCTATGAAATAGTACAAACTGCCATGTAAGGACATGCAGGTAATGACCTTGCTCAGGCACCACCTACACATTCTCACACACTGGCCGCTATGAAATTAGGGTGATTGTAGGCCTTGCTCAGGCAGCAACAAGATCACACTTTTTCAAACAAATGGCTACTATGGTCTTATGAAATTAGGGTGATTGCGGAAACCATAAAGGATGAGCAACCAATAGCTTCATACAAACTAATCATGTGAAGTAGTACAACTTGTTTGGTTCAAACTAATTTACCTAGGGAGTTAATTGAATAGTTTTACAATAAAACGATGATTGTTAGTAATTGAAGCTACTTGCACTTCCTCAGAATTGCATCAGGGACCAAACAAGAGCTTAGGCAGACATTGGATTTTCTCAACAGGGATGAGATGAAGTTTAATCCAAGACGGGTATAGATACGGGGACAGGGATGGGACGGGAAAGTACTACCCACCCTGAAAAAACCTCATTGACAACCCTAGTGGACAAACCATGTACCGATGATGAATTTCCAAACGCATTAGGCCTCAATGCCACAATAGGTAAATGATAAGAAAGCCCCAATCGTGTAATGCATCTCTAAGAATTAAGAAATCAAACAGAGCATCAAAGCTAGCGGCCTTACAGAGAACTTGTCACACTTGTAAACATTTGTATATGTAACTTGCCGATTTTCATTGACAGCATTTCCAGGGTTGAAGAATTGTACGTTCTTTCTTAGCCCTAGATCTTCTGGTTCCATCCTATCTGCAAAAAATGGCAAGTTTCAGACAGTAGTTGCAGCTGATCTCTACAAACCTTAGCCTTCTTAAATTATAGACATTCAGAGTCTTAATTTTTCTTGTCGAAAGTAAATGCATTTTTGCCAAAATAGTGCAGCTCAGTGGCTCACGAAAGTATAATCCAACAACAACAACTTGGAAGGGAATACACATATCTTAATTAGATTAATGTATCATCATTCAGCTAAGGGGCTTAATAATCATAACTTAATGTTCAACTCTACTATGAACTTACGAATGAAACAATGAATTTAAGAAGAGGCAATATGACAAAATGGAATCGAAATTCTCTATTGACGTAAGATTATAGGAATAAGATGGGACAAAATAATCTAAAATTTACTAAACACAATCTAAAACATGTTTGAAAACATTTTGAGACATTGACCGGGATTTATTTGATAAAACTAGCAATTTTGAAGTAACAGAATCAATATGGGTCAAAATTAAGGCCCTGAAATACAAATGATTTATCCTCACAATCTAATGGGACAGATAACAAAATTTAAAAAACACGAAATGAACTCACCGAGAATTGCAGAGAGAGATTGAACATGGGAAGGAGAAGGAGAAAAAGCAGGGCCTTGAAAAACAGTGTTACAAGAAGCATAGAGATCTTGTAAGATCAAAGAAAGAGGCCCCAAATCTCTCTCCATTTTCTTCCTCTTAACCTTCCTTTTGGTAATACTCTTACTGCAATTAAGCTTAACACGGCCACCAATCTCAGGTCCTGTTGTAGTTGCAGTGTCTGGAAGCAAACCTCGATCTGATTTCATCTACTAGAAACACCCTTGTGTCCTTGACCTCAAATCACCCGCCTAAATTAGCCAACAAGAAAAAAGCAGCACGAAAAACAGAAGTGATTTGAGCGAAGAGCAAACCCTAAAAAGGAACTGCGGAAATTGGAGATCTAGGCGGCTGTTTGGGGAATTTACAGAAAGAGGGGTGAAAGAGTGGGATATAAAAAGGGGAAAACCAGGGGCCATGGTGGATTTCTGGACTTGAATTTCTAGAGAGAGAAAGGTTAAAGAGGGGGAGAAGAATAGAGATTGAGAAGAAGGGTGGTATCAACTCTTAAAAATGATAATAAAGAAGTCAAGAGGTAGAGAGAGCCGCCCCCAGAATTGATGACAATGTTTGGGAGGTTGCCGATAATACCGTACATGGTTTTCTCTGTCTCCATTGCTTGTTTCTATAATAAACTACTTTATTGTCCGTGTCTCACACGAATATTTAAAAATGTATTTTTTATTTTTTTTTGAATATTTTTTTGTAGAGGTCATTTTTTTATTATATTTTGTTGATTTGGTTATAAATGTTTATGCAATAAAGTACATGCTTATTAAATAATAACAACAAAATTATTGACCTAGTTCGTCATATAAATAAATAGGATAACCGGATTCTAGCTGTAGTTAGATATGACTACATGTGGAAGCATATCAAACCAAAAGTGTTCACTATATCTATATTATAAAAACCACAATATTAATAAATATCAAAAAATAGATATGTGGTTTTAATAAATGTTAAATAATAAACGACATCTATACAATGCAAAAATATATTCAAAATAAATTAATTCAAAAAATAAAAAAAAAATTGTGCAAATATAATATAATACAAATCCAGAAGATAACATTTGTCGTGAAACCTCGAAAACATGTGCGATAGTCCGATTCTGGAAAAGAAGAAGATAAACTTGATATAAGTGTAAACTCAAAAGTTATGATCGCTTAATATTATTGATAGAAAACGAAATAATTGTAAACTCAAAAGATAACATTAATCTTCAAACTTTTTGTGTTTATTTATACAACTTTTCAAAGGGTCATGTTTTCTTGATAATCGATGTGGATAGCAAATTCCATATGTATGCAAAATAATTATGGTTTAATAACAAAAGACTTATTGACTTAATTTGAAATTTAATAAAAGATTAATCCGGAAAAAACCGTGGAGGCGTCATGTCAACATTATTCAGATATGAATAATGTTGACGTGACGCCTCCACGGTTTTTATTTGTGAGGAAGAAGGATGGATCGATGAGGCTGTGTATCGACTACCGGGAGTTGAACAAGGTCACCATCAAGAATAAGTATCCACTGTCTCACATAGATGATTTGCTGGACCAGCTACATGGAGCGTCAGTGTTCTCGAGGATAGATTTGAGATCGGGGTATCACCAGCTGAGAGTGAGAGACCAGGACATACCTAAGACGGCATTCCGGACTAGGTATGGACACTATGAGTTTGTAGTGATGCCATTCGGGCTCACTAATGCGCCAGCAGTATTTATGGAGTTGATGAATGGGATTTTCATCGACTTCTTAGACCAGTTTGTAGTGGTCTTCATTGACGACATTCTAGTTTACTCTAGAACTCGAGAGGAGCATGCCGGACACTTGAGGACAGTGTTACAGATTCTACAGGATAGCCAGCTATATGCTAAGCTATCCAAGTGTGAGTTCTGGATGTCAGAGGTGGCTTTCCTAGGCCATGTAGTGACTGCTGAGGGGATTAAGGTCGACCCGGCGAAGATTGAGTCAGTGTCTTCTTGGCAACCTCCGAAGAATGTTAAGGAGGTTCGCAGCTTCCCTGGATTGGCAGGTTATTACCGTCGGTTTGTGGAAGGGTTTTCCCTAATTGCCCGACCACTTACTTGTCTCCTGAGGAAGACTACTCGGTTCGTCTGGTCTGAGCCGTGTCAGCAGAGTTTTGAGGAGCTGAAGAGGAGATTGACGTCTGCTCCGATCTTAGCACAGCCTGAGGGTACAGAGGACTTTGTAGTGTACAGCGATGCATCCAAGCTGGGCTTGGAGTGTGTCATGATGCAGAGGGGTAAGGTCATAGCGTATGCGTCTCGACAGCTGAAGACGTAGGAGGAGAACTACCCCACTCATGACCTGGAGTTAGCTGCGGTAGTACATGCTCTTAAGATCTGGTGTCATTATCTCTATGGAGCGACCTGTCAGATCTTCACAGACCATAAGAGTCTGAAGTACATATTCACTCAGCGGGAGTTGAATAACCGCCAGAGGCGGTGGCTAGAGTTGATCAAGGATTTCGACCTTGAGATTCTCTACCACCCCGGGAAGGCGAATGTAGTTGCTGACGCTTTGAGTCGGAAGACGCCTCGGGAGAAGGCGATAGCTCGGTTGACAGTACAGCCACAGTTGCAGAGAGACTTAGCTTGGTTGGAGGTAGAGATCCAGTTCCCCGATACAGCTCATCAGTTAGCCACCTTAGAGTTACTTCCTGACCTGTTGGGTGAGATCCGACAAAAGCAGGAGACCTGTCCGACTTTGACCCGGATCCGAGACCGGATGTCACGAGATGAGGCACCTCAGTTCACTATCGGTGCCGATGGAGTGATGAGACGGCAGGACCGTATCTGTGTGCCATCAGACAGTGAGCTGAGACAGAGGATACTAGGTGAGGCTCATGCTACCCCTTACTCCGTACATCCAGGAGCGAGTAAGATGTATAAGGACGTGAGACGTTCCTTCTGGTGGGGTGGTTTGAAGCCTGATGTGGCCCGATATGTAGCCCAGTGTGCGACCTGTCAACAGGTCAAGATTGAGCATCGTAGGTCCGGAGGAGAGCTCCACCCACTTCCAGTACTACATTGGAAGTGGGAAGATATATCTATGGATTTTGTTACAGGGTTGAGGCTCAGCAGAGGTTTTGATGCCATTTGGGTAGTGGTAGACCGTCTGACGAAGACCGCACGTTTCATTCCGATTAGGGAAACGTGGCGTGTAAGTCGTCTAGCCGAGGAGTTCACCAAACACATTGTGAGACTCCATGGAGTACCGAGGACTATCGTCTCCGACAAGGATGGACGTTTTACCTCGAGGTTTTGGCAGTAGGTACATACTGCTCTAGGGACGAGTCTCCACTTTACCACTGCCTATCACCCACAGACAGACGGTCAGTCTGAGAGGACCATTCAGACCTTAGAGGACATGTTGCGGGCATGTGTGCTAGATTGGGGACAGGTATGGCCAGATCATCTCCCACTGGTAGAATTTTCATATAATAACAGCTGGCACGCGTCTATTGGGATGGCACCTTATGAGGCTTTGTACGGGCGGAGATGTCGTACACCGTTGTGTTGGGATGAGCCTAGCAAGCCTGATAGGGTAGTACCAGACCAGATACAGGATGACATCGCCCGGATTGCCTTAGTCCGGGAGAGGATGTTAGCAGCTCAGAGTCGTCAGAAGGCCTACGCCGACAAAAGGCGTCGACCTTTGGAGTTTAGAGTAGGTGCACAGGTGTGGTTGAGAGTGTCAACTACGAGAGGAGTTAGACGTTTCGGCATTAAGGGGAAGCTGAGTCCCCGATACGTCGGTCCATTTGAGATCTTAGAGAGAGTCGGAGAGGTTGCCTACCGAATGGCACTGCCACCGAGATTGGAAGGAGTCCACCTAGTTTTTCATGTATCTCAGCTGAGAGAGTACATACCGGATCCTAGACACGTCATCAGTCATGAGGATCTGATAGTCGAGCCAGACCACACTTTTGTGGAGTACCTAGTAGCCCTCCTAGAGCGTAGTACTAGGCGCCTGCGTTCTAAGGAGATACCGATGCTGAGGATCCAGTGGTCTAGACGAGGAGCTGATGAGGCTACTTGGGAGACAGAGGAGAGTATTAGACGTAACTACCCTGAGTTCTTTGCGGAGTTAGCCGCTACCTCAGTACCGACGGGTTAGTACTGAGACGATACTTATTATGATTTCTGTGATTATATGTTTAAATGATTGTTTATGTTTATGTGCTTGATGGCGTGAGTAGTTTGCATGCTAGAATATAACTCTTGAGGGGAAATGTTTGGGTAGATACCTTATTCTAAGTTTCGGGACGAAACTTATTTTAAGGGGGTACTGATGTAATATCCGGAATTTTTATTCCGTTTATTTCTGTAACAAACCCGATCTCGATCAGTTGATCCATATCCGTCTACTTAGATAGACACATTATTATAAAATTTATCATTTTATGTAGATCTCCTTCACATAAAATGATAGAATCTTTTATAAGTTTATCATTTTATGTAGCTTACCTTCACATAAAATGATAGGATTCTTATAACCAATCCTAAACTGTAACATAATCCGTATCCGTTTATTCCGTGCATTCATTGTCGGGATCTCGATTCCGGACTACAGCTAGCACCGGGCTGCTGCTCCCTTCACCCTTGCGCCAGCTCTAGCCCAGCTTCTGCAGCCCAGCAGCAGCCTGCCAGGGAGCCCAGCGCCAGTCTCAGCCCAGCAGCCGCCTGCTGCCTTGCCTTCTCCAGCCCAGCATTTGTTTCAGCCCAGGAAGGAGCTGCTGTCTTGCCTTCTCCATCCCAGCAGCGCCAGCCCAGCTACATGAAGACAGGAGTAGCCGTTACACGAGATTAATGCACACGATCGGAACCTTCCTTCCCCAACGATCTCTTTCCTATTCAGCCGGATTCTTCGCAACATACACGCTGCACCGGATCTCCTTCCTTCTCAGCGCATCTCCTTCCCTCTAACCTTCCGCAACACTTACCCGATTATCCGCCAACTTCAGACGCCCCTGCAGACCCACACAAACCCCTCCCTCTCTCATTGCTGTACTGAGCCATCCTCGAAGTCGATCACTGCACTACGAACGTCTCACATCTGGAACCGAGAGTAGGTGGTGGCTGTAACCAGGGACGGGCAACACCGCTTCTACAGCAGAACAAGGTGAGTTCGGACCACTCCTTACATTCTGTCTGTGTGTGTCCTCCCTACTGAACCTACTCGTTACCAGACGTTGGAAGCCGCAGGACACTGACTGCTCACTGCAGGAAGCAACCGAGCCAGCGACAGAATCAGAGACACCACCAGGCTGCTGCTCCAGTACGATTACACAACCAGGTAAACAGCAGTACCTTCCATTCCTTGTTCCTGTCGACTGAGAGTAATCAACCTCCCTTGATTTTCTGTGCACGAATAGGAAGTACAGAACACCTCTCCGATCACACTCCTATCGAATACTTGTGCAGAAGAGACGAACTAGAGTCATTTTGGAACAGCAGTAGTCTGAACCAGGTCTAATCTCAGTCCGGTATTAGACCCCTTCCCCTTACTCCTGTTTATGTTTTAAATGCAACGTGTATATAGAATGTAGAGTTTTGTTTCATAGGACTTGATCGGAGCTTGTGAGTGCAGTAAGTTGCGAACGCATAACCTCAAAACAAATTAATTAGTGGTTGCTGCTGACAGAGGGAATCAAAATGGTAAAAATAATAATAAGGAGCTGCTGTAAAGAAAATGGTTTTGCTTGCTTCAGTTTTTAGGTTAGAAACGGCTAGTCTTGTGGACCAATTTTTAAAAGTTAGGGAGAAGATCCACCGTTGAAATTTTTATAGATGATAGGTGGATATATGTAGTTTAGTGTATTAAAATTTGAGAAGAAATGAACGGTCGGATTAGAAGTTATAAGCTTTCGAAGTTGGGTAGTTAAGCAGTTTTTGTAAACTTTGGATTTTTGGTTAAGTATAGAAATTTTAAGTGTAGTACCCAACTTTGAGAATTTTTATAAAAATGATGGATGAACAGTTTTGAGAAATTCTTTCTCCTAAGGTTAGATGAAACATCATAGATAATCTAGGGAATTATTTCGGAATTTTTATAAGTTTTTACGAATTTTATATTTGAAACCAAAGTTGGACCTTTACGATCTTTTGGAAAATAGGAAAATCGGAAAAGTACCAGTTTGTAACCAAACTAAACTTTAGGAGTTAGAATATGACTTTAGAGTCTCAAATAGGAGTTTAGACTTGAATTTCGTAAAATTTGGAAGTCTCGGGACTAAGGGTAAAATGGTCATTTTACCATAAATTAGAGCTGTAATTAGTTATGTCCTATTACGATCTTCTATCTTAGAAGTTTTAGACTTCTAATTATGTTGGAGTGTGCTAATGTACTTATCTCCTTTGGCAGGCAACTGAGTTGCTACAGTTACAGAGCGAGTTTGGTTTACAAAGAGTCGAGCTTTATAACAGGTAAGTCCTTTGGGCTTACTTAGCTGACTTCTAAATATGAGCATGAATGATGATAGTGGTGTGTGATTGAGATGTTTAGAGTTATAGGTTGTGATAGATATTTACCGACCTATACTTGGCCTAAGAGTAACGGGCGGTGGCATTCTGCTCAGTTAGCTTGCGGGCGTTGGGAGTTTCTTTAGGGACTAGTCCATACTCGATTTGTAGTGATGCTACCGGCGGAGGTCAGCTAGACCTACACCCAGTTGGATAAGGAACGGAGGCGAGAACTGTTAATAGCTCTCGTGCCACAACTGTAAAATTGAATAAGATGAATCACCTAAATAATAGATAATAAACGGTTGAGTGCCAGCATGATGTTTGTTTATAATTTTTCTGCATGTGTTTGTGCTGTTGTTATTCTACTTATATTTGGATAGTTAGCTAACAGTTGTTATGTTGTGTAGACTTACCACAGGTTAGAGCAGATGCCGAGTGATCCGGATGGTAGTGGTCAGCCGGGGTATCGTACTTTTAGGACGTTTTGTAGTTTCTTTATTTGTGGGATTTCCAGTTGGACCTTGGTTCTTTTCTTTCTTTCTGTACTTTGTTATCTTATGTTTTCCGGCTGTTAGTTGTTCTGGTCACATTCATACATTGTTAAGATTTATTTTACGATTTCTGGTTTTCCTTATCTGTGCCTTGTTGTAAGATCTTGTTAAGTTGTTGTCAAACTAAGGTCGGGACCCACTGTGCGGTCCTAACCAGTAACTCCCCGAGTTGTAAAATTTGGGGTGTTACAACATGGTATCAGAGCAGGTTGGCAACAATGGCACTTGAAATCTTCTAAAAAGGTCATATAAGTAAATAAACAGAACCCGAAAGGGGTCTGAGATTTTCCCAAGAAGATTTTGGTTTTAAAAAGCATACAGAGTCGGGTTGGGATAGAAAGTACGGATGACCACCACTACCTCTGCGGATCTCGGTATTCTTAGTATTATTATTATAGACTTTTACTGTTATGATAGATTAGTTAGATTATAACTGTAGTTGTTACCGTTCGTGCAAATGGCACGTACTAGGGCTACACCAGTGACTGGCCGAGGTAGGGGTCGTCCCCCCCTTCCCCCAGTCAGACAGGATCGAGCTGATAGCACCCCTGCTGTTAGAGGGCGTGGTCGTGGGGGTAGACCTCCACTAGGGAGAGGTCGAGGACGAGTTCCTCGAGAGGATCCACCTGCAGCAAGCATACCAGAGGCTGCTGTGGAAGAGAATCTTAATTAAGCAGTTAAGGTAACAATTAAAAATAATTAATATTTTCAAATATATTAATTAGGCTAAAAATAAGGAAATCAGTTAATGAAATTTGGTAACTATATATTTGAGATCTATAACCCCTTTCTTATTCTCAACCACCGAATCTGCTATTTATCTCTTCTTCTGCAATCGCCATACCCAACCTTTCTTCAACCTCCACATCCGACGAGATTAACGCCGCTACGGTCGCCGCCTTGCTCAGGAAGTCATCGATATTCCAGCCACCCTGTAGAACGGAGACGCTTGATGTTGTTGCCTCTGCCACAAACCGACACCGACACATCTGCAGGAACCCAGATTGCACGGCCGCCACGTCCAACTGCAGGAACAAAGGGTATCGGTTGTGAGTGTCGGTCCTTATGTCGCCACCAACGCCGATGAGACTACCGTCACCTTAGCTTTCCATCCATCAACCGCTCTCCACTTCTTCCGGTAGTTCAGTGAGCCGTTTCGGGTAGGTGAGACTTCTACAGTATTTTGACTAACTTCAGTCGCCATAGCCAGGTATGATATATTCGGATAGGAGTTGATTATGTACACATACATATTTTGTGTGTACATATACATGATGTCGATTAGAATATGTACAGTTTTGTGTTTGCATGTACATACGTTTGCAGTATGTGGTGATTATGTACATATTTGTGTGTACATATAGCATGTCGTCGATTTGAATATGTACAATAGAACAAAATATGTTGTTATATAGGCTTCTGTTTGTGTTTGCATGTACATATGTTTGTAGTCTCTGTGATTATGTACATATTTTACTACGAAAATTTTACTAACTAACTGTATATGTACATATGTTTGCAGTCCCAAGCGATTATGTACATATGTTGCTGCGGAAATCTCAATATCGTCGCCATGGATGAACCCAAGTTGGAAAGGACGAAGATTCCGGAAAATATTTTGATTTAATTAATAAATGGAGATATTTTGATTCCCTTAATAAATGGAGCAATAAATATATTTACTTTTCCGTTTTGTAATAATTAGTTGCTTAATAAATGGAGAGAGAAAAATATTCTGATATCTTTAATATCCTTTTTTTATTTTAATAAATCTTTTTTATATATTGTGGAGGGGCCTATTTTGTACTCATTATTAACTTGGGGCCCTTTATATGCTCATAGTTACAAAATATACCTACTCCCCCATTTTACCCAAAAAATTACGTGAAATTTTCTAATAATAGATTGTTAGTTTAATAAATAAAATTTCTCTGGCTTAAAATTTTTTTTATAAAATAAATATTATCTGGCTTAAAAGTTTTTTTTTAAGAGTAAAGAAATATTCGAAACAAATCGGTTACAAAAAAAATTTTGGACTTAAAAATAAAATATTTAGAAATGCTGCATCCACATCGCCCCACGTTAGCGAGTATATAGACTCATAGTCATACAAGTTCTAAAACCATCAAGCTTAGTAGCTAATCGATATGGGACAACAAAAATCCTCAAAAATTTAACTAAATAGATCATTTTGATATTCATTTGAAAAAAAAAGAAGAAGAAAAATCTTCCCTAAAAATAAAACTTTAGCGATACGGTTACTTATATAAAAGTAACGTGAAAAGGCAAGATTATTTTAGTAAAGAACATTATGACTCACATAATTGTAGGTTAACGATCCCAAAAATAAAATCTTCCCTAAAAATAAAACTTTAGGGGTACGATTATTTAGAAAAGAACGTTATGCCCACATAAATGTAAGTTAACGATCTCAAAAATAAAATATTATTCCGATAAGAATAATAATTATACTTTAAGTTAACCAAAAGGCCAAGAAATGTATTGATCGTATAAATCCTTACACTCCCTATTTATACAAATTCTAAAACCATAAAACTTAGAAGTTAATCGATGTAGGATAACAAAATCTTTCAAAAAGTTTAACGTAAATACATCAGCATAATAATCATTTGTAAAAAAGAAAAAATATTCCAGAAAATAAACTTTAGGGATACGATTATTTAACCAAAATAACGTGAAATATTTAACGTAAATAGAAATCGAAAACAAACAGAAAAAATCGGAGTACAATTTATTTTTATTTAAAAAATTATCCCAAAAATAGATTGGTTCCAACAATCAAAAGTAACGTAAAATAATTTCACATAATTGTAGGTTAACGATCCCAAAAATTAAATATTATTCCGATATGAATAATAGTTATAGTTGAACTTAACCAAAAGGCTAAGAAAATTTATTATTTATATACTCTTTAGACTCCCTATTTATACAAGTTCTAAAACCATCAACTTTAGTAGCTAATCGATGTGAGATAACAAAATCCTTCAAAAAATTTAACGTAAAATGGATGGCGCAGATAATAAAAGATTCCTTAGCTTAAAAAAATAGTTTAAAATTAAAGATTTTTTGTCCAAAAAATAGGTTGGTTGGAAAAAAAAAAGTTACATGAAATTTTCTAATAACATATTGTTAATTTAATAAATAAAGATTTTCTAGGTTAAAAAAATAGTTTCCAAAATAAATATTCTATGACTTAATTTTTTTTTAAGTAAATATACTTTTGAAACAAATCGGTTGCAAAAATAAAATTTTGGACTTAAAAAGAAAAGATTTAATGGCGTTAGTTGTGGGAACTCTATTATAGAAATAGTGCCTCCACCGCGTCTCACGTCAACGAGTATATAGAGTCCCTATTTATACAAGTTCTAAAACTATTAATCATTAAGCTTAGTAGCTAATCGATGTGAAAAACTTTAGGGGTACGATTACTTTAGGGAAGAACATTATGACCCACATAATTCTAGGTTAACGATCCAAAAAATAAAATATTATTCCGAAATGAATAATAATTATAGTTGAACTAAACCAAAAGGCTAAAAAATGTATTATTTGTATAAAATTTAGACTCCCTGTTTTTACAAGTTCTAAAACCGTCACCTTTAGTAGCTAATCGATGTGGGATAACAAAATCCTTCAAAACATTTAACTTAAAATGGATGATCCTGATAACAAAAGATTCCTTAGCTTAAAAAAATAGTTTAAAATCAAAGATTTTTTGTCCCAAAAATAGGTTGGTTGGAACAAAAAAAAATTACGTGAAGTTTATTAACAACATATTGTTAAGTTAATAAATAAAGATTTTCTGGCTTAAAAATAGTTTATAAAATAAATATTCTCTCGCTTAAAAGTTATTTTAGGAGTAAAGATATTTTCGAAACAAATCGGCTACAGAAAAAATGGACCGAAAAAGAAAAGATTTAGAAATAATGTCTCCACAACGCCCCAACGCCCCACGTCAGCGAGTATATAGACACTCTATTTATACAAGTTCTAAAATCATCAAGCTCAATAGCTAATCGATGTGGGACAACAAAAACCCTCAAAATATTTAACTAAATAGATCATTTTGATATTCATTTGAAATAAAAGAAAAAAAAATCTTCCCTAAAAATAATACTTTATCGATACGGTTATTTATATAAAAGTAACGTGAAAATATTTAACGTAAATAGAAATCGAACTCAACCAAAAAGGCAAGATTACTTTATGGAAGAACATTATGACCCACATAATTGTAGGTTAACTATCCAAAAATAAAATCTTCACTAAAAATAAAACTTTAAGGATATGATTATTTAGAAAAAAACGTTATGCCCACATAAATATAAGTTAATGATCCAAAAATAAAATATTATTCCGATATGAATAATAATTATATTTGAAGTTAACCAAAAGGCCAAAAAATGTATTATTCGTATAATCCTTAAACTCCCTATTTATACAAGTTCTAAAATCATCAACCTTAGTAGTTAATCGATGTGGGATAACAAAATCCCTAAAAAAGTTTAACGTAAGTATATCAAAAGATTTAACGTAAATAGAAATAGTGGCCAAAAATATATTATTTGTATAGTCGAAATCCTAAAAATATTTAACGTAAGTAGATAAGGCTGCCTAAAAATAAAATCTTTACCAAAAATAAAATCTTCCCTAAAAATAATACTTCAGGGGTACAATTACTTTTCCCTAAAAATAAAACTTTAGGGTTAATGATCCCAAAAATAAAATATTATTTCGATATGAATAATAATTATAGTTGAACATAACCAAAAGTTAAAAAATGTATTATTTGTATACTCTTTAGACTCCTTTTTGTACAAGTTTTAAAACCATCAACTTTAGTAGCTAATCGATGTGGGATAACAAAATCCTTCAAAAAATTTAACGTAAAATGGATGATGTTGATAACAAAAGATTCCTTAGATTACAAAAATATTTTAAAATTAAAGATTTTTTGTTCCGAAAAATAGGTTGGTTGGAACAAAAAAAAGTTACGTGAAATTTTCTAATAACAGATTGTTAGTTTAATAAATCTAAATTCTCTGGCTTAAAAAAATAGTTTACAAAATAAATTTGGGTAGATTTGGCTAAATTTTGGCGGTTATGTTGATAAGCATAGATTTTTGGCTATAATATATATTTTATTAATTTATTAATTTATTAAAATTTTGGAGAATCTCCAACAAAAAAGTTACGTACAATCTTTGAATAATAGGTTGTTAGTTTAGTAAAAAAAATTGTTGTCTTAAAAAATAAAGATTTGGGTAGACTTTGGTAGATTTTGGCGGTTATGTTGATAAGAATAGATTTTTGGCTATAATCTATAATTTATTAATTGATTAAAATCTTGGAGAATCTGCAACAAAAAAAAGTTACGTACAATCTTTGAATAACAGTTAATTTAGTAAAAAAAAGATTTTATTGCTTAAAAAATAAAAATTTATTGGCCAAAAAATTGTGGGAGCTCCATTTGATTACTGCTTCCACATCGTGCCACGTCATCCGAAAATGTACTCTCTTTCAGTATGTATAATAGATAATAGATAGTTCATCCTATAAAAAAAATTTAACGACTGCTCTTTGTAATTCTTTTTTAGATAATCGGTGAAATAAGGCACCTAGATTACCTAGGTACTTTTTTTTCCAATTTTAAAAAAAAGATAAATTTGAGTAGATAATATCAAAAATTAAGGAAAGAAGTTAGAGTAATTATGTAATATTATTTATTAGTAACCACCAATTGAAGGAAAATGTATGAAAAATAAAAGGAAAAATAAATTTTTGTATTTCAAGCCCACACAATCTTTCTTCCCTCAAGTTCATCACATTTACCGTTTGAAGGTGTTCGCAACATCTATCATCAGCGCCGTCTACAAGATCTCCTTCGCCATTTTTACATGTCTTGCTTCTTCATCTTCATCCTCTATCATCGATTTCAAGTAGTGTGTGTTTGAAGTCGTTATTAGGCACTTGATACACAAACTAAAAACATACACTGAAAACATAATTTTTTGTATAATTAGGTCAAAACATACAATGAAAGAATACACTGAAAACATAAATTTTTATATGACGTACATATTTCACATGCAGTGTGGTTAAAAAATACACTCAAAACATAAATTTTTGTATTATGTACATATTTCACATGCAGAATGGAAAATAAACACATCAATATACCAATTTGTACACATATTACATTTACAACATAAGTCGAACACAACAATTACATATTATACACAACGTCCCTCATTCAACAACATATCGTACAAATTATAAAATACATAAACATGCATTTACACAACCCCGAAAGCATGTGGTAAACAAGTTGAAAAACGTTCACATTCATTCATACATACACAACTTTCAAAATACTATTACAACCAAATACTTACGTGGAACACAAACAACAAACTTTGAACGCTAGAAAATAGTTTTGAAGATGACTGATTCACCGGTTTCCTTGCGACTGCACAAACTTATGTATGACATATCTTCAACGGCAAAACTCCATTGAAGCAGTCGAATAAGAACCCCGAGATATTATTCGGTTAACAATGAAGACAAACAGCAAGATCGTTTGATTCTGCTATTTTCCGTAAATAAATAGGGAGAGATGTCAAGATTAGTTACAATATCATTCCTTATTTAACGTTGTAGAATATTTATTAGAATCTTTGATTAGGAATTTTTTTTTTCTATTTTATAGGAGAAAGAAGGTTGACTAATTAAGTAATATCTTTAATGATTTTTACTTAAACTTTTTTTGTGAAAGTAGAGGGTTCCTAGTTTGTCTAGGCGTAACAAAAGGTGTCTAGTTTATACTACATGTTACATAAACTACCTACATAGCCAACTCATTCATTTTTTAGTATAAAATTACCTTATCTATTTGTAATAAATCAACTATTATAAAAAAAATGTTTGAATAAAATCACTCTTACATAACAATTGCAATCAACCATCCTATACTAGTAAATTTTCATTATTAGTATTAATATCATAAATTATTAAATTGTGTACAAACAATCGAATACAAAACCAATTATAATATGGTCTCGCTCTCAATTGACAATGTGGTTGTCAAATTTTTTTTTTTGAAATTACTTGTCACTTATTTTAGTTTTTTTATTGACTAATCGGATAAGAAATTAGGAATGGTCACCCCCCTATTGGTTATCCATCCTATAGCGTCCTTTCGGACGATGACATCTACTTCTGTCGGAATCGTTGAACCAACGGTAGGATTATCAACCAATTGCTGCAAGTTTATCGGCAACGCCATTGATTTCCCTGAAAATATGATTAATGAGAATCTGATTTAAACCTACAAGGATAAGGGAAATGTCAGAAATATAAATGTCAATTTCCCATGGGGGCTTCCAAATCGTTTTAATCGAGTTAATAATCGTTAGTTTATCCCCTTCGACCACGATGTTTTGTATTCCTAATTCTTTTGCTTTTAGTAGTTCCATTTTCAATGCAAATGCTTCAGCTTGAAGGACAAAGATTGAACCACATTTTCCAAAGCCGAAAGCTATTACTGATGCCTTGTGATCTCTAAGAATATAACCAAAAGCACTTTGCCCATCATTCCGTTTAGATCTATCAAAATTCAGTTTAACACTTTCTCGTGCTGGTGCTGACCATTTTATTTTCTTTCTTTCCTTTTTTTGTTATCTTAACTTTTCTATCCTTGTCCTTCATGTTTTTCCATTCTTGAATCTACATGCCAACTATTTGAGTAATATCAATCACTTTTGCATTGTTGAGGATGATCTTATTTCTCATGTACCATATGTTCCACCAGATGACTATTAGGTTGATTAGTGAGGACTCCTTCAGTTTCCCCCTTATCAAGGACGTTATTTCTGAGAGCTTTTTTTGGATGTATCTATATTTTGTAGGTAGGTCCGTGTTTCATCATTTGGTATGTTATTAATGGTGTGTGGGAAATTGAAGAACAAATGTTTTGCGCTTTCATGTGTGTTAGAGGACACAATACCTAGGTGCCAAAACTTTTTGTTTTCGAGGTTTTTCTTAGTTGGTAATCCATCTACTGTTAATTTCCATTCAAAATTCTTAATTTTTGGCATGATGTCTAAATTCCAAATCCACGTATTATCATGCTGCCCCAATGTAGTAGTTTTATATAGCAGTGAAATAGCATCTTTCGTAGAGAACCACCCATCCTTACTTGGTGCCCAATAAAGTCTATCCTGAATATCACACGTTGGTAGTGCATGATTTTTAATTTTATTAACAATGACCATCGAGTTTGATTGGTCAGCTAGATTTTCAATTTTCCTTGGTCCCATTTCTTGTTGGAAATGATGGTGCTTACTATTTCCTCGATGTTAGTTATCCGATCCTTGTTTGTGACATATTTCTCAAATAGAAGGTCATCAATCCAACGGTCTTTTCATAATTTTATTATTTTTCCGTCCCCTACGTTCCATCAGATTTCTTGTTCGAAGTCTGGTCGTAAGTTCATTAACCTCCTCCATTGCCAAGACGTGTTCCTCCCAATTTTATACTGCCAAATACGATTCACTTTTAAGTATTTTCCCTCTATTATCTTGACTCACACGTTATCTGATTCAGCCATAATTTTTCAGAGAAGTTTTATTTGGAGTGCCTTTTTCATGCCTTTTGTTTTTCTAATTCTGACCCCTCCGTTTTCTTTTGGTTTACAAATTCTTTCCCAGCTAATTAAAGGGTGATAATTTGGACCTTTGTTCCTAAAAAAATTGTCTGTTTATTTGGTCTAGTTGAATGGATGAAGGTAGCATAAAGCTTTGCATAATAAAATTAGGTTTGGCATTAAGATTTACCTTAATAAGGACCGTTCGTCCTTCATGGGATAATGACGACGCCTTCCATTTAGTTAACTGTTTTTTCGAACTTTCAATGACATCTTCAAACATAATTTTGTTCACTCGCCCATTAATAATTGGAAAACCAAGATATTTTTCTAGGCAGGTGCTTGGAGAAATGCTTGTGTTTTGTTGGATCATTCTTTTCGTTAAGTTGTTTACATTGCTTGATGTTTGGAAGGTTGACTTGTGATAGTAAACTTTTTGCCCCGAAATTTGGCAATAATTTGATACAATTTCAAGTATTTTGTGACATGAAGCGTTAGTTACTTTTGCAAATAATATAATATCATGTGCGAAAGCAAGAAATGGTATGGTATGGCCGTTCCCGATCTTGTGATTGGGAAACCAATACGTTTTTTGTCCTCATAGCTTTCCTTTTGGATATTCCTAGCAAGGATCTCTTCCACAAGGTTACAAATCAGCGGGGACAACGGGTCACCTTGTCGAAGTCCTCTTGTTGGTCGAAAAAACTTGGTCGGGTTATCATTTATAAGGATGGAGTAGGAGGTAGTGGAGATACATTCCTCTATCCACCCCATAAAATTTTCCACAAATCCAAATTTCCTTAGTACTGTCATGATACATGGTCATTCCACCCTATCACATGCTTTTTCCATGTCAATTAGCTTAATTGGTACATAGCGTTCCTTTCCTTTCTTTGATTTGAATCCATGGAAGATTTCATGAGCTATCAAGATGTAAGATCCGAGTTTATGCCTTCACCACCCCCGCGGATGACGGCAGATCGTGCCCGATCTTTTCTTCCGTTCTTTTATCTTCCTTCCATAGATAGAATGTCCTATATTCTATCTTACTGGCGGTTTCCTTGTCTTCTTTCTAACCCTAGACGCTCTTTCCGTCTAGCGTTCCAACCGTCTCTATATATTCTCTCCTTTTTCTATTTTTCCCGTTCCTTGCTTGCGTCTTCTTCAACCCTAAAGAGCTGCAGCCGTCCCCTTGCTTCCTGCAACCTTGCTGAGCGTGTAAGTTCTTCCCTTCTGGTTTCTCCTTCACGTTCTTACAGTTGTTGCATGCCTTCTCCTTCTGCTTTGGTTTCTTCCTTTCGTTCTTCTCTTTTCTTCTTCCCCAAGAATCAAGTTTGATCCTTGATTCTTGTGGAGCATTCCGTTGTTGATCCTTTGTTGTTCTCAGGCTCTTTGGAGTTGAGTCTTGACGTGTTGGAACCAAAGGTTTGAGCTTTGGTTACCCTTTTTGTGAGTTATGTCGAAGAGAAGCCCGACAACGCTTCTGTCGTGCAGCCGCTCCTACACCTGGCTGCCCCTGCGTATTGCCGCCCCTGTGCCTCTGTCCAACCGCCCTTGCGGTTTTCCCTGCTGTGACTCCGTCTTTGGCTTTCCTTGCTCCTTTCCTGAGAGAAACTGAGCTTTCCTGAGTTGTTCCTGAGTTGTTGCTGAGCCTTTCGTGTTACCTTCGTGTAAGGTAAGTCCCTTGAACTTACTTAGCTTCATTCCGCGTATTAGTTGGATTGTATTGGCTTGTTTATGTTGTTCATGTTATAATGGATACTTGAAAATCTGATTCACCCTTTGATAACCTTAACTGGCCCAAGTGTATTATAATCGGGCGGTGACCACTTGTCTAGTTCTACAGGAGACTAGAATGTGCTCTTGCAACCCAGGCCCGTAGGTAATGGATAATACTGATCTATTCCTATTGGTAGACGGAAGCGGAGGCGAGTTTTGGGAGATTCTCGTGTGACAAAAGAAGTTGAATTAGTAACGGATAACCTTAATGAAAGATAATAACCGGTTGGTGTGTGAGCATGCTATGTGTTTTCTTTACCTTATGTGTGTTTGTGCCTTTACGTTCTTGCTAGTACCTAGAATGTTAGCTAACGGTTTATACCATCGTTGTAGATGTTTTGCAGGTTCATGATATTGCTGAGTGATCCGGATGGTGTGGTCAGCTTGGGTTCCCGTACATTATAGGACGGGATCGGGTTTTGTTTCTTTTGTTGTTTCCCTTTTGTTTTGAACTCGGTTGTGAAACTTTTGTGTTTTCTTTTGTTTAAACCTTTGGTTTTATTTTAAGTTTTGATTTTTATTCGTCTGTGCCTTGTTGTAAGATCCGTCTGTTGTTGCTACTTTGAGGGTCAGGACCCATTGCGCGGTCCTAGCCCTTAGCGCTTCGAGTTTCCAAAACTTGGAGTGTTACAATATGGTATAAGAGCTCTAGGTTGGCAACAATGGTACTCGAAATCTTCTAAAGGTCAGATGGATAAATAAATAGAACCCGCAAGGGGTCTAACATTTTCAAAAGAGGGTTTTTGTTTTAACCTTTCGGTCTGGGATAGATGTACGGGCGACCACCACTACCTCCGCGGATCTTAGCAGTGTAGTTTCTTACATGTTGGCCTTTATGTGTGCTTTTTCTGGAGTTTTGCTTTAGTTGTACCTTGGCCTTATATATATATATAGTTAGTTTCTAATATATCTATCCTTATAGCAGATGACGCGTACTAGAGCTACATCTTCTATGGGGAGAGGAAGGGGTCGCCCACCACTTCCATTCGCCGTCCGTGGACGAGGACGAGCACGAAGACCTCCACTAGCTAGAGGTCGAGGCCAAGCCCCAATTGCTGATCCAATTACCGCTGAGGCGTTTGCTGAAGAAGTTGCTGAGAGTGTTGTTCCCGAGGCTGGGAACGGGACCCTTTCTAGATCCGGAGCACAAAGAGCGCCATCAACGGAGTCCGTACGAGTGTCTATCAGAGCTTCTGCATTTCGCGATTATGTGCAGAGAGTTGGAGAGGCTATCAGGACAGGAGGACCAACACTAGTGCCGCTAGTTCCTGCGAGATTAGCTGAGGTTTTGTAGAGAGTTTCACAGGTTGTTGCCCCGCCTGCTAGAGCTGCTAAGGTTGTCAAAGCACCGGGTGAGGCACAGGAGCCAAAGCTTGACAGTTAGTTGAAGGCTTTCGACTAGTTGAAGGTTCCCACTTTCATGGGAAAGACTAGTTTGGAAGTGGAACAGTGGATAGGACAGCTGGATACTGCTATGGAGGATATCAACTGCCCAGAGGGACGTCGGGTCAACATAGCACAGACGCTGCTGAAGGATCATGCTCGTTCTTGGTGGAGGACCGTTTGTAGCAAGTTCACCAGCTATGAGCAGATGAAGATGGTAATTAGAGATCGCTACTGTCCTGCAGCTATGAGGAGAGACCGTCTCGAGGATTTCCTTGAGGCTGGATTCGAGAATTTGCCTATTGTTGAGATCATCAGCAAGTTTCAGGATGAGTTGTCTCTGCTAGGTCCATCTGCACCACTTGAGGATCAGCATGTTTATCTTTTCTCTCCGAGGCTGAGGGAGTCGACACGCTCTTATCTTGCTGGTTTCCGTTGTGATTCTTTGACGGACTATCAGGATAGAACTTCTGCTTATGAGAGAGACCAATTGGGTCAGAGGAGAGCTTCTCAAACAAGAGGTCCTGAGAAGAGACATAAGATTGGATCAGCCAGTGGTGGAGCTGGAGCAGCTGGTTTTGGGCGTAGTCAGACGCCTGGACGTTCTAGTTTCCAGTAGAGTTTTGACAGAGGACGGGAGTGTCATAACTGCAGAGTAGCTGAACACATCCTAGTTGATTACAAGAAGCCAACACTGACTTGCTTTTCTTGTGGCAAGCCCGGACACAAAGATGCGTTTTGCCATTAAGGCAAGGTGTTATCTCAGTAGGGTTCTTCACCTTCCAGTGTTGTTGGAGGAGGACAGAGATCTCAGTACCAGCAGAAGCAGAGAGTTTTTAGTTCTACCGCTCCTCAGGGTTCCACTTCGGGACAAGGGGAGGTAGAGGACGTGTTGGTGGATCTGCAGACACCAGAGATGCATCAGCCAGAGTTTATGAGTTGAGGAGTGCAGTAGAGCCGACAGCGCCAACAACTACATGTACCATTCATATTAATGGTTTTCCTGTTAGAGTTCTTTTCGACACTAGTGCTACACATTCTTTTATATCTAATGCATGTGTAGATAGATTGCCCTTAGTTATTGTAGAAGGTAGACCTTTCTTTATCGGATTACCCAATGGGGGTAAGATTCGAGGTACTCGAGAAGTTCGCGATTGCCCTATTAGATTGGTAGGTCGTGATTGGCCAGCTAACTTCTTCGTCATGTACTTAGTGCATGAAGAAGTTATTCTGGGCATGGATTTGATGGACCGACATCGACCAGTTTTAGATATCGGAAAGAGGACAGTGACAATGACTACGGATGCGGGCCATGTTGAGATCTTTCGAGGATGGGATCTAGGGAAGACTAGTACAGTCATCAGTGCAGTGCGAGCTGCAAAACTTATCAGTCAGGGTTGTGAGGCTTTTTGGTGCTATGCCATGAAGGATAGTACTAGTCCAGATTTGGAGGAGATTCCAGTAGCTTGCGAGTTTGCTGACGTCTTTGGAGAGCCATCAGGGTTACCTCCACCAAGGAGCGTAGACATTGGCATTGATCTAGAGCCCGGTACGAGACCGATCTCTAAGGCTCCTTATCGTATGGTGCCTATCGAGATGCTTGAGTTGAAGAAGGAGCTCGAGGAGTTAGCAGAGAAGGGCTTCATCCGCCCTAGTGTATCTCCTTGGGGTGCACCAGTTCTCTTTGTCAAGAAGAAAGATGGGTCAATGATGTTATGTATCGACTACCGAGAGCTGAACAAGGTGACGATCAAGAACAAGTACCCATTGCCCCGTATCGATGATCTCTTGGATCAGCTGCATGGAGCTTTAGTGTTTTCGAGGATCCATATGAGATCAGGATACCATCAGCTGAGGGTGAGAGAGCAGGACATAGCCAAGACATTCTTTCGGATTAGATATGGAAACTACGAGTTTGTTGTGATCCCATTCGGGCTCACGAATGCGCCCGCAGTCTTCATGGAGTTGATGAACAACATCTTCATCGACTTTCTAGACCAGTTTGTAGTTGTCTTCATCGACGACATTTTGGTTTACTCCCGCAGTAGAGAAGAGCTTGCTGGACATTTGAGGATCGTTCTTCAGGTCTTACAGGATAGAGAGCTTTACGCCAAGATCTCTAAGTGCGAGTTTTGGATGTCTGAGGTAGCATTCCTTGGTCACATTGTTTTAGCTGAAGGGATCAAGGTAGATCCGGCGAAGATCGAGTCAGTAGCATCTTGGCCGCCACCTAAGAACGTTAAGGAGGTCCGCAACTTCTTAGGATTGGTAGGCTACTACAGGTGTTTTGTTTAGGGCTTTTCAGTTATCGCCCGACCGCTCACTTCCTTGCTGCGGAAGTCTACGAGGTTCGTATGTTCTGAGCAGTGCCTGCTGAGCTTCGAGGAGCTGAAGAAGAGATTGACATCTTCTCCTATCCTAGCTCAGCCAGAGGGCATTGAGAATTTTGTGGTTTACAGCGACGCATCCAAGCTGGGCTTGGGATGTGTTCTGATGTAGAGGGGTAAGGTGATTGCTTATGCGTCTCGACAGTTGAAGACGTACGAGGAGAATTACCCTACCCATGACCTTGAGTTGGCTGCTGTGGTTCACACTTTAAAGATTTGGAGACATTATCTGTACAAAGCTACGTGTCAGATTTTCACAGATCATAAGAGTCTGAAGTACATATTCACTCAACGGGAGTTGAATAACCGTTAGCGCAGATGGTTAGAGTTGATCAAGGACTTTGATCTTGAGATCATATACCAGCCGGGAAAGGCTAATGTGGTAGCCGATGCTGTTCGCTCCTAACGGTGTGTGTGCAAGCTTTAAATTTATATCCCAAGAAATATGCTTAAAACAAGGATGCGAACCCGCAGTGTACGGATCAATTATAGTAAAAGCAAGAATTCTGGGGTGTCGATCTCAGGGACTTAGGTGAAACAAAGCTAGTATAGGTTGTCAATGCAACTAATAACCACAAAGGCGATTAAAGCAATCAAAGAGATGATAATAAGGTCAATTAAAGGAAATATGCAAATTCTAGGGATTTAAGCATCTATTTGTGGTTCCAACTCAAGATCTCAAGATCAGCGGACAAAGCTGAGATTTTGCAAAGGGAAGGTGTTTCTAAAGTGGAATAGATCAGCGGGTAAGTCTCACTACTCACTAACTCCAAACCAAAAGCTCCTAATACTGGGTAAGTCTCAAGGTACTAAGGAAAGTAATTATAATCTCAAACCAACACACCAACTAAGGGAATAGAATCAACCTTTACCGGGTAAGTCTCAGGCTAACTCATAAAGATGGAATGAAGGCACACTCAAACCCCAATAAAGGATGAACCTTTATTACCTACACTTATGATCATGGGTAAACAAACAAAGGAATCACCGGGTAAGTCTCATCCTAGGCTTGCATTGAACCAGGAAAGGTGTAATAAGAATCAACCTTTACCAGCTGCAGTAAGGAAGGACAAATCCTTCCTTACTGCAGCTGGGAGAATATTGTATGGTATATCGGATCATCAATTTGTGGAAAATCCAGCCCTTTATATAGGAGAATTATCTTCCAAAGATAATAATATTTTATAAAGATAATTTCCTAATAAAATATATCTTATCTCCAAAATAGATCTCCCAAATATATGATCTTCCTTCCATAAATCCAGCCCAAAAATATAAGATCTCCTCTTCCAAAAATAAAACATCTCAGCCAAATAAAATATATCTCGCCGCGTCAGGGTATTCGCCTCGGTCGGGGCGCTCATCTAGATCACCTCGGTCGAGGTGCTACTGTAGCTGACCAAGGTGAATCTCATCTGAATGTGAAATCTCTCAAATCTGGTCCAAAGTAAATCTTCTTTGTTAATTCCTTGCTCCCTGAGTTCTCTTTTAAGCTCCTGAATGTAGCTCCTATGACTCCTTTGCTCCTTAGCTCCATTTCGATCCAAAATGTGCCATTTTACCTACGATTACAACGAAACTTGGTGTAGACCTCGATTCCCGTAAAGGTAGTTGAAACGACAATATAATCACATAATATACATTCAAACATGCAGATTATTGAAGGTAAAATGTCTAAACAAGTCCCAAAATATAGACTATAATTCATGCTATCAAAATACCCCATACTTGTCCCCAAGCAAGTTCCAATTCTTAAGTACAAGATAGAATGGATTATAAGTCATAAAGATCAATGAAAAGTATTTCAAAACATTTTGGTGGTGTGCTCCACTCATAGATCACTCTAAGAGAATGCTTCATGGTGTTTAAAATCAAAATATGATGAAAACATTTTATAAATATAAGAAAGTTGTTCATCTTTGCATAAAATCATAGAATGCATAATAAATCATAATTATCGAAATTAGTCAATTATAATCCAGTTTAAACCACCAAGTCAATCAACAAGCTCGAGGTCTCAAGGGCTTTTCAAAAGAAGGTCAAGAAACGTGTGAGGGTGGGATGTATATAGGGAATGTGGTGCTAGAATCCGGGAAAAGGATCTTCACTTCACTTGCTTCGAACTTCAACATCTTTCACCAATAAGCTTTGATTATTTACTTTTTACTTTTTGGGATGCATGGACAGAGGTGCACAATAACCGAAGCCTAGGAGTTCAGCAATCATCAATTCCTCGAGATGCCTCAATCCCTTGATGCACATGCCATGACCCGTTAGGAATATCGCTCAATCCGACTTTGGCAAGACACAAACACCCGGCTATGTGAATGGTACCGAGTTACTCATCATCATGATTGACTTCCCCAAACCTATTTGTTTCTTTCTAACTTCCAGCCAACATCTCAACTTTTCTTTCACTAGCTTTTTATTTGCTTGCTTCCAAATTCCTGGATAGGTAAAGGGAGGCAAATATATATATGAGGGGCTAAAGCATGATCAAGAATAAGAAGAGAAAAGAGTGAATTGCCTTAATCATTCCAGGAAGAAAGTGATAGAACTCATCATGTGGTGTCAACCTTCAAATTCAACATAATTTGGATAAAAATAAAGTATTAAACATGCCAAAATTTTAAACAAAGCATATAGCAACTTAAACATATCATAAAACCTTTCAAACATATAAAGATTTTAAAACCAATCTGCAAACAAAATTATCACTGAGGTCATATCCAGAAAGGAAGCACAAAAATCGTTTCAAAAACTCTCTCAGTTAAACCGCCTCGGTCGAGATGTTCTAGGTCAACCGAGGTACTCGACCTCATCTGGCAAGAATTATCCCGGTCGAGGTCATAAATTATTTTTTCTTAAACTAGTTTTTGACGTTTTTCTCAATTAAATAACCTGTATGCATGCATGTAATCTCAGATAAACATATAGAGTATAAATAAGATCATAAATATCCGACTCGAGTCATACAAGCATACACAATGTCAAGTAAATACATCCACATACCCCATACTTGGGACACATTGTCCCAATGGGTCAAAATAAGTCTAAAATAAGAGAACTCACCAGACATAGCTGAACTGCATAAAGAAATAAGAAACAGCTCCCAGATAAGATCATCTCGGTTGGCGAAGAACATCTCGGTCGAGGTCCTGTGACTAAACCCGAGATGTGTCTTAGTCAAGCTCTGTCCTCTCAATTTCTCGAACTTCTGTCCTTCTAGTGTAGCTCCTGAGCTGTAATCCTTCCTTACAGAGTACCTGGTTTCTGTCTATAGGATGCCAAAAACAAAGCAAAGCAAAGCAAAAGCAAACTATCTAAACTAAACTAGAAAAGGGAAAAGAAAGCAATACCTTGGGTTACCTCCCAAGAAGCGCTTGATTTAAGGTCGCTAGCTGGACCTTTCCTCTGGATTTACTCAATGTACCTCGAATATCTTGGAGTGCTCCTCACATCCATCATAAAATTCTTCCAAGAAGGTTCTGGTTCCTAATTTCACCGGTAAATGGTAGGATCTCCCACGTACAAGCTTGTATGGTTTAGTTCTCACCGGAATCTTACCGGTCTTCCTATGCTCCCGTGGGACATAAATCAGTTTTGCATCCCATCCTTTCCTAGATCGGGAAATCAGCTTCTCGAGAATCCACTTAGCTCCCCCATCTCCAGCTTGGGGATAGTACAAGGTCTTTGTCACGTGAGTGACCCCATACTTGAACAAATAACACTTTGTTGCCTTAGCGGTGAAGCGCTTATTAACTCCACTCCTTTCAGTCCAAGGAGCATTTACTTTCAGCAAATTCAAGGGAGGTTTCATCTTGATCTTAGGAGGTTCTTTCGGAACAGACCTCCAACTCTTTGGTGCATCCCTGAAGAAATCTAGAATTTTGAAGGGAATTTCAAAGGGAGTAAGAGAAGGTACCTTATAACGTTCTTCAAAACTTGGGATAAGATTCATGTTAGGGTGATAATCCACACATGAAATCTTTCCCAACTCAGCTGGATTTTCTTCAACCTCGGCCGATCTTGCTTCAATCTCGGCCGATGTTTCAGTAGTTGGATTGAGATTTTCCACTGCTTCCTCTTCTTCAAGAGCTTCAATAGAAATTTCCGGTTCGATTGGAGGAATGCTTGAAACTTGCAATACTTCCTTATGCTCCTCTTTCGGCTTAGCATAGGATAGGGTTCTTTCCTTGAGCTCCTCCAACTTTTTCATCATCTTCTCCTATTTTGATTCAAGCGAATCTTCAAGAGGTTGTTCATAAATCTTTCTAGGGACATTCAGCTCATCCCATATCGCAAGCTCCTCCTCAATGGCCTCTTTTCTTTCCCTTTCATTGTCAAACCAATAGAAGGAGTATTTCTCTTCTAAGTATTCATAATGGTCCGCCCTAGCACTTTGTCTTGCTATCCAGGCTAGATCAATAGCCATCGGAAATCCTGAAAACTACAAAACTCATTGAAAGGGTAGTCAAATGCAACAAGGGCAATAGCCCCGAAAGACAACAGAAACCGGCTTGGTCTAGACCAAGTCCCCCGCAACGGCGCTAAAAACTTGTTCGCTCCAAACGGTGTGTGCAAGCTTTAAATTTATATCCCAAGAAATATGCTTAAAACAAGGATGCGAACCCGCAGTGTACAGATCAATTATAGTAAAAGCAAGAATTCCGGGGTGTCGATCTCAGGGACTTAGGTGAAATAAAGCTAGTATTGGTCGTCAATGCAACTAATAACCACAAAGGCGATTAAAGCAATCAAAGAGATGATAATAAGGTCAATTAAAGGAAATATGCAAATTCTAGGGATTTAAGCATCTAGTTGTGGTTCCAACTCAAGATCTCAAGGTAAGTCTCACTACTCACTAACTCCAAACCAAAAGCTCCTATTACCGGGTAAGTCTTAAGGTACTAAGGAAAGGAATTATAATCTTAAACCAACACACCAACTAAGGGAATAGAATCAACCTTTGCCGGGTAAGTCTCAGGCTAACTCACAAAGATGGAATGAAGGCACACTCAAACCCCAATAAAGGATGAACCTTTATTACCTACACTTATGATCATAGGTAAACAAACAAAGGAATCACCGGGTAAGTCTCATCCTAGGCTTGCATTGAACCAGGAAAGGTGTAATAAGAATAGGATTTGGCAAACTCTAACACTTAACCCTCAGTTACGAATCAAAAAAGGTCACCTCGGTCAGTCAAGTTCCACCTCGGCCGAGATGTTCATCGACTGAACGAGATGTTCTAGGGTTAAGGATAAAGACTCGAACTTTCAAGGTCCTACTGGGATTAAGATTATTCTATCATTGTTTTTTCCACAACTTTCAGCCAATCACCCTAGAATTGCACAATGAAATTAGCCACTCATCATCATGAAAGCAATAATCAAATATATGGGAAGAGAATGAATATTTGAACCCAAAAACCTTAAGAACAAGGCTTCAATACCTGAATCAAATATCAAACAAATCAGCTTTCCTTGGATCACAAATCCAACAAGACAATCAAACAAAAGGGAATCTAAGAAAGTCTTACAAATCCCCTTAAAGCTATCACAAAGCTATGAACTTCCTTCCTTCCAATCTTCAAAACTTCCTTCAAACTTCCAAAAATCCTTCCTTACTATAGCTGGGAGAATATTGTATGGTATATCAGATCATCAATTTGTGGAAAATCCAGCCCTTTATATAGGAGAATTATCTTCCAAAGATAATAATATTTTTATAAATATAATTTCCTAATAAAATATCTCTTATCTCCAAAATAGATCTTCCAAATATATGATCTTCCTTCCAGAAATCCAGCCCAAAAATATAAGATCTCCCCTTCTAAAAATAAAAGATCTCAGCCAAATAAAATATATCTAGCCGCGTCAGGGTATTCGCCTCGGTCGGGGCGCTCCTCTAAATCACCTCGGTCGAGGTGCTATTGTAGATGACCAAGGTGAATCTCATCTGAATGTGAAATCTCTCAAATCTGGTCTAAAGTAAATCTTCTTTGTTAATTCCTTGATCCTTGAGTTCTCTTTTAAGCTCCTGAATGTAGCTCCTATGACTCCTTTGCTCCTTAGCTCCATTTCGATCCAAAATGTGCCATTTTACCTACGATTACAACGAAACTTGGTGTAGACCTCGATTCCCGTAAAGGTAGATGAAACGACAAAATTATCACATAATATACATTCAAACATGCAGATTATTGAAGGTAAAATGTCTAAACAAGTCCCAAAATATAGACTATAATTCATGCTATCAAATGCCCTTAGTAGGAAGACTCCCCGGGAGATGGCGATCGCTAGGCTGACAGCTAAGCCACAGTTACAGCGAGATTTGACATGGCTAGAAATGGATATCCACTTCCCGGATTCTGACAGTCAGTTGTCCACCTTGGAGATAGTACCTGATGTGTTGGCCGAAATCCGACAGAAGCAGGAGAGTTGCCCAACTATGACGCAGATCCGAGACCGGATGTCTCGAGGAGAGGCACCACAATTTGCAGTTGGTGCTGATGGAGTTTTGAGATGCCAAGAGCGTGTTTGTGTACCTTCGGATCGAGAGTTGAGACAGAGGATCCTTCAGGAGGCTCACTCTTCACCTTACTCAATACACCTTGGTGCGAGTAAGATGTATCAGGATATTAGACGCTCTTACTAGTGGGGAGGTCTAAAACCAGACATCACGGGATATGTAGCTCAGTGTGCGACCTGTCAGCAGGTCAAGATCGAGCATCATAGATAGGAGGCGAGCTACACCCACTTCCCGTCCCTCAATGGAAGTGGGAAGACATCTCTATGGACTTTGTGACCGGTTTGAGACCGAGTCGTGGTTTTGATGCTATTTGGGTCATAGTAGATCGACTGACGAAGACCGCACATTTCATTCCGATCAAGGAAACGTGGCCGGTGAGTCAATTGGCAGAGGAGTTCACGAGACACATAGTGAGACTTCATGGGGTACCTAGGACTATTGTCTCTGACAAAGACAGACGGTTCACTTCGAGGTTCTGGCAGCAAGTTCATGCTGCCCTAGGTACGAGTCTGTAGTTCACGGCTGCTTATCATCCTCAGACCGATGATCAGTTTGAGCGGATTATCCAGACTTTGGAGGACATGTTATGAGCCTATGTGTTAGACTCGGGACAGGTGTGGCTAGATCACCTTCCCTTAGTGGAGTTTTCATATAACAATAGTTGGCACACATCGATCAAGATAGCTCCTTATGAGGCTTTATATGGACAGAGATGCCGTACACCGTTGTGTTGGGACGAGCCTAGTAGTGCTAGCGGAGTAGCACCTGAGCAGATTCAGGATGACATGTCTCGAGTAGCAATGATCCGAGATCGGATGTTAGCGGCACAGAGTCGACATAAGTCTTATGTTGATAAGAGGCGCAGACCTTTGGAGTTCAGAGTTGGAGGTCTGCTTTGGCTGAGAGTATCCCCGACACGAGGCGTCAGACGTTTCGGTGTCAAGGGGAAGTTGAGTCCCAGATATGTTGGACCGTTCGACATTCTTGAGCGAGTTGGAGAGGCAACATATAGACTTGCGTTGCCACCAAAACTCGAGGGTGTTCACCCAGACTTCCATGTTTCTCAGCTACGGGAGTACATACCAGACGCGAGACACATCGTCAGTCATGAGGAATTAGTGATCGAGCCAAACCAAACGTTCGTAGAGCACCTGGTGGCTGTCTTAGAGCGTAGTACAAGACACTTGCATTCGAAGGACATACCGATGATGAAGATACAGTGGTCGATGCGAGGAGCTGATGAGGTGACTTAGGAGACAGAGGATAGTATCCAGAGGAACTATCCGGAGTTTTACGCTGAGCTTGTTGCACCTTTAGCTTAATCTTTTGTTTGGTTTTTCCTTTGTTGCGTTGTGAACGCTTTTGTGTGACGTTTTGTGTTACGTGCCCCGAGTGGGAATATATGATCTCAGTTCTGTTTCTGTGTGTTGTTGTGACCGTTCGGCTTTTGCAAGTTTCGGGACGAAACTTATTTTTAGGGGGATATGATGTAAGATCTGAGTTTTTGCCTTCACTGCCCCGCGGTGAATAAGGCCGCCCCGTGGCTGTGTTGATCCGCCCCTGCGGATGACGACAGATCGTGGCCGATCTTTTCTTCCGTTCTTTTATCTTCCTTCCATAGATAATGTCCGATAATCTATCTTATGGGCCGGTTTCTTTGTCTTCTTTCTAACCCTAGACGCTCTTTCCGTCTAGCGTTCCAGCCATCTCTATATATTCTCTCCTTTTTCTCTTTTTCTTGTTCCTTGCTTGCGTCTTCTTCAACCCTAGAGAGCTGCAACCGTCCCCTTGCTTCCTGCAACCTTGCTGAGCTTTTAAGTTATTCCCTTCTGGTTTCTCCTTCACATTCTTACAGTTGCTGCATGCCTTCTCCTCCTGTTTTGGTTTCTTCCTTTCGTTCTTCTCTTTTCTTCTTCCCCAAGAATCAAGTTCGATTCTTGATTCTTGTGGAGCGTTCCGTTGTTGATCCTTTGTTGTTCTCAAGCTCTCTGGAGTTGAGTCTTGACGTGTTGGAACCAAAGGTTCGAGCTTTGGTTGCCCTTGCTGTGAGTTCTGTCGAAGAGAAGCCCGACAGTGCTTCTGTCGTGCATCCGCCCTTGCGCCTGCACCTAGCCGCCCCTGCCCTTGCACCTAGCCGCCCCTGCGTATTGCTGCCTTTGCCCCTCTGTCCAACCGCCCCTGCGGTTTTCCCTACTGTGACTCCCGTCCTTGGCTTTCCTTGCTCCTTTCCTGAGGGACATTGAGCTTTCCTGAGTTATTCCTGAGTTGTTGTTGAGCCTTTTGTGTTACCTTCGTGTGAGGTAAGTCCCATGGACTTACTTAGCTTCATTCCACGTATTAGTTGGATTGTATTGGCTTGTTTGTGTTGTTCATGTTATGATGAATAATTGGAAATGGGATTCACCCTTTGATAACCTTAACTAGCCCAAGTGTATTATAACCGGGCAGTGACCACTTGTCTAGTTCTACAGGAGACTAGAATGTGCTCTTGCAACCCAGACCCGTAGGTAACGGCTATTCCTATTGGTAGACGGAAGCGGAGGCAAGTTTCGGGAGATTCTCATGTGACAAAAGAAGTTGAATTAGTAACGGATAACCTTAATGAAAGATAATAACCGGTTGGTGTGTGAGCATGCTATGTGTTTTCTTTACCTTATGTGTGTTTGTGCCTTTACGCTCTTGCTAGTACCTAGAATGTTAGCTAACGGTTTATACCGTCGTTGTAGATGTTCCGTAGGTTCAGGATGCTGCTGAGTGATCCGGATGGTGTGGTCAGCCGGGGTTCCCGTACATTATAGAACGGGATCGGGTTTTGTTTCTTTTGTTGTTTCCCTTTTGTTTTAAACTCGGCTGTGGAGCTTTTGTGTTTTCTTTTGTTTAAGCCTTTGGTTTTATTTTGAATTTTAGTTTTCATTTGTCTGTGCCTTGTTGTAAGATCGGTTTGTTGTTGCTACTCTGAGGGTCGGGACCCATTGTGCGGTCCTAGTCTGTAGCGCTTCGAGTTCCCAGAACTTGGGGTGTTACACAAGATATTATCATGGATTGATATTTTTTGGGTTAAAGCACCTTGTAGTAGATGAATTAGTTTTGGGAGGATTTTCTTTTGTCTACTCATGAGTATTTTTGCAATGACTTTGTATAGTGTTGATCATAGACTACTAGGTCTATAATAGGTTGTTGTGAGGGATTTTCTGTATTTGGGATCAGCACAATGAAAGTGTGGTTAATTTGTTTAAGTATTTTTCCAATTCTATAGAAACTCTTAACTGCCCAAATAATAGACGGACTCACAATGTGCCAATACTTCTGGAGGAAACCAGCCGGTATTCCATCCGGGCCCGGTGACTTTTTGCAACCAATATCAAAAGTCGCCTTTTTGATGTTCTCTTTTTTTAAATGGACTAGTTAGCATTGTATTATCTATTTTTGTGATTTCATGTTGTATAATTTTCAACTGTTTATGAAGCTCTATTGGATTACTATTTGATTTGGCCCATTGCATCTAGTAATTTTGTTGGTAATCGATGAGACATTCTCTTTTTTTTTGTTTAGTCTGTTGAGCCTTGCGTTGTTTTGCGGTGTGTAGTTTGTGGAGATCATGATTTGTAATTGTTCAATTTTAGTCTCCACTTCACTTGTCTATTTATATTTCCAAATTTTGCTTTACTCCATACTTTAAGCTTAGTTTTTAGTAAGCTTATTTTTTGACGAAATTGAACATATGCGTCCCTTGGTATTGTGTTGCCCACGTCTGTTTGATGGGATTCTCACAGTCCCTTCTTTGCAATTATACCAAAAAAAGACGAAAGACGAAAGACGAACTTAGACTCGTTAGGCCTTTATCGGGGTGCTTCCGTACCTAAAACCAAAGCTACACAAATTTAGCTAATACGCTAAATTTGATCGTAATATATAAGATATATTATTCTAAGGTAAAACTCATTTTAAAAAGCAAACGCTAAAAACCCGCAATTAAACCCTTCTCGAAATTAATCCAACGAGGGTATAAAATATAAGGAAAGTCCCGCTTTTAAAACAAGGATAAAACTCGCAAAAATGCCTTCCGGGACAAATAATACCATTCCAAAACTATGGGTGAAATTTGTAATTAATTCAAATCAGTAGGGCACAATCTACAAATTTCAAAAGAGTGGGTCAAATCTACAATAAACACAAATCATGGGTACACTCTGCAATTATACCAAAAAAAAGGTCAAAACTTCAATAAATGGGAAAAGAGGGGCAAAATGTGAAAATCATCACATCTTCTTCAACCTGCTGCTGCGCGACAGAAGAAGAGGAAAGGGGAGATGCTCCCGGCGGCTGCCCAGGCAGGGAAGAGAGGAGGCGGCCGGGCGGGCGGCGGCGGCTCTGGGCGGCGTCCTCTCCGGGCGGCAGGCCGAGCTCCTTCTGCGGCGTTTGCACAAACAGAAGGGAGGGAAAAGGAGGGCAGCAACAGCGGTGGTGCCCACTCCGGCCGGCGGCTCCGATTGATTGAGGCTGCAACCTCCTCTCGATCCGGCGGTTCCTGTCCTGGTGGTTCAGCCCTCGTCTACCGGCAATTCTTGTGTGGCTCTTGCACTGTGAGACTTCCCAAATTCAGCAGGAAATGGGTGAAGGGTTTCTTTCTTCCCTTTTTTTTGTTTGGCTCTTGGCTGCTTGCGTGAGGGAACATGGTGAGGTTGGGGAGGTGTTAGCCAATGTCCCTGCAGGCAAGAGGATCGAGGGGTCGCCTGGGCTCCTGCAGAGCTGTGCAGAACGAAGGGTCGGGGAAGGGATCCAAGCGTTGGCCACGCTGGAGATCCGCCAGAGGAGAGAGAATGAAGGGGAGAAAGAAGGGAAAAAAAAGAAATAGAAGATGAAGGAATCATAAAAAAAAAATAAGGAATACCCGTAGTCAATATTCGGAGCGGGATTTCCGGGTCGGAAGGATTTTCCGAACCTTCTCGAAAATAAACCAAAACATAAACATACTCGGGATTTTATTTTAGGACTTAAAAACACTTTAAAATTTATATATAAAGGACTTTACTAAATAGAAAATATCGGTAGAAGCACACAAAAAGGGAAATATCGAGACCGGGCATTACATCAGGTCCCCCTAAAAAAAAGTTTCGTCTCGAAACTTGCTAAATGCGGAACTCTCAAACAAACTTGTTTCGATATCCTCTCGGAACACTATTATGTGGTACTATGACCTTCTAATCCAAAGTCTAATCGCCTAGACACATCAAGACTCGCAAGATACACATAAAAAACATACACATCATATCATGTCATCAATCATATACGTATATAACCAACGAAAGATCTCGAGACTAACCCTATGGTCCTAGAGATGTGGCTAAATTTGAGTAAAACTCGGGATAGTTCCTCCGGATACTATCCTCCGTCTCCCAAGTAGCCTCATCGGCTCCTCGTTTGCCACTAGATCATCACGACTAACCTCATAACTTGAGTAATGTATATAATCTCATGACTGGTACGATAGACACATCAGAAAACACTCTCCACTCTTGGTGGCAACACCAATCTGTAAACACAAGTACACAACCTACTTGTTCTCATCTCTCAAAAAGGTCCGTAAAACGGAACTTAACTTCCTTCTCGGGTCTTTCTCTATACATCATTTCCATATGTTTCTTCTTTGCAAGTCTCTAAAAAAGAAGATCAACTTCCAATTTACACTGTTGTCTTTGGTTCTTATCAAACCAAACTTTGATGTTATGTTTCCTCAATAATTGTTGCACGCTCCAAGTAAGGAAGGGAGTACTTTACTTCCTACTACTTCTACTAACAAGGCATGTATGTTGTTACTTCTCACTTTTATATCAGTACTTAACCCAAACCTTGTCTTGAAGAATCACTTGTAAAACACCAAATCCATCATACCTCGAGGCAATGTCAAAACAATTACCCAACGACTCTTTTATTAACTCTTAACAACTCATATGACCCCTCTCCATTTTCAAAACTCCTTTGTCTTCCAAAGTAGGTTAGCCATTGTTTCTGTTACTTTGGAGGATCTCTCCACAAATCCGGGAATGACCGGCACATCCAAGAAAGCTTGCAACTTCTTTCACATCCTTCGGGGTTGCCATCCCGAGACAACTTGTCATACATCTTCTCTCTTCTTTGAGAGTAGACCAAAGTATCTTATCCAGGGCATTAGTAAGCCCATCAAATTTCACTACAACTTGTAGTGACCGAGGTCCGTCCGGAATGCCGTATTTACAAAATACAATCTCAAATTCTCAATTGGTGGCAATCAGACCTTAAAACATTCTTAGAAGAGACTACCGACCCTTGCAACCGGTCGGGTAGATCATCTATCCGTGGTGAGGGATACTTGGTTCTTAATTGTTATCCTACTCAGCTAACTGTTATTGATGTACAAACGGAGATAACCGCCTCTCTTTTTGCAAATTGGTGTTCTCCATAACAACTTCAAATCAAGAGTTTAAGATATATTCCAATATGAACTTCAAATCAAGAGTTCAAGATGACATCTGGTGTTCTCTATGGCAGTGCATTGGTTCTAATGAACCTTTATAAACAAGGCCTTGCAACTGGTCATTAAATTCTTCTTTCACTCACATATCTTCACCATCCTATACGGCGCCTGTGATGTCGGAGGTGCATCAAGCTCAACCTTAGTGGAAAAATTCCACATTCGGACGTATTGGAATCCAAGATATCTCGGTTTTCGTCTTTCCTTCTTTCGTCCCATAACATAAGACCGACACAACCTTGTCTTAAAATTGGACAGGTGGTTATGATACAAATGATCTACCCTAATCTGTTGGGTGATGTCCTTTAAACACGTGTATTGTTCCATCTTTAGCTACAATGTTGACCATCTTCCTCCAAATATTCTTTTTTTTGTTGAATTGGAAAGACTTGCTTGTGTCTTCTGACTCTTGTGGTCTTATTTAAGTATTATTTTAACTTAATCCCATTTTCCCTCTTTGATGACACGATTGTAAAAAACATCTTCTAAGGTTTCTCACTTATGTGCAATTATAAGGGTCCAGACTGTAGGACTAAACCGTGCTTCAAAATAATTGACCTTATCTTCTTTGCTTTCCTTGACATCCCAACATATGGGAGGAGTTCTTCGTATTCTACATAAGCTCTCACCATAGACATCCTTTCTTCAAGTAGGTGTAGAAATTATACTTCACTTTCCTTATGTAAAGTCAACCCGACGGTAGAGGTTCTAACCTCAATCTTCCATATACTTTTTGTACATCTCTTGTCGACATCAAACTTCAAAACTTTGATCTTCTCTTACTCTTGTTGGTCACCGTATACATCTCTTGGTACTCCAACTTCACAACCGTACAGGTATGCCTTGTGAAGAACGCTAGGCTAATATCCCCCTACCAACATCACTGAAGTATCCAACTCATAACTCCACTCAATACTAACATCATAACCCTAGCTTGCAGCGTTGCCCCAATTCAAATTCCTCGTGTCATATTATAGCCACTATGGCTTCGCCATACGAGTCACAAAAACCTTGACTTAGCTTGGCTCGTGAAAACATGACATCCATAACCTTAGAACAAACATATCATCCTCCCCTTATATATACTCCCTCTTTACGCACACTAACCATAGAAGACTCACCTTCCTCTTTGTCCTTCCATTTCCCTTTACCCTGATCCGTGTCATTCTCCCCTATGACAATCCCATGACCTAAGAAGGTCGCACCATATCGCTACAATCCCTCCCCATATGGTACGTTACTAACACTTGTTGGAACCGATAATTTGTTACTTGATTAAGATACTTGCACTTCCCTTGATATACCTCTTTATTGCCTACATTCGACAACTACGAATATTCCAAGTTCTGTTTACCCTTCTTCGTGATCTCACATCCTGGGTTACTCTTCCCTCCTACAGTCACCGGTATACATCCCGCACATGTGCACTCTCAGTGGTCACCAATTAACTCGTTGATGACCCTCTCTAAGATCAACGACTTACCCTCCTACCATACTTCCATATTATCATACTTCTGAAGGATACCCTCCTCGGGGTACTTTACCTCAAACTTTGTTAGTTCTTTCTTCATTTCATGCTTCCTCTTCTTTATAAGGTAACTATATCTTCCTTGCCTTGTTGTTTCACATAACTCCCTTTCATAGACTTAACCATTCTTCCTCGATGTCTTTCAAGAGCACCTTCCCAAAGATTATAGCCCTAGCTAGCATCCACTCGCGTTCCTCTTGGTTGGTATCTTAAGTCTCTCGATCAAAGCTCTTTCGTCTTTCATCTTCTTGGGGTCATCATTTATACCCACTTCCTCCTTCTTGGCGTTTCTTTGTCTTATCATCATAATGGAAATCGGTCAACTCCACGTGAATATCCACCATGCCCTTCTTCTCATAACTCTAGTAATGTTGTAACTTTACTTTTTGGTACCTCGTAAGCTTAACTTATTATATTCTAAATCTTTAGCAAATGGTTCGATCACTCTTATCGCCTTGACTCCAATGCTTAGGAGTGCCTAAAGAATACTTCGCATCTTAATGGAATACCACCTTTAACCTTGCTAGAATGTACCCATCTCCTCCTCGATTCGCATCTTTAGTTGTCCACGCGTCTCCTGGAAGAACTTAAGTTTGTTATCCCTATTGGTTTCGTTGTCTTTCCAATCATGACTTCTTTGGAATCGTTTCTACACTTTAATGTTGTTCCCTTCTCTTGTATTGCTTCCATCTTGATTTCTCTTAAGTTGTCTCGAGTTTTCCTTCCACTTGTTCGTCTTTCGTGATGTCATCTCTAATCCTCCTCTTCGATATCTCTTTAAAGGAATACGAGAAACTCCAAGCTGTTCGTCCAAACGTAATGCTCAAACTCGATACTTGAGCATATCCATCCTCGTATGTACACTATCCTAAGTCAAACGACGTCGTCCAAGGATGATGATATCATACTATCATCTTAGCTAAAAGATCCCATAACTTCATATGCTACTATATATATAAGAATACTTATACATAACTATATAAGTCCTAAGTCCATATCACTACAAACATAACACATCCAGCAATCCATTATAACAATACAAGGTCCAAACATGTACTAGTCCACATATATAACTATATATATAAATCATATCCATCATGCAACTACAATCCACAAAGATACACATCAATTCCATCATGCATAACTACAAACCACATATCCATATCTATATATACATATATATACATATCAAAATCCAATAAACTAAGCTGCCGAGATCCACGGAAGGAGTGGTGGTCCGTACATTCTACCCCGACTCATGCATGTGATTTTGAAAATGAAAACTCAGAAGCCGTGGGGTTCTGTTTATACCTTTTCCGGCCTATAGAAGATTGCGAGTGCCATTGTTGTCAACCTAGGGCTCTAATACCACTTTTGTAACACCCCGAATCCGCGGGACTCGGG
The DNA here is from genome assembly GCA_033239125.1 of Fagopyrum homotropicum. Lineage (NCBI taxonomy): Eukaryota > Viridiplantae > Streptophyta > Magnoliopsida > Caryophyllales > Polygonaceae > Fagopyrum > Fagopyrum homotropicum. The sequence goes on from BSWB01000007.1 coordinate 106,394,734, forward strand.
GCGCTATGGGCTAGGACCTCACAATGGGTCCCGACCCTTATCTTGACAATAATTTCACCGGATCTTGTAACAATGCACAAATAAAAGCCAAAACCGAAATACATTTTTATGCAATGAAAAGAAAAACACGAAAGAATACAACAAAGGACTTCAGCCGAAAATACAACCCCCAAAGACTAAACGCCATACAACATACAATAAATACAATACTCAAACTCGACTCCACCCAAAACCCAATCCTAAAATGTACGGAATCCCGGCTGCCCACTCTTCCGGATCTCTCGGCCGCAATCCTAACCTGTAATGAAATCTACAACAGGCGGTATAAAACCGTTAGCTCATATTCGAAGCATTAGAATCAATAGGAAAGGCACAAACATAAGTAAATCATCACACAACATTCTCAAAGCACACAATTCCGGTTTATTATCTTTTTATTTTTAAGTCATATCCCGTTCTAATTCAACTTAGTTTTGTGACACGAGACCACCGTGGTCCCGCCTCGGTCCCTACTTACCGGCATGGAACGGTGCGGATGCCTCCGACCGTCTAACCACCACGGGCTAGTTACCAAGAACCTCCTAGACTCTCGCAAGAGCTAGGCAGATGATGTCACCACCCGTTATCATACACTTGGGCCAAAATAATATAAGGTCGGTGGTCCTATTACCGGTTTAGTTGTTATAAACGCTAAGGAATAAACACACACCACCAAACACACATCAATGCTAATGTAACATCCGGAAACTCTATTTCCGGAAGTTGAGTTGTTTCCGACTTTTCCTCGTCTGCGGCTTATTTCCCGCAGGCGCGTTATCTGAGTTCGAATTTTAACGCGGGGATGGGGACACCTTTTATTTCCGACCTTAGGAAGAGGAGTGAGGGGACAAAAGAGAGAGCTGACCCTTGGGATATCCCACCTCTTTTGTCAGCCCTTCCTCTCTCCTCTTTTCCCCACATCCTTTCTACGCTCTTTCACTTCTCCCCACTCACTCCATTCTTTCTTCTTGTTTTGCTCTCTTCTCCTTTGGACTTGGGAGAGATTGGTAGGAGCTACAACTTGGAACTTCTGGATCTGTTGTGATAGGTAAACTCCTTCTTCCCTTCCTCTTGTTGCTGGATATTTCTTCCTTCTTTTCTCTTCACCTCCATTGCCATGGAGGAAGCTTTTGAAGAGAAATCTAGTAAACCCTTGCATGTCCCTTTCCTTAGCTCGTTTAGGTCGTGGTGAGGAGGTTAAGACCTGTGGTGAAGGTTTGGAGGAAGCCCAACAAGAGGAGGAGACACTAGGAGCAAAGAACCAGTCGAAGAAACGAAGAGGACGGACCTTCTGCTGTTCGACCGCGGGGGCGGATTGCTAGAGGTGCAGGAGCGGATTGAAACCACCGCAAGGGCGGCCAAAGCCACCGCAGGGGCGGCCACCAAAGGCGAGGGGCGGCACCAAGAATCCGCAGGGGCGGCGACTGGGTTCCGCCGGGGCGTCAGCTTACTTCCGCGGCTGCGTTTTCTTCACCAGTAGGTTTCTTCCTCCTTTCCTCTTCGTTCCTTCCGTAGACCTTATATTGTTACTTAGCTACAAGCATGATTAAGTTGGACCTAGGACTTATGAGAATGCCATTTAGTGGCTTGAACCTAAGTGCCCTTGAATCTGTAGTGATCTTGAGTGTATGAAAGCCTTGTGGTCTCTCTCTTCCATCTTACCCTATTAGTCCAGGTTGGTTGTGCACTTAATCTCTCTTGGGTTGTAGGCTGTTGTTCCCTCCTATCCTTTCTTATCTTGTCCTTGACCTCCTAAAGGTTTAAGAGAGTCTTCCTAGCTTCTAGTTGTTGAACCCCTTGTTTGGCTTTAGTTTTGGAGAGACATGGAGTGTGTTTTGAGTTGTTGACATGTATATCTTGTTGGTCAGGCTTTGGTTTTTCCTTTCCGGAAAGTGTGATCGTTGGTTTGATTAGCTTGAGATGAGGTAAGTTCTCGGACTTATTTAGCCGCTTTTATGCCTTATTTGGATATATATGGTGGTGTGTGTTTATCGCTTTTAAGCATGAAAATGGATTAGGAATTTCTTGACCTTATTTTTATTGGCCCATTGTTACTAATATTATTATTATTATCGGGCGGTGACATCACCGCTCAGTTTCCCGAGGGAGACTGGGGGGATCTCTGCGACCAGGCCATACACGGTATACGGGCGGGCTTCTTCATCACTCCCACAGGGTATACAGGTTGGGCGCCGCCACAATCCTGTTGGTTACACGGGGACTGAGGCGAGAGTTATAAGACTCTCGAGTCACACTTTGAACAAATGAATTAGATTTGGAACAACCTAAGAAGATATTATGTAATAAATGTTCATATTGTGTGCTTGTGTTCGCTTGATTGTGTTTGTGCCATATTATTCTTATAATGCATAGAATGTGAGCTAACGGTTTAAAACCGTTTTGTGTAGATGCCTTGCAGGTTAGGGACGATGCCGAGTGAGGTGGAGGAGTGGACAGCCGAGTGGTCTCCGTACATTATAGGACGGGGATGTTTTTGGAGGTTTCTTTGTTATGTCGGATTATGTCGTGGTGTACGTTGGTTTCCTTTATGTTATGTCGTTTTGAGGACTTGGCTGAGTTTCCAACTTGTATTCCTTCCTTTATTTTCTCGCATACATTATAAACCGCTTTTCGAGTTTTATGCCTTTAATTTGTGCCTTGTTGGAAAGGTCCGGTGAGATTTTTGTCAGGCTAAGGGTCGGGACCCATTGTGTGGTCTCACCCGTAGCATTCCGATATCCCGCGGATTCGGGGTGTTACAAAGTGGTATCAGAGCCCTAGGTTGACAACAATGGCACTCGCAACCTTTTTAAAGGCCGAATGAGGAATAAACAGAACCCCTCGGGTTTTGACTTTTCGTTTTCAAAATTCATATGCATGAGTCGGGTTTGGGTTAGAATGTACGGGACATCCACTCCTCACGCAAACCTCGACGACGTAGTTTTCTGGACTTGATGTATATATACAGTCGCATAGTTATAAATACATATACATATATAGCCTTAGGATGCTTTTGGACTTGTATGTACTTAGATATATATATATATATATATATATATATATATATATATATATATATATATATATATATATATATATATATATATATATATATATATATATGACCTTAGGATGTTTGGGCTTTTATGCCTTGTTTGTACCTTGGATTTCGGCTTCATTCTTACCTTGCTTTAATAAGTCCTCGTTCTTATAATATTATAAGTATGTCGCACACATCGAATTATTTACGCCTAAACAAACGCGAACGATACCAGATGACACGTACAAGAGCGACCGCTTATGTAGGACCCGCCAAGGGTAGAGCACCACTTCCTCCTACCGTACCAAGACGGGGACGAGTGGGGAGACCTCCAGGCGCGAGAGGTCGGGGACGTATCCCCATTGCGCACCCACCCGCTGTGGATCCGCCAGTAGCTGAGATTCATGCAGAGGACGTAGCTGAGAGTGTCATTCTCGAGGGAAGGGAAAGGACAGTTGTGAGGTCTGGAGCGCGTAGTTCCTCTTCTGTTAGGACCGGGGGAGCATCGATTGGGGCTACGGTGTTCGAGGATTATGTGCGTCGAGTCGAGGAGGCATATAGGATGGGAGTACCACCTTCAGCACCACCGGTGCCAGTGCCTGCACCTGCACCCGTGAGATCGGCTGAGGTCTCACAGAGGGTTACGCAGACTAGGGTCGTACCGGAGATTGTTGCACCAGCAGTAGTTGTACCCGCACCTGTTGTAGAGATTGCTAGGGCTGGAGACGGGCTGATGTCTCGTGGACCTGATTCTTGGTTGAAGGCTTTCAACCAATAACATGTACCTTAATTTGACGGGAAAGTGGGATTAGTGGTCGAGCACTGGATCGGGCATGTGGAGACAGCACTTGAGGCAATCCGTTGCCCAAAGGAGCGGCAGATTGAGGTGGTCCAGACATTGTTTAGAGAGTAGGCCCACTACTAGTGGAGGTCGGTACGAGGAGGTGTGACTAGAATGGACCAGTTGCTGAGACTTGTTAGGGAGACTTTCTGCCCAGATTCGTTGAGGAGAGACCGAGTCCACGATTTCTTAGAGGCTGGGTTTGAGGACGTCCTAGTTATCGACGCGATCCGACGTTTCCGAGCAGAGTTGGCTTTGTTGGGACCCGCCGCACCTCCGGCAGACCAGCATGTTTATCTCTTTTCTAGGAGATTGAGGGAGTCTACTCATGCATATCTTGCGGGATTCCGTTGTGAATCCCTGGCCGAGTACCAGGATCGAGCCTCAGCATACGAGAGAGACAGACAGGGAGCTAGGAGAGTGGCGCAGTCCGGAGGACCGGACAAGCATCAGAGGACTAGACCCACTGGTTTAGGGGCAGGAGCGTCAAGACAGGGCCGTAGTCCGGCCCAGGGACGTACACGACATCCGCCTGCTACCCAGGCGTCAGGCGGTGGGAGGCCGTGCTTCAACTGTGGAGGAGATGATCATCTTAGGCCCGATTGCAGGAAGCCTTCAGTGATGTATTTCTCTTGTGGTCAGACGGGCCACAGTGCAGCTTTTTGCAGACAGGGAGGGGCACCGTCACAACAGGGATCATCACCGGCTAGCGGGGCAGGTAGAGGATAGAGGCCACCTCAGGTTCAGGATCGGAGTTTTCAGCAGAGAGGACAGAGTCAAACACACACACAGGGGTCGGCTCCGGGTCCAGGCCATGGTAGAGGCCGTGGTGGAGGTACACAGGAGACTCATGGCACACAGGCCAGGGTGTTTGAGTTGAGGAGCGTTGTGGAGCCAGCAACGCCGGCAACTACAGGTACTATTCAGATCCATGGACTTCCGGTCCGAGTATTGTTTGATACGGGTGCCACACACTCTTTTATTTCCGATGATTGCGTAGCTAGGTTGTCCTTAGTTACGGTAGAGGGGAGACCCTTTGTTGTGGGGTTACCTGATGGGGGTAGGGTTAGTGGTACCCGAGAGGTACGCGGTTGTCCCATACGTTTGGGAAACCAAGAATGGTTAGCCGACTTCTATGTCATGCACTTAGTGCATGAGGAAGTCATCCTTGGCATGGACTGGATGGACCGTCACCGAGGCATTTTGGACATCAGCCGAAGGACCGTGACAGTTACCACTTGACGGGACATGAGGTGATTTTCTGAGGTTGGGACCTCGGGAAGACCGGTACAGTCATTAGCGTGGTCCGAGCCGCGAGATTTATCGGGCAGCGATGCGAGGCCTTTTGGTGTTATGCCATGAAGGAGGAGACAGGACCATCACTAGAGGAGATCCCCGTGGCTTGTGAGTTCGAGGATGTATTTGGGGAGCCACCCGGATTGCCACCATCGAGGAGCATGGATTTTGCCATTGAGTTGGAGCCCGGCACGAGGCCGATCTCCAAGGCCCCATACCGCATGGCGCCGATCGAGTTGCTGGAGCTGAAGAAGCAGCTCGAGGAGTTAGCGGAGAGAGGTTTTATACGCCCGAGCGTTTCCCCTTGGGGCGCACCGGTCCTCTTCGTCAGGAAGAAGGATGGATCGTTGAGACTTTGTATCGATTACCGGGAGTTGAACAAAGTCACCATCAAGAACAAGTACCCTCTACTGTGCATCGACGATCATTTAGACCATTTACAGGGAGCCTCGGTGTTCTTACGCATTGATTTGAGGTCGGGCTATCACCAGCTGAGGGTGAGAGAGGAGGACATGCTGAAGACGGCATTCAGGACGAGATATGGCCATTATGAGTTTGTCGTGATGCCCTTCGGGCTCACGAACGCGCCCGCCGTCTTCATGGAGTTGATGAACGGCATCTTCATCGACTTCTTGGACCAGTTCATGGTGGTGTTTATAGATGATATCTTAGTCTAATCCTGGAGTAGGGAGGAGCATGCGGGGCACCTCAGGGCAGTTCTTCGAGTCCTTCAAGATAGAGAGCTTTATGCAAAGCTCTCTAAGTGCGAGTTTTGGATGTCCGAGGTGGCATTCCTAGGTCATATAGTTTCCGCCGAGGGTGTCATGGTTGACTCGGCGAAGATAGAGTCCGTTTCTTCATGGCCGCCTCCTAGGACGGTCAAGGAGGTGCGCAGTTTCTTGGGCTTAGCGGGGTATTACTGCCGTTTTGTTGAGGGTTTCTCTGTGATTGCACGCCCACTCACTTCCTTGTTGAGGAAGTCCACCCGGTTCGTCTGGTCCGAGCCCTGCCAGAGCAGCTTTGAGGAGCTGAAGAGGAGGTTGACCTCCGCTCCTGTTTTAGCCCAGCCCGAGGGCATAGAGGATTTTGTCGGTTATAGTGACGCCCCAATGCTTGGCTTGGGGTGCATTTTGATACAGAGGGGTAGGGTTATTGCATACGCTTCGCGGCAGCTGAAGCCGTACGAGGAGAATTATCCCACCCATGATCTCGAGATAGCGACAGTGATTCATGCCTTGAAGATCTGGCGGCACTACTTGTATGGGGCTACGTGCCAGATATTCACAGACCATAAGAGTCTGAAGTATATATTCACTCAGCGGGAGTTGAATAACCGCCAGAGGAGATGGTTGGAGTTGATTAAGGACTTTGATTTGGAGATTTTGTACCATCCGGGAAAGGCGAACGTAGTCGCCGATGCCTTGAGTAGGAGGACCCCTCGAGAGGAGGCTATAGCACGGCTTACGATTCAGCCTCAACTGAGGAGGGATTTGATGGAGATGGAGATGGAAATCCGATTCCCGGATATGGACGGTTGTTTGTCCGAGTTAGAGGTACTCCCTGACCTATCCGGAGAAATCCGACAGAAGCAGGAGGGATGCCCAGGTTTGAGGACGATCAGAGATAGGATGACCCGAGGAGAGGCACCGCAGTTTGCGGTGGGAGCAGATGGCTTGCTGAGACACCAGGGGCATATTTGTGTACCGTCGGACCCAGAGCTGAGAGAGCGGATTCTGCATGAGGCGCATTATACACCTTACTCAGTGCATCCGGGCACGAGTAAGATGTATCAAGACCTGAGGAGATCTTATTGGTGGGGCGGGCTCAAGCCCGATGTAGCGAGATATATTGCCCGATGCGTGACCTGTCAGCAGGTCAAGATCGAGCACCAGAGACATGGAGGAGAGCTCCACCCGCTACCCGTGCCGCAGTGGAAGTGCGAGGATATATCAATGGACTTCGTCACCGGGTTGAGACCGAGTAGGATCTTTGACACGATTTGGGTAGTAGTAGATCGGTTGCCGAAGACCGCACGTTTCATCCCCATCCGGGAGGCGTGACCGGTGAGTCGTCTAGCCGAGGAGTTTACACGTCAGGTTGTGAGATTGCATGGAGTACCGAGGACCATTGTCTCGGATAGGGATGGGCGCTTTACCTCGAGGTTTTGGCAGCAGGTACACGCCTCCCTAGGATCGAGCCTACATTTCACCACCGCATATCATCCCCAGACCGACGGCCAGTCAGAGCGGACTATTCAGACGTTGGACGACATGTTGCGTGCATGTGTACTAGACTAGGGGCAAATATGGCCAGACCATCTCCCATTGGTGGAGTTTTTGTATAATAATAGCTGGCACGCGTCGATTGGGATGGCACCGTATGAGGCCTTGTATGGGAGGAGATTGATAACACGATTTATGACTTAGGATTAGGCACTCATTTAGATAGTTTTTCCGCTCATTCATACATGGTTTAGCACTAGTTCATGACGTTTGCACTCATTTCACGTATTTTATCGAGATAGACGTCTACACGGACTTTTGCATGCTTTGTAGGTATTTTGGGAGCTTTAGGAGCTTAATCGATACATTTGAGGATCATTCCTCGAGATGACACACCCTCGGACTCATTGGGAAGCAAGCTAGGAGCTAAAGAGGACACATGGGACCTTGTTGGTGCATGCCATGCACCAAATTGTGGCTTGATAATCCATATAGTGCAGAAGCACCAAAACTACGGTCACTGGAAGAACCACGCCCGTGGAAATAGGCCGTGGTTTTCCCCAGACAGCTGTGACAGCTGTCCCACGATCTTCATGGCCGACTCTTGCAAATTTGGAGGATAAAAGGTGGTCCTTCAAGGCTGTTATGGGGGAGACCCATCACTCCCATTCTCTCACACACTTTCAACAACAATATTCTCTCATGGGAAGATTGGATTGGAGCTACCATTGGGGAAGAACAAAACCAAACCCAAAAATATTGAGATTTTCATTTATTTGTTTCCTTCTCTTTTCTTAGCCTAGATCAACACTATCCTCTGTCACTAATCGATTCAATCTCACCTCAGTCTTTGTGTTCGACCTCGGAATACTATCCCTACTACAAAACGTCCCGTACACTGTGGGTTCGCTAGGAGTTAGGAGAAATATAACGAGTATAAATCTAAGACTTTTGTGTGTCACGTTCTTAGCGTAACAAGTTTTTGGCGCCGTTGCCGGGGACTAGGTTAAGATTGAGTCATTGTTTGTGATTGTTTAAAGTGTAGGTCTTTCTTGTTGCTTTTGATCTTGTTTGGTTTGTGTCTTTGCATTTTCAGGACATCTCTCATTCTTTAGGTGCATGCGAAGATCTCGTGGCAAGGATTTATCTCCATTCGGTCCCGAACCGGAGAAAACTCTTATTGCTAGATCTAAGAGCATTAAGAAGAAGAAGGAGATGGCCGCAAGAGATCTCCAAGCTGAGTTGGATGAGGCTTTAGAGCAAATTAGGTTAAGAGATGAGCTCTTGCAGAATGAGAGGAGACTTGCCAATGAGAGGCAAGAAGCAACTAGGAGGGAGATTGAAGAGATTAGGCAAGCTCTTGTGCAAAGAGAGCTTAATCGTCAGCAACCTCCACCTCCACCACAACCGCAGGCAACGGTTAATATTCGGGTTGTGCCCATTGCTATTGAAGAGCCACAAACGTTAAGGCAACGTATGGATCCGGCACAAAGAGCACACCGTCCGGGTGTGAACTTAGGAGATCCCGCAGCCCATGATTACGAGCTCCGCCCTCAAGTTCTACAAATGATCCGGCATAATCAATTTGGAGGGATGGAAGGAGAGTCTCTAAGACCGCCTAGATTGGAGAGCAACAACTATAAGCTTAGGGCTTTTTCCTTCTCACTTAAGGATAAAGCCTTGGCTTGGTATCAATCTATTCCACAAGGGCGAGTGAGTACTTGGGAGGAGATGACAACCGAGTTTTTGACAAAGTTCTTCCCACCTTCCAAGACTACCGAGTTAAGAGGGAAGATCAATGCCTTTGTGATGAAGGATAGAGAAAGCCTATTCAAGTCTTGGGAGAGGTTCAAGGACCTTCTCCTAGATTGTCCACACCATGGTATACCGAAAATTGAGCTATTGGAGATCTACTTCAAGGGACTTGATGAAGATAGCCAATTCAAGCTTCAATCTCTTTCCGGTGGGACTTTCATGGAAAAGAATGTGGATGAAGCTTGGGAGTTTGTAGAGAAACAAGCTTTGGTGATTGAGAAGTACTCCCATAGGAAGAGTGATAGGAGGAAAGTGGGAGCATATGAGGTGAGTGAAGTCACCATGAGTAACTTCAAGCTTGATGCAATCAACAATGAGCTGAAATCTTTGAGGGAGTTGTGTGCTACAACTTTGAAGAATCAAGCAACCCCTCAAGTGCAAGTGCAAGCAAACTTGTCTTCCAAGGAGGAAGATGTGAACTACATGGGAAGGGGCAACTACAACAACTATCAAGGCCCAAGGAACTTCAACAACAACCGGCAATTTAACAATTACCGGCCTAATCACAACCATCCCGGGTTTTCCTATTCTAACCCGGATGGTGCCTTGAACCCTCCCGCTTCCACAAGCGCAAATCCACCACCAAAGGCTTCACAAGAACCTCCACTCGGATTTACTCAACCTCCAAAGGATAGAACCGAGATGATGTTTGAGCAATTGCTTGGAAGTTTGAGTGGACTTGAGAGCACGGTGACTTCAATTTTTAAGGCTCAAAAGGTGTTGGAAGCACAAGTGTTGCAAAAGGCGGGTGAAGCTCATAGAGATCCGGAAAAGCTTCCCGAAAGAACCGAAGACAACCCGAGAGGCCAAGTATTGGCCATCACAACAAGGAGCAGGCTGAGCATGAAGGATCCCTTACCTAAGGGAAATGATAAGGGGAAGCAAGTGGTGATAGAGGAAGAGACATTGCAAGAAGAAGGAGGAAAGGACAAGGAAGATGAGCCAATATATGTGGCACCACCTCCATACAAGCCACAACTACCATTCCCTCAATCACGTGCAAGAGCTCGTTTGGACAAACACTTCGGTAAATTCCTTGAACTTATGTCTAAATTGCATATTAACATTTCGTTCATGGATGCTATCTTAGGTATGCCGGCATATGGCAAGTTTTTGAAAGAAATACTCTCCAACAAGAGGAAGTTGGAAGAGTATGGAGAAGTGAGGATGACAAAGAGGTCCTCGGAATTGATTCAAACCATGAAGGAGAAGATGCCTCCTAAGCTAAGAGATCCGGGATCTTTTTGTGTGCCGATTGGAGTGGGAGAAGTGAAGTATGAAGCCCTATGTGATCTTGGGGCAAGTGTAAGCATCATACCGCTTGCACTTTGTAACAAGGTTGGGCTAGGAGAGCCAAAGCCGGTCAAGATGACCCTTTACATGGCGGACCATTCAATCACTCACCCGGTTGGGATCTTGGAGGACATACCGGTGCAACTCGGGAAGTTCTATGTGCCAATTGATTTCGTTGTTTTGGACATCCCGGCGGACTATCCGGTTCCCATCATCTTAGGGAGACCTTTCCTAGCCACTTCCGGATGTTTGGTGGATTGCAAAAATGGAATTCTCTCCTTCAACATTGGAGAAGAGAATATTAAGTTCAAGCTATCCACAATGATGAAGGGGCCAGCCCTTGGTGAAGATGTGTTCAACATTGTCGAGCAAGAAGATTGTAGAGAAGTTGTGAGCTCAATCTTGATCAAGGACCCTTTGGAGAAGGTTCTTAGCTTAAGTTTGATGGAGGAAGGAGATGAGGAGGCCTGCAATGAAGAAATCAAGGCTTTGGAAGCATTGGAAAAGGAGACAAGAGCTGAATTTGAAGCACACGAAGGTGTGCTGAATTTCTGCAAGAACCACGGCCTGGGGGGAAAAACCACGCCGGTAGAAAGTCCCGTGGAACTCTCTGGAATTCTCAAAAAGGCTAGCCTTGCAAGTTCCACGGCCGTGGTTGTGCCAGAGTCCGTGATTTTGCCCGTGGTTTCTCCAGAAACTGCCTTAGTTGTTGATCAAGCTTCAAGGAGCCTTGAAGAGTCTTCCATGGCTTTGGATTCATCTCAGCCAACATTATATGGATCATCTCCACTCGATAAAGGTCCTCCTAATATTAAACTCAAACCCCTCCCCTCTCATTTGAAGTATGCTTTTCTTGGTGAGAATTCTACATATCCGGTTATTGTGAATGCATGCTTGAATGATGATGAACTTGCTAGATTGTTGCATGAATTGAGATTGCATAGGAAGGCTATAGGCTATACCATTGATGATTTAGTTGGCATTAAACCTTCTTTGTGCATGCATAAGATCTTAATGGAAGACAACCATAAACCTTCAATTGAACCTCAAAGAAGACTAAACCCAATCATGAAAGAAGTATTCAAGAAAGAGATCCTTAAATTGCTAGATGCGGGAATCATTTTCCCGATTTCGGATAGTAAGTGGGTTAGTCCCGTGCATGTGGTTCCTAAGAAGGGTGGGATGACCGTAATAACCAATCTTGTCTTGAATTGGGAGAAATGCCACTTCATGGTAAGTGAAGGTATTGTGTTGGGACACTTGGTGTCCAACCGAGGCATTGAGGTTGATAGGGCTAAGATAGAAACCATAGAGAAGTTGCCACCACCTACCTTGGTGAAGGGGGTAAGGAGTTTTTTAGGGCATGCCGGTTTTTACCGGAGATTTATTAAAGATTTCTCTAAGATTTCTAAGCCTCTTACTAACCTACTAATGAAAGATGTTGAGTTTGTTTTCTCCAAGGATTGCCTTGAGGCTTTTTGTAGGTTGAAGAATGCTTTGATCTCCGCACCAATCATGCAACCGCCGGATTGGAGTTTACCGTTTGAGGTCATGTGTGACGCGAGTGATGTAGCCGTTGGGGCTGTTTTGGGGCAAAGGAAAGATGGGCGTACATATGCAATTTATAATGCTAGCAAGACGCTAGATGATGCCCAACACAATTATGCTACCACCGAGAAGGAGTTGCTAGCGGTTGTGTATGCATTTGAGAAGTTCCGCTCATATCTTGTTGGAGCAAAGGTCATAGTGTATACGGATCATGCTGCGATCCGTTACCTCCTTACAAAGAAGGATGCCAAACCTCGTTTGATTCGGTGGATCCTTCTTCTTCAAGAATTTGACTTGGAAATCCGGGATAAGAAAGGGTCCGAAAATTTTGTGGCGGATCACCTTAGTAGACTCCCACCATTGGAGCTTGAGAGAGATGACATCCCGATTGATGACTCATTCCGAGATGAGCAATTGCAAATGGTGGAGGAGTGCTTGTTTCAAGTGTCAAGGGGTAATGAGCCATGGTATGCCGACATTGTGAACTACCTTGTGTGTGAGGAGGTGCCACCCGGTTTATCCTATGCCCAAAGGAAGAAATTCTTCAAGGATGTGAGGCACTACTATTGGAGTGAACCGCTTTTGTTCAAGAGAGGGCCGGATGGAGTTTTTAGAAGATGCATACCGGAGGATGAGGTGGAGAGTGTGATCCGCCATTGTCACTCCTTGCCATGTGGAGGCCATGCTAGCTCACACAAGACATGTGCTAAGGTGTTACAATCGGGTTTCTTTTGGCCAAGTTTGTTCAAGGATGTGCAGAGTTTTGTGGTAGCTTGTGATGCTTGCCAAAGGACGGGCAACATCTCAAGGAGGAATGAGATGCCCTTGAACAACATACAAGAGGTGGAGATATTTGATGTTTGGGGTGTGGACTTCATGGGACCGTTCCCCTCTTCTTGTGGCAACCTCTACATCCTATTGGCGGTAGACTATGTTTCGAGATGGGTAGAGGCAATTGCCTCTCCTACAAATGATGCCAAAGTTGTGGTGCGGTTCTTCAACCGAGTGATCTTCACTAGGTTTGGAACACCAAGGGTGATCATAAGAGATGGAGGGAAGCACTTCACTAATAGGAACTTCGGGACACTTTTGGCTAAGTATGGGGTGACTCATAAGGTGGCAACACCTTACCATCCCCAAACTAGTGGCCAAGTGGAGATCTCTAACCGGGAGATAAAGGGAATTCTTGAGAAGACGGTTTCTAGGACGAGAAAGGATTGGGCTATGAAGCTCGATGATGCTTTGTGGGCTTATAGAACCGCTTTCAAGACACCAATTGGCACCACTCACTACAAGCTAGTCTATGGCAAGTCTTGCCACCTTCCGGTGGAGATGGAGCATAGGGCGTATTGGGCTATAAGGTGGCTGAATTTTGACCTCAAGGAGGCCGGAGAGAAGAGATTACTTGATATGAACGCTCTTAAGGAGATCCGGTTGGATGCCTATGAAAACGCCCGGATCTACAAAGAAAGGACCAAACGTTGGCATGACAAGCGTCTCATCCCGAAAGAGTTGAGTGAAGGCGATCTTGTCCTTCTCTTCAACTCAAGGTTGCGGCTCTTCCCCGGAAAGCTAAAGTCAAGATGGACGGGTCCTTATGTGGTGAAGAAGATATTTCCCCATGGAGCGGTTGAGATAGGAGGGGAGATTGTGGAGATTTTAAGGTGAATGGGCATCGGTTGAAGAAGTATATCCCGAGAGCTCCGATGGATATGATTGCCCCACTTCACCTAGAGTGAGACGCCCCCGAATTTGGTCAAGCGAATGACCTTAAAGAAGCGCTTAATGGGAGGCAACCCATTGGTAATCGTTTTTCCCTTTTTGTTTTTGTTTTTGTTTAGATTTTTATGTTTTTGTGTGTTTGGTGTGCTTTGTGTGTGTGCTAGAGTCTTGGTAGCATGGAAGCCTTGCATGGCATGTGGATGATGATGATGAGTCCCTCATCAATTGTGGGTGGAGCGGACGTGGGACTTGGACGGCTAGCGGCGCCTAGCGCGGATCCCGACGCCATAACGAACACTTTGAGCTCTCTACCATCGTTGATAGGATCATCCCCCATCACTCCACTTGAATGATCCAAAATACCAAAGCAAACCATTTTGCATGATTAGCATCTAGGGTAGTTTCTTTTAGTCACATGCTTCATTATGTCTTGCATTGTACATACACATTTCGAAAAATCCAAAAAAATCAGAAAATTTTAAAATTTTAGTGCTTCTAAGCTTGGGAATGACCCTTATGATGAGATTGTTGTGTGGTTTGGCTATGGATGGCCTTATGTGTTGAATAGATGAATGCATATGTGGACTTGAAGTAATTATCTTGAATCACATGAATGGATTGTGATCATGATATTTGTCTTGATTGGATTGAGTATTGAAAGTCGAAATTACATGCTAGTTCTTGCACATCATATAGGAGTGATTAAGGCAATTCATTTTCCTCTACTTCTCATCTTGATCATATTGCTAGAGCACCTCAATTGATGAAAAATTTGACCTCTTTTGACCCATCCGGGAATTGGAGCATGCTAGTGTGTTGATGTGTGTGAAGAGCAAGTGTGGGGTGAAGTTGTTGATGAATGAATGTTGTGAATGAAGTGCTGAATTTGTTGTGAAAGTGTAGACAAAAATATAGGTTTGGGGACGTTGGTTTAAATGACGAGTAACTCGGCACCATTCACATAATCGGGTGTTTGTGCCTTGCCAAAGTCAAATAAACCTATAGTCCTAACGAGCTTTGGTATGTGTGCCCGGTGTGGATGCACCTCGAAAAATAAAAAAAAGCCCGAGGACGGCTAATCACCAAGGTTTCGGCTTTTGTACACCAATTCCATTGTCTAAAAAATAAGTGAAAGAAAAAGAAAAGAAAAGAAAGAAAAGATGGAGAAAATATACACTTGTGGGAAGTTGATAAAAATGTGAAGTTGTGAAGTTAGTTCCATTCCCGGATTAGCATCACATAGCCTAGAAAAATTCCCACCTAATCACAACGTTTCTTGGCCTTTTATTTCACAAGCCCTTGTGACCTATTTGCATGTGTGTAAGACTTAGTGATCTAGATTGAATATGATCATGATCATCTTGACTTCTTCATTTTTACATTTCATGCATGCCTTCGAGTTAAATATAATTGTCTTTCCATGCCTTCACTTATTTGACACATGATTGCTTGTCCATTGCCATGAAACATGACTATGAAGGTGATCCAATATTAGAAGCACAACTCCAAAAAGATTTTGTTGTTTTTCTGCATGCATAAATCATGTCATCTCTTAGTCTATAGTTAGGACTTGCTCGGGGACGAGCAAACCTTAAGTATGGGGTATTTTTGATAACACGATTTATGACTTAGGATTAGGCACTCATTTAGATAGTTTTCCCGCTCATTCATGCATGGTTTAGCACTAGTTCATGACGTTTGCACTCATTTCACGTATTTTGTCGAGATAGACGTCTACATGGACTTTTGCATGCTTTGTAGGTATTTTGGGAGCTTTAGGAGCTTAATCGATACATTTGAGGATCATTCCTCGAGATGACACACCCTCGGACTCATTGGGAAGCAAGCTAGGAGCTAAAGAGGACACATGGGACCTTGTTGGTGCATGCCATGCACCAAATTGTGGCTTGATGATCCATATAGTGCAGAAGCACCAAAACCACGGTCATTGGAAGAACCATGCCCGTGGAAATAGGCCGTGGTTTTCCCCAGATAGTTGTGACAGCTGTCCCACGATCTTCATGGCCGACTCTTGCAAATTTGGAGGATAAAAGGTGGTCCTGCAAGGCTGTTATGGGGGAGACCCATCACTCCCATTCTCTCACACACTCTCAACAACAGTATTCTCTCATGGGAAGATTGGATTGGAGCTACCATTGGAGAAGAAGAAAGGCTTCCATTGCAGAAGAAGAAGAAGCACACTAGTTCATAGTTCCACAGTCTTTTTGAGTGATTTTGAGAGAGCTTTGTGAAACGTTTTGCAAGGGTTTGTAAGAAACGATTCGAACCTTCTTTTGAAGGGTTGTAAGTCCTTCTTGAACCTTGATTTAGCTTGTTTTACTTGTTTCATTTGCTTAATCCATCTTTGTCATTTCACCCTCTTGATATGGATTCCATGATTTTATGCTTGATGATTTTGATTGTGATGATGCATGTTGTTAGCTAAATAGATGCGATTGCAGGAAGCCTTCAATGACGTGTTTCTCTTGTGGTCAGACGGGCCACAGGGCAGCTTTTTGCAGACAGGGAGGGGCACCGTCACAACAGGGATCATCACCGGCTAGCGGGGCAGGTAGAGGACAGAGGCCACCTCAGGTTCAGGATCGGGGTTTTCAGCAGAGAGGACAGAGTCAAACACACACAGGGGTCGGCTCCGGGTCCAGGCCATGGTAGAGGCCGTGGTAGAGGTACACAGGAGACTCATGGCACACAGGCCAGGGTGTTTGAGTTGAGGAGCGTTATGGAGCCAGCAACACCGGCAGCTACAGGTACTATTCAGATCCATGGACTTCCGGTCCGAGTATTATTTAATACGGGTGCCACGCACTCTTTTGTTTCTGATGATTGCGTAGCTAGGTTGTCCTTAGTTACGGTAGAGGGGAGACCCTTTGTTGTGGGGTTACCTGATGGGGGTAGGGTTAGTGGTACCCGAGAGGTACGCGGTTGTCCCATACTTTGGGAAACCGAGATTGGTTAGCCGACTTCTATGTCATGCACTTAGTGCATGAGGAAGTCATCCTTGGTATGGACTAGATGGACCGTCACCGAGCCATTTTGGACATCAGCCGGAGGACCGTGACAGTTACCACTTGACGGGACATGAGGTGATTTTCCGAGGTTGGGACCTCGGGAAGACCGGTACAGTTATTAGCGTGGTCCAAGCCTCGAGATTTATCGGGCAGGGATGCGAGGCCTTCTGGTGTTATGCCATGAAGGAGGAGACCAGGCCGTCACTAGAGGAGATCCCCGTGGCTTGTGAGTTCGAGGATGTATTTGGGGAGCCACTCGGATTGCCACCACCGAGGAGCATGGATTTTGCCATTGAGTTGGAGCGCGGCACAAGGCCGATCTCCAAGGCCCCATACCGCATGGGGCCAATCGAGTTGCTAGAGCTGAAGAAGCAGCTCGAGGAGTTAGCGGAGAGAGGTTTTATATGCCCGAGCGTTTCCCCTTGGGGCGCACCGGTCCTCTTCGTCAGGAAGAAGGACGGATCGTTGAGACTTTGTATCGATTACCGGGAGTTGAACAAAGTCACCATCAAGAACAAGTACCCTCTACTGCGCATCGAAGATCTTTTAGACCAGTTACAGGGAGCCTCGGTGTTCTTACGTATTGATTTGAGGTCGGGCTATCACCAGCTGAGGGTGAGAGAGGAGGACATGCTGAAGACGGCATTCAGGACGAGATATGGCCATTATGAGTTTGTCGTGATGCCCTTCGGGCTCACGAACGCGCCCGCCGTCTTCATGGAGTTGATGAACGGCATCTTCATCGACTTCTTGGACCAGTTCGTGGTGGTGTTTATAGATGATATCTTAGTCTAATCCTGGAGTAGGGAGGAGCATGCGGGGCACCTCAGGGCAGTTCTTTGAGGATTTCTCCGTGATTGCACGCCCACTCACTTCCTTGTTGAGGAAGTCCACCCGGTTCGTCTAGTCCGAGCCCTGCCAGAGCAGCTTTGAGGAGTTGAAGAGGAGGTTGACCTCCGCTCCTGTTTTAGCCCAGCCCGAGGGCATAGAGGATTTTGTCGTTTATAGTGACGCCTCAATGCTTGGCTTGGGGTGTGTTTTGATTCAGAGGGGTAGGGTTATTGCACACGCTTTGCGGCAGCTGAAGCCGTACGAGGAGAATTATCCCACCCATGATCTCGAGATAGTGACAGTAATTCATGCCTTGAAGATCTGGCGGCACTACTTGTATGGGGCTACGTGCCAGATATTCACAGACCATAAGAGTCTGAAGTATATATTCACTCAGCGGGAGTTGAATAACCGCCAGAGGAGATGGTTGGAGTTGATTAAGGACTTTGATTTGGAGATTTTGTACCATCCGGGAAAGGCGAACGTAGTCGTCGATGCCTTGAGTAGGAGGACCCCTCGAGAGGAGGCTATAGCACGGCTTACGGTTCAGCCTCAACTAAGGAGGGATTTGATGGAGATGGAGATGGAAATCCGATTCCCGGATATGGACGGTTGTTTGTCCGAGTTAGAGGTACTCCCTGACCTATCCGGAGAAATCCGACAGAAGCAGGAGGGATGCCCAAGTTTGAGGACTGATAACACGATTTATGACTTAGTTTTAGGTAATCATTTAGATAGATTTCTCACTCATTCATGCATGGTTTAGCACTAGTTCGCGACGTTTTGCACTCAATTCATGTATTTTGCCGAGATAGACGTCTACACGGACTTGTGCGTGTTTTATAGGTATTTCGGGAGATTTAGGAGCAAAAACGATACGTTTGAGGATCGTTCATCTAGATGACACACCCTCGGACTCATTAGGACACAAGCTAAAGGCTAAGGAGGACTCATGGAGCCTTGCCAACACAAGCCATGCACCAAATCACAGCCTAATGATCCAAGGCGAAGTTTCTGCACAGAATCACGGTTCTCTGACACTCCACGGCCGTGGAATCACCCGTGGAATTTGCCAGATTCTTGTGACAGCTGTGCCACGACTCTCATGGCCAGCTCATGCAAGTTTGTTATAAAAGTGGTCCTTCATGGGCTGTGAGAGATATCTTGGAGCAGCTCTCCATTATCCATTATCTTCTAACAAAAAATATTCTCTCAACAAGAAGTCTTTCTAGGAAGGAAAGTGTCAAAGAGGAAGAAGAAGAGCTCCATTGAAGAGGAGGAGAAGAACACACACCATTACCACACTTGATAGTTTTGTATTGAAGGATTCCGGATTCTATTTCTAAGAGTTGTATGAATCATTTGAACCTTCTTTTGGAAGGATTGTGAGTTACTCTAATTCTATTTTCAGCTTGGTTTTGCTTTAATTCACTTGTCCATCTCTTTTCCTTCATTATCTTGCAAATGGATGTCATGATTTTATGTTTGTTTGTTTCGATTTCTATTATGAACGTTGTAGGCTAAATTGATGTGGTTCTAGGGTAAGGAAAGGATGGTTATGGCTAGGGCTATGATAGGACGGACTTAGATCTACCTTTGGATGACTTGTGTGTATGAACGTAGCTGCTGTTAGAAATCACGGGTAGTTCTTGTCTGACCACGGCCGTGGTTTAGGTAGAACAAACCGTGATTTTCCCTACCTCGATGGATCTTGTCTTAGATCAATTGAATGTTGAAATCCTAAGTATTTGTTGAGTTTAATCTACCCTAGGGTGACCTAGTGTTAGTAACTAAGTATTAGGAGAGACTTACCCGGTAATCCTTACTCTTAGATTCCAAAGATACCAACCCTTAGGTAGTGGTGAGCCAAATAAGCCGCCATTGGATTAGGTGTGCTAGGATAGTTGTTTAGGACTTCCCTTTCCAAGACTTACCCGGTAAGGATAGGTTAGACCCCTAGCTAACAATCCGGTTTGTGTAGAATTCCTATCCTTAGGTTCCTAGAGACTTACCCGGTGATGAGACCTTAGGAGTGGACTAGTTGGACCATGAGACCTACCCGGTAATTGATCCCAATCTAGAAACGCTTAATCCCAACATATCATAGTTAATCCAAGAAATGAATAGATAACTTGAGTCCTATGCAATAACCGGAACTTCCAACCCCTAGAATCCGTCTTTTCTTTCCTTGATCATTATCTTGTTTAGATTGTTTATTTGTGTTGATTCTTAGTTTAGTTTGATTGTTTACTTTGAATGAATTGTGATCTTTGATTGATCACCAAAAACCAACTAAAAACATTTGAGATTTTCATTTCTTTATTTCTTTCTTTTCTTTCAACTTAGATCTTTACTAAACTCAATCACAAATCGAATCAATTTCACCTTAGTCTTTGTGTTCGACCTCGGAATACTATCCCTTCTACAAACGTCCCGTACACTGCGGGTTTCGCTAGGTAGTTAGGATTTAGTTCGAGTTATAAATTTAAAACCCATTTGTGCATCACGATCTTAGCGTAACAAGTTTTTGGCGCCGTTGCCGGGGACTAGGTCTAGATTGAGTCTATTTTGTGATTGTTTCTAGTATAGACCTTTCTTGTTGCTTTTGATCTCTTTTTGGTTTGTGTCTTTGCTTTTCAGGACATCTATTACTCTTTAGGTGTATGCGAAGATCTTGTGGCAAAGATTTAGCTCCATTCGATCCCGAACCGGAGAAAACCCTTCGATCTAGATCCAAGAGCATCCGAAAAGAGAAAGAGATGGCCGGTAGAAATCTCCAAGCTGAGTTGGATGAAGCCTTAGAGCAAATAAGGCTAAGAGATGAGCTCTTGGAGGAAGAATGGAGACTTGCCAATGAGAGACAAGAGGAAACTAGGAGGGAGATTGATGAGATTAGGCAAGCCCTTGTTCAAGGAGAGCTTAATCGCCGACAACCTCCACCTCCTCCACCACAACCGCAACCGGCGGCTAATGTTAGGGTTGTGCCCATTGCCATTGAAGAAGCACAAACCCAAAAAGATTTTGCCATTTTTCTGCATATATAAATCATGTCATCTCTTAATCTATAGTTGGGAATTTGCCCGGGGACGAGCAAACCTTAAGTATGGGGTATTTTGATAACACGATTTATGACATAGTTTTAGGTAATCATTTAGATAGATTTCTCACTCATTCATGCATGGTTTAGCACTAGTTCGCGACGTTTTGCACTCAATTCATGTATTTTGCCGAGATAGACGTCTACACGGACTTGTGCGTGTTTTATAGGTATTTTGGGAGATTTAGGAGCAAAAACGATACGTTTGAGGCTCGTTCATCTAGATGACACACCCTCGGACTCATTAGGACACAAGCTAAAGGCTAAGGAGGACTCATGGAGCCTTGCCAACACAAGCCATGCACCAAATTACAGCCTAATGATCCAAGGCGAAGTTTATGCACAGAATCACGGTTCTCTGACACTCCACAGCCGTGGAATCACCCGTGGAATTTGCCAGATTCTTGTGACAGCTGTGCCACGACTCTCATGGCCAGCTCATGCAAGTTTGTTATAAAAGTGGTCCTTCATGGGTTGTGAGAGATATCTTGGAGCAGCTCTCCATTATCCATTATCTTCTAACAAAAAATATGCTCTCAACAAGAAGTCTTTCTAGGAAGGAAAGTGTCAAAGAGGAAGAAGAAGAGCTCCATTGAAGAGGAGGAGAAGAACACACACCATTACCACACTTGATAGTTTTGTATTGAAGGATTCCGGATTCTATTTCTAAGAGTTGTATGAATCATTTGAACCTTCTTTTGGAAGGATTGTGAGTTACTCTAATTCTATTTTCATCTTGGTTTTGCTTTAATTCACTTGTCCATCTCTTTTCCTTCATTATCTTGCAAATGGATGTCATGATTTTATGTTTGTTTGTTTCGATTTCTATTATGAACGTTGTAGGCTAAATTGATGTGGTTCTAGGGTAAGGAAAGGATGGTTATGGCTAGGGCTATGATAGGACGGACTTAGATCTACCTTTGGATGACTTGTGTGTATGAGCGTAGCTGCTGTTAGAAATCACGGGTAGTTCTTGTCTGACCACGGCCGTGGTTTAGGTAGAACAAACCGTGATTTTCCCTGGCTCGATGGATCTTGTCTTAGATCTATAGAATGTTGAAATCCTAAGTGTTTGTTGAGTTTAATCTACCCTAGGGTGACCTAGTGTTAGTAACTAAGTGTTAGGAGAGACTTACCCGGTAATCCTTACTCTTAGATTCCAAAGATACCAACCCTTAGGTAGTGGTGAGCCAAATAAGCCGCCATTGGATTAGGTGTGCTAGGATAGTTGTTTAGGACTTCCCTTTCCAATACTTACCCGGTAAGGATAGGTTAGACCCCTAGCTAACAATCCGGTTTGTGTAGAATTCCTATCCTTAGGTTCCTAGAGACTTACCCGGTGATGAGACCTTAGGAGTGGACTAGTTGGACCATGAGACCTACCCGGTAATTGATCCCAATCTAGAAACGCTTAATCCCAACATATCATAGTTAATCCAAGAAATGAATAGATAACTTGAGTCCTATGCCATAACCGGAACTTCCAACCCCTAGAATCCGTCTTTTCTTTCCTTGATCATTATCTTGTTTAGCTTGTTTATTTGTGTTGATTCTTAGTTTAGTTTGATTGTTTACTTTGAATGAATTGTGATCTTTGATTGATCACCAAAAACCAACTAAAAACATTTGAGATTTTCATTTCTTTATTTCTTTCTTTTCTTTCAACTTAGATCTTTACTAAACTCAATCACAAATCGAATCAATTTCACCTTAGTCTTTGTGTTCGACCTCGGAATACTATCCCTTCTACAAACGTCCCGTACACTGCGGTTTCGCTAGGTAGTTAGGATTTAGTTCGAGTTATAAATTTAAAACCCATTTGCGCATCACGATCTTAGCGTAACAAGTTTTTGGCGCCGTTGCCGGGGACTAGGTCTAGATTGAGTCTATTTTGTGATTGTTTCTAGTATAGATCTTTCTTGTTGCTTTTGATCTCTTTTTGGTTTGTGTCTTTGCTTTTCAGGACATCTATTACTCTTTAGGTGTATGCGAAGATCTCGTGGCAAAGATTTAGCTCCATTCGATCCCGAACCGGAGAAAACCCTTCGATCTAGATCCAAGAGCATCCGAAAAGAGAAAGAGATGGCCGGTAGAAATCTCCAAGCTGAGTTGGATGAAGCCTTAGAGCAAATAAGGCTAAGAGATGAGCTCTTAGAGGAAGAAAGGAGACTTGCCAATGAGAGGCAAGAGGAAACTAGGAGGGAGATTGATGAGATAAGGCAAGCCCTTGTTCAAGGAGAGCTTAATCGCCGACAACCTCCACCTCCTCCACCACAACCGCAACCGGCGGCTAATGTTAGGGTTGTGCCTATTGCCATTGAAGAGCCACAAACCCTGGGGAGACGTATGGATCCGGCACAAAGAGCACACCGTCCGGGTGTGAACTTAGGAGATCCCGCAGCCCACAACTATGAGCTCCGCCCTCAAGTTCTACAAATGATCCGGCATAATCAATTTGGAGGGATGGAAGGAGAGTCTCCTCATCAACATTTGATGAATTATGAGATCTTGATGGAGACTCTTAGACGCCAAGATTGGAGAGCAACAACCATAAGCTAAGGGCTTTCTCCTTCTCTCTTAAGGATAAAGCCTTAGCTTGGTATCAATCTATTCCACAAGGGCGAGTTGGTACTTGGGAGGAGATGACAACCGAGTTTTTGACTAAGTTCTTCCCACCTTCCAAGACTACCGAGTTAAGAGGGAAGATCAATGCCTTCGTGATGAAGGATAGAGAGAGTTTATTCAAGTCTTGGGAGAGGTTCAAAGATCTTCTCCTTGATTGTCCACACCATGGCATACCGAAAATTGAGCTATTGGAGATCTACTTCAAAGGACTTGATGAAGATAGCCAATTCAAGCTCCAATCTCTTTCCGGTGGGACATTTATGGAGAAGCATGTAGATGAAGTTTGGGAGTTTATGGAGAAGCAAGCTCTAGTGATTGAGAAATACTCCCATAGGAAGAGTGAAGGAAGAAAGGCGGGAGCATATGAGGTGAGTGAAGTCACCATGAGCAATTTCAAGCTTGACGCCATCAACAACGAGTTGAAGTCCTTGAGGGAGTTGTGTGCTACAACTTTGAAGAACCAAGCAACTCCTCAAGTGCTTCCACGAGCCAACTTGTCTTCCAAGGAGAAGGATGTGAATTATATGGGAAGGGGCAACTTCAACAATTACCAAGGCCCAAGGAGTTTCAACAACAACCGGCAATTCAACAATTACCGGCCCAACCACAACCATCCCGGATTTTCTTACTCTAACCCGGATGGAGCCTTGAACCCCTCCTCCTCCACAAGCACAACTCCACCATCAAGAGCTTCACAAGAACCTCCACCCGGATTTACTCAACCCCCAAAAGATAGAACCGAAATAATGTTTGAGCAATTGCTAGGAAGGTTGAGTGGTCTTGAGAGCACCGTGACTTCAATTTCTAAGGCTCAAAAGGTTTTGGAAGCACAAGTGTTCCAAAAAGCGGGTGAAACCCATAGAGATCCGGGAAAGCTTCCCGGAAGGACCGAAGACAACCCAAGAGGCCAAGTGTTGGCTATCACAACAAGGAGTGGGTTGAGTATGAAAGATCCTTTGCCCAAGGACAATGCTAAGGGAAAGCAAGTAGTGGTAGAAGAGGGAAAGTTGCAAGAAGATGGAGGCAAGAGCAAGGATGTTGAGCCAACCTATGTGGCACCGCCTCCATACAAGCCACCACTACCGTTTCCACAATCAAGAGCAAGAGCTCGTTTGGACAATCACTTTGGTAAGTTCCTTGAACTAATGTCCAAATTACATATTAACATTCCGTTCATGGATGCCATTTTAGGAATGCCGGCATATGGCAAGTTTTTGAAGGAAATACTCTCCAACAAAAGGAAGTTGGAGGAGTATGGGGAGATAAGAATGACCAAGAGATCCTCGGAATTGATCCAAACAATGAAGGAGGAGATGCCTCCCAAGCTAAGAGATCCGGGCTCTTTTTGTGTCCCAATCGGAGTGGGAAATGTGAAGTACGAGGCCCTTTGTGATCTTGGAGCGAGTGTAAGCATCATACTGCTTGCACTTTGCAACAAGGTTGGGCTAGGAGAGCCGAAATCGGTCAAGATGGCCCTCTATATGGCGGATCGTTCTATCACTCATCCGGTTGGGATCTTAGAAGACATCCCGGTGCAACTAGGAGGATTCTATGTGCCAATTTATTTTGTAGTCTTGGACATTCCGGCGGACTATCCGGTTCCCATCATCTTGGGAAGACCTTTCCTAGCCACCTCCGGATGCCTAGTGGATTGCAAGAATGGAACTCTCTCCTTCAACATTGGAGAAGAGAACATCAAGTTCAAGTTGTCCACAATGACGAAAGGGCCAGCCCTTGATGAGGATGTCTTCAACATAGTCGAGCAAGAGGAATCTAGGGAAGTTGTGAGCTCGATCTTGATCAAGGATCCCTTGGAGAAGGTTCTTACCTTAAGTATGATGGAGGAAGATGTTGAGGAGGCTTGCAATGAAGAGATCAAGGCCTTGGAAGCATTGGAAGAGGAGCCAAGAGTTGGATTTGAAAGCCACGAAGAGGTGTTGAACAACTGCAAGTTCCACGGTCGAGATTTATGTTCCACGGCCGTCAAACTTTCTGGACAACTCCGGGAAGCAAGCTTAGCAAGAACCACGGCCGTGGAAGTTGAGCAAACCGTGATTCCAGCCGTGGTTTTCCCTGGACCAGTCCTTGATGATGGTCAAGCTTTTAGGAGCCATGAGGAGTCTTCATTTGCTTTGGATTCATCTTATCCAACCTTATTTGGATCATCTTCAACCGATAAAGGTCCTCCTTCACTTGAACTTAAACCCCTCCCCTCTCATTTGAAGTATGCATTTCTTGGTGAAAACTCTACATATCCTGTGATTGTTAATGCATGCTTGAGTGATGATGAACTTGCTAAGTTGTTGCATGAACTAAGATTGCATAGGAAAGCCATTGGCTATACTTTTGATGATTTGGTTGGCATTAAGCCTTCTTTGTGCATGCATAAGATAATGATGGAAGATAACCACAAACCCTCTATTGAACATCAAAGGAGATTGAATCCTATAATGAAAGAGGTGGTCAAAAAGGAAATCATTAAGTTGCTAGATGCGGGAATTATCTACCCTATCTCGGATAGTAAGTGGGTTAGTCCCGTTCATGTAGTTCCTAAGAAGGGTGGGATGACCGTAGTAACTAATGAGAATAATGAACTAATCCCGACTAGGATGGTTACGGGGTGGAGGATGTGCATTGATTATAGGAAATTGAACATGGCCTCTAGGAAAGATCACTTCCCTCTCCCCTTCATTGACCAAATGCTAGAAAGGTTAGCTCAACACTCTCATTTTTGCTATCTAGATGGCTATAGTGGATTCTTCCAAATCCCTATCCACCCCGATGACCAAGAGAAAACAACCTTTACATGTCCATGGGGTACCTTTGCATATAGGAGAATGCCATTTGGGTTGTGTAATGCACCCGCCACCTTCCAAAGGTGTATGATGGCTATCTTTTCGGAATACATAGAAAATATCATGGAAGTGTTTATGGATGATTTCTCTGTTTATGGTTCTTCCTTTGATAATTGCTTGGCTAACTTGTCATTAGTATTGCAAAGATGTGAGGAGACAAATCTTGTCTTGAATTGGGAAAAATGCCACTTCATGGTAAGTGAAGGAATTGTGTTAGGACACTTGGTGTCTAACCGTGGCATTGAGGTTGATAGGGCCAAAATTGAAACGATAGAGAAGTTGCCGCCACCTACCTCGGTGAAGGGGGTAAGGAGTTTCTTAGGGCATGCCGGTTTTTACCGGAGGTTTATTCAAGACTTCTCTAAAATTTCTAAGCCTCTCACTAACCTACTAATGAAGGATGTTGATTTTGTCTTTTCCAAAGATTGTCTTGAGGCTTTTTGTAGGTTGAAGAACACCTTGATCTCCGCACCTATCATGCAACCTCCGGATTGGAGTCTACCATTTGAGATCATGTGCGATGCAAGCGATGTAGCCGTAGGGCCTGTTTTGGGGCAAAGGAAAGATGGGCGCACTCATGCTATTTATTATGCTAGCAAGACGCTATATGATGCCCAACTCAATTATGCTACCACCGAGAAGGAGTTGTTGGCGGTGGTGTATGCATTTGAGAAATTCCGCTCATACCTTATTGGAGCGAAGGTCATAGTTTATACGGATCATGCTACGATCCGTTATCTACTTACAAAGAAGGATGCCAAACCAAGGCTGATTCGGTGGATCCTTCTTCTTCAAGAGTTTGATTTGGAAATACGGGATAAGAAGGGATCCGAGAACTCCGTGGCGGATCACCTTAGTAGATTGCCTCCATTAGAGCTTGGAAGAGATGACATTCCAATTGATGACTCATTCGGAGATGAGCAATTGCAAATGGTGGAAGAATGCTTGTTCCAAGTGTCTAGAGGAAATTGGCCATGGTATGCCGACATTGTGAACTACTTAGTGTGTGAGGAAGTGCCTCCCGGATTGACATATGCACAAAGAAAGAAGTTCTTCAATGATGTGAGGCATTACTATTGGAGTGAGCCACTCTTGTTCAAGAAAGGCCCGGATGGAATGTTTAGAAGATGCATACCGGAAGATGAAGTAGAGAGTGTGATCCGGCATTGTCACTCCTTACCATGTGGAGGCCATGCTAGCTCACACAAGACGTGTGCGAAGGTGTTGCAATCCGGTTTTTATTGGCCTAACCTGTTTAAAGATGTGCAAGGTTTTGTAGCGGCATGTGATGCTTGCCAAAGGACGGGCAACATCTCAAGGAGGAATGAAATGCCCTTGAACAACATCCAAGAAGTCGAAATATTTGATGTGTGGGGTGTAGACTTCATGGGACCATTCCCTTCTTCATGTGGCAATCTCTTCATCCTATTGGCGGTGGACTATGTGTCAAGATGGGTGGAGGCAATCGCCTCTCCTACAAATGATGCCAAGGTGCTGGTGCGGTTCTTCAACCGGGTGATCTTCCCTAGGTTTGGAACACCAAGGGTGATCATTAGTGATGGAGGAAAGCACTTCACCAATAGGAATTTTGGGGCGCTTTTGGCTAAGTATGGGGTGACTCACAAGGTGGCAACACCTTACCATCCCCAAACTAGTGGCCAATTGGAGATCTCCAACCGGGAGATCAAAGCCATCCTTGAGAAGACGGTGTCTAGGACTAGAAAAGATTGGGCTATGAGGCTCAATGATGCCTTATGGGCATATAGAACCGCCTTCAAGACACCGATTGGCACCACTCCTTACAAGTTGGTCTATGGCAAGTCTTGCCACCTTCCGGTAGAGATGGAGCATAGAGCTTATTGGGCCATTAAGTGGCTAAATTTTGATCTCAAGGCGGCGGGAGAAAAGAGATTGCTTGAATTGAATGCCCTCGAGGAGATCCGGTTAGACGCTTATGAGAATGTCCGGATTTACAAGGAGAGAACCAAAAGATGGCATGACAAGAGAATCATCCCCAAGGAGTTAAGTGAAGGAGATCTTATCCTTCTCTTCAACTCAAGGCTAAGGCTCTTTCCTGGAAAGCTCAAATCAAGATGGACCGGGCCATATGTGGTGAAGAAGATCTTTTCCCATGGAGCCATTGAGATAGGAGGGGAACATTGTGGGAACTTTAAGGTGAATGGGCACCGGTTGAAGAAGTACATCCCGGGAGCTCCGGTGGAGATAATTGCCCCACTTCACCTTGAGTAGACGCCCCCGATTTTGGTCAAGCTAATGACCTTAAAGAAGCGCTTGGTGGGAGGCAACCCATTGGTAACATTTTCCTTTTTCGTTTTGTTTGCGTTTCTAGATTTTTCTATCTTTGTGTGTGTTTTGTCTACTTTGTGTGTGTGCTAGAACGTTAGTGGCATTGGAGGCCTTGCTTGACATAGGAATGATGATGATGAAACCCTCATCAATTATGGGTGGAGCGGACGCGGAACTTGGACGGCTAGCGGTGCCTAGCGCGGGTTCCAAAGCTTAGATGGATGCTTAAGAGCTCTCTACCATTGTTGATAGGATCATCCAACATCAATTCACTTGAACAATCCCAAATACCATAGCAAACCATTTTTACATTGTGAGAACCTTCTCTCACTCTCTTTACTTGTATACCACATTGGGGACAATGTGTTTCTAAGTATGGGGTGGGTTTGCATGATCCTTTGCGTGATGAGCATCTAGGATAGTTTAAAATCTTCACATGTCTTGCATTGTACATACTTAAATCGAAAATACCATAAAAATCAGAAAATTTTAAAAATTTTTGTGCTTTCTAGGCTTGGATATGATCCTAATGATGAATCTTGTCTTATGAATTGGCTATGGATGGCCTCATGTGTTAGGATTAATGAACGCATATGTGGACTTGAAGTACTTCTCTTGAAATTCTATGAATGATTTGTGACCATGATGTTTGCCTAGAAAGGATTGAGTAGTGAAGATCGAAATTACATGATAGTTCTTGCATACCATCTAGGAATGAATGAGGCAATTCATCTTTCTCTACTTCTCATCTTAATCATGATTGCTTGAGCACCTCAATTGAGATAAATTTGACCTCTTTTAACCCATCCAGGAATAGGCGCATGCTAGTGTGTTGATGTGTGTGAAAAGCAAGTGTGAGGTGAAGTCGTTAATGAAAGAACATCACGCATAAAATGCTAAATTTGTTGTGAAAAGTGTAGCCAAAAACATAGGTTTGGGGACATTGGTTTAAATGACAAGTAACTCGGTACACTTCACATAATCGGGTGTTGGTGCCTTGCCAAAGTCAAATGAACCAATAGTCCTAACGAGTTGTGGTATGTGTGCCCGGTGTGGATGCACCTCGAAAACTAAGAAAAAGCCCGAGGACGGCTAATCACCAACGTTTCGGCTTTTGTACACCAATGCCATTGTCTCAAAAACAAGTCAAAGAAAAAGAAAAGAAAGAAAAGATAGAGGAAAATATACACTTGAGGGAAGTTGATCGAGGACAAGATTGTGGAGTTAGTTCCGTTCCCGGATTAGCATCACATAACCTAGAAATCCCCACCCAATCACTACATTTCTTGGCCCTTTTATCTCACAAGACCTTATGACCTATTTACATGTTTGTAAGACTTAGTGATTTAGATTGGATGTACTCTTGATCTTCTTGACTTCTTCATCTTTACATTTCATACATACTTTTGAGTTAAGTACAATTGTCTTTCCATGCTTTCATTTGTTTGAATGCATGATTGCTTATCCTTTGCCATGAAACATGACTTTGAAGGTGATCCAATAATAGAAGCACAAACCCAAAAAGATTTTGCCATTTTTCTGCATACATAAATCATGTCATCTCTTAATCTATAGTTGGGAATTTGCCCGGGGACGAGCAAACCTTAAGTATGGGGTATTTTGATAACACGATTTATGACTTAGTTTTAGGTAATCATTTAGATAGATTTCTCACTCATTCATGCATGGTTTAACACTAGTTCGCGACGTTTTGCACTCAATTCATGTGTTTTATAGGTATTTCGGGAGATTTAGGAGCAAAAACGATACGTTTGAGGATCGTTCATCTAGATGACACACCCTCGGACTCATTAGAACACAAGCTAAAGGCTAAGGAGGACTCATGGAGCCTTGCCAACACAAGCCATGCACCAAATCACAGCCTAATGATCCAAGGCGAAGTTTCTGCACAGAATCACGGTTCTCTGACACTCCATGGCCGTGGAATCACCCGTGGAATTTGCAAGATTCTTG
Source organism: Fagopyrum homotropicum (assembly GCA_033239125.1). NCBI lineage: Eukaryota > Viridiplantae > Streptophyta > Magnoliopsida > Caryophyllales > Polygonaceae > Fagopyrum > Fagopyrum homotropicum. Next base: position 106,425,268 of record BSWB01000007.1, read on the forward strand.
TGACAGCGGTGCCACGACTCTCATGGCCAGCTCATGCAAGTTTGTTATAAAAGTGGTCCTTCATGGGCTGTGAGAGATATCTTGGAGCAGCTCTCCATTATCCATTATCTTCTAACAAAAAATATTCTCTCAACAAGAAGTCTTTCTAGGAAGGAAAGTGTCAAAGAGGAAGAAGAAGAGCTCCATTGAAGAGGAGGAGAAGAACACACACCAATACCACACTTGATAGTTTTGTATTGAAGGATTCCGGATTCTATTTCTAAGAGTTGTATGAATCATTTGAACCTTCTTTTGGAAGGATTGTGAGTTACTCTAATTCTATTTTCAGCTTGGTTTTGCTTTAATTCACTTGTCCATCTCTTTTCCTTCATTATCTTGCAAATGGATGTCATGATTTTATGTTTGTTTGTTTCGATTTCTATTATGAACGTTGTAGGCTAAATTGATATGGTTCTAGGGTAAGGAAAGGATGGTTATGGCTAGGGCTATGATAGGACGGACTTAGATCTACCTTTGGATGACTTGTGTTTATGAACGTAGCTGCTGTTAGAAATCACGGGTAGTTCTTGTCTGACCACGGCCGTGGTTTAGGTAGAACAAACCGTGATTTTCCCTGGCTTGATGGATCTTGTCTTAGATCTATAGAATGTTGAAATCGTAAGTGTTTGTTGAGTTTAATCTACCCTAGGGTGACCTAGTGTTAGTAACTAAGTGTTAGGAGAGACTTACCCGGTAATCCTTACTCTTAGATTCCAAAGATACCAACCCTTAGGTAGTGGTGAGCCAAATAAGCCGCCATTGGATTAGGTGTGCTAGGATAGTTGTTTAGGACTTCCCTTTCCAAGACTTACCCGGTAAGGATAGGTTAGACCCCTAGCTAACAATCCGGTTTGTGTAGAATTCCTATCCTTAGGTTCCTAGAGACTTACCCGGTGATGAGACCATAGGAGTGGACTAGTTGGACCATGAGACCTACCCGGTAATTGATCCCAATCTAGAAACGCTTAATCCCAACATATCATAGTTAATCCAAGAAATGAATAGATAACTTGAGTCCTATGCCATAACCGGAACTTCCAACCCCTAGAATCCGTCTTTTCTTTCCTTGATCATTATCTTGTTTAGCTTGTTTATTTGTGTTGATTCTTAGTTTAGTTTGATTGTTTACTTTGAATGAATTGTGATCTTTGATTGATCACCAAAAACCAACTAAAAACATTTGAGATTTTCATTTCTTTATTTCTTTCTTTTCTTTCAACTTAGATCTTTACTAAACTCAATCACAAATCGAATCAATTTCACCTTAGTCTTTGTGTTCGACCTTGGAATACTATCCCTTCTACAAACGTCCCGTACACTGCGGGTTTTGCTAGGTAGTTAGGATTTAGTTCGAGTTATAAATTTAAAACCCATTTGCGCATCACAATCTTAGCGTAACAAGGACGATCAGAGATAGGATGACCCGAGGAGAGGCACCGCAGTTTGCGGTGGGAGCAGATGGCTGCTGAGACGCCAGGGGCGTATTTGTGTACCGTCGGACCCAGAGCTGAGAGAGCAGATTCTGCATGAGGCGCATTATACACCTTACTCAGTGCATCCGGGCACGAGTAAGATGTATCAAGACTTGAGGAGATCTTATTGGTGGGGCAGGCTCAAGCCCGATGTAGCGAGATATGTTGCCCGATGCGTGACCTACCAGCACGTCAAGATCGAGCACCAGAGACATGGAGGAGAGCTCCACCCGTTGCCCGTGCCGCAGTGGAAGTGCGAGGATATATCGATGGACTTCGTCACCAGGTTGAGACCGAGTAGGAGCTTTGACACCATTTGGGTAGTAGTAGATCGGTTGACGAAGACCGCACGTTTCATCCGCAGCCGGGAGGCGTGACCGGTGAGTCGTCTAGCCGAGGAGTTTACCCGTCAGGTTGTGAGATTGCATGGAGTACCGAGGACCATTGTCTCGGATAGGGATGGGCGCTTTACCTCGAGGTTTTGGCAACAGGTACACGCCTCCCTAGGATCGAGCCTTCATTTCACCACTGCATATCATCCCCAGACCGACGGCCAGTCAGAGCGGACTATTCAGACGTTGGAGGACATGTTGCGTGCATGTCTACTAGACTGGGGGCAGGTATGACCAGACCACCTCCCATTGGTGGAGTTTTTGTATAATAATAGTTGGCACACGTCGATTGGGATGGCACCGTATGAGGCCTTGTATGGGAGGAGATTGATAACACGATTTATGACTTAGGATTAGGCACTCATTTATATAGTTTTCCCGCTCATTCATGCATAGTTTAGCACTAGTTCATGACGTTTGCACTCATTTCACGTATTTTGTCGAGATAGACGTCTACACGGACTTTTGCATGCTTTGTAGGTATTTTGGGAGCTTTAGGAGCTTAATCGATACATTTGAGGATCATTCCTCGAGATGACACACCCTCGGACTCATTGGGAAGCAAGCTAGGAGCTAAAGAGGACACATGGTACCTTGTTGGTGCATGCCATGCACCAAATTGTGGCTTGATAATCCATATAGTGCAGAAGCACCAAAACCACGGTCACTGGAAGAACCACGCCCGTGGAAATAGGCCGTGGTTTTCCCCAGACAGCTGTGACAGCTGTCCCACGATCTTCATGGCCGACTCTTGCAAATTTGGAGGATAAAAGGTGGTTCTGCAAGGCTGTTATGGGGGAGACCCATCACTCCCATTCTCTCACACACTCTCAACAACAATATTCTCTCATGGGAAGATTGGATTGGAGCTACCATTGGGGAAGAAGAAATGCTTCCATTGCAAAGAAGAAGAAGCACACTAGTTCATAGTTCCATAGTCTTTTTGAGTGATTTTGAGGGAGCTTTGTGAAACGTTTTGCAAGGGTTTGTAAGAAACGATTCGAACCTTCTTTTTAAGGGTTGTAAGTCCTTCTTGAACCTTGATTTAGCTGGTTTTACTTGTTTCATTTGCTTAATCCATCTTTGTCATTTCACCCTCTTGATATGGATTCCATGATTTTATGCTTGATGATTTTGATTGTGAAGATGCATGTTGTTGGCTAAATAGATGCGATTCTAGGGTAAGGAAAAGATGGTTATGGCTTGAACTATGATAGAATAGACTTAAATGTATGCTTGGATGACTCGCTTGATTGAACCTAGTCACTGTCGAAAACCACGGTTTGATCTTGCCTTTCCACGGCTGTGGAAAGGGATGAACACCCTGTAATTTTGATTAACTTGCTTGTATTGATAAATCTAAGTGTTAGGTGTTAGCATGAAATATTGTGATATTTTAGGTACGTTTTCTAAGTGCATTTGATTCATATTGATAGTCTTTGATTGAGCATTGTTTCATTTGTGAGCTAATTTGCCTATATTATCGATATGGATGTCTACACAAGCTTTATGTTGATTATAGGTGATTGAGAGCTATTTTCGAACGGAATCGAGCAAGGATGGAATTGTTTGACATGTCCATGGATTGAGGGCATTCTTAGGAGCCAAAAGAGAGCTAACTTAAGGAATGCACAAGGCTAGGGAAGAATCACGTTCTTGCCCTAAACCACGCTCTAAAGTACGGCCGTACTACTTTCCACGTTCAGTTCCACGGCCGTGGAACCCTAGCAAGTGAAGCGTGATTCATTCCAGTGGCTTCTACGGTCGTGGAATCATGTGTTCAAACCGTGTAGAATTCCACGCTCTAAATTACGGTCGTGGAACCTTCCACGACCGTGATCTTGGCGATCTTTTTCGCCACACTTTAAGCCACGATCTTTTAAAAGGTTGGGCCGGGCCGCTACTTCATCATACACTATAAAAGGACGGACGAAGAGAGATTCCGTCACCTTCGCTACCGCAATTTTCACCTCGCTTTAGACTTACGCTTGCAACTTTGCTTAGACGCACCTTGCGCTCATCCTTGGATTTGCCCTAATCTCGCACTTTGGTGGAGATTGTGATTGAGATTTCCGGATTGACGGAAGATCGAAGATTTGGAAGGTTATTCGCAAGAAGATCTCTCTTCTTGTTTAGGTTTGATTTAGAAGACGGATTGACATCCCGTTCTTCCTTCTTTCCTAAGATTGTGTTTGTTTGTTCTATTCTGGATCTATTGACGATATTCGTTCTTGATTGTGACGTTGAGATTAGTTTGAAGTTTATTGAAAGTTTTCGGAAGTTTTCATCTTTCAATCTTTTAATCTTTGAATTTGATATCAATATGACTATTGTTGGCTAAAAACCCTTAACAATTCTAAGGTGAAGGGTTGATAGTTGTGGCTTAGATGATGATAGATCGATCGTAAACAGATTGGACCCTGAGAGTTAGAGAGAATCGCCGACGAACCCTAAATTACGGCCTGTTCTTGAAGTCCACGGCCGTGGAACCTCAAGAACTAACCGTGATTTCCCTTAAGTTCACGAACCTGCTTTTACTTTAATCCAAAGTTAAAGATTTGCTTTAACTTAGTTTAGGCTTGCCTTTTCTAGGTGGTAGTGAAGCCTCAACAACCTCTACCTCGATTGTGAGTGTCACAACCGTAATCGGTTTAGTTAGTCTTGATCCTTGGATTACAAGTTTGGGTATTTGACATTAATTCTTGTCTTTAGAACCTTTCTATATTGAAGCCTCAACAACCTGTATAGAGAGTTTCTTGTAGGTGAGTCATATAAGGTTTTTGGAACTTCACCGTACGATTACCTTACATTAGCATACCTTTGCATATCTCAACTTTGTCCTTATATCATTAGTATATCTTGAATTGATAGCCACAGCTGGATACTTGGATCTTTAGGATTGTTGTTTTCCCAATAATTTGCAAAGCTCTTACATCTACTTGCTTGATAATCTGCAGTTGAATTTGTTCCCCCCAAATCCCTGTGTTCGATACTCTGGAATTCTTGCTTAACTATATCGATCCGTACACTGCGGGTTCGCTTGCTTGATTCTAATTTTATAAATTTAAAGCTTATTTGCACACACACTCGGGAGCGAACATTAGGTTGTTGATTTGTTGAAATCCTAGTGTTAGTTGAGCTAAATCTATGCTAGGGTGACCTAGTGTTAGCAACTAAGAGTTAGAAGAGACCTACCCGGTGATTCTTACTCTTAGATACCGAAGATGACGAACTCTAGGTAGTAGTGAGCCTCACAAGCCGCTATTGGACTGAGTGTGCTAGGATTGATGTTTAGGACTTGCCTTCCCGAGACTTACCCGGTAAGAAGAGGTTAGATCCCTAGATAACCATCCGGTTTGTGTAGAATTCCTATCCTTAGGCTCTTTGAGACTTTCCCGGTGATGAGACCTTAGGAACGGACTAGTGGACCATGAGACCTACCCGGTGATTGATCCCAATCTAGAAACGCTCACTCCCAACATACTATAGTTGATCCAAGGAATGATTAGATAGCTTGAGTCCTGTGCCATAACCTGAATTTCCAACCCCTAGAATCCGCTTTTCTCCCTTTGATCTCATATCTCGTGTTTGTCTTACTTGTTTGTGTTGATTTGATAGATTGTTAGTTTGTTTTGCATTCTTATATCGTTGTGATTCTTGATTGATCACCACACAAAACCAAACCCAAAAATATTGAGATTTTCATTTATTTGTTTCCTTCTCTTTTCTTAGCCTAGATCAACACTATCCTTTGTCACTAATCGATTCAATCTCACCTCAGTCTTTGTGTTCGACCTCAGAATACTATCCCTACTACAAAACATCCCGTACACTGCGGGTTCGCTAGGAGTTATGAGAAATATAACGAGTATAAATTTAAGACTTTTGCGTATCACGTTCTTAGCGTAACAGAGATGCCGCACTCCCTTATGTTGGGACGTTCTGGGGAGATCGAGTGTCGTAGCTCCGGATTAGATACAGGATGACATGGCTAGAATTGCCTTGATACGGGAGAGGATGTTGACCGCTCAGAGTCGTCAAAGATCGTACGCGGATAGGAGGCGTAGACCTCTCGAGTTCAGGGTAGGATCCCAGGTGTGGTTGAGGGTATCACCGACCCGGGGTGTTAGACGTTTCGGCATTAAGGGGAAGTTAAGCCCCTGATATGTCGTTCCATTCGAGATAGTGGAGAGAGTCGGTAAGGTAGCGTACCGACTCGCATTGCCACCACGGTTGGAGGGCATACATCCGGTATTCCATGTGTCTCAGTTGAGAGAGTACATCCATGACCCGAGGCACATCATTAGTCACGAGGACCTTGTGGTCGAGCCAGACCATACCTTTGCAGAGCACCCGACAGCGGTTTTAGAGCGGACTACGAGATACCTTCGATCGAAGGAGATACCGATGTTGAGAGTGCAGTGGTCGAGGCGAGGAGCTGACGAGGCTACTTGGGAGACGGAGGATAGTATCCGGAGGAACTATCCCGAGTTTTATGCGAGTTTAGAGACACCGATAGGGTAATCGGGTTAGTCCCGAGCTTCTCCTTGACCTTACTTATGTGCTTGTGTGTGAAATGTTTTGTATGTATCTGTTTACTTGTGAGGCGTTTTCACGAGTGTGAGGGTGACGTTGGGCTTGAGATCGATAGTGGCGTTATGAGTTCCTCACGTTTCGAGCATGCTTCGCGAGTACCTTTTGCAAGTTTCGGGACGAAACTTGTTTTTAGGGGGTTAGTTGTAACATCCGGAAATTCTATTTCCGGAAGTCGAGTTGTTTCCGAATTTTCCACGTCTGCGGCTTATTTCCCGCAGGCGCGTTTTCTGAGTTCGGGTTTTAACGCGGGGAGGGGGACACCTTTTATTTCCGACCTCGGGAAGAGGAGTGAGAGGACAAAAGAGAGAGCTGACCCTTGGGATATCCCACCTCTTTTGTCAGCCCTTCCTCTCTCCTCTTTTCCCCACATCCTTTCTACGCTCTTTCACTTCTCCCCACTCACTCCATTCTTCCTTCTTATTTTGCTCTCTTCTCCTTTGAACTTGGGAGAGATTGGTAGGAGCTGCAACTTGGAACTTCTGGATCTGTTGTGATAGGTAAACTCCTTCTTCCCTTCCTCTTGCTGCTGGATATTTCTTCCTTCTTTTCTCTTCACCTCCAATGCCATTGAGGAAGCTTTTGAAGAGAAATCTAGTAAACCCTTGCGTGTCCCTTTCCTTAGCTCATTTAGGTCGTGGTGAGGAGGCTAAGACTTGTGGTGAAGGTTTGGAGGAAGCCCAACAAGAGGAGGAGACACTAGGAGCAAAGAACCAGTCGAAGAAACGAAGAAGACGGACCTTCTGCTGTTCGACCGCGGGGGCGGATTGCTAGAGGCGCAGGGGCGGATTGAGGCCACCGCAGGGGCGGCCACCAGAGGCGCAGGGGCGGCACCAAGAATCCGCAGGGGCGGCAACTGGGTTCCTCCGGGGGCGTCAGCTTACTTCCGCGGCTGCGTTTTCTTCACCAGTAGGTTTTTTCCTCCTTTCCTCTTCGTTCCTTCCGTAGACCTTATGTTGTTACTTAGCTAGAAGCATGATTAGGTTGGACCTAGGACTTATGAGAATGCCATTTAGTGGCTTGAACCTAAGTGCCCTTGAATCTTTAGTGATCTTGTGTGTATGAAAGCCTTGTGGTCTCTCTCTTCCATCTTACCGTCTTAGTCCAGATTGGTTGTGCACTTAATCTCTCTTGGGTTGTAGGTTGTTGTTCCCTCCTATCCTTGCTTATCTTGTCCTTGACCTCCTAAAGGTTCAAGAGAGTCTTCCTAGCTTCTAGTTGTTGAACCCCTTGTTTGGCTTTAGTTTTGGAGAGACTTGGAGTGTGTTGTGAGTTGTTGACATGTATATCTTGTTGGTCAGGCTTTGGTTTTTCCTTTCCGGAAAGTGTGATCGTTGGTTTGATTAGCTTGAGATGAGGTAAGTCCTCGGACTTACTTAGCCGCTTTTATGCCTTATTTGGATATATATGGTGGTGTGTGTTTATCGCTTTTAAGCATGAAAATGGATTAGGAATTTCTTGACCTTATTTTTATTGGCCCATCGTTACTAATATTATTATTATCGGGCGGTGACATCACCGCTCAGCTTCCCGAGGGAGACTGGGGGGATCTCTGCGACCAGGCCATACACGGTATACGGGTGGGCTTCTTCATCACTCCCACAGGATATACGGGTTGGGCGCCGCCACAATCCTGTTGGTTACACGGGGACAGAGGCGAGAGTTATAAGACTCTCGTGTCACACTTTGAACAAATGAATTAGATTTGGAACAACCTAAGAAGATATTATGTAATAAATATTCATATTGTGTGCTTGTGTTCGCTTGTATGTATTTGTGCCATATTATTCTTATAATGCATAGAATGTGAGCTAACGGTTTTAAACCGTTTTGTGTAGATGCCTTGCAGGTTAGGGACGCCGCCAAGTGAGGTGGAGGAGTGGACAGCCGAGTGGTCTCCGTACATTATAGGACGGGGATGTTTTTGGGGGTTTCTTTGTTATGTCGGATTATGTCGTGTTGTACGTTGGTTTCCTTTACGTTATGTCGTTTTGAGGACTCGGCTGAGTTTCCAACTTGTATTCCTTCCTTTATTTTCTCGCATACATTATAAACCGCTTTTCGAGTTTTATGCCTTTAATTTGTGCCTTGTTGGAAAGGTCTGGTGAGATTATTGTCAGGCTAAGGGTCGGGACCCATTGTATGGTCTCGCCCGTAGCATTCTGATATCCCGCGAATTCGGGGTGTTACTGATAACACGATTTATGACTTAGTTTTAGGTAATCATTTAGATAGATTTCTCACTCATTCATGCATGGTTTAGCACTAGTTCACGACGTTTTGCACTCAATTCATGTATTTTGCCGAGATAGACGTCTACACGGACTTGTGCGTGTTTTATAGGTATTTCGGGAGATTTAGGAGCAAAAACGATACGTTTGAGGTTCATTCATCTAGATGACACACCCTTGGACTCATTAGGACACAAGCTAAAGGCTAAGGAGGACTCATGGAGCCTTGCCAACACAAGCCATGCACCAAATCACAGCCTAATGATCCAAGGCGAAGTTTCTGCACAGAATCACGGTTCTCTGACACTCCACGGCCGTGGAATCACCCGTGGAATTTGCCAGATTCTTGTGACAGCTGTGCCACGACTCTCATGGCCAGCTCATGCAAGTTTGTTATAAAAGTGGTCCTTCATGGGCTGTGAGAGATATCTTGGAGCAGCTCTCCATTATCCATTATCTTCTAACAAAAAATATTCTCTCAACAAGAAGTCTTTCTAGGAAGGAAAGTGTCAAAGAGGAAGAAGAAGAGCTCCATTGAAGAGGAGGAGAAGAACACACCATTACCACACTTGATAGTTTTGTATTGAAGGATTCCGGATTCTATTTCTAAAAATTGTATGAATCATTTGAACCTTCTTTTGGAAGGATTGTGAGTTACTCTAATTCTATTTTCAGCTTGGTTTTGCTTTAATTCACTTGTCCATCTCTTCTCCTTCATTATCTTGCAAATGGATGTCATGATTTTATGTTTGTTTGTTTCGATTTCTATTATGAACGTTGTAGGCTAAATTGATGTGGTTCTAGGGTAAGAAAAGGATGGTTATGGCTAGGGCTATGATAGGACGGACTTAGATCTACCTTTGGATGACTTGTGTGTATGAACGTAGCTGCTGTTAGAAATCACGGGTAGTTCTTGTCTGACCACGGCCGTGGTTTAGGTAGAACAAACCGTGATTTTCCCTGGCTCGATGGATCTTGTCTTAGATCTATAGAATGTTGAAATCCTAAGTGTTTGTTGAGTTTAATCTACCCTAGGGTGACCTAGTGTTAGTAACTAAGTGTTAGGAGAGACTTACCCGGTAATCCTTACTCTTAGATTCCAAAGATACCAACCCTTAGGTAGTGGTGAGCCAAATAAGCCGCCATTGGATTAGGTGTGCTAGGATAGTTGTTTAGGACTTCCCTTTCCAAGACTTACTGGGTAAGGATAGGTTAGACCCCTAGCTAACAATCCGGTTTGTGTAGAATTCCTATCCTTAGGTTCCTAGAGACTTACCCGGTGATGAGACCTTAGGAGTGGACTAGTTGGACCATGAGACCTACCCGGTAATTGATCCCAATCTAGAAACGCTTAATCCCAACATATCATAGTTAATCCAAGAAATGAATAGATAACTTGAGTCCTATGCCATAACCGGAACTTCGAACCCCTAGAATCCGTCTTTTCTTTCCTTGATCATTATCTTGTTTAGCTTGTTTATTTGTGTTGATTCTTAGTTTAGTTTGATTGTTTACTTTGAATGAATTATGATCTTTGATTGATCACCAAAAACCAACTAAAAACATTTGAGATTTTCATTTCTTTATTTCTTTCTTTTTTTCAACTTAGATCTTTACTAAACTCAATCACAAATCGAATCAATTTCACCTTAGTCTTTGTGTTCGACCTCGGAATACTATCCCTTCTACAAACGTCCCATACACTGCGGGTTTCGCTAGGTAGTTAGGATTTAGTTCGAGTTATAAATTTAAAACCCATTTGCGCATCACGATCTTAGCGTAACAAGTTTTTGGCGCCGTTGCCGGGGACTAGGTCTAGATTGAGTCTATTTTGTGATTGTTTCTAGTATAGATCTTTCTTGTTGCTTTTGATCTCTTTTTGGTTTGTGTCTTTGCTTTTCAGGACATCTATTACTCTTTAGGTGTATGCGAAGATCTCGTGGCAAAGATTTAGCTCCATTCAATCCCGAACCGGAGAAAACCCTTCGATCTAGATCCAAGAGCATCCGAAAAGAGAAAAAGATGGCCGGTAGAAATCTCCAAGTTGAGTTGGATGAAGCCTTAGAGCAAATAAGGCTAAGAGATGAGCTCTTGGAGGAAGAAAGGAGACTTGCCAATGAGAGGCAAGAGGAAACTAGGAGGGAGATTGATGAGATTAGGCAAGCCCTTGTTCAAGGAGAGCTTAATCGCCGACAACCTCCACCTCCTCCACCACAACCGCAACCGGCGGCTAATGTTAGGGTTGTGCCCATTGCCATTGAAGAAGCACAAACCCAAAAAGATTTTTCCATTTTTCTGCATACATAAATCATGTCATCTCTTAATCTATAGTTGGGAATTTGCCCGGGGACGAGCAAACCTTAAGTGTGGGGTATTTTGATAACACGATTTATGACTTAGTTTTAGGTAATCATTTAGATAGATTTCTCACTCATTCATGCATGGTTTAGCACTAGTTCGCGACGTTTTGCACTCAATTCATGTATTTTGCCGAGATAGACGTCTACACGGACTTGTGCGTGTTTTATAGGTATTTCGGGAGATTTAGGAGCAAAAACGATACGTTTGAGGATCGTTCATCTAGATGACACACCCTCGGACTCATTAGGACACAAGCTAAAGGCTAAGGAGGACTCATGGAGCCTTGCCAACACAAGCCATGCACCAAATCACAGCCTAATGATCCAAGGCAAAGTTTCTGCACAGAATCACGGTTCTCTGACACTCCACGGCCGTGGAATCACTCGTGGAATTTGCCAGATTCTTGTGACAGCTGTGCCAGTTACAGCTAATACAAGGAATACGAGCTAAGTAAGTCCGGAGACTTACCTCGTCACCACACTCAACTCACAACACTCTCACTTCCTTAGGAGAGGAAGTCCATAACCTGCTCACAAGAAGATAACTATATCAACAACAACCCACTCACAACAGAAGTCTTGGACTTCTATACAAATGATCTACGCAAGACCATTTGACTCTCAATTCTAGGACCACATCCTAAAATCCCTCATGCTCACATCACACTCAACACAAGCTAGAAGTCCTAAGACTTCTAAACCCTCAAATCTTGCAAGATTATAACTCACAACGCAACTAGGATAAGCCATACCTAAACTCCAAAATCCCACAAGATCATACAACCCCACCTCGAGCCTCAAAACACTCACAAGATCAACCATATAACTTAAACCTTATAACAACCTCACAAGATAACCAACACCTCAAGCTTAGAATCAACATCAATCCATCAAACAATATCAAATCCTCGAAACTCACCTAAGGTTCAAAACCACTACTTGGCATTAACTCTAAGTTATGCTAGATCCATCGTAGCATGATACTAATACTAAATATAACTAAATCGAGTAAGATCATAAGCTCGGGGGAGAGGGTACTCACGTGACGTCAAAAGACGGAAGACGAACTTAGACTCGTTAGGCCTTTATCGGGGTACTTCCGGACCTAAAACCAAAGCTACACAAATTTAGCTAATACGCTAAATTTGATCGTAATATATAAGATATATTATTCTAAGGTAAACTCATTTTCAAAAGCAAATGCTAAAAACCCGCAATTAAACCCTTGAGTCATAATCTCGAAATTAATCCAACGAGGGTATAAAATATAAGGAAAGTCCCGCTTTTAAAACAAGGATAAAACTCGCAAAAATGCTTTCTGGGACAAATAATACCATTCCAAAAATATGGGTCAAATCTGTAATTAATTCAAATCAGTAGGGCACAATCTACAAATTTCAGAAGAGTGGGTCAAATCTACAATAAACACAAATCATGGGTCCACTTTGCAATTATACCAAAAAAGGTCAAAACTGCAATAAATGGGAAAAGAGGGGCAAAATGTAAAAATCATCACATCTTCTTCAACCTGCTGCTGCGCGACAGAAGAAGAGGAAATGGGAGATGCTCCCGGCGGCTGCCCAGGCGGGGAAGAGAGGAGGCGGCCGGGCGGGCGGCGGCGGCTCCGGGCGGCGTCCTCTCCGGGCGGCAGGCCGAGCTCCTTCCGCGGCGTTTGCACAAACAGAAGGGAGGAAAAAGGAGGGCAGCAACAGCGGTGGTGCCCACTCCGGCTGGCGGCTCCGATCGATTGAGGCTGCAACCTCCTCTCGATCCGGCGGTTCCTGTCCTGGTGGTGCAACCCTCGTCTACCGGCAATTCTTGTGTGGCTCTTGCACTGTGAGACTTCCAAAATTCAGCTAGAAATGGGTGAAGGGTTTCTTTCTTCCCTTATTTTTGTTTGGCTCTTGGCTGCTTGCGTGAGGGAACAAGGTGAGGTTGGGGAGGTGTTAGCCAATGTCCCTGCAGGCAAGAGGATCGAGGGGTCGCCTGGGCTCCTACAGAGTTGTGCAGAACGAAGGGTCGGGGAAGGGATCCAAGCGTTGGCCACGCTGGAGATCCGCCAGAGGAGAGAGAAGGAAGGGGAGAAAGATGGGAAACAAAAGAAATAGAAGATGAAGGAATCATAAAAAAAAAAAGGAATACCCGTAGTCAATATTCGGAGCGGGATTTCCGGGTCGGAAGGATTTTCCGAACCTTCTCGAAAATAAACCAAAACATAAACATACTCGGGATTTTATTTTTAGGACTTAAAAACACTTTAATATATATATATATATATATATATATATATATATATATATATATATATATATATATATATATATATATATATATATATATATATATATATATATAAAGGACTTTACTAAATAGAAAGTATCGGTAGAAGCACACAAGAAGGGAAATATCGAGACCGGGCATTACACGGTTGATAAGATCTTTGGTTGATGAGATCTTCTTATTACAAAATCTTCAAAGAAGATCTTCAATTTATTTTGAATCCTTGTTCCGTGCACCTTAGATTCCAAGGCTCTTGATTTCGTCCTTTTGAACTTCCTTGATTTCTTCCTTTGTTCTTGAATCCAACTTCAAGGCCCTTGATATTTAGGTAAAACCTGCACTGAATTCAAACCAACAAAATATCTAGAAATATAATCAATACATTGTTAGTATATCCAACTGCTATATTTGTTTGAAGTCTTCCATCATCAACACCTATAAACCATTTTAATCAAGGTGGAGTTTTCAATCTCCCCCTTGATGGAAAACAACTAAAAATGCTCGTACCTGCATTTGTTAGTTTAGCAATGCATATGAAAATCTCAAAACTAAAAATGCATATTGCAGTATATCGAAATGTCGGATCATATTTCTCCCCCTTTGTCTTTCAACAAGGGAGAAAAAGCAGTAAAACCAGGAAGTCTTAAAAAAAACGATTACAAACCCAAAATCAAAGTATTTTCAACCCATAGAGAAAACCATTCAGCTTAAAACTCCTCATAGAACTTCCTCTTTCCTTTGGATGAAGTTTTCTCATAACGCCAATCATCCATTTCAACTGCCAAACGTCTTCTCTTTTCTTCAACTCTTCTCTGTTTAACTACTTCATACTCAACTTTGGGCAAGAACATTGACTCTTCATGAGTTGGATACAGAATTGATTTATTCTGTACACGCCTTTTACAATTCATCAGCATATTCTCAACTTGCTCTTGAGTATATTGAGCTACATCTTCCGGTATGGGCAAAATGCTTCCCATTGTAGTTAGTGTAAGAGCATTCATCAAATACATTTCATTGACTTTAACATTTATGATAGCCAGCAACTCAAAATTTGTATCCATTCTCCTCTTGGCGTCAAACTGAAAAACAGACAATTCACGATTGAGACAAGCTATTTCTTTTTCACAACCCTCTAACCTGATTTCTGGAGTAGGAGAAGGTTTGACTTCTTCATTTAAACTTTGAGTAACTCCTTTTCCTTTTAAAAGTCCATGTTCCTGCAAGAGTTTTCTCAATCCCCGGATGTTCTAAGCAATTCTCATCAATTTTGTTGTTAATAGACTGTATTTCCTCAGAGGATGTATCAATTCTGTAATAATCAAAGACCTTAGGCAGCAAATTTCCATAAGGCAAGGGAATATATCTCTTAGAGTTGACAGAATGTAACATATGGTTGAGAATCAGATTAGGCACATCTATGGCCACATCAGACATAAGCAAATGAATTAATTCCAGAGATTGATCAACAGCTCTCTTGAGTTTGCCCGAGGAACTACACATCGAACCAGTATGGTGAACAATATTTTAGCCTCTAAGGTTAGAGAAGTATGAGTAAGTCGACTTGAATTTGAGTTTGAAACCAGAAAATTCTCTTTAGCAATATGAACACTCTCTGATCTTGATGGATAGTTGAATACAACATATGTAGGAATTCCTAAAATTTCACTTAGAATAGAAGGAGTGAGTGAAATCGGAGTACCTTTGACTGAAGATTCAAGAGTAATACACCCTTTGTCCCTTTTTGTTGTGAGATTAACATAGAATAGTCTCATGAGTCGTGGAAAAGCAAAATCTCCAGGGTTTAGAACCTTCAAGATAATCGAACTCTTCAGCTTGTCTATGCAGGGTATCTTGAGGGTATCGAAAAAATCACTATCCACCAAATCACACATACAGAGCGGTCGATTGTGAAAACCATCAAGCCAAGATCCAGAAGCTTGAAAATTAATGAACCATGATGAGGGAAGACCGGTAATCTGAGATGTATCCAGATCTTCAGAAGGTTTTTCTTCTTTAGCAATTGAAGAATTCTGAACATCTTTCTTTTTGGAAGATAGAGGAGCAGATCTCTTGCTTCTGGGTGCCATGAGGAAAGTTTGAGAGAGAAATCAAAGGATTTTGAAATAGAGTTTCTTGTGAAAGGATAAAAGATGAGAAGGTAGGTCCTTTTTATCAGGGATATGACAAAATCTTTGAGAAAATCAGGCTTTTAAAACCAAAATCAAAAACTGTTTCAAACTAAGGATTTTAAAAAAAATATTTTAAGAATTAAAATATCTAAAAGATATTAACTCTTAAAGGATCCGTAAAGTCAACTTACCCTTTAAAATATGGTTCAAGGGTCCTTGAATTTTATTTCAAGGCCCTTGAAAACATCAATTGGGCTGCATGCGTAGGAACGATTAAAACTCGTTTACTCCCCCTACGTTAATGCTTCCTTGTTCAACATACCAAGCTCCAATCTAATAAAATTAAATAGTTCCTCAGAAAGAGGCTTGGTAAAGATATCTGCAAGCTGCAAGTTAGGTGAGATAAAAGCAATCGAAACATCACCTTTCTCAACATGATCACATATCAAGTGATGCCTTACATCAATATGCTTAATCCTTGAATGCTGCATAGGATTTTTGGTTATAGAAATAACACTAGTATTATCACATTTTATAGGAATACCTCTCAAGTCAAAGACAAGGTCACGAAGTTGTTGAGCAATCCAAAGAATTTGCGCACAACAGGCTCCTATAGCTATGTATTCAGCTTCAGTTGTGGATAGGGCAACATAATTTTGCTTCTTGGAGTGCCAACGAATTAGGGATGACCCTAAGAATTGGAAACATCCAGAAGTACTTTTTCTATCGACCTTATAACCTGCAAAGTCTGCATCTGAATAGCCAACAAGTTGAAACGAGTTTTGACGTGGGTACCATAACCCTAGATCCTTAGTGCCATTGAGATACCGAAAAATTCTTTTCACAGCTATCAAGTGTGACTCTTTAGGATCAGCTTGAAATCTTGCACACATGCACATGCTAAACATAACGTCAAGACGGCTAGCAGTTAGATACAAAAATGAATCGATCATACCTTGATACTCCTTTTGTACTACACTTTTGTCATTCTTGTCATGATCTAGCGAAAGTTTTGAACTCATAGGAGTCTTTGCAACCTTAGATTGATCCATTTTGTACTTTTTAAGCAAGTCTTTAGTATACTTGCTTTGATTGAGGAAAATTTCTTTCTTTGCTTGTATAACTTGAAGTCCAAGAAAGAAATTTAGCTCTCCCATTAAGCTCATCTCAAATTTCCTGCACATAATATCTAAAAATTCCTTGCAAAGGGAATCATTAGTAGCACCGAATAATATATCATCAACATAGATTTGTACTACTAGAATGTCGTTGCCTCTAGTTTTGATAAACAATGCTTTATCAATCAAACCTCTTTTGAAATTGTTTTCAAGAAGATATTTAGACAATCTTTCATACCAAGCTCGAGGAGCTTGCTTAAGACCGTAAAGAGCTTTGTCTAATTTAAAAACATGATCTGGAAATTCATCATTTTCAAAACCAAGAGGTTGAGCAACGTAGACTTCTTCTTCTAAGAAGCAGTTTAGAAAAGAACATTTTACATCCATTTGAAAAGGTTTTATGCTCATGAAAGATGCAAATGCAAGTAGCATACGTATGGCTTCTAACCTGGCAACTGGAGCAAAAGTCTCCTCATAATCAATACCTTCTTCTTGGTTATAACCTTGTGCTACAAGTCGTGCTTTGTTTCGTATGACTTTGCCGCTTTCATCCAATTTGTTTCGAAAGACCCATTTCGTGCCAATAACTGATTGATGCTTTGGTCTTGAAGTAAGAGTCCATACCTTGTTTCTCTCAAATCATTTAATTCATTTTGCATGGCAATGATCTAGTCTGGTTCTTGAAGAGCTTGAATGTAGTTTTTTTGCTCGACAAGTGATACAAAAGCGGAGAAGGAACATAGATTATTCACTTTAGATCTAGTTTGAACTCCAGCATTTGGATCTGAGATCACATTCTCTTGTGGATGATACGAAGAATGTTGAACTTTTCTTATTTTGACAGATGAAGTAGATCCAGAAGGTTGAGTTGTATATGTTTGACTAGATTCAGGTACCATTTGTGTATTACTTGTTGTTCCAATCTCAAGGCCTTGAAGTGGAGTTCTGTTATCACAATTTCCAATTTCGAGGTCTTGAAGGTGTGTTTCAAGGTCTTCAGGGTTTTCTTTGGTATCTTGAATCTTTTCCTGCATATTCTTGTCTTGATTTTTTAAATCTTCATCTTCATCCGAAATGTGATCTTCTCTTTGATTCAGATTTAAATCTGCAAAACGCTCACTCAAAGTACCATCATTGCTTTCATCAAAGATAATATGAATGCTTTCCTCAACAACTTAGGTACGTTTGTTATATACTCGATAAGCTTTGCTATTTGAAGCATATCCAATGAATATAGCTTCATCACTACGTGCATCAAATTTCTCAAGATTGTCCTTCCCATTGTTGTGAACAAAATAAGTACATCCAAAGGGTTTAAAATATGAAATATTTGGCTTTCTTCCTTTAAAGAGTTCATAAGGAGTCTTTTTCAAAATAGGGCGAATTAAACATCTATTTAAAATATAATTTGCAGTGTTTATTGCTTCAGCCCAAAAACTTTTTGGCAAGTTGTTTTCTAAAAGCATTGTCCTAGACATATCCTCAAGAGTGCGGTTCTTACGTTCCACAACTCCATTTTGTTGGGACATTACAGATTTATGGTTTTGCATTCACTAGGCCTTTTTACCATTTATTATGCACATCCTTATTAGTCGTCAAATCCCGCTTTTGGAGGATATCCGTCTTTCGTATCCTAATCGCTCGGGGGATCTTCTCGTGTATATATATGCTTACTAGTTAAGTTGTTTAAGGTTGACCAACACTTATATCCCAAGAGATTTGTCATTATTGTGGCGTCAATGTCTACCTCCTAAGATTTTGAGGGGTTTGGTTGGTTTCTCTACTCTTCTTTCTTAGTGTTAAAGATGTCCTATATGCAATCACATCTCTTTATCAATCACATGGTGCTACTGGGGTTGTGGAATTCTTGTCTAATTGCTAGTTTGCATGGATTATCCGTAATAAAGAGCTATTTGTTGAGGAATCTATCCATCTCATGTATATTTACAATTCTATTTTTGACGGTCTCCATTCCAAGTTTTTCGTCTTTGCACTAGTCTCCCCCCATGGAACTTTAAAGCTCAACACCGATGTCGATATTGTTGATGGAACTCTTATCTTGGGTTCGATCCAACGAAACTCGAAGGGAGGTGTCTACATGGTTGCCACAACTTCTTTGCCTGATGGTCCTATTGATGCTCTTCTAGTGGATGTCGTGGTCACTCGCTTTGGTTTGCACAACCTGTAGAACTATTCAACTCCGCGTCTCATTGTTGAGTATAACACCCTCACTATTGTTCAAATGCTTATGCCAGATTCTAGAGATAACACATGCAAGCCTTCTATGTGATGACATCGCTACCTTGCTCCCCTGAACGATCAACCAAACTTTTACTCACGTCCTCCGCATCACTAATACAGTTGCTCACATTGTTGCTCGTTTATCTCTTTCTACCTCTTGTATTAGTCCAAACTCTATTTGTATTTGGCTTTCACATTTTCCGCCCTTTATTTTGCAGATCACTGAAATTGATGCTATATAATACATAATAGTTTCCTTTCAAAAAAGAATTTCAAAATAGTTATAGAAAATTGAAATGAAAAGGTTTTAAATTTTCTATAAAATATTCCCAATAAAATAAAATTCCAGAAAAAAATCTAGAATAGAACTAGGGGGGATCTGATACTTTTTAATAGCACTGAATTTTTCACTGAATTTTTCCCCCCTTTTCTCTAGGTTTTAATAGCACGTTTTTTCTTGAAAAAAATGTTAAAACTACCACAAACCATTCCGGATAAAAATAAATATTTGTAGGTTTAGGTTTTTCTCATAACTTTCCATTATTGGTATACTACAAACCAATTTGGGTACAAATATACTATGATGCACGGACACAGAAAACGGACACGGCGAGAAACGAAGAGGCGATCATCCTCAAAAGTACAGGAAACAGGGACACGACGAGTAAAACAAATAATATATCATTTTAAAGATTTTGAAATATAGAATTCCTATATATACATATATATATAGCTTCTTGTTCAAGTGAGGAGGACCCTTGTGGATAAGAATTAGGAGAGCTGTGGTGATGCCACGTGGCACCACCATAAAATGAACAGTTAGTAATAAAAATATGAACATTGCCTATAACAAAAAAATGAACAATCATTAATAAAATTATGAACACTTACTTTGAAAAATATGAACACTTACTTTCAAAAATATGAACACTTACTCTGAAAATTATGAACACACACTTGTAAAATAATGAACAACATATTTTTTTTACACGATTTGAAACAAAAAGAAAATTTTTACAAAAATAAAAAATGAACATTTAGTGTTAAAACATGAACAATTAGTGTTGGAAAAAAATGAACAGCTTTTTAATAAATATGAACACTTACTTTAAAAATCATGAACACTTTAAAAACCATGAACACTTACTTTCAAATCTATGAACACCATAGTTGTAAGAACAATGAACACATACTTGTAAAAATATGAACAACGTTTTTTTACAACCATGAACACCATATTTTTATTACTGATTGTTCATTTTGTGGTGGTGTCACGTGACATCATATCTCTCCTCATTCCTATCCACAAGGGTGCTCCTCAACGAAACCACTCTCTCTCTCTCTCTCTCTCTATATATATATATATATATATATATATATATATATATGTATATGGAAAAAAATTAATAATATATGAGTAGATAGAAATATTAACATATTTAGTCTTTTAATCTAAAATAAACATACTTAATATCAAACTGAAGAATGAATCATTACTTTGCAAATCAACAACAATCTAACAACATGATCAACCAAGGAAAACAATAATAAATATTTGTAATTATAAAAAAAGTGATAACATTAGAATAAAACACTCCACATTCAACAAAGACACATTACACAATAAATTAGTAATCAAATTAAAGATTCAAATTTATTTATGAAATCATAAGAAAAATGGAGAGAAGAGTCGGCTGGCGGAACAACGTTTCAACATTAGAGCCGAAGAAGAAGATCGGTGTCCTACTTCCGGTAACCACAATCTTGCAGGTGGCCATATGGGGCTAGGTTTAGTTGGAAAAAAATGGGAGAGAAGAAAAAAATATTACAGTAAATCAGTTTTTCTTTATGTTTTTTTTAAATGTTTTATTTTTTTCTAGCCTTAAAAATAAGGTAAACTTTCGTTGACCGTGTCTTGAACGGACACAATCCGCATCATCGTCGTGTCCTAGACGTGTTCTCCCCGTGTCCTACCACTAAAACGTGTCTTGACCGTGTCCGGTCTTATGTGTCCGTGTCCGAGTCGTGTTCTGTTGTGTCCCTGTGTTTGACACGACAAGACACGGGACACGCCGCCATATAAAAGTGTCCGTTTATCATAGAAAATATACGTAGGTTTAGGCTCCGTAACTTTCCGTTGTTGGTTTATTATGCAATAGCTTGTATACGAGTTAGTAATTTTTAAATTTGGAATACTTTTGGTACATGAATAATATTTTATATTATTTTTATCATAAATTATATAACTTAAGCAAACTATTGAAACTTATTATGATATTTTATATTAATAAAGGAATTTACTTTGTTTATGCTTCAATTTTAAATTATTAGTTGACATAATTTTATCTAGTATAGATGAGTAACTACAAACGGTTAAAAATTATGGATGATTGTATGTCAAAAAAATCTGTAAGGGGTGGTTTATTACATAAGTTTGATTTTATGTTAAAAATAATCGAAAGAATTTGGCCTACTAGGTTGTGTTTAGTTTTTGTAAAACAAACCATACCCCATATTTTTACTGTTAGTGAAGTTAATTAAGATGTCTTAATAGATAACTTTCATTTACTCCCTTACTCCCGCTTCATTCAATTTGGAACAAAACTAACCGGTGCATCTCTCTCGACTCCTCAACTTCAACTCAAATTCTACTCAACTTCTCCCTCAATCTCTCTCGTAATCTCAAAATCGTCAAGTTTTCCGATCTTCACCTGCTAATTCCGGCGTTCTCTTTCGCTCTCATTCTCAATTTCGTCTTGTTTGATACCAGATTTCATCTCAAATCTCTCCTTACCTGATAATCGATCGTAAACCCTAACCACAAAAAAATGGTTACTCGATCTAAGGTTGTAGGAAACAAATTGTCTTCTTCTGATCTTCCAACATTCAATCTTCTAACTCCAACACCCCCTTCACATGTTGAAGAGGATGTTTCAAAGGAGGGACAGGCACCTCCGGTGTCTGATCATGATGGAGGTCTTCAAATAGTTCTATCTGGTGGTCCAAGGGAAGAAAATATACTAGTAGTTAGTATGGATTGGATACTCTTTCAAATTTTCTTGTATTATTGTTTTTGGTATATGTTAATATTAGGGTTTGATAGGTTGATATATTGTTTCTGGTACGTGTTTTCATATGGTTTATGGTATTTTTGTTTCGTCTTTATATTTGCATTAGAATTCTGGTATTAGTTGTTAGTGCATTTGTGTTTGGTATTAACTTTTCTGGTATGTTACTTGTTTTAGTTTTTCTGGTATGTCTTTTTGGAGTTAGTTTCCGGTATGTTATGTTTATTTGGTTTTTGGTATACCTATCTATTGTGTTTTTGGTATTTGTTTTTATATGGTTTCTAGTATGCTTTGTTTCGTCTTTATATTACATGAGTTGTCTGGTAGTGTTTATGGTAATGTATTGTATTAGTTGTTAGTGCATTTGTGTCTGGTATTAACTATAACACCCCAAGTTCTTGGAACCCGGGGAGCTACTAGTTAGGACCTCACAATGGGTCCCGACCTTGGTTTAACAACAACTTTACTAGGATCTTACAACAAGGCACAAATGTAATTAAAACAATTTCAAAACATAAAATTTTATTTTATAAATGTGCACATGTTACAGCCTTACAAAAGATATATATATGTAACATGCATGTCGTATGGAAGACTCCCCCGTCCCCATCTAATGAATACGTGAACCCGGCTGACCATCCATTCTGGATCTCTCTGCAACTGTCTATCTCTACAAATCTACAACATGGATAAACCGTTAGCTAACAATCCAAATATAAGCAGAATAAGGATAGCACAAACACAAACAAGGTAACATAAACACCCATCATGCTAGCACACAATTCGGTTATTATCTGATAGCTTAGGTGATTCACTTTAATCCGTTTTAAAGTTGTGGCACGAGAATCTTAAGAGTTCTCACCTCCGTTCCTTATCCAACCGGTGTAGGTCTAACTTACCTTCGCCGGTAGCGTCACTACAAACCGAATGTGGACTAGTCCCTAAAGAAACCCCCAGCGCCCTGAGGCTACTGAGCAGAATGCCACCGCCCGTTACTCTTAGGCCAAGGTATAGGTCGGTATATAATTATTACTAAAATATAACCATAAACATCTCATTCACACACCACTGCCATTATTCATACTCATATCTAAAAGTCAACTAAGTAAGCCCAAAGGACTTACCTGAATCCAAACATAATCACGTTATCTAGACTCGGTCTATAACCGCAGGAACTCAACCGCCTGTTATAAAGGAAAGTGGATCAATAATGTATCCCACTTAATTAGAAGTCTTTGACTTCTAAGATATTTAACTCTATCATCACATAAATTACCGAAATACCCTTATACGGGTAAATGACCATTTTACCCCTGGTCCCAAAAATTCTCAAAGATCCTATAATATGTTCCCAAACCTTTCTTTAGGGCTTAGTTTCATAATCTAACTCTTGAGAGTTAGTTTAAGTAGAACTTATAGATTACACATTTTACTTAACTTTTAACAAGGTCACTAAGGTCCAACTTTAGCCTATGATACGAGTCCTGAATAAAAATATAAAAATTCTAACAAAAGTCTCTAAGTCTTCAATGTTATGCACTCTATCCATAGGAACAAGAACTTCCCAAAAATACCAAATAATCAATTCTACACAAATTTCCAAAGTCGGTTCCCAAACCAGAAAATTCAGACTTAGCCAAAACTGAGCGTTTATAAACTGCTCAACCAGTCCACTTTGGGCCTTCATAGATTTAAATCCAACCGTTGGATCAACCCCGACTTTTGATACATCATACTATGCATGACACTCTATAACATACTGAAAATTGAACGGCGGATTGTATTTCTCAGGTATCTAAACGTAAGCTCAAAAATGACTGCACAACACAGAGTTTCCAACACTTGGAGAATTTCAGCTACATCCAGAAAACTGTTTAAGGTCCCAACTTCGAAAAATCATAACTCCTAAACCACTTGCTGGATTACTCCCAATTTTTAATATGTTCTACTAAAATATGCAAACTATATCATATCCAAAATTCAAGCCCAATAGAGATCAATAACCTATTCAAAACTATCTCACAAAACAGCATCACACACAGTTTTCTCAACATTCAGCACACTTATAAAAACTGTACTAGGAACCAACTTTAAGACACTATAACTCTCAAACTATAACTCCGATTCCTCTCAAATTGCAGTATGATCTACTATGCAATACCCACTAAAACATATCCGAAATTCAGCCTCAAAAGAGGAGTCTAACTTACCCAAATTGGGACCCGAAGTTCACTACTCGTCCCTTCCAAAAACTCAGAAAACGCATCTATCTTCACAGTTTTTTCTATGGAAGTTCTGGGCATGATTAGGAGATATAATAGGCATTCATTAGATATGAAATGTGTGGAAGGAAGTGCAAGAAAGAGAAGGGTATCACCCTTACCCTAACCCATGACTTGAGTGAGAGGATGAAGATGGCGCAAGGTTTCTGTCAAAGTTGTTGTTGCCCAAGAGAGGAGAGGCATCATGTGCTTACCCGCCTGTAGGAATGAAATTCTCCCTCCCTGTGGAGTTGCCAGTACCGACAGGAGTATCAGGAAAGCAAGGCTAGAAGGATGACGCCAAAAGGATGGGCGTTGTTGTTGCACATGGGTCTTTCAGGGCTTTTGTGGCTGCTACTGTCGACTGGCTCAAGAGAAGGAGTTGAGGGGCTCAGTTACAGTTGATGGGTTGCTTGCAAGGAGAGAAGGAAGGTAGGGAGGAGAGGCTTCGCCTGCTCTCTTACGTCGACGAGGAGGAAGCCCGGAGGTGGTATATGCCTATACTCGACAAAGGTATCAGTAACTTCCTGCTGATTGTCGCTAGGGTGCAGTGTAGTGTGCATAGGTTACGGCTGGTTGCTTCTACGCTGGCAATAACTCCTTAGCGTTCGAGTAGATCGATGGCGTCTGGTGGTGTGATGAAGACGAGAGAGAAGGCTGGAGATAGACGGCCAAGGGGAAGGATGAGAGCAGCGATAGGTTAGGGTGAAAGTTAGATGCATGAAGACGTGAAGGTGGGGAGAGGGGCGTATCTTCAATGCAGAAGGTGGGGAGAGGAATTCAGTAACTTCCAACTGCAATCCAGGTGTTACACGTGAGGGCAAGAGGAGGCTGGTTGCTGCACTAGGGTTTCGTCTAGGGCTGACGGATGGCTGAGAAGATACAAGGAGAGTTGGGCTTGGATAGGCTCTTGTCATGGGCTTGTCA
This sequence comes from Fagopyrum homotropicum, assembly GCA_033239125.1. Classification (NCBI taxonomy): domain Eukaryota; kingdom Viridiplantae; phylum Streptophyta; class Magnoliopsida; order Caryophyllales; family Polygonaceae; genus Fagopyrum; species Fagopyrum homotropicum. The sequence goes on from BSWB01000007.1 coordinate 106,450,382, forward strand.
TGACCTTGTCATGGGCTTGTCTTGAGCTTGTCTTGGGCTTGTCAAACACTTGTCAAAAGGCCATTTAAAACTAGTCTTGTAAGAGTAAGACTAAGATAATAGATTCTTTTATGTGTGTAGAGAAGCTACATAAATTAATAAAATGTTTTTATTTATAATGATAAATATCATGTAAGGAGGTTTAAACTTGTCGGGGATCCGCTTCGACTCGAGGTTAAACGGAAGAAAATTTACGAATATCACATTAACTTTTCTGGTATGTTACTGGTTTTAGGTTTTCTGGTATGTCATGGAATTATTTTCTGGTATCTGATGTTTATTTGTTTCTTGTATACCTATCTATTGTGTTTCTGGTATGCTTTGTTCTTTGTTTATATTACATGAGTTATCTGGTATGTGTTTATGGTTTGTTTTCTCGTATGAGTTGTTGATATTTTTTCTGTTTATATTTATATGATTTGTCTAGTATGTGTGCTTTCTATTTTGAGTTTCATATGAGTTTTTTATATTACTTTCTGGTATTGACTTTTGATGTGAATATTGATATTATTTTCTGGTATGTTTACACAGGCAGAGGAAGAAATGCCTATTGATGTACATGAAGACTCATTTGTAAGTTAAATGTTGATGTGAGTTTCTGGTTTTTTGTTGAAATGTTTTTCTAGTATTAACAAACTTGTTTCCTTTACTAGTTGATGTACAGGTTTGATGATAACCCCAAGTATAAGACAACACGGATAACTTACTGTCTCGTGTAAATTTAATCAACTTTATACTTGAAGGTTTGGATGCCAGGGGGCAACAAATGTTCAAAAGTTGTATATTTCGGGACATCATCTCTTTGTGTACAAATCTCAAGCTTTCTAACCAATTACTACACTTCATGCTTCTGCATGAGGTCAAAACAGACCGCAAACACTCTATGTGGTTTGCAATCAACAACACTCTGCTTAGGTATTTATAACTATACACCTTTTTCAGTTTGGTACCTCCATTCCACTTTCTATTGTTATTGTGTTTCTTTCTTTTCTTTTTTTTTTTAATATTTTGGTTTATAAGGTTCGGCTTAAGCGAGTTTGCTGAAATTTCGGGCATTAGTGTCGGTACATTGCATACAAGGAAGAGGAAGATATCGACATGAAGGAGTTGGTCGGCATTCCCAAATATTATTTCCGAACTTTGGAGGAGATATATCCAGAGCTTCTAAAGACCGATGAACGCAAATTTAAGATTGCTCTAATCCTCTTCATTGAAGGTGTTTTGCTTGGTAATGACAAGAAGAAGATGGTCTCCAATCTCACTCTTTCTTTGGTGAAGGACACGGAAGCATTCAATTCCTTCCCATGGGGGCGCCTTGTCTTCTCTAAGACACTGGAGTGCCTACAGGTGCGAGCAAACTAAGTCTCGAAAATCAAGCAATTGATGCCTTTCTGGTTTTCCTTTGGCACTCCAAGTTAGATTGGGTTATGTTGTTTCTGGTATGATTTTAATTTCATACTTCCATTGGTATTAGTTTACTTTTTATCTGATTTTATGATATGTTTGTCTGGTTTCATTTTTTGGTATGAGAGTTTGTTATTATTTTGATATCATTTATTGATATGATATTCTGGTATGCTCTATTTATGTGTTTCCTGTGTATAATTTACAGGTTCACATCCTTGAATCCATTCCCAAACTGGCATCGTTGTTTGCCACATGTGCTGATGAAGAAACAACCCCATTTTGTCTTAAGTGGGTTTCATCAAGCAAGGGGAAGATGAAGTGCAGCTTCCAAACAATTAAAGATATGGTGTCATCCTTGACCCAAGATGACACCAAAACCATCCCATTGTCCCCACATGATCCAGAAGAAGAGGATGACAACAAGTGGTGGAGGGATTACAATATTGATGAAGTTGGCTATCTCTTTCATCTTCTCAAGGTTGGGTTCCATAATGTCCGGGTATTCAGGCCCGAACGTTCTGGTGTGAAGGTTATCATAGATTAGCCAAAGGAGAAAGAATCCTCAAAGAAGGAGGTCTCCCTAAAGAAGGAGGATTGCAATAGTGATGACTTTGTTGCTCCTCCTCCTCGTCGTCATTCTCGTCGTCTTCTATTGAGGTTTCCAAGGCCAGAGAAAATTTTCAAGAGAAAAGATGTCCCAAAGAAGAGGAAAAATGAAGGGGGACATAAAAGGTATTTTAATATATTTTATACACTTATCTTTTAATTATATGGCATTAGTTTTTGGTTTGTTGATCTGGTATGCTTTGGTGATGTGTGTTTTATTTATATTGGTTTTATTTGTCTGTTATGAGTTTCTGGTCTACTCCTCTAGTATGTATTTCTAGTTTAGTTTTCTGGTATGATTTTGTGTTTAGTTTTCTGGTATGAGTATATGGTTTAGTCTTGTAGTTTGAATGCTTTCTTTCTTTCTTTCTTTTTTTCTTTCTGGTATGAGTCTACTGTTAGTCTCTGGTATGTATTTTATCTTATTTTTAGTATGAGTTCACTTATATTTTCTGTTATACTCTTCTTGTATGTGTTTCTGGTTTAGTTTTCTAGTATGTTTTTGTGTTTAGTTTTCTGGTATGTTTTTGTGGTTTAGTGTTCTTGTATGAATGCTTTCTTTATTTCTGCTATGAGTCTACTAATAGTCTCTGGTATGTATTTTATCTTACTTTCTGGTATGAGTTTAGTTATATTTTCTTGTTTGTTTTTTTATTTGTTTCATGTGTATATTGTTATGTTTTTTCTGGTTTAAGTTTCTGGTATGTTTCTCATTTAGTTAATACTGTGTTTTGTTTTTTTTAGGTCTGCATCAAAGAAAATTAAGAAAGAGGAGATCGCTGAGGAAATTGTTGAGGAAATTATTGAGGAGGCTGAATGGTAAATAGTTACATACCAATATTTATATTATCATACCAGAATTATCGTTTTTTAATTATTTGTTATATTGTTTCAGCCAAGAAGAAATTATGACAATGGCTAGTCTCCCTGAGGTTGTGGTTGCACCGGGTAGTCCTGTTGGGATGGTTGATCCTCTAGAAATGGATACCAATCTCCCTACAGAAGTTGTGGTTTCACCACCTCTAGCTCATCCTTCCCCCACTATTCCTTCCTCAAACAAGTAAATGAGAGTTTACATACCAGAATTTATTACTTTCAAAAGCATATTTGGTATCTCCCTATGTTGTCCCATCAAAGATCCCTAAGGCACCGAAGCATAATTTTTTGAGCAAGAAGGAAAGAGATGCATTTTATTCTTGGTACCTTGACTCAACGAAAGAAGATTCTATAATTAGATATCATCATGAACCAACCAAGGAAAACTTCAACCTACTACTCCAAAAAACTGGATGGTTGTGGGATTATGTAAGTTAAAACTAACCTTATTTTTATTAAACTTAATAATTTTTGGATGTGTTTCTGGTATGCCTTTATAGTCAGAGATATTGATGTGTTTCTGGTATGAGCTTGGGTCTACAATTTGTTTAATTATTTTCTAGTATGCTATGTTGAACTGCTTTCTAGTAAGAACTAGTTGTATTAGACTCTGGTACGACTTTAATTTATTGATATGTGTTTTGGTTTTCTGGTATTATGTATTTTATTTGTCTTCTGGTATGGAATTCTTGCATATTGGTTTTGATTTTGTGATCTGTTATGATTATTTATATACAAAAAATTACCATGTTCCTTCTTGAGATGATTTATTGCTTAAGCTTTGTTGTATTTGTTTATGTTTTGGTATTCTGGTATGATGTGTTTTCCTGTTTGTTTATCTTTCCTGATTATTTTCATGTATTGACTTCTGGTATGAGATCTTGTTGTGTTTCTGGTATGATTCTCATATGAGTTTTTGGTATGAATTTATTGTATTATTTTCTGGTATTGAAGTATTAGTTTTTTCCCTTATTTACAGCAACTCGATGAAATGATTGCCTACCTCAGAAAAGTTGTTGTTGATCATCCTGATGTTTATGATCGTGTTTCCATTCTTCGTGGAATCTTTCTATCATATTTGAATGAAGACGTCTATAAATCATTTTTAACGGTCCAAAAGGCAGGGGCGATGGAGTTTTCTTTTTATGACCAAATTATAAACTATATATTTGGATTTGAACCCCCAAGCTTCGCCAAGAGCTTATACAATGTCGATACCATATAGACAACCATGAACACGGGGGTAAACACTGGATAGCGATTGAGATTGATTTACTTAAATGGTGTTTAACAGTATACGATTCAATTGTAGATTGTATGTCCGATGGGGACTTGAACGCTTTTCTTACCCCATTCCTTGTTATGTATCCTCACGTTTTGAAACTTCATGGAAATTTTGAGAGGTTTGGCGACAATCTTGATAAGCCGTCGGCATATGTTCGAAAGTCAACGAAAGAGGTTCCACAAAACAATTCAAGGTAATATATACAATACTATTTATATATTTTTGGTATGTTCATTAGTATGTAGGTTTGGAAAAACACTTATATAATCTATTGTTGAATGGCAATGGAAGTTGTGGTGTATATTCACTATCAAGCACATCCAGTACTTGTCATTTGGACGAACTGATTTGTCGCTCATATGTCAAGACTACGTCCCAGCTTTCAGAGAACAGTTTTGTGTGATTATGTTCAATAGGGAGTGGATAAAGCTCCACGAGTCGATTTGAAACTGTAACTGGCCTTATGTTGTTGTGTTAATTGACTATGATGTAATTGTGTAATTGTGTCGCATTAATATGTACATTATGAACAAATATTTTGGTATTGACTCTGATGTAACAGTCATTCATGTTGTATTGACACTTTTTTAATCTAGTCTTCTTGATGACTAATTTCTGGTTTGCTTTTTGTTATTAGTTTTCTAGTATTTGTTAAAGTACATAGTATTCTTGTATGTTGATTTTCATATATAAGATTTTGGTATGAAAATTTTGTTTACCAGAAATATTTTTGTTGCAATTTGGATTCTGGTATGAATCTAGATTTTCATTTATGTGCATGTGGTATGTTTATATCTGGTATTTTGCTTATGGTTTATAACTTTGGTATGATGGATTTTCATTTATCTAATTCTTGTATGATGATTTCTTATCCATATATTATCATGTGATAACCTGAGATGATTTATTCATTGAGATATTTTGGTATTTGCTTTTGTTTTATGATTCTGGTATATTTGGTTTTACTTTATGTGCCTATGGTATGAGTATTTACTTACCAGAATTGTTCATTTTGTGATTTTTTGGTATAATTTATTGCATTAGAATTTTGGTATTTGTTTATGGTATTGTATTGTGGTCTATTTTTTTCATTAATGTTATTCTGGTACTATACTTTATCTACCAGAAATGTTCAATATGTGATTTTATTGTATTATTTATTGTATGCGCTTTTATGGTATGAGTATCTGGACTGATTGTATTCATGGATTGGATTCTGGTATGAGTTTTTTATACAATTTTTGTTATTAATTGTTGTTATGCTTCGGGTATGAATATTTTTACACATAAAACAAACATATATTAATATAATAACCGTTTTGTACAATCTCATATTAATATAAAAATCATAATCTGTATTTCTGGTATATGTCTTCATTCCTTCACCAGTGGTTGATTTCGGCAATTCTTTTTGTTATGTTCTACGTACCATGCCACAATAGCTGCATTTCTTCTTCTTGTTCCCTTCCCCTGATCCCCGTATCCTAGCTTTAGGCAATCTTCCAGTTATCTTCCGCTTTATAGGAGGTTTGCATTCGATAGATGCAATGCAACTTGGAATATCTAAATTCTCATGATCAACGATTGGGTATATTGTCTTCGCATATGCCGTCTTCCAATATTCAACGCTGTAATATTTACTTATAGAGAAGCCGGATTCAGTTTTGCCATCTTTGATGCAGCTATGACATGAACACACGGTATTTCCTCAATATCAAATTCCTTGCAAGTGCAACTCCTATCCACTAAACAAACAAACTCTCTTTCCTAGTTTCATTGTACCTCAAACAATAGCCTTCTCGCATCAAGCACATAGCATCCATACTTTGTTGCCTCCCCATACTATAAAAGGATAATACTCATACTAGAAATTTCATTATTCAAATATATTTCACTATACCAGAGACTGAGCACATACACAAACCAGAATTTATATTACCAAAAATACATTTATATGAAAATACCAGACACTAAACACAGAAACCATAAATGAGCATACCATAGGCATAACTCTAATGCTTACCAAATTAGTCTATTACCAAAAACTATATCATTCATACATAATTCATAATACCAGAGGCATAAATTTACTACATACCAGAACAAGGATAATAACTTTCTCATTGCTGCATATCCTTTTACTGATTGTCCCAAAGAAAAGAACACATATTTGAATTTGTTTTCATCATCCAATTGCAACGCTAAAATAGTGTTTGGCTTAGCCTCTTGCAATCGATGTAAGTACACTGGCACACTCTTGTAGTTCTCTTCATTTGTTCCTCTTATATTGTCCTTCACAGCCTCTTGTGTCATCCAACATTTCCAATAACTAGCTTCTAAACAGTGCTCATTTTTTAAATTCCAATAATTGTCTTAGGTTCAGGGAGTTTGTGTGTATTAGCATACCTGAATCACACAAACAATATGATTTTAATGGAATTCATACCAAAATCAAAGAAAACAATGTACAATTGAATATTATATCAGATAATAGCAATAGACTTACATTTTTGCAACTATTTCAGCAATGACAAGATATGACACCTTTTTGCGATAATTTCTTCTTGTATGGAATGAACAAGTGTGCCCTCTGGTATACTTTGTTATTGTAAACACTTTCGATTTATTGATTATTGAGAACCGCATGCGCCACATACAATCTTTATCTAGACATTGTACAACAACAACAAGCATGATAGACTTTGTTATCTATATTGTATAAATTCAGCAACAGCATTCAAACACAATGCATTTTTCACTACGGTTTTATCCTTGAACTTTTGACCAATCTTAAGACCTCATTGAGTTGCTTCAGGTTCAACTTCAGTGATTGCACAACTGTTCTATGTTTCTATTTCATTCACACTAGGAGCGGCAACAATGGAATTGCATGGATGATATTCGTTAACTTCTTCAATTTCTGGTATAAGAATTTTAGACTTTAATCTCACACACAATGGCACACTCCAGCATGGTTGAGTCAATTGATTAGCTTCAACAAAATCCTCGAAATTTTCTATTGTCTCATTATCAAAGGGTTGCAATGTTTCTTTTAAGGTATTCTTGTATGTAAGTTGCAAATTGTGCACTGTCTCATTTACTTGAAAACGCTTTGCAATCAACATCCTAATTTTTGGTATGCTAACAGGATCTCTCACAGTGATGGGTTTGCACACTACCTTATCCCCTATATATCTCCAATCATTTTCCACAGATCTTCATTCTCCTCCACAATAAACCACAATTTGTATAAGATCCATGCCTAACAAGTTATGTATATACCAGAAAAAACTACTATAAGCATACCAGAAATGAGAAGAATGCAAAACACCACAAACAAAGCATTTTATATACAAGAAATGAGCATACAAGACATACCAGAAACACGATAATACCATAAACTTATCATGTATACAAACCAGAAAGTCACATACTATAAACACAATTTTGAAACAATACCAGAAACACAATTACAATCAAATACCAGAGAAATGTTGATACAAGAAATATTATTATTCAAATATAATTCACATACCAGAAATACAATTATCAAACAAATTCCAGAAACATTGTTGTGACATCTTCAATACCAGAAGTAATTCAAAGGATTATACTAGAGAAATGATAATACCAAAAGACAATTATCATACTAGAAAAAGGATTATACCAGAACTCATTCATTCATGCCAGAATTAAGAAAATGAACTAGCAACACAGTTCATACCAGAATCATTAATCAAATTGATACCAGCAACATAATCTCAATCATACCAGAACAGAGAAAATTTAAAGGTAATGCACATAACCTAAAATTGAAAACATAACACTCACTCACTCATACCAGAAAGCTAACTGTCTTTGATTTGAAGTTAAAGAAAACCAAATTTGATAATTCCTTATACCAGAATTACAAGAATCTGATCAAAAATTCAAAATGGTGAACATAATACCCGAATAAAAATGAAGAAGATGGAGAGAGATACCTGGTTAGATCGATGGCAATTTATGGTGTTTAATGTGTTGAATCACAATGTCGATTGTCTGGTATGAGTTTCTGGTTATTTGGTTCTTCGATTGCACACCAGAGAATGTTCGATCGATGGCGATTGTAAGATACAGCAGAGAGAATAGATCGATTGTGATTTCAGAGAAGAAGAAGAAGATTGCAAGAATGAGAGGAGAAGAAAGTTGCGAGAATGAGAGGAGAAGATTCTGTTTCAGCGTAACGGAAAAGAGAGAGAAGGAAATTACCTAATTTTATGGTAATTAATTGCCTTATCCACAATAAATGTAATTTGGGGTATATTTTATTCATGGAAAACATATAAAAGCCTAGTCAGTATCATGGTTTCTCAAAAAGGCCTATTAACCTAATTTGGCCAAAATAATAAAGGGTAATTATTTAAAAAATAGGCATGACATAGAATTTATCGCTTAGCGTGTTTCGGTGCTTTACTGTGAATTTCAATTCTTTATAATTATTTTTCCTTCTTCAACCATTTACAGCACCCGTGCTTTAATTATTTTTCTCCCTTGTAGAAAGACATAAGGGGAGAAATTCAAATATGTGTGTTGATCCATATTTCTACATTTTGCATTTTATTTGAATTAGCACATGCATATCGCTAACCCAAAATGCAGGTACGACATTTGTTTTTGTCTTCCATCAAGGGGGAAATTGATAACTCCACATTTGATTGTGAGTTGTTTATATTAATGATGGAAGACTTAAACATTTATTTAGCAGTTTTATAAACTAAAAAATATCGATCATATTTCTAGATTGTTTGGTTTGCGTTTGTTAAATTTGTGCAGGCTTTGGAAAGCATTTCAAGGGGCCTTGAAATGGATTACAAGAGACAAGCAGTTTTGAATCAGGTTTCAAGGTTTTGGAGAGCATTTGAATGGGGCCTTGAAATGGATTACAAGAGACAAGCAATTTTGAATCAAGTTTCAAGGGACAGAATTGAAGCCTTGAAATGGGTTTCAAGGGCTAGACGTTGAAGCTTTGAAAAACGATACAAGGGAGAGTACGGCTGAAGATGTTTCAACGTACAAAGGCTTTTCAAACAACAAGATTCAAATCACAACAAACCTTCCAAGTGTAACACCCCAAGTTCTAGGAACTCGAAGCGGTACGGGCTAGGACTGCACAATGGGTCCCGACCCTCAGAGTAGCAACAGCACAACGGATCTTACAACAAGGCATAGAGGAATGAAAACTAAAACTCAATATAAAACCAAAGGTTCAAACAAAAGAAAACATAAAAGACTCACAGCCGAGTTCAAAACAAAAAGGAAAACAACAACATTAACATAAACCCGTTCCCGTCCTATAATGTACGGGAACCCCAGCTGACCACACCATCCGGATCACTCAACAGCATCTTGAACCTGCGGAACATCTACAACGACAGTATAAACCGTTAGCTAACATTCTAGATATCAACATGAACGTAAAGGTACAAACACACATAAGGTAAAGTAAACACATAGCATGCTCACACACAATCGGTTATTATCTTCCATTAAATTATTCATTACTAATTCAACTTCTTTTGTCACACGAGAATCTCCTGAAACTCGCCTCCGCTTCCGTCTACCAATAGGAATAGATCAGTACTATCCGTTACCTACGGGTCGGGTTGCAAGAGCACATTCTAGTCTCGTGAAGAACTAGACAAGTGGTCACCGCCCGGTTATCATACACTTGGGCTAATTAAGGTTATAAAGGGTGAATCCTATTCCGGTTATCCGTAATAAACATGATAATCAACATAAACAAGCCAAAACACTCAAACCTACATACGAAATGAAGCTAAGTAAGTCCAAGGGACTTACCTCACTCGAAGGTAGATAAAACTCAGCAACAACTCAGCAACAACTCAGAAAATGAGCAAGGAAAGCATGTTCACACAAGCATCATGTATCAGGAACGAAACGGTTGCTAGAAGTCTATAACTTCTCAATGATCTGTAAGAAATCTCCACTAGCTAAGGGCTCAACGTTAGTCTTACAGAATACTCAGGGAACAAGGAACAACAAAAAGAATCAAGGAAAGGAACGGGAAACAAGGAAGAAACTCACAAGAACGGGAGTTCCTGCAGAGGAAACCGTAGGGGTGGCAGAGCAAGGGGCAGGGGCGGCTTGCCGCGGGGGCGGGGATGTGCAGGCGCGGGGGCGGCTGCGTGACAGAAGGCGATGTCGAGGTTTCTCTCGACAAAAACTACATAACAAAGGATCCAAAGCTCGATCCTTTGATCCAACTCTTCAAGACTCAACCAAGGGAGCCTGTGAACATCAAAATATCAACAACGGAACCACAACAACTATCAAGACTCGATCTTGATCCTTGGAGAAGAAGAAAAGGAAGAACGAAGCGAAGAAGCGAAACAGAAGAGAAAGGCATGTAGCAACTACATGAATGTGATGAAGAAACCAAAAGAGATGAACTTACACGTTTAGCAAGGTCGCAGGAAGCAAGGTGATGGCGTCAGCTCTCAAGGGTTGAAGAAACGTAAGCAAGATACGGGAAAAAGAAGAAATGACAGGAATATATAGAGAAGGGCTTGAAAGATAGAAGGAAGGACGTTTTAGGGTTAGGAACAGGTTAAGGAAAACGGCCCATAAGATAGAAGATCGGATCTTCTATCTAAGGAAAGAAGATAAAACGAACGAAAGAAAGATCGGGCGTGATCTGTAGTCAGCCGCGGGTGCGGCTTGCCGCAGGGGCGGCACACTACACCGCGGGGGTGGTGAAGGCGAAAGACTGGGGTCTTACATCAGATCCCCCTAAAAAGAAGTTTCGGCCCAAAACTTGCAACATCCCGAAAGAACACGTAACAACAATGAAGAAACACTAAACACAACTCATATATTCCCACATGGGACATGTAACTCAAAACGTCACAAAGCGTACGCAACGCGACAAAGGAAAAATTGAAACAAAACGACTATGCTAAAGGTGCATCCAGATACATCTTACTCGCACCAGGGTGCACTGAGTAAGGTGAAGAATGAGCCTCCTGAAGGATCCTCTATCTCAACTCTCGATCTGAAGGCACACAAACACGCTCCTGGTGTCTCATAACTCCATCAGCACCAATTGTAAACTGTGGCGCCTCTCCTCGAGACATCCGGTTTCGGATCTGTGTCAAAGCTCGACAACTCTCCTGTTTCTATTGGATTTCGGCCAACAGATCAGGTACTATCTCCAAGGTGGAAAACTGGTTGTCGGGATCCGGAAAATTGATATCCATCTCTAGCCACTGTGGCTGAGCTGTTAGCCTAGCAATCGTCATCTCCCGGGGAGTCTTCCTACTAAGGGCATCAACTACCACATTAGCCTTCCCCGTGTGGTATAAGATCTCAAGATCAAAGTTCTTCATCAACACCAACCATCTTCTTTGACGGTTATTCAACTCCCGCTGAGTAAATATATACTTTAGACTCTTATGATTTGTGAATATCTGACACGTAGCTCCGTATAGATAATGCCTCCAAATCTTCAAAGCGTGAACCACAACAACTAACTCCATATCATGGGTAGGGTACTTCTCCTCGTACGTCTTCAACTATCGAGATGCGTAAGCAATCACCTTACCCCTTTGCATCAGAACACATACCAAGCCCAGCTTGGATCCATCGTTGTAAACCACAAAATACTCAATGCCTTCTAGTTGGGTAGGATAGGAGCAGAGGTCAACCTCTTCTTCAGCTCCTCGAAGCTCTGCAGGCACAGCTCGGATCATACAAATCTCGTAGACTTCCTCATCAAGGAAGTGAGCGGTCGGGCAATAACTGAAAAGCCTTCAACAACACGCCGGTAGTAGCCCGTCAATCCTAAGAAGCTGCGTACCTCCTTGACGTTCTTAGGGGGCGGCCAAGATGCTATTGACTCGATCTTCGCTGGATCTACCTTGATCCCTTCATCCGAAAAGATGTGACCAAAGAATGTTACCTCGGACATCCATAACTCGCACTTAGAGAGCTTGACGTAAAGCTCTCTATCCTATAAGACCTGAAGAACGATCCTCAAGTGTCCTGCATACTCTTATCTACTGCGAGAGTATACCAGAATGTCATCTATAAAGACAACAACAAGCTGGTCTAGGAAGTCGATGAAGATGTTGTTCATCAACTCCATGAAGACTACGGGCGCGTTCGTAAGTCCGAATGACATCACTACAAACTCTTTGTGTCCATATCTGGTCCGAAATGCCGTCTTGGCTACGTCCTGCTCTCTCACCCTCAGCTGGTGATATCCTGATCTCAGATCGATCCTCAAAAACACTGATGCTCCATGTAGTTGATCCAAAAGATTGTCGATACGGGGCAATGGGTACTTATTCTTGATCGGCACCTTGTTAAGCTCTCGGTAGTCGATACATAACCTCATTGACCGGTCTTTCTTCGTGACGAAGAGAACTAGTGCTCCCCAAGAAGATACACTAGGGTGGATGAAGCCCTTCTCTGCTAACACCTCGAGCTGCTTCTTCAACTCAAGCATCTCGATGGGCGTCATGCGATAAGGAGCCTTAGAGATCGGTCCCGTACCGGGCTCTAAGTCAATTCCAAAGTCTACACTCCTCTGTGGAGGTAACCTGATGGCTCTCCAAAGACGTCAGTAAACTTGCAAGCTACTGGGATTTCCTCCAATGTTGGGCTCGTACTATCCTTCATGGCATACCACCCGAAAGCCTCGCAACCATGTCCAATAAGTCTCGCAGCTCGGACTGCATTGATGACTGTAATGGTCTTCCCTAGATCCCATCCTTTGAAGATCTTAACATGGCCCGCCTCTATTATTACCGTTACTGTCCTCTTGCCGATCTCCAGAATTTCTCGATGTCGATCCACCCAATCCATACCCAGAATAACTTCTTCATGTAAGAAGTATATAACGAAGAAGTCAGCTGGCCAACCGCGACCTCCCAATCTAATGGGGAAATCACGAACCTCTCGTGTACCTCGAATCTTACCCCCATCGGGTAATCCTATAAAGAAGGGTCTACCTTCTACTATAACTAACGTCAATCTATCTAAACATGCATCAAATATAAAGGAATGCGTAGCACCGGTATCAAAAAGAACTATGAAAGGAAAACCATTAATATGAATGGTATTTGTGGTCGTTGGCGCTGTCGGTTCTACAACACTCCTCAACTCGTAAACTCTGGCTGATGCATCTCTGGTGTCTGCAGAACCACCAACTCGTCCTCTACCTCTCCCTTGTCCCGGAGTGGAATCCTGAGGAGCAGTAGAACCAGGAAATCTCTCTTGTTGCTGCTGATAGTGTAATCTTTACCCTCCTCCTGTAACACTAGAAGGTGATGAACCCTGTTGAGATAGCGCCTTACCCTGATGGCAAAACGCAACTCTATGTCCGAGCGTGCCACAAGAAAAGCAAGTCACTGCAGGCTTTTTGCAATCAGCTCGGATGTGTCCTACACCTCCTCAATTATGACACTGCCGTCCTTTGTCAGAATTCTGCTGGAAACCAGAACATCCTAGCGTCTGACTACGCCCAAATCCAGTTGCTCTAGCTCCAACACTGGATGATCCAGTTTTTTGTCTCTTCTCAGGACCTCATGTGTGAGAAACTCTCCTCTGACCCGGTCGGTCTCTCTCATAATCAGAAGCTACATCCTGATAGTCCGTCAAGGAATCACAACGGAAACCAACAAGATAAGGGTGTGTCATCTGCCTCAACCTCCGAAAGAAAAGGTAAACATGCTGATCCTCTGGTGGTGCAGACGGACCCAACAAAGACAACTCATCATGAAACTTGCCGATAATCACAGTAATAGGAAAATCCTCGAATCCAACCTTGAGAAAATCCTGAAGACGATCCCAACTCATAGTTGCAGGGCAGTAGCGATCTCTGATCACCGTCTTCATCTGCTCATAACTAGTGACCTTACTGCAAACTGTCCTCCACCAAGAATGAGCCTGATCTTTAGTATCGTTTGTGCTATGTTGACTCGACGTCCTTCTAGGCAACCGATCGCCTCCATAGCAGAATCTAGCTGTCCTAGCCACTGATCCACCTCCAATCTAGTCTTTCCCATGAAAGTGGGAACCTTCAGCAGATTGAAAGCCTTCAACCAACTGTCGGGCTTCGGCTCTCTTGCCTCAGCCGGCGCTCTAGCAACCTCAACAACTCTAGTAGGGGGAGCAACAACCTGTGTAACTTTTTGCGAAACCTCAGCTGATCTCGCGAGAACTGGCGGATTGGGGCTTGTCCTCCAGTCCTGATAGCCTCCTCAACTCTCTGCACATAGTCGCGATATGCAAAAGCTCTTATGGACACTCGACCGCACAATGGGTCCCGACCCTTAGAGTAGCAACTACATGACGGATCTTACAACAAGCCACAAATGAATGAAAACTAAAACTCAATATAAAACAAAGGTTTAAACAAAAGAAAATATAAAAGACTCACAGCCGAGTTCAAGACAAAAAGGAAAACAACAACATTAACATAAACCCAATCCCGTCCTATAATGTACGGGAACCCCGGCTGACCACACCATCCGGATCACTCAGCAGCATCATGAACCTGCGGAACATCTACAATGACAGTATAAACCGTTAGCTAACATTCTAGATATCAGCATGAACGTAAAGGCACAAACACATATAAGGTAAAGTAAACACATAGCATGCTCACACACAATCGGTTATTATCTTCCATTAAGTTATCCATTACTAATTCAACTTCTTTTGTCACACGAGAATCTCCTGAAACTCGCCTCCGCTTCCGTCTACCAATGGGAATAGATCAGTACTATCCGTTACCTACGGGTCTGGGTTGCAAGAGCACATTCTAGTCTCCTAAATAACTAGACAAGTGGTCACCGCCCGGTTATCATACACTTGGGCTAGTTAAGGTTGTAAAGGGTGAATCCTATTCCGGTTATCCGTTATAAATATGATAATCAACACAAACAAGCCAAAACACTCAAACCAATATACAGAATGAAGCTAAGTAAGTCCAAGGGACTTACCTCACTCGAAGGTAGACAAACCTCAACAACAACTCAAAAACAACTCAAGAACAACTCAGGGAAGGAGCAAGGAAAGCTTGTTCTTACAAGAATCACGAATCAAGAACGAAACGGTTGCTAGAAGTCTATAACTTCTAGTCTCAATGATCTCTAAGAGATCTCCACAAGCTAAGGGCTCAATCTTAGTCTTACAGCATACTCAGGAAACAAGGAACAACCAAAAGAATCAAGGAAAGGAACGGGAAAGCAAGGAAGGAAGCAACTCACAAGAACGGGAGTTACTGCAGAGGAAACCGCAGAGACGGCGGAGCAAGGCGCAGGGGCGGCTTGCAGCGGGGGCGGGGATGTGCAGACGTGGGGGCGGCTGCGTGGCAGAAGGCGCTATCGAGGTTTATCTCGACAAAAACTTCACAACAAAGGATCCAAAGCTCGATCCTTTGATCCAACTCTTCAAGACTCAATCAATGGAGCCTATGAACATCAACATATCAACAATGGAACCAACAACAAGGATCAAGACTCGATCTTGATCCTTAGAGAAGAAGAAAAGGAAGAAAGAAGGGAAGAAGCGAAACAGAAGAGAACGGCATACAACAACTACATGAACGTGATGAAAAAACCAGAAGAGATGAACTTATGTAACACCCCAAATCCGCGGGACTCGGGATGCTACGGGTGAAGACCTCACAATGGGTTCCGACCCTTAGCTTGACAACAATTTCACCGGATCTTTCCAACATGGCACAAATAAAAGCAAATACCAAAATCGTTTTAATGCAATTCAAACAATCTCGAAAATAAAGATACAACTTGGAAACTCTGCCGAGTCCTCAAAACGACCCAACTCCAAAACATAAATCCATAAGATACAACATAATCCAAAAACCACATTAACACATAACCATCCCCGTCCTATAATGTACGGAGACCCCGGTTGTCCACTCCTCTGCCTCACTCGGCGGCATCCCTATCTTGCAAGGCATCTACAACAACCGGTTTAAAACCGTTACATAGCAATCCGAATATTAGAGGAAAGAAAAGGCAGAATCACATATAACAAAGTAAAAACACACAAACATTCTCGAACACGCCAAGTCCGGTTATTATATTTATTTAACGTTATTCCCTTACTAATCCACTTATGGTGTGACACGAGAATCCCTCGCCCTTGTCCCCTTTCACCATGTCGGGTTTGTACTTGACGCCTATCAACATCACCCGCTGGTGCTCGCAGGGGGCCTCCTAGTCACCCCATTTTAGACTAGACAAGCGGTCACCGCCCGTTATCACACACTTGGGCCAGATTTAAAAATAATACACAAGTCCACATCCTAACCCATTTAATAGTTATCACAACAATTATAAACACAAACCACCCATACGTATCAAACAATATGCGAAAGCTAGCTAAGTAAGTCCGAGGACTTACCTGTACCAAATCAAGTTTGGTCAACGATATCCCTTGACTCGATATGAGTCTTATCTCAAATGCCTGATCATACCCTGAAACTTGTATCAGTATACTATCCGACCTCTAGAAGTCGCAACTTCTAGGTCAACAATGGAAAACTGAGAAACTGCACTAAACCATCTCTTTTCTAAGAAAAGACGGTTTTACCCCTAGGATCCGGAAACTCTAAAGTTTCCCTGAGATCTCAAGAACGTCTATTAGAAACCCAACCTAGAAATCTAACTCTCCGGAGGAAGGATCTACTGACTATCTACTACTAAGGCTCAACTAACATATCGCTACTAAATCCGAAACATACCGATTCACCTACTCACATGCTCAAGCATGACTACCAAAGATGTAAACCATAAAGATAAACAATCCCAATCCATCTCCAAGAACACACACTTAAACCTAGCACAACTCTTCTAAAACCAAATACTTATACCCAACATCGGAAAATCACAAATCCGGATTAAACCAACGGTCGCTCTCAAAACTTAATGCCTAATACTACGCATACCCATGTACATCGTACCAAAAATTCATATCCATCCGAGATATTTAACTCATTTAAATTTGGATCACAAAACTACATCAACATGCAGTTTTTCCGACACTTAGAAAATTCAGCAAACATTCAACAAAACTATACACGGTCTCAACTTTGAAAAATCATAACTCCTAAACCTCTCGATGGAATCCTCTCAAATTTTGATATAATCTGATATGAAATCTTAACTATGACATATCCAAAATTCAAGTCAAACTAAGGAATATAACTCAATCAAATCTGTACCACAAAACTGCAACACAAGCAGATTCAGCACAATCTATAAAATGCTCAAGGTCTCTACTTTGGAACACCATAACTCTCAAACTATAACTCGGATTCCTCTCAAGTTTTAATATAATCTGCTATGAAATATCAACTATAACATATCCGAAATTCAACAACAAAGGAGGAGTCTAACTTACCCAAATCTGGACCCGAAGTTGGTTGATCAACACAGTTTCACAACTCAGAAAAACTGAACAAATGCCTACTGTTTCTTCAGGCTGTTATGCAAGGCTGGGAAAAGTGAAAGCATTCATCAGAAGTATTGTAACCTTACTCAAGTAGGTACCAAAAGGGCTCACAATCTCACCAACTTAGACGGCTGAAAGGGTGGCTCGGGGAAGAAGGCACAAAGGTTGTTGCTGAGCGGATCTGGGCTCGTCGGTATCATCGGTCTGTTGGAGTCGACAAAAAAGGGAAGTGAGCCCCCTGGGTGCTGGTTCTGGAGTCGACAGAAGAGGGAAATGAGCCCCCTGGGTGTTGGTTATGGAGTCAGTAGAAGAGGGAAATGAACCATCCTGGGGTGCCGGTTTTGGAGTCGACAAAAGAGGGAAATGAGACATCCTGGGGTGCCGGTTCTGGAGTCAACAGAAGAGGGAAAGTGAGGCTGCAGCAGAGAAGCGAAGGAGGAGGATATGCAGGCGGGACTCCCTTGCTCCAACGGTAAGGGTGGTCGGCGATACACTCCGTTCAAAGGGAGGAGTCCAAGAGGTTGTTGTTGTGTTTCTCGTTGTAGCGAAGAGGAGGGTCAAGGCTGCGTCGTGCCGTGCAATTCGTCAGACTCCCAGTGGTGGTGACATCCATGGCCTCGGTTGGGTGGAGTTGAAGTTGTGGTGGTTTCATCCATGGTCGACAGAGAGAGAAGCGTGCGGTTTTATTCCAAGATGAGAGATACAAATTAGGGTTACGTAAAAACAAAGGAAGGAGGTTGTTAACACACTCAACCCAACATGGGCCCAACTGGCCTTCTTGTAATGGGCCCGGATGGTCAATTTTCGCGGTAAAAGCCTTATCATCGGTTTAAGAATAGATCGATCGATATGAGTATTTTATGTGAGTAGAGACCTCGCATAAATTAATAAAAATATCAAGGAACTCGGTGTCACATAAAATCACGGAAACGTCCAAACCGGTCAAGTTCCGGTTTGTCTCGTAAATAACAGGAAATAAAATTTCCGGATATTACATCAGTTCCCCCTAAAAATAAGTTTTCTCCCGAAACTTACGATACGCCAATCATAAGGTCGGCCTTCACGGTACAACAAAGGTACAAGCCCAATGAATCTACTCGCTACAGCACAAGTCTCGTCGTTTCCACATATAAGTATCCCGCACATCAAGGTTACAATAAAACACGCATCGCTGACTAAGAACTTAAGCATGAAATAAACATGTAGTCAAACAATAACACACAAATACAGGGTCAAGCCCTAACTCGTCGTTCCTGAGGTTGCAACTATCTTTACATAGATCTCTGAAAGGTTAGGTCTCATACTATCCACAATATCTCAGGTAGCCTCGTCGATTTTTCCTAAAACGACCAACTCCAAAATCTTTTCATGTACTTACATCCCAAGCGCCTGCTATAGCATACTATAGTGGTTACTGGATATCTCACCGGTATCATCCGGCTCAACTGTCCGATCTTCTAATTTGATGACCTAACTCGTATCTGGTAGGTATCTCTCCATCTGAATCCGTGTAAAACTGGGGTTACACTTTCCAATAGGGGAAGGGATACTCGTCCATTTATCACTTCTAAAGCGATTTAAAATCTCACATGGTTGTCTTACATAACTCACCTTCAAATCCTTTGATGACTTTTCTGAGGATAAATTATTCCACTTCCTTTCCTTCTGGTCTTCTAAAAAGGTTCCGAGTCTCTGATCTAGATATCACCCTTATACATCTCCCGGCACTTTACTAAGTGCTTAATACTAGTTGTATTACAACTCACTTGGTCTTGTCTCCTAATATGATTCAACCGTATCATTCCTCTATTAAAGAATCATCACCATTCTCCTTTTCGGGTCTTAAACTTGAGATAACTCAATAATAAAAAATCTGGTGGTCATTCTCTGCGTTCACTTGTTGTCATCCATTTTATTTAATAGATCTCTAATATGTCATTAACTTCACCTCAGGTTTCTTACATAGTTCTAAAGGTCTTAAAGTGATGTAGTAATCTATCAAGAATGATGATACTAGACACAAGGTGATCTCACATCACCGCCATTGATCATACTACTCAATAAAATGTGAAAACGCCATTGCTCATACATGGATAACAATCTCGTTAATGTCACTCTTACTCGATACACAACTCAATTCCATTCCGATATAACATTAAATCTTGAAATTCCTTATCATAGCCATGTACCTATGTGCCAATCAAATGACTTAGGAAGGCCGCCTATGGTCGATAGTACTACTCCTCTCTGGGAGGTTTGTTTATAGTGACTAACTTTTGAAGTCATCCCTCACTACTTGCATAATGTATCCGCGCCTCTACTGATATACTTCTCTACTATCGATATTATATCACCGAGGAAGTCTTCCAAGGTGTTGGTACCATCACTCCAAAAATCTGCAATCACCTTCATCTCTTTCTATAAGCCCATAGCTCATCAAAACCTAACCGACAAGTGCACGTTCTCAGATGTTGCCGGTCGGTCTATGTTTGACTTCATTCAAGATCTCATACTCACTCTTCTCGTACTTCCACTGACATTGAGCTTCCTCATGGGTACCACTTACTCCGTTATACCATTTATACTTCTTCAGTTCGTTTTATATTCCACACTTCCGGTTCTTCTGGAAGATAATTCTATTTCTCAAGTCTAATTGCCCCCTTCATCTCGTATACATCGTTCCTTGAAGTCTTCCACGACAGCTTGCAAGCACGTCTTTGTTGTTCCCATGGTCTTAATTATCATACACTTGTACTTTCTCTTGTATGGATTGTCCATGTGGGTTACTCAAGTCCCGTGTTGAGTGAGATATCCTTGCGGAATCTAGAGTTCACCCAGATCATTTTCACTTCCCACTTCTCCTTTAGATCATGTTGTTTTGTAGTATTACTTCTAGAAAGTTATGTTGTTTCGGTTACAAGGCTTCTACCTCCTTTTGATACTCAGACTACCCTCTTGGGTATCGCATCAGGATTTCTTCAAAAACCCTCGTATCTCCGAAGATGTCAAACAATCACTACGCTTCTGAAATCTACTTTCCACTTTAAGCTCTTTGTTTCATCTTTCATCTCTTGGTGATCATCATCCACACACACTTCTTCCTCCTTAGTGTTGCTCAATCTCACCACAATGACAGTAAACTATTGACTCCCTACGGTAATTCCACTATGTGAACTTCACCATGTGATCTTCCTTGGAACTTTCAAATTTCTGAATAAGTCACCCACTTAGAATCTCGCAAAGATCGTCACTTCACCCTCCGGTACCTCCGGAAGCTTAACTTACGGTTCTCATCAATCTTTCACAATTGTTGGACCACTCTTTTCATCTTGACTCCCATACTTAGGAGCGCCTATTGAAAGCTCGTCTTACTTAAAACGCCACTTTTATTCTCGAGCGAGAACATAGTCCTCTTTACTTTATTCGCATCTTTAGTTCATCGACACCGCACTTGGAAAAAAAATCTTACGTTCGTTGTCTCTAGTTGCTTTATTGTTGTTCAATCGTTGCTCCCTTTGGACCCACCACTTATATCTTCTTGCCGCTTCCTTTTTTATAACTTCCTTCTTAGTTTGCTTAAACTAACTTGAGGTTCTCTCCACTTGTTGGTCTTTTGTTTACGTCATCTTTAATCCTCCGCTTCGACATCCTCTTAAAGGACTCCGAGAAAAACCAAGGTGTTTGTCCAAAACATGATACACAAGTCGGTACTTGAGCAAACTCATCCTCAGATGTAAACTATCCTAAGCCAAACGGCGTCATCCAAGGGGCGATGATAGCTTTCTATCATCTCGACTATAAGGTCTAGCATCCATATGTCACTATATATCCTAGTATACGTATATAACTATATAAGTCCTATGTCCACATGCTATCAGCATAACACATCCAAGGAAACCATTCTCATAAAACGAGTTTCAAGCACTAATATAATATTATCATGCCACATGTACAACTCATATCAATATAAAGGTCATGCCACCATAACAACATAACAAGTCCATCATGCATAACTATAATCAACATATAATAATAGTCTAAAAACATCATAGGTCCACGATACATATCTACATATATGCGCATATCTATATATATATACTAAAAATCCAATAACTATGCTGCCGAGATCCGCGGAAGGAGTGGTGGCCCCGTACATTCTATCCCAATCCCGACTCATGCACATGATTTTGAAAACAAAAAGTCTGAACCCTTGCGGGTTCAGTTTATTCCTCATTCGGCCTTTAGAAGATTACGAGTGCCATTGTTGTCAACCTAGGGCTCTGATGCCACTTTGGAACACCCCAAATCCGCTGGACTCGGGATGCTACGTGTGGAGACCTCACAATGGGTTCCGACCCTTAGCTTGACAACAATTTCACCGGATCTTTCCAACATGGCACCAATAAAGGTAAATACCAAAATCGTTTTAATGTAATGCAAACAATCTTGAAAAGAAAGATACAACTTGGAAACTCAGTCGAGTCCTCAAAACGACCCAACTCCAAAACATAAATCTATAAGATACAACATAATCCAAAAACCACATTAACACATAACCATCCCCGTCCTATAATGTACGGAGACCCCGACTGTCCACTTCTCCGCCTCACTCGGCGGCATCCCTATCCTGCAAGGCATCTACAACAACCGGTTTAAAACCGTTAGCTAGCAATCCGAATATTAGAGGAACGATATGGCACAATCACATATAATAAAGTAAAAACACACAAACATGCTCGAACACGCCAAGTCCGGTTATTATCTTTATTTAACGTTATTCCCTTACTAATCCACTTATGGTGTGAAACGAGAATTTCTCGCCCTTCTCCCCTTTCACCATGTTGGGTTTGTACTTGACGCCTATCAGCATCACTCGTTGGACTGGTCGCAAGGCGCCTACCAGTCACCCCATTTTGGATTGGACAAGCGGTCACCGTCCGTTATCATACACTTGGGCCAGATTTAAAAATAATACACAAGTCCACATCCTAATCCAGTTAATAGTTATCACAACAATTATAAACACACCACCCATACGTATCAACCAATATGCGAAAGCTAGCTAAGTAAGTCCGAGGACTTACCTGTACCAAATCAAGATTGGTCAACGATATCCCTTGACTTCATATGAGTCTTATCTCAAATGCCTGATCATACCATGAAACTTGTATCAGTATACTATCCGACCTCTAGAAGTCGCAACTTCTAGGTCAACAATGGAAAACTGAGAAACTACACTAAACCAACTCTTTTCTAAGAAAAGACGGTTTTACCCCTAGGATTCGGAAACTCTAAAGTTTCCCTGAGATTTCAAGAACGCCTATTAGAAACCCAACCCATAAATCTAACTCTCCGGAGGAAGGATCTACTGACTATCTACTACTAAGGCTCAACTAACATATCGCTACTAAATCCCAAACAATATGATTTACCTACTCACATGCTCAAGCATGACTACCAAAGATGTAAACCATAAAGATAAACAATCCCAAATCATCTCCAAGAACAAACACTAAAAACCTATCACAACTCTTCTAAAACCAAACTAGACTTATACCCAACATCGGAAAATCACAAATCCGGATAAATCAACGGATCACTCTCAAAACTTAATGGCTAATACTACGCGTACCCATGTACATCATACCGAAAATTCATATCCATCCGAGATATTTAACTCATTCAAATCTGGATCACAAAACTACATCAACATGTAGTTTTTCCAAATTTAGAAAATTCAGCAAACATTCAACAAAACTATACACGGTCTCAACTTTGTAAAATCATATCCAAAATTCAAATTAATCTGAGAAATATAACTCAATCAAATATGTACTACAAAACTGCATCACAAGCAAATTCAGCACAATCTATAAACTACTCAAGGTCTCTACTTTGGGACACCATAACTCTCAAACTATAACTCGGATTCCTCTCAAATTTTGATATAATCTGCTGTGAAATATCAACTATAACATATCCAAAATTCAGCTACAAAGAAGGAGTCTAACTTACCCAAATCGGGACCCGAAGTTTTCTCCAAGTTGTTGTGCAAGGCTGGGGAAAGTGAAAGCATTCATCAGAATTATTGTAACCTTACTCAAGTAGGTACCAAAAGGGCTCACAATCTCACTAACTTAGACGGCTCAAAGGGTGGCTCGGGGAAGAAGGCACAAAGGTTGTTGTTGAGCGGATCTGGGCTCGTCGGTATCATCGGTCTGCTGCAGTCGACAGAAGAGGGAAGCGAGCTGATAGCATGTATTATAGTCTATATTTTGAGGCTGGTTTAGACGTTTTATCTTCATAAATCTGCATGTATAGATGTATATTCTTTGATTATATTGTTGGTTTGTCTACCTTTGTGGGAATCGAGGTCTACACCTAGTTTCATTGTAATTGTAGGTAAAATGGCACGTTTTGCATCGAAATGGAGCTAAGGAAGCTAAGGAGTCATTTGAGCTACATTCTGGAGCTTTGAGAAGATCTCAGGAAGGATGGAAATGATTTAGAGGATTGATTTTTGGACCAGATTCGAGATGATTTACATTCAGCTGAGATTCACCTCGGTCAGCTACAGTACCACCTCGACCGAGGTGATCTTGAGGAGCGTCCCGACCGAGGCGAACACCCTGTCGCCGGCGAGATCTTTATTTTTGGCTGGGATCTTTTATTTTTGGAAGGAGGATATCTTATATTTTTAGCTGGAATTCTGGAAGGAAGATATTATTTGGCTGATTTATTTTGAGAGATATGGATATATTTTCTAAACAATTATCTTTTTAAAATATTATTATCTTTGGAAGATAATTCTCCTATATAAAGGGTTGGATTTTGAACAAGTGAGGGCATGCTTAGGGCATCCAGCAATTAAGGGATTTTCTGAAGAGTTTGAAGGAAGAGTTGAAGGAAGTTTGAAGATTGAAGTTCAAGGAAGGAAGGAATCATAGTTGGAGTTGATTTTTGAAGGAGTTTGTAAGATTTTCTTAGATTTCTTTTGGTTTGTTGTCTTTTCTGAGTTGTGATTGAGGAACGATTGTTTGTTGATTGTTTGATTCAGTTATTGAGACCTTTTTGTTAAGGTTTTCTTGTTCGAATTTCGATTCATTTCCTATTAATTTGATTATTGTTATCATGATGATTGTTGGCTAAGTTTATTATGCGATTCTAGGGTGATTGGCTAAAAGTTGTGGGAAAGACGATGATAGAATGATCTTAATCCCAACAGGATCCTGAAAGCTCGAGTCTTTACCTTAACCGTAGAACACCTCGGTCACGAGGAAGGATTGGTCCATGAAGTTGGACGATGCTCTTTGGGCTTATAGGACCGCATTCAAGACTCCCATTGGTACCACCCCTTACAATTTGGTAAATGGGAAATCTTGTCATCTACCCGTTGACTTGGAGCACAAGGCATATTGGGCAATCAAGTGATTGAATTTTGACATCAAGGAAGCCGGAGAGAAGATACTATTAGACATCAATGAGCTGGAGGAGTTGCGCTTAAACACTTATGAGAATGCCAAGATCTACAAGGAAAGAACGAAGAGGTGGCATGACAAGCATATCATTCCAAAGAATTCAAAGAAGGAGATCTAGTTCTACTCTTCAACTCCCGCCTCCACCTTTTTCCAGGTAAGTTGAAATCTAGATGGACAGGACCTTACGTTGTGAAAAATGTTTTTCCCTATGGTGCAGTTGAGATTTGGGGTGAAACAAGCGGCAGCTTTAAATTCAACAGTCATAGGCTGAAGAAGTACCAACCCGAAGTCCCGGCTGAGGAGATTGCACCGATATACATTGTTTAAGGATGATGTACGGTCCAGTTAACGACCTTAAATCAAGCGCTTCTTGGGAGGCAACCCAAGGTATTGCTTTCTTTCCCTTTTCTAGTTTAGTTTTAGATAGTTTTGCTTTGCTTTGTTTTTGGCGTCCTCTAGACAGAAATCAGGTACTTTCTAAGGAAGGATTACAACTCAGGAGTTACATTGGAAGGACGGAAGTTCGAGAAATTGAGAAGACGAAGCTTGACTGAGACACATCACGGTTGCTATCACAGCACCTCGACCGAGATGTTCATGGGGCAACCGAGGCGACTAGGTCTGACATCCAGTTAGACACCTCGGTCCGGTCGGGACCACCTCGACCGAGGTGAAATCAAAATCAGAGAAGGGTATAAAAGGCAAGACGGTTTTCTCTCTCTCTCCATTTTTCCCTCCCACAACGAGCCTCGACCGCGGCATACCCTACTCCTCAAATCTTTGATTCTTGCCCGTTTCTTGCGATTTTTTATTCGATTACACCGGAGGAAGCAAGGGGATCAGTTTTCAAGCATCAAACAGCAAGAAAAACGCTCCAATTCTGCAAAATCTGGGTATTTCATTCAAAAACCTTAACTCTTCTTCTTCTACTGATTTAGCACAGATCTGGATTTGGTTGCCATTGTCTCGTGTTGAAAAATATATAAGTACCTCTTAGGAAGCATTTGGTAGTGATTTGGGGGGAAATAACTTACAAATTTGAGAGTTGCGAACGAACAGCCCTTCGCATCGGTCCGGTCGGCTGTGTCTCGGCCGATGTGTTCTTCAGGCAACCGAGGTGTCCTGTCAAAGAAATATCATGAGTAGCAGATCTGATCGCCAGCTGGTCTTGAGAGATAGACCCAGTAGTTCCTCTTCTTCTTCTACATCTCAGCGTGTGATTCCAGTGATCCATGAGCGACACCGGGCTGATTTTGATCGTATTTGCGGACGTCCTATCATTGCCTCACGTTTTTTGGACGTTGTTGCCTTCGAGTGCCTCCATGTGGCGGAGGACTTGAGGAAGATGATCTCCATGGTAGGACTGGAGGATTTCATGGAGGTACGAGTGCCGGCTTACTTAGAGCCGACTATGGAGTTTGTGAGTTCTGTCACTCACGTGCCGGAGCGCAACAGCATCAAGTACCGGTTGCTGAACCGGAACTATGTCGTGTCCATGGACCAGTTCAGGGAGATTTTCGGCTTCCCTACCCCCACAATTACTGACTTTACCTCCCGATCTGTAGCTTGAGATTTCTAGGGCGAGATAGCCCACGTGGTTGAGCACAGTGATAGGTGGAGACCCGGAGATTCCCGGGAGCGCATCAATTTCCACCTCGCCTTCCGCCTTTCTCATAGGATATTCAGCGAGACTCTTCTGGCGCGTACTAAGATGCCCCAAAAGGTCTAACAGGGGGAGCTTTTGAGTATGTTTTGTATGGTCACTGGATGGGTGCCTGATTTTGTTGGTATGTTAGCTGAGGACTTGCACAGGATAAAGGGCAAGTCGAAGGGAGATATCTGTTGTGGAGGTTTGGTGACCCACATTGCTACTGCTATGGGTCTAGATCTGTATGCATGTACACTTGTTGTGGCTGCGAAGCTGCTGGGACTTTAGGAGATGATCACGAGACGTATTCTCATTCCTCGTGGTCTTAGCACGCCTTACGTCGCCATGCCATGGGAGGCGATGGCTCCACGAGGCATTTTATGGTCATCTCAGTTCTCCGTATTTGACCGCCAGTACTAGTCCGCTGCCTGGTTTCCTTACATGCAGGATGCCAAAGATGTTGTTGCTGATGAGGAGGAGTTTAATGGAGGAGCTGCTATGGAGACCGGTACTGATACCGGCGGCCCTAGTGTTCCTGTTGTCGATCTAGACGATGAGGCGACAAACGAGGAGACAGCACCACCAACACCACCACCTCAGCGTAGATCCCGCCACAGACTCAGAGATCCCGAGGCCCACTGACGGATTGATGAGCTGACTGAGCAGATGATTGACTCCTATGCGGCTATGACGGTAGACATGTCCCAGCGCTTTGATGATGAGCGTAGATACACTCATAGTTGGATGCATCAGATACGAGAGAGTCAGCATTACCAGTGTCGCATGATGGAGATTCAGTTCCAGCAGATGATGGGTTATCCCTTTGATCCATCCCAGCATCCCTACATTCCACATCCACCACCGCCGCCAGCTGACGAGGATTAGAGCTGCATGGATTTTTTTTTCTTTATTTATTATGCAGTTCAGCTAGGTCCGGTGAGTTTTCTGTTTCCTAGACTTTTATTTGACCCATTGGGACAATATATCCCAAAGTATGGGGTATTTGGATGTATTTGCATGACCTTATGTGTATGCTTGTATGACTCCATTGGATATTATTGTCTTATTTATGCTCTATGTGTTTATCTGTCATTACATGCATATATACAGGTTTTTGTTTGAGAAAAATGTCAAAAACTGGTTTGAAAAAAAAAATTTATGACCTCGACCGGGATGTTCATGGCCGATCGTGATTGACCACCTCGGATGACGCCACCTCGACCGAGGTGGGTTCTTAACTGAGAGTTTTTCGAAATGTTTTGTGCTTCTTCTCTGGATATGACCTCAGTGATGATTTTGTTTGCATATTGGTTTTGAAGTCTTTACCTTAACCGTAGAACACCTCGGTCAGCTACAGTACCACCTCGACCGAGGTGATCTTGAGGAGCGTCCCGACCGAGGCGAACACCCTGTCGCCGGCGAGATCTTTATTTTTGGCTGGGATCTTTTATTTTTGGAAGGAGGATATCTTATATTTTTAGCTGGAATTCTGGAAGGAAGATATTATTTGGCTGATTTATTTTGAGAGATATGGATATATTTTCTAAACAATTATCTTTTTAAAATATTATTATCTTTGGAAGATAATTCTCCTATATAAAGGGTTGGATTTTGAACAAGTGAGGGCATGCTTAGGGCATCCAGCAATTAAGGGATTTTCTGAAGAGTTTGAAGGAAGAGTTGAAGGAAGTTTGAAGATTGAAGTTCAAGGAAGGAAGGAATCATAGTTGGAGTTGATTTTTGAAGGAGTTTGTAAGATTTTCTTAGATTTCTTTTGGTTTGTTGTCTTTTCTGAGTTGTGATTGAGGAACGATTGTTTGTTGATTGTTTGATTCAGTTATTGAGACCTTTTTGTTAAGGTTTTCTTGTTCGAATATCGATTCATTTCCTATTAATTTGATTATTGTTATCATGATGATTGTTGGCTAAGTTTATTATGCGATTCTAGGGTGATTGGCTAAAAGTTGTGGGAAAGACGATGATAGAATGATCTTAATCCCAACAGGATCCTGAAAGCTCGAGTCTTTACCTTAACCGTAGAACACCTCGGTCAGTCGTTGAACATCTCGACCGGGATGGAATATAACTGAGCGAGGTGAACCTTTCCTTAACCTTATCTGAGTTAAGAGATTTTTAAGTTTGCCAAAGCCTAACCTTATTACACCTTTCCTAGTTCAACGCAAGCCTAGGATGAGACTTACCCGGTGATTCCTTTGTCTGTTTACCCAAAACTAATCAATCAACTCAAAACTAATCAGTCAACTCAACCATGCTGGAGTGTGCCAATTTGTGTGAGATTAAAGTCTAAAATTCTTATACCAAAAATTGGAGAAGTTAATGAATATCTTCCACGTACTGCCATTGTTGTCGCTCCTAGTGTGAATGAAATAGAAACAGAAATAGAAAATAGTTGTGCAATCACTGAAGTTGAACATGAAGAAACTCAATGGGGTCTTAAGGTTGGTCAAAAGTACAAAGATAAAACCACAGTGAAAAATGCATTGTGCTTACATGTTGTTGTTGAATGTACACAATACATAATAACAAAGTCTAACAAGCTTGTTGTTCTTGCCCGATATCTAGACAAAGATTGTAAGTGGCGTGTGCAGTTCTTAAAAATCAAGAAATCGAAAGTGTTTACACTAACAAAGTATACCAGAGGGCACACTTGTTCATTCCATACAAGAAGAAATTATCGCAAAAAGGTGTCATATCCTGTCATTGCTGAAATAGTTGTAAAAATGTAAGTCCATTGCTTATTATCACATATAATATTCAATTGTATATTGTTTTCTTTTGTTTCTGGTATGAATTGCATTAAAATAATATTGTTTATGTGATTCAGGTATGCTAATACACACAAACTCCCCGATCCTAAGACAATTATTGGAATCTTGAGAAATGAGCATCGTTTAGAAGCTAGTTACTAGAAATGTTGGATGGCACAAGAGGCCGTGAAGGACAATATAAGAGGAACAAATGAAGAGAACTACAAGGGTGTCCCAGTGTACTTACATCGATTGTAAGAGGCTAATCCAAACACTATTGTAGCGCTACATCGATTGTAAGAGGCTTCCTTGTAAGAGGCTAATCCAAACACTACTGTAAGAGGCTAATCCAAACACTATTGTCCCGCTGGACTAGTCGCAAGGCACCTCCCAGTCGCCCCATTTTGCACTGGATAAGCGGTCACCGCCAGTTATCATACACTTGGGCCAAATATAATATACACCTCCAAATCCTAGTCCAGAAAAGAGTTACACCATAATAACAATAGCACACACCACCCACACATAAGAACTAATATGCGAGAGCTAGCTAAGTAAGTCCGTGGACTTACCTGTACCAGGTCAAGTTCAGTCAACGATATTCCTTGACTCCATAGGAGTCTAATCTCAAATGCCTGATCATAACATGAAACTTGTATCAAATAACAAAATACCTAATACCTTAGGAGTTTTCACTTCTAAGTTAATAACAATCATCTAACAGGAAATACTAAACTAGTCTACTCCTAACTAGATAACAAATAGTCTAAAATACATATCACTAAGACTTGCCCATATATATATATATAATACTAACAACCTACAATGTTAAACCTAAGGAAGGGAAAAACTCGTTCTAACTAAATGCTACCAACTCCAATTATGACAATGAGTAAACTAACATAAATTCTTATAATAGTTAAAGAACTTATCACATGTCCAATATCTAATACTACAAAGAAACTATCTCAAGTTATTCATCCAACATATAAATCGTCATCATCTTTAGCTGCATTCATCTACTCCTTCATACTATTCGTGTTTACGGCATTCATCTTGCATACCAACCCATAATATTCATCAGCAACTCATTCCACTCCTACCCGTGACAACCACGCGATATACAAACTTCTCAACTTCCAAAAACAAATCAGATATTCTAATCTTGAAAACACACAACAACAATTCTCAGCACACTCCTCACAAAACCGAATTCCTTGATATACATAATCATTAACACTAATCAAATTAACATTTACACAACCCTAAATATCAAAATTAGGATTACTGCAGTTCCATAAACTCACCTAAAACTCAATCCCACTGCACAAAAGGATGGGTAAAACAGAGGGGCGGTCGTCGGTCGGCAAAACGGGCAGCTAGGTGGTGGCGGCCCCCTGCAGCGAAGACAAAGAAAGGAGGGGCTCCCGGCGTCGACCAGGGAGAGGCGAGGCTCCAGTAGAGCAAATCTGGGCAAGGCGGTGGCTTCCTCCAGGAGACGACGGTGGTTGTTCCAAGGTGAAGGAGGTCGAAGGCGGCTGTAGATCCGGCATTGGGTGGCACCGGTAGCAGCGATGCTGGCGGCGGTTATTTCCGAGGGAAGGCTTCAACGAAGCCGATGGCAGGGCAGGGAGTCTCCGGCGTTCATCTCCCTCCAGACGTTGGTTGTTTCCGTCCCGTGGCGAGAGTTATAGAGGTGGGTGAGAGGGAGCAACGTAGTGGAGTGCGGAAGCGAAAGGGTGGCCCTGCGGTGGCGTTACCCATGTAGCAGGGAGGATGAGAGCTTGAGCGTTGTTGCTGCTAAGAGAAGTTAGGGAGGAAGAAAGCAAGGGAGCTATTGGTTGCTCACTTGGAGAGAAGGGAAAGCAAAGGAGAGGAGAGATGTGTGAAAGAGAAGAGATAGCTGGGAAAGCGAGGGGTCAGATGGGGAGGCGAGGACTCGTACGGAGAGCTGCTCCCAGCTAGAAGAGAGAGGGAAAAGGTAATGAAAGAAAAGAAAAAGGAAAAACAAAAATAGGAACGGGATGAAATAAACTCGATCAAAATTATTTGGAATGGAGCTTCCGGATCGGGAAATTTTCACGAGCCATTTCCGAAAAGTAAAA